>CM062819.1:386966352-388166352 GCA_031772625.1 Pinus tabuliformis
TCCAGCCAGTTATGTGCCAGAGACTGTGAGATTAAGCCACTTTTTTAGGTCTAGTCTCCAACCACTGCCTGGAATTTTGATGAGACTTTCTGAGACAATAAATGACACCAAGAAAAAGCCTCTAACATAAAAATTAATAAAGGACTTGACCTAACCAAGCGCAACCATGATAGGCATTTCGTCAAACATGTCACAAATATGCATTCTACAGGTCATAACAACATATCTGAGTGTAGGGTCTCATACTTAATAAGAATCACTAAGAAGCATTGTTACCTTATCACATCAACTATATTATGATCTATTAGGTCATATATTCATTGCTCATTCATTTACGGATCAATACACTATGAGATCCATACATCATCACTGTCATAAAACATACTCATAACCATCATATAAACAACATAAATAATAAGGATACAACAACCATAGAATCCACATATAAACCAATACATTTACACATGAAATACCAAGGAGAAGGAACTCTTATTAATGAATGCAAAAGCCAACTAGGTTTGGGACTTCCACATACCACCCGACCATAGATTGGATGAACCAAATCTTTCTTTCAGCCAATCACCCCCATGCCATATTCCAAGCATGAATGTGGGACTCATAACCAAAATCAACCAAGGCTTCCTAAGGCTACACCACCTCACCCTCATCAATATAACTAGGCTTTACCACAATCCTCACTAGATCACTAGGCCCTAAACAAGCATGGATTCCACCAAATTCTCCACCTACACTGTGATGAATTTTACTGTCTTCTAGTCTTTAGGATTTACCACAATCTACATTCGAATTCAGGATCACTAAGCAATAATCGAGACTCCACCGGCTCTAGGTTTACCATATATCCTTCCATTCACTAGCAAAAGATTCTTAGGCTTCATCAAGGGCACCCACCTCTAGGATTTACCATATATCCCACCATTCATCGATCCCTAGGCCCACTGAGGAAACAAAAAATATGGATTTACCGCAACCCACAATTTTCTTCAAGGGTTATTAGGCCAAGGCTTTGCTGCAATCCATAGTCTGATTCAAGGATCACTAGCCATGTGTTTTTTCTTTCAGAGATCCACCTCACTCAGTTTCGAATCCATCCAGTAATCTATCTCAATGAAAACATGGGAACCCCATCACACCATGGCTATCTAGAAATAAAAAATCTAGGCTAAAAAATACTATCAAACCTAGCAAAACCCATGCCCATGACAACAATAGAACCGAGAACATACATGCATAACCATGCATGCCAAATATAGCAAGGAAATCAGACATGAAAATTGATACCTAAAAATAATCTTGTCGTGGCTGCTTGAACCTGCTCGTCCTTGCTTGATCTTTTCTTCCCCTTACCTTCTTTGATTTCCTTGATCCAATGTCGAAGTGCTCCAAGAAAAGTTTCGAAGAGTGTGAGAGAGAGATAAAGAGAGAGAGTTCTAGAACTAAACTAAAAAATGTTACAAATTGATCCTTAGAAGTCTTTTTATTAATTACGCCCTATTTTATTCAATTTCCATTATTTTCCTTCATTTTCATCCTCACATGCAACCTGTGACCTTTCACCTTCCTTTTCTCCTAATTTCCATTATTTTCATAATAAAATGCGAATTAATGCCTCATGCCTTTCCAAATCCTTTCCATTTCTATTACCAATTTCCTTAGCCAAAATCATTGAAATAAACACTGATTATGATGTTTTTCCCACCATTCAGCTTGGAATATGTGGCCCATGACCGTGGTCTTATATATTTTTTACATGAATTTTTACCTGGGTTGTTACATGGTAGATGATGGAAGGTATAACATGGCCGACATTATTATAGTTACCTTTCAGAGGGAGTCTGGCTCCCCTCTTAGGCTCAAGGATGTGATGTATGTAATGGGTTTGAATAAGAATATAGTTTTTGCTTGGTGTTCGAAGACCATGGCTAAGATGAAATATTAAGAAAAATGAAGCCTTTCTTGAGACACATTTCCATGGGACAAGTGAAGCAAATCACGGTTTGAGTGAAGAACCTCAACAAATGAGATGTGGAAGACTATGCATGATTGAGCACATGAGTAGAGAAGGTGCATAGCCGATATGTCAGTGAGTTATCGCATGGAAGACTTGGCCATTTGCATCATGATGATTTGAAGATCATGTCGCAAATTTCTATAGGCCTCCCTAATGGAGTACTAGAGCAGTGGGATATAGGCAAAGGGTGTACCGTGAGGAACTACACAAAAGCCACCTTTAATGATCGAGACAACAAGGCACATGTAATCCTTGAAAGGATCTACTCTGATGTCTATGGACCTTTCTCTACAGCCTCCACTTCCAAGCACAAGTATTATGTTATATTTGTAGATGATTCCTCACGAAAATGTTGGATCTACTTCATGCTGAAGAAAGACTAGAAATTTTCCAAATTTGTTGATTTTAAAGCACTTGTTGAGAAAGAGATTAGCAAAAAGGTGAAGTCTCTCAGGGTGATAATGGTGGTGAGTGCATGTCGAATGAGTTTAAAAACTTATGTGTAAAGGAAGAAATTCTATAGGAGTTGATAGCACCTCATAACCCATAACATAATGGGGTCACTGATAGGAATAACAAAGGTATCATGGGAGAAAGATGGGTGATGTTTTATGAACAAAGGCTACAACTACACTTGTGGGATGAAGCATGCAACACAATGGTCTACTTGCATAATAGAATTCCCCACAAAATTCTTGGCATGAGTACACCAAAGGAAGATTTTTCAGGGAACAAACCAGATGTGTCACACTTTAGGATCTTTGGATCATCAATTTACTGTCATGTTTCCAAGGAAGAAAGGAAAAATCTAGAGTCGACAACATAGTTGGGCATATTTTAGGGGTACATAGATATACCTCACAACTATCAATTGTACTTGTCATCCCTCATGATGACAGTGGTGAGATGGGATGTGAATTTTGATGAGGAGAAGGCAATGAGGTGTTATCTTGAGAGGGAGCTTCAGTTTCATCTTGATCAAGAGCTTTTGGCTCCAAAGGAAGAACCTCGGGAAGTTATGGAGCAGCCACAAGTAGAGGAGGAGAGAGTGGAGACATCCACTCAAGCAGAGACATCTAGAGATGGAAGGAAGCGGACCAAGGAAGCTAACATATTATTGCAGGAGACTATAGAGAATGTGGGAGCACCCACATCACAATGTAAGGAAAGGCGGTCACCGAATTAGTATATTGGCTACGTGGCTTTGATGAGCAAACTTGTAGAGACACATCCATCCTCATTCGAATAATTTGTAGAGAAACCTATATGGGTTGATGCTATGTTAAAGGAACATGATTCCATTGTTAGAAACAGTGTTTGGGAAGTGGTCCCAAGACCAACAGACAAATATATGGTTGGTTCAAGATGGATTTACAAAGTAAAGCATGCAGTAGACGAGAGAATAGAGAAACACAAGGACAGATTTGTGGCCAAAGGGTTCTCTCAGGTGGAGGGAATTGACTATGAGGAGACCTTTGCTCTATAGATTTTAACCTTATACGAAAATTACCTGTAAACAAATTCTTCAAATAGAAAATCAACAATAGCGAGAGCATAAAAATAATATGCATACATATTTTCCCCTAGATCCCAAAACCAAGACTACCATATTAATGTTTCATTATCTTCCTTTCAATGTTACAATACATATATGTACATGCCAATGAATTCATTAACCCTAGATTATAACATAACCATAGTTCCCTTGATTAGGTCTACAAAATAGCATGGGAAGAAAACCATCATACCCAAAACCATGTGCAAAACTCATTCACAAAACCATGGGTAGGTCCACCCATCATCTTTGGGTCTACCCCCACCCTTGGGTCTATGCAACTATTATTGGGTTAACATAAAATGAAAAAAATTCCCAGGGTGCTGCCCAGATCCTGTGTAAGGGGGCTACTGCCCCCCATCCAAACCCCCTGACAGGGGGGGATGCTACCCACCCTGTGACCACCCCACTTCATCTAGCACAATGTACAATGCTTGGTTCTAGTCATCGAGAGAATATAACACATACCCATCATGCTCCATTAGCAAGGTACTCATCCATAAGGTCAATTTTAGCACTGTCATCGTAGATGGGGTTGAAGATCCACTAGATGGATGTGAATATAGCATTCCTCAATGGAGTTATTGAGGAAGAGGTGTATATTAAGCAACCAGAGGATCTCGATACCTTTGAAAAAGAGTCGCATGTGTGCAGACCCAAGCAAGTGTTGTATGGACTTAAAAAAGCACCTCGTGCTTGGTATACTGGTGGGCTCCAGTATTGTAGCAATAATGCTACAACTCCTGGAGCTTCCTTCTCTAATTTTATCAACCCGATAGTTCGTAACAAACTTGGAAGCGACGGTGCTGTATGCACAAGTACTAGCTGTTGTCGCAGCTGTCACTTGGTCAGCTGGCATAAGTTCTCTAGGGCTCAAGCCAACTTGTATGAGCTCTCAGAAGAAGCTTTTTAACTGATGAACGAAAGCTAACTCAAAGGAAATTAACCTACTTTTCAAAAATAATGAAATGAAAACCAACAAGAAATGAAAACCCTAGCAAACCCTAATTCTACCATCTAGTCCTTCTGATGCAACGGTGGGAATGCAAACTACTGAAAGTGATGCCATTACTTCTAGTAAGGTGAGATGCATGTGTTTAGGCTACTTTCATCTGAAGAGAACATATTTTTGTATTTTTGCTCAAGTTGTTGGAATTATTATGCATATGCTTCTAACTGGGTCTTGACTGTGCAGGGATAGATCAAGGGGAGGAATGCTTGGAAGAGGTCAGGAAGGCTCAGAGAGGGTCTAAGGAGTCCCTAACATCCTTTCAGATAGTTTCACAAAGTTTGGATGCCAAGCAACCGTGTTCATGAGCTTCTACAGAAAGTCTGCAGGGGTTCTACAGGATGTTCAGAATTTCTACAGGAAGTTCAGTAATTCCTACAGGATGTTCTACAATCGGATTTTTGGGTGATGGATGAGTGGAAGAGGCTGCATGGATGGATAGGGAGGTAGGAGGGGGTTTATAATGGCTTATGGACAGAGAGATGAGATGAAGAGGGGGTGTGCAAAGCTGGTTGGTCTAGAGGAGGGTAGAGGGAATAGAAGGTCGAAAAGGTAGAATAACGTGGGTGATAGAAGAGTTAGGAGGCAAGTGGTCGAACTGGGAGATGAGTAGATGGCCTAGGCATGGCTTAGAAGGATAAGGGAGTGAAGGAGTAGCACTGCACAGTGTAAATGAAACAAATCATCCACGTCTTGCACATAACCGAAATTTCATCAACTTATTCTAACTGTTTTATTAAAAACCAAAGAACAACAATGTTGTTTCTAAGAAAAATCATGCATGGTGCTGAAGCAAAGAACCATTCCACAAGATCTAAATGCATGGACACTTCTACAAACGAAAATATTGCATCAAAGATTGCATGGACTTGTAAAACAATGTTTTGGTGGGTGGCACGGTCTGCAATTCCAGTCCCTAAACAGAGGTGAAAGTGAGTGTGCAGTCAACCCTTTTTGGAACTCTGATTAACTCCAATCTCCTTACTCTAATCTGAGCTGCTGAAGCAACTCTGTTCATAAAACTCACCTACTTAACCACACCAAGAAATTCAACTCAGCAAACTGTGTTTCCAAATGCATGTAAAGGGAAAGAAATACAATGCTGAAAGAAAGGTAACAATACAAAGGAAGGAGGCCTTAGGCTCTCAGGTTGGGCCCAACCCCCAGAGCTATGGCTCCTTTAAGAACTCAGAACTGAACTCAAATCTGCCTGCTTTTCATTAAAAGATAATAGTCATAAGTCAAATAACATGCCAAAAATGGCTTACAAAGAGCAAAACAGAGCTATCAGCTCGTAGTTCAGAATATGCAACAAGGTTTCAAAAGTCCCCCTCGAAGGCTACAGCCTCATCATTTATACTTTACGAGGGCCAAGCTAGCCTCCTAAATTAGTGGGGTTTGGCTGACCAAACTAAGAGTGATCTGCTGCTTCCTCAAAATCCGCTTGGCTGCCTTCTAGCTCGGTGGTGGTGGCTGTTGGACCTCGGAGTTAGGGTGAAGATCACGAGGAAGGTCATTCAATGCTGTGGACAACCTTCCTACAAAATCTCAATCCCATCTTGGTTGTCTCCTAGCCCTCATCTGCGTGGTTTTGCTCCATTAAATGTCAAAAAACTTGAAATAAACATGTGTTAGCCACCTAGGAATAGTGACTGCCCTCATTCGTACAAATGACATAAATATACTAAAAAAATGATGCATAAGTTATGAAAAATGAAGGGTTGAGCAAGGGTAGTTAGGCCAAATGAGCCCAAAATGTTACCAAATTTGGGGCTCATCATCACCCCCCAGCTAAAATGATTGCTCATCCTTGAGCAACTAATCCAGCTCCTCGTCCTTCATTGCCTTCACTGCCACCCTCACATCCCAAGCTTCTGCAGTAGTGTCCTCCTTACTGACATGGAACCCAGCCTTTATTTCCACCTCTTCCCACTGTTCATGCTCATCTTTCTCTGTGCTGCCTTCCATCAATCCTAACAGCAGAGGTGGGCTTAGTTTGAGGCCAATCCAGCTGGCCTGGAGGTTTTGCATGGATTTCTTATAGAGGGGCACCCGTACTAGAGCTTCCCTCATTCGAGTTGGAGTATGATATTCTCTGATTTTTAGACTGTGGGCCAATGTGTTCCATCAGCGGGTGCAAGCTTGAACACAGTTGTCCCCTAACAGTCTCTCCATATCCTCGAAGTGCGCTATGGCCTCGGCCTGCTGATCCATATATTTCAATGAAGCCTCAGGGTCGGTGGATAAGTGTTGGTGTGCCGATATTAATGCAGTTGGATCCCCTGGTTCTGCTCTAATTAGCAATGGCTCATTCAGCTCTCGGTTCATGACCGCTTTGGCTTCTGCTGCTCTTTTGTCTTCATGGTTCAACCATGAGGCAAATGCCATTAACTGCATATCCCCTAAGACCGTGTTGGGATCCCATGAAGTCACATTAGGAAGGGCCAAATTATGGAGGTAGAACTCCGATAGTTTGGCCTTATCCTCTGATGAACTGGTATTGCACAATTCAGTGAACTGTTGCGGGTCTTGGAGCTGAGAGATACCCCTTTACGCCAAGGTATTGATTTGAAATTGCAGCCACTGGTCTCTCAGGTACAGGCCATAGGATTTGGCCGGCTGTCTGCATTGTATAGCATCCATGGCCCAACTAGCCATGCAGGCCAATTGTGCCTCTTTCTGCTGCAGCTGTTGTTTGAGAGCTTGCATCTCAATTTGTGCTTGCAGTTTTGTTTCCTGTAGATGCGTGGTTGGCTCCCCAAGACCGATTTGCAGTCCTTCTCTGCCTTGCTGTTCTGCTGTGATGTCCCCTGAGGATGTGCCCTTTCCTTTCCTCAGCTCCTGTAGCTGCAGTCTGAGTTTTTCGTTTTCTTCCTATAGGAGCACCCGCTGGCAATTTGCCACGTGTTTAGCCATAGCTAATTCCTTTCTTGCCTCCTTGAGTTCCTCCTCCAAGGGGCCTATGTCTGCCACACCTTTTGATTTGGCTATTTTCATCCACGTGTGGGTTCGTACTCTCTCTTCCTCCAATGCAAAGAACAGTGGCACAGTGAATTTCTGTGGTATAATTTTGCCAGCTTCTAAGAAGTTATAATATGAGCTCAAACTTAGCTGAGGGCTAGGCTCCGGAATATGCTCTTTCTCTTCTTCTCTTGGTGGCTCTACTTCGCCTTCCCTCGGTGGGATGAGGGTGCTTCTCCCTCCATCCTCTCTGTCTCCTTAAGCCGGGCTAAGGTTTCCTGTAGAGCAGCCTCAGCATCCTGTAGCCGGGCTTTTGAGGCCAACTGGTCCAACCTCTCTTTCCAAGTAGTTGTTTTCGGGCTCCCCCTCTCATAGGTGACTGATATCTTTGAGGGGGACCTCTCCCTGGGCGAAGCAGGGGCATCCTCTATAGTGATTGGGCTGCTGGATGGAGGCTGTGGCTTGCCCGTTTTTATTCTCACACTTCTCCTATCTTTAAAATATAGAAGGGCCTCCCTCTTTCTCTTTTCCTTTGGCTTAGGAGGTGTACTGAGGGCGGCCAGCACAGCTGCTACCTCCCTTGCAAGAATGTCGGCTTTCTTTTCCTTGGGTTTTCCTTTCTCAGGGCTTCCTGTAGAAGGCCCTTTTTCAGCTGATTTCTGGCTTCCTGTAGAAGCCGGTTTTGGTTTTCCTGTAGAAATAGGTGGCACCGTTTTAGTTTGTTTTGCTGAGTGTGTTTTTCTTTTTGACTTGGTCGAGGCTGCTGTCGAGGTGCCCTTACTGACGTGGACTGGCTCAGTCCTGTCCACCCTACTTTGTAATCTTTTCTCTCTGGGCATTAATATGGGTGTGTCATCCTTCTCTTTGGAACCCTTTTTCTCTTGTTTCCCCTTTTGCTCTTTCTTCGGTGCTTTGGCCGTGGGTCTCTGGCCTTTCTCTTTCCTCTCTATGGGTACTGACTCCTTCTCCTCGCTGCTGGAGGAACCAAGCTCTTCGATCAACATTTTTATATCGCCATCCTTAGTCAAATTTCGGAAGGCTTCCCACGAGAGAGGGACTTTGTATGTGTGGAGTGCATCCTCCACGAGGAGCTTAATGAGCCCATGGTGGGCTACCTGGTCTGGTGTGCCTTCTTTCAACTTGGTGGCACATTCAGTCATAGACTGCAGTAGAAAGTAGGGAATACTTAGTTTGTTCTCTGCAGGTAGGTCCATCTGATGCCTTAATTCTGTGAGTAGCCGAAAATGGTACCCATACACAATGCTAAACCGACCTTCGCATGTGATGTATTTCATAATTTGGAGGCTGACTTCGCTCCAAAGTGGCAGTAAGCTAGTTCTGCGAACCCCGTTCTTATCTTCTGAGAATTGCTCCTCTGGTGGAAAGAATTCCTTCTTAGTCTTCTGGCCTAATTTCCTCTCTTCTTTGTCCCATGGTACCCCCATTGGGAGCTCAGTAACTCGGCTGATGAACTGCGGGGTGAGTCTGAGACTCAAACCCCTGAAATTGACGGTGGCCAATGTTTTTGATTTTGGCTTCAGAGCTCGCAAGAACTCCTCTGCCACCTCATCATCATATCCTTGCAATTTGTCGCAGAACGACATCCATTGCGCGCAAGTGAACAACTCTACCACCTCAGGATTCTCTCTTAGTTTCTTTGAGTCGGTCGGTTCCTTTCTGATGAACCCACCCGGCATGGTGAAAAACCGCTACGTTAGCTGGAGGTGGCGGGTGCGAAAAAACTAGCCTTTTGGGACAGAGCGTAGAATTACGCCTCTGCCACGCACACAATTCGCGAAGACTATCTCCAGATGAGCCTTAACAGGGCTTAATTACAGATGACATCCTGTAGAAAACCTTGCATACACTTCGACGACAATTCATGCAAACGACAGACAACACTTGCAATTTTTTTATGATCAGACTGTAGAACGTCGACTCCGCCACCCTCGAAACCAATTGCATGGGAGGCACAGGTTCAGGCTTACCTTTTTAATTCGCCACCTTTGACGTGAAGAGCCCAATTTTCCTCGTGGCAGTGAGCTTCCTGTAGCGGAGCTTTCCTGTAGAAGCAGTGCACGGGTTCTGGAGAACACTGCAGTGGTTCTGTGCCCTCTGTGCTGCTATCAGACGTTCGAACGACCGAAGACTTGGAGTGTCAAGCTTCAGAAGAATTCGGATGCTCACTCGACTTCTAAACGGCTGATGATAAATGCGTGGGGTGGCGATCTAGCCGATAGATTTGAATCCGGCGGAACTCGTGGCGCGGGGGTGAGCTATCCCTACCGGACCGTTGGACGACGTCATCTACTCATTCCACTGCAAGTTCCCTGACTGTTGCATCATTCTCCGCAGATCCGCCGCCGCCATTTCTGTTAAAACGCGCTTCTCCCCGACTGGACGGTTCTCATGTGTCCACTACCCGTTCTTTTTGCCACGACCACCATTCTACACATCCGACTATACCATCTGACTGGTCGACGTGGCCAGTTGAATGGCCATACGACTGCTCAACCCGTTCATTTCATACTTGCAAACATTTCAAAGTAGTATTCATTTAATTCGACGAAAGAAAGGGCGAGGCACTTACCTGTGCGGCCGCGACATGATTTTCCAGGTGTCAGGATGATGATGACTAGATTTGCTTGCTGCTGCTATTTGCACAGGCCTGGAGGTTCCTCTTCGCAGGCTGCTGATGATGAAGCTTGTGACTCGGCTGCATGTGCCCGCTTTATTATTGCATGTTGCAGGTGATTTAATGGTGTACACTCTAGCTGGCTGAACTACTACGGGATTCCTGTAGGATGTCCTGTAGCAGTTTTTCCTCCTCGGGTGCATGCTGAACGGTGAAGACAGTGGCATCACGATCACGCTCGCAGGGCCCTTGGATAGCTGTGATGAGTATTGCATGGCATCTCGGCATCTTTTTCTATTTAAGAATCGCTTCCTCTTGATAATTCAATGATCTATTTTGATTGTGCAGGTACTTTCATTGCATGTCAACTGGGGTGGTAGAAGGAGGTGAGAGCAGTGTGTGATGGAGAAAATAGTAGCTTGCATGCCTCCATGCCGAACCTTGGTCGTTAGATCTCCCCGCACAATTAGTTCTAGGCCGTCCAAAACTTCTACAGGAAGTTTCCTGTAGAAATACAGAACTTCCTGTAGAAAGTCTGTAGCTTTCTGTAGAAGACTAAGCTGTGATGAAATCGTGCCCATACCTTGGAGAAGATGAGTGTTTTCGGAGGAGGTGCTGGTGAGGTCACCTGGCAGCATAATAAGGACCCTTGTCTTTGAGTTGAGGGACCTCTTCTTCCTTCATAAAATACCTGCAACCTGCATGCATTGCCACATTGTGATCTTGCTGTCCCTGTTTTTTTGTTTATTGTTTTTTTTTTTTTTTTAAAGACAGCAGGGGCGCCTCCATGAGGTTTTCACCCTTACTATCTGCCTTGCGCGCCTCAGAGAGGTTTTCACTGAAGGGTCTTTTTCAAACCTTTTTTTTTTTTGAAAGACAGCAGGGGCACCTCAATGAGGTTTTCACCCTTACTATCTACCTTGAGAGCCTCAGAGAGGTTTTCACCCAAGGATCTTTATTTATTTATTTATTTTTTTTTCTCTCTTTTTTTTTTTTTTTTTTTAAGATCTTCAGGGTATGCCCAAAACAGATGCAGAACCCTTCTCTATGACCAGCACTGATTTCTCCACAGTTTTGATGAATTCTTGTCTTGAGAGAGGTTTCCTGTAGATTTCAGTCGATGCCCATTGACAAGCATGGGGATGGCCTCCTCATCAATGGTCCGAATAAGAACAGATCCATTGTCATGACATTTTTCCACTGCATATGGTCCCAGCCATCTGGTTCTCAGCTTCCCCTTGAAATCTTTATGCCTGGAATCATACAACAGCACCCAATCTCCTGGCTGGAATTGCTTGTCATTGAGGTGTTGGTCATGCCACACCTTCCTCTGAAGTTGAACCACTTCTGAGTGAAGAAGGGCTTACATTCGGTGCTCGTCCAATCCATTCAGCTGCAATAACCTTTCTTGTTGGGCATGGCTGAGATCTAGGTCCAGCTGAGCTGCCATCCTCAAAGTGTTGTATTCAAATTCAATTGACAGCAAAGCTCTCTTCCCATAGACCAGCTCATAAGGTGTGAAGCCGGTTGTGGTCTTCCAAGTGGTGTTGTAAGCCCATGTGGCCTCAACCAGGCGATCTTCCCAATCTTTCCTACTGCTGCTCACCACCTTAGTTAAGATCCCTTCCAATGTTCTATTGGTGACTTCCACCTGCCCATTTGCTTGAGGATGATAGGGGGTGGAAGTCCTATGCTTGATTTTGTGATGAGCTAGTAGGTCTTCAATTAAGTTGGAGGTGAACTGGCTTCCTTGATCAGTGACTAGCTCTCTTGGGTAGCCAAATTTGTAGAAGATGTTTTCTCTTAAGAACTCAGCCACCTTTTCTTCTGTCGCTTCTTTGATTGCCTTGGTTTCTTCCCACTTTGTCAGGTAGTCGGTGCACACAATGATGTAAGACCTTTGCCTCGAAGGAGGGTTTATGGGACCCACAAAATCCATACCCCACTTCTCAAATGGCTCAAGGGTCACTTGAGGTTGGAGAGGCATTTCATCCCTTTGAGTCGGTTTCCCCATCCTTTGGCATCGGTCACATTGGCTGATATACCTTCTGACATCTTGATGAAGTGTGGGCCAATAGTAGCCTGCCTGCAGGATTTTGAAGGCAGTCCTCTTTGCTGCAAAATGTCCTCCACAAGGCCCATCATGACAGGTGAGGAGGATATCAAAGACTTCCTCCTCCCTTACACAATGCCCTAAGATCTGATCAAGGACAAGCTTGAACAGGTTGCCCCCGATCCAAGTGAACGAGGCACTTTTTCTGACGATTCTGCTCTTCTCTCTTGAGGATAGGTGCGGAGGGAACTGTGCTGAAACAAGGTAGTTTGCTATATCAGCAAACCATGGAGAGAGTACTGAAATAGCAAACAGATGTTCATCGGGCATCTGGTCATCCATTGTTCCATCCTCATCTGCAGATAAATCCAATCTAGAAAAAAAGTCAGCAACAACATTTTCTTTACCTGGTTTGTCAACGATAGTCAAATCAAACTGCTGCAACAAAAGTAACCATCTAATAATACGAGCATTCACATCTGGTTTATTCATTAAATATCTAATTGCAGCATGATCAGTATGTACAAATGTTTGATAGCCGGTGATATAATGTCGGAACTTGTTCAGTGCATGGACCACGGCCAAGAATTCTTTCTCAGTTACAGTGTAGTTCAGTTCTGCCTTGGATAAGATTTTTCTAACAAAGTAAATGGCATCCGGAAGTTTTTGTTCAACTTGTCCTAAGGCTGCCCCTATGGCTTTGTTCGAGGCATCAGTGTGGATGTGGAAAGGTAGGGCCCAGTTTGGACCTCTCAAGATTGGGGCAGACACCAACTTGTCCTTTAGTTCATTCAGAGCCCTCTGACAATCGTCAGTCCATCTAAACTCCACATCTTTTGCCAAGAGGCCAAACAATGGCGAGGCTAGCTTGCTGAAGTCTTTAATGAATCTCCTGTAATACCCTGCTAATCCTAAGAAACTTCGGACATCCCTTACCTTCTGAGGAGGTGGAACCTTCTTGATGAGAGCAATTTTGTTAGGATCCACCTGTAACCCTTGGCAAGAAATGGTATGGCCTAGCACGGTCCCTTCAGTCATCAAGAAATCACATTTTTCAGGACTAAGGGACTGGTTCATCTCAATGCATTTGGTTAGGACTTTTCCCAGATTGGACAATGCTTCCTGGAAGTTGGACCCATAAGGAGTGAAGTCATCCATATAGATTTCCACCGCATCATGGACCAGCTCAGAAAAGATGCTCAAGACGGCTCTCTGGAAGGTGGCAGGAGCATTGCATAGTCCAAAGGGAAGAACTCGGTAAGCAAAGGTACCCCAAGGACAAGTGAAGGTGGTCTTATCTTGGTTTTCCGGGCTGATTTGGATCTGGTTATACCCACTAAACCCATCCAGGAAAGAGAAAAACTTCTTTCCTGCCAATCCATCCAACACTTGATCTATGAAAGGTAGAGGAAAATGATCTTCCTTGGTAGCTTTGTTTAGTTCTCGGTAGTCCACACAGATTCTCCACTTACCATTTTTCTTGTGAACCAACACCAAAGGGGACACCCATTCGCTATCCGAGATGGGGTAGATGAATTCGACATCCAACAGTTTTTGCAATTCTTCCTTGACGATGTCCTTAAGGGCTGGATTCATTCTCCTCTGGGGTTGCCTAACCGGTTTACAATCCTCTTTGATGTAGATGTGATGGGTACAGACCGAAGGATGGACTCCTTTCATCTCCTTATAGCTCCAAGAAAAAGCATCTAGATGACTGGCCAACAGACTACACAGCTCCTTTTCCCGGGAAGGAGATAGGGAGGAGCTGATCTTTAACGTTCTCTCAGGGCCGAACTCCACATTTTTTACTCTGGGAGTGACAGGGTTGGTCGCACAAAGGTCCACTAAGGTGTTGGCTTGGGTATCCTCCACCAATTCCTCTAAGGACAGTGCACTGGGAGGTGGATTCTGGATCAAGGTCTCAATCAAATCATCCTCGGTTGGGGAATCTCCCCTAGTGGTGTCTACGGTGCACAAAGGTGCTGAGTACACCTCATCCTCTTCTCCTTCCTCCAACCAAAGTGGTAGGTCATGCTATAATGAGGGTTGGACAGGAGGGTATAGGACTAGCTGCTTGGACATAGGACCATTTTTGATGGTCATGTTTCCTGCACGGCAGCTTATGTAAGCATCTGCAGTGGCTAACCAAGGCCTTCCCAAAATAAGAGGATATCCAGTGAGCTTTGCCTTTGGTTGCAGAACCAGGAAATCTGCAGGGTATTCCCAAGAGTCAACAGAGACCAAGACATCCTCTCCAATCCCTTCGGGAGTCACGGTGGAGCGATATGCTAGTTGTAGGACTGTCAAGGTCTTTCTCAAGGAACCCTGAAGGTTGAGTTTGAGCATGGTATCGCTGGTCATCACATTAATGGCAGCCCCCAGATCAATCAAGGTGTGAGCTATGATGGTGCCATTGATGTGGACATCTACTACAGGACTCCCAGGATATAGATACTTTGGGCAGATGACTTGTCCCAACATAAGGTCAGACAGTTGTCCTATGACATTGATGGTTGAAGCATCTCTCTTTCGCCTGCCTGGGTGTCTAAAACACTTTTCCTTAACCAGTTTGTTGTATATCGGTACATATTTGATGGCTTGGAGAAGTGGTATTTTCACACACAACTGTTTGAGCTCTCCCAGAAGCTCATCCTCCTCTGGGTTGGGTTGTGTGGTGGTCGTTAGTCTCTCAGGAAAGGGTGGAATAGCCTTTGGTTCACTTTCCTGTTTATCTTCCTCGTCCTCTGGGGGAGGAGGTTGGCGATCCGGAAGAGTCTTTCCAGATCGCAGATTGATCTCCTGGATCTCTGCAGCATAGGTAGGGCATGATGTTTCCCCAGTATATACCTGCTGGGCCTGTCCGTTGTTGGGGTTCGCGTTTGGTTGAGCAGGCATTTGAGGTTGCCTTGGAGGAGCAGGAGGTAATGGTTGTGGTTGAACTGGTGGTGGAGGCAAAATGGCGGGAGGAGTATTGTACTGGGGCCTCCACCCTGATTGAGGTGCATTCCACTGAGGCTGTGGCTGGGCATGTGAGTGATACGAACGAGTAGTGGGTTGATTATGGTACTGAGGTGGGTAAGACCATGGAGGAGGCATAGACCAGGAAGGATGAGCAGGGGGACCCCAGGAAGGTATAGGAGTAGATTGGTTGGGGCTGTAATAAGCTTGGGGTGTCCCTTGCATCCCCTGCTCGTAAGGTCTAGGTCCTTGTGGCCTCCTTTGGTTGAGGAAATAGAGAGGTTCGGTGGGTGCTTCTGTCCCTTGATACATGGCTTTAAGCCCAGGTAAGGTTGGAAATTGGTTTGTGGGGTGGTCCTCCTCACAAACAAAACATACTTCAACCGAATGTAATGGGCATTCGTTCTTAGGGTGTTTCCTTGTACACCTAGGGCAGAAGATAGCCAAGGCCCTCTCAGCTTCTTCTTTCTTCTGCTGGATTCGGAATGTATCAAGTTGCATGGCAATGGTCTGTCTCACCTCACTCTTGAGATCCTCTAATTGATTTGCAAACTCATGTTTGGAGAAAGGAATACCAGCTGAGAGGAGGTTTCCTCTACCTCTTTTCCGGGCTATCCAGCTGAGAGGAAGTTCGTAAATATCTCCTCCAGCTAACATGTGAAGGGTATCTAAGAGGTCTTCAGGGACTCCTCGGAGCAGGACCAACTTGAGGGATTCAGGGTCAAGTGTGCACCTGGCCCTTTTATAGCTAAGTTGGAACCTTTCCTCGTAATCCTCTAAGGACTCATCATTTCCCATGGTCATCCGAAAGATTTCTCCCTCGGTTTCCTTGGACCTATAGTAGTCCCGGTATTTGGTATTGAAATCTTGCTGCATCTGAGCCCAAGTGGTGATACTGTTCCCAGGTAAGCCCATGAACCAGCGTAATGCTGCATCCTTAAGGGTTGAGGGGAAGAGTTTCAGCTTCTGCTCATCTTCAGTATAGTCATAGGTTCGACAAAGGACAACAAACTCAAACAGGAAGGTATCAGGATCTTCAGTAGTCAGTCCATGGAAGTGAGGTAAAGCAGAAGGGCTTATGTTCTTCATTTTCATGTCTCCATTGGTCTCTTGGATGGGGAAGGCACCTTCTATTCTCTCATCTTCTCTCCTATTGTCAGCCAGAGCTTCAGATGGAATGGTATCTAACTCTTCTTCTGCTATAGGATCTTCGTATATCTCAGGAGGTTCACCTATAGGTTCTTCTGGATCACTGTCGCTACAGAAGAGAGAAGGGTGACTCAGTGATGTGGTGGGGGTGTTGGGTAAGAATTTTCCTGTTTTATCTCGATTCCTACGAGGCATGAAATGGAAAGACTTTTGATTGCTTTTGTTTTTTTTTCTTTGGTACCTGCAAAAACTGAAACAGATTGATCTACAGCGAACTATCTTGCTGAAATGAAAATGCAGAATTGAAATGAAAGCAAGAAAGAATTAATCTACTTTGCTCAAATGAAATTGCAGGAATGGAAATGCTAGTCTACGCTTGCAGAATTGAAATGCTAATCTACGCTTGCAGAATTGAAATGCTAATCTACGCTTGCAAAAATGAAATTGAGGAATTGAAATGTTAATCTATGAAAGCAAGAAATGTCTATGCTACTTTTGCAGAATGGAAATGAAATAAACTACTTAGCAGAAGGTGAGAGTAGGAAAAGTAGAAGAAAAGCAACAATTACTAATACTCTGACGCTTCCCCGGCAATGGCGCCAAAAAGATGGTGGGCTCCAGTATTGTAGCAATAATGCTACAACTCCTGGAGCTTCCTTCTCTAATTTTATCAACCCGGTAGTTCGTAACAAACTTGGAAGCGACGGTGCTGTATGCACAAGTACTAGCTCTTGTCGCAACTATCACTTGGTCAGCTGGCACAAGTCCGCTAGGGCTCAAGCCAACTTCTATGAGCTCTCAGAAGAAGCTTTTTAACTGATGAATGAAAGCTCACTACTTTGCAAAAATAATGAACTGAAAACCAACAAGAAATGAAAACCCTAGCAAACCCTAATTCTACCATCTAGTCCTTTTGATGCAACGGTGGGAATGCAAACTACTGAAAGTGATGCCATTACTTCTAGTAAGGTGAGATGCATGTGTTTAGACTACCTTCATCTGAAGAGAACATATTTTTGTATTTTTGCTCAAGTTGTTGGAATTATTATGCATATGCTTCTAACTGGGTCTTGACTGTGCAGGGATAGATCAAGGGGAGGAATGCTTGGAAGAGGTCAGGAAGGCTCAGAGAGGGTCTAAGGAGTCCCTAACATCCTTTCAGAGAGTTTCACAAAGTTTGGATTCCAAGCAACCGTGTTCATGAGCTTCTACAGAAAGTCTGCGGGGGTTCTACAGGATGTTCAGAATTTCTACAGGAAGTTCAGTAATTCCTACAGGATGTTCTACAATCGGATTTTTGGGTGATGGATGAGTGGAAGAGGCTGCATGGATGGATAGGGAGGTAGGAGGGGGGTTTATAATGGCTTATGGACAGAGAGATGAGATGAAGAGGGGGTGTGCAAAGCTGGTTGGTCTAGAGGAGGGTAGAGGGAATAGAAGGCCGAAAAGGTAGAATAACGTGGGTGATAGAAGAGTTAGGAGGCAAGTGGTCGAACTGGGAGATGAGTAGATGGCCTAGGCATGACTTAGAAGGATAAGGGAGTGAGCGAGTAGCACTGCACAGTGTAAATGAAACAAATCATCCACGTCTTGCACATAACCGAAATTTCATCAACTTATTCTAACTGTTTTATTAAAAACCAAAGAACAACAATGTTGTTTCTAAGAAAAATCATGCATGGTGCTGAAGCAAAGAACCATTCCACAAGATCTAAATGCATGGACACTTCTACAGATAAAAATATTGCATCAAAGATTGCATGGACTTGTAAAACAATGTTTTGGTGGGTGGCACGGTCTACAATTTCAGTCCCTAAACAGAGGTGAAAGTGAGTGTGCAGTCAACCCTTTTTGGAACTCTGATTAACTCCAATCTCCTTACTCTAATCTGAGCTACTGAAGCAAATTTTTTCATAACACTCACCTACTTAACCAAACCAAGAAATTCAACTCAGCAAACTGTGTTTCCAAATGCATGTAAAGGGAAAGAAATACAATGCTGAAAGAAAGGTAACAAAACAGAGCTATCAGCTCAGAACTGAACTTCAGAATATCCAACAAGGTTTCAAAAGTCCCCCTCGAAGGCTACAGCCTCATCATTTATACATTACGAGGGCCAAGCTGGCCTCCTAAATTAGTGGGGTTTGGCTGACCAAACTAAGAGTGATCTGCTGCTTCCTCAAAATCCGCTTGGCTGCCTTCTAGCTCGGTGGTGGTGGCTGTTGGAGCTCGGAGTTATGGGTGAAGATCACGAGGAAGGTCATTCAATGCTGTGGACAACCTTCCTACAAAATCTCAATCCCATCTTGGCTGTCTCCTAGCCCTCATCTGCGTGGTTTTGCTCCATTAAATGTCAAAAAACCTGAAATAAACATGTGTTAGCTACCTAGGAATAGTGACTGCCCTCATTCGTACAAATGACATAAATATACTAAAAAAATGATGCATAAGTTATGAAAAATGAAGGGTTGAGCAAGGGTAGTTAGGCCAAATGAGCCCAAAATGTTACCAAATTTGGGGCTCATCATATACCCTGATCGACAACTATCTCAATGGTTTGGGCTTCACCAAAAGTGAAGTAGATGGAAACCTTTATCACATTGTGGTAGAAGGTAAATGATTATTTATTGTTTTATATGTTGATGACTTGATCCTTACTGGTGAGGAGTAGGTGATCAAATGTTACAAGGAGGACCTTACAAGAGATTGTCAGATGAAGGACATGGGCCTCATGGACTACTTCCTTGTTTTGGAAGTATGGCAAGGAGATGGGGAACTATTTGTCTCTCAGGGCAAGTATGCCAAAAATATATTGAAGTTCTGCATGGGGAGTGACAAACCCACGGACACTCCTCTCGTAGGTAACTAGAGGAAAGAGGATGCCACTTCAGGTGAGGAAGTAGAGGCTACCATTTACATGTATCTTGTGGGTTCACTTATGTATTTGTTTAACATATGACCAGACATGTGTTATTTAGTTAACTAGCTTAGTCAAGCCATGGTTAAGACAACCAAACTATATTGGAATGTAGCAAAGCATGTGTTGAGATACCTCAAAGGCACTACTCTGTTTTGTCTTTGGTACAAACAGATAGAGGGAGTGATGTTGCAAGGCCTCACAGATGCAGATTGGGTGGGGATTCCATCAAATAGGAAGACCACATCAGGAGGAATTTTTAGTGTTGGATCAACAATGGTTTCTTGGTACAACAGGAAGCAGAGATTTGTGGCACCCAGCTCAGCAGAAGCAGACTGCATGGCTGCAAGTCAAGAAATATGTGAGGTTATATGGATGAGAAAGATTATTGTTGGGTTATTTGGTCAAAAGATGAATCCTACATTGATTTACTATGACAATCATAGATGTATCGAACTCTCTAAGAATTTGGTATTTTGTGATCGATCCAAGCATATAGACATCTCGTATCGTCATCTACAAGATTGTGTGGAGAGGTGGATTATGTATTTGCAGTACATTTCAACAAAGGAACATGATGTAGGTATTTTGACAAAGGCCTTGTGAAGAGGCAAATTCAGGTTCCATAGAATAAATATTTGGGTATTTAATAATCCCTTTCTTGTTGAGAGGTAGTGTTGAAAATTTAGCAAGAAAATCTAGTTTTGATTTTGCCTTGGTCAAACTAGATTAAATTTTGAATTTCAATTTTAACATAATATTTGGAGGTATTTAACTGAGGTGACATGGCTCTTGCCACTTATTTAACTTAGTAAATTTGAGTTGGAGACACTTGATTTCCATTCTACATGATTTATTGCTAATTTGTAGCAATATATTTCAATTAATTGGAGTTATTGTCAATTTAACTATTTCTCACTGTCAGTAGAACTAGTGGAGGTCAAATTGAGCATGTGTAACTTTTTTTTCACACTGATTGATCATCCAATTAACTAATCAATCAACCCAAAATGATTTTTGCATCCAGATAATTTGAGTTAGTTAATTAAGATTGGAGTTCAAGGGAAGTATACTATCATTTGTAAACTAATCCAAGTTTTACAAGTGGTGCATGTAGTCATAGGATTTCCCTATGATAATTGCACAATTCCTTGGTGTGAAATTCCTAAATAATAGGGGAAATTTCCCAAGGGAACAATGTAAGGAAATAGGAGCTTGAAGACTTGAAATTTTGGCTAAGTATTGGCCAAGGTTAGTCAGTCGGGTACAGGATAGAAGCTATGGGTGCAGGTTGAGCTCAAGCTTGAGCAGAGCATATTGTATTCATCCATATTCTTTGATTAATGCAATACATATAGTAAGTTCTTTTTACCAATTGTTTTCACCTAGATAAATCTATATGTATATGTATTGAATTTTTATGCATGTTGATGATTTGTGTTCTTGATCGTGAATTTACTTCGATAGATCAGTAGAGTATCTTCTAGTCTTGTGATTTAGAAAATTTCATAAGTAGTTTAGAATATACATATTAAGTGAAAGTCCCAAAATACATGATTACAATGATGCAATACTAACCCTAATAGTGGAACATTATGTCACCACTTTCTCCTCCAAATAATGATCTACTCTCCCATGCCAAGCTAAGGAGACCAAGGTGAAAATTTAAAATTCCCTTGGCTTGAGCTATGAGGATGTATTTATAACAAATGAGGTGACTGTCCACCTCCCATGTGACTCTTGACCTCCCTCATGAATTTTGAGCTCCTACTATGACTTTTCAAATACATATGTGACCTTTGAGCTTCTTCATGACTTTAGGAAGTGACCTTTCACATTCCATGTGGGGCCCTTAGGCTTCCACATATTTTACATTTTGTCATTTTTTGGAAATTATATATTTACATTGCACAAGTGATGTGGCAAAATACATTGACACATATGACTTTTAAGGTGACACTTTGAGAAGCCATGACTCTGTGATGATGACATAAGACTTCATTTCATCAATGTTAAGCTCTTCTCTTTGTTGTTATGACCTA
This sequence comes from Pinus tabuliformis, assembly GCA_031772625.1. Taxonomy (NCBI): domain Eukaryota; kingdom Viridiplantae; phylum Streptophyta; class Pinopsida; order Pinales; family Pinaceae; genus Pinus; species Pinus tabuliformis. The sequence goes on from CM062819.1 coordinate 386,987,664, forward strand.
TACTTATTCATAATGGATTTTTTCTTGTACTTCATCTTCGCCCTCCGAAGGGTCTAGATGAGTGTCAGAAACTTCGAAGTCAACATGAGCTACCATCTGTTTGTCTTATTCCAAGATTCCTTTACACCTATGTAATATCATCTTTCTGTCTTATCTCCATGAGTGTCCTTCTTGTAACCCTTTGCTAACCCTTTGATATCATCTTGTCATTGTACAATTATATCACCTACAAATGAATTCACTCGTGACAAGACACATTAGTCCCATAATCACTGTTATAGTTGTGCTTTCTCATACAATATATTAATTGCGATGGGACAATGGGCAAGGGTTTTGAGAGAGAGAATAAATTTCATAGTTGAGCTCAATAGTGACCGAGGGATGATGATGTTGTCCATTGGAACTATGAAATGTGCAATAAGGAGAGGTTCTTCAAGGTTCTTCATAGTGGGAAAGTCCAAGAGACAAGGGTGATGACCTTGTTGACTAGTGATGTGCACCCAATGGAAATAGATTCAAGTCAGTGCATGTGGGAATGTTGTATATCACCACTAATAATGGCTTCACCATGTCTTCAACTCGCCTCGTAGTCTCCAGCGCTTTCTAAAATAACCATGACTATTCATGGGATATATTCTATAATGCACACTTCTCTACAACCTTTGGACTAACATAACTAAAATTAGAGCCTAGGTCAATTACAATAGAAATAGGTTAGTTATCAACCATACCTTTCTTTCAATCAATGATGCTTAGTGATAATCATGCCTGTTATCCAACACAACACAAATTCATGGCACATTTTGAGCCATGTCATTCACTACCTCTGGCCCTTGCATATTTCATAGCCTTGGAACATTATGCTATCACTAACTGATCTAGGTGGCTCCAGAAATAGAAGGGGCCTTGAAAAACCTAAAAAATCAAAGCTATCAAATTGAAATGAAACTAGGACCAGATCTTATTTCTCATCATCCTAATTCCAATGGTGTGAACATCACTCAAATCTAGGTTCTTATGCTCAAGATATTCACTGTCAAAGTTTTGGTCAAACTAGGCCAAATGATAGTCACTAACAAGGCAACAATTTGGCAAAGGGCTGGTACACGAAATCTGGTAGTTAGAATGGGAAAATTTCTCTCCTATTTAATTTTTCCACTAACCCTTAAAAATCGCTACCGATTATGGTTAAAAAAATAAAAAATAAAATATATAGAAATGGGGTGGCAAGCCAACACCCCCCAACGACATTGGTTAATTATTACAATGTGGTGGGTGGGCTAGCCACTGGTGGACCCGACAAACCCACTAGTTAATCGGAAATGTCAAAAAAGTGTTGGCGAGTATCGAACCCATGCGATCTGCCGAACGACCTGCCCATCGACAACCCTACCAACCAAACAATACACCAGTTTAAGCATTGTCGAAAACCATTAAAACAAATGTCACCGAAAGTTGCAACAAATTCCTCCTATTTAAATAATGACCATGCCATATTTGGGGCACGGCGAGTTTTTAACCTGGTCTGGCCCCAACCAAAAAATTAACTTTTCTTTCACCAACCAATAGGTCTTTCAACCATTTCATGGAAGATCTGTCGGTGAATTGCCATATAAATCTTAATCACTTGTTCGATGGAGGAGGAATGGTGGAACCCAGCAACGGGGGATGAGATTACAAGTGGAACTAGGAGTGCACCCAAGCCAGAACACTTCCGAGGCCAACACTAATTTCAAGAAATATTCCTATGCAATCTTGGGAGAATATTTTTGAAGTGAATCTTGAGGGAATCTAAATATTCCTTAGAGCTATAGAGATCACTTTCTTAGAATAGGGTCAAGTTTATAATCGTTTGACATGATTTCATGCCACGATTCCAATGTTGATGTCCATTTCTACATCTAAGCTTTTCATTTTTAGTCCATGTGGGAAAATGGACGTATAAGGGTCATTTATGTAAATTTGATAGTAATTCATTTATGTCGCCATTTAATGAAAGAGGCCTCCCCACATTGAGCAGGGCCCCAAGATGTAGCCCACTAGGTGAACTTCGTAATCAAATTGCTTTGTGCCTTTGATATCATGTTTTTTTTTATTTCTTATTATTTTCATGTGTTTAAGTTACTTGGCATGATCTACAGTGTTTTTGACCCAATCTAATTTTCCAATATCCTCAAGCATGAGGTCTATGCAATGTGCAGCGCATGGGGTCCAAAAGATGGTCTTGTGTTTCTCCTCTAACAGTTTACCAGCAAGAACATAGTTAGAGGCATTATCTGTGATGATTTGAACAACATTAGCCACCCCCACCTCCTGAACAACCTGATCCAATAGCTGAAACAACAAGTGGCCATCTTTTACCTTATCAGATGCATCAACTGATTTTAAAAACATGGTTCCCTGTGGGCAGAAGACAAGAAAGTTTATGACGGTACAGTTTCTTTGATCAGTCCATCCATCTGACATGATGGTACACCCTGTTCTTGCCCATGAGTCCCTGAACTCTTGCAAATACTCATTAATGGATTGAATTTCTTTCTGCAAACGAAACCCCCTTAGCTCATGCATAGTAGGGCCTTTGAAGCCCTTTCCAGCAGCATGTATGGCATCAAACATAAGCTCATAATATGGTGAACGAGCAGCATTAAAGGGGATATCAGCATCATACCACCATCTAGCTATGTACTCACAAGCAGTCTCCCTCAATTCTTTCTTCCAATGGTCATCTAAAGTGGGCTGAATTTGACCTTTACTAACTTCAGGACCATGTGCATCTGATGGAGAGGAGGGAGTGAAATAACTTTTGATAGTCACATCACCCTTTTTCAAATTCATTCTACCCTTTCCCTTATCTTGAACAGAACCAAAAGAGGGAGGAACATAACGGAAAGGGTTGGATGCCTCAGTTTGAGGGATAGAGGAAGAACCCTCAAAATCATAGTGGGGGTTGGTAGCCATCATTTTTTGTATCTCCCTCTTCCTCCCAATTTAAGCCTGTATCTCTTTTTGCCTAGCCTTATCTTCTTTAAATTTCTCAAAGTTGGCCAACAAATTCTTTCTAATCTCCCCAATTTCTGGTGAGGTACATGGGGTAATTTGGCCTCTAATCCCTGCCAAGTTTTGTTTCAGCCTATTAATGCCCCCAGGACCTTCCTTAATTTTCCTATGGCAAAATTTGCAATGCATTTGACTATCAACCATTTCAACATATGCCCAAGCAGGATCTTTTGCTCTAGGTGCCATTTTTTGACTAGGAAAACAATCTGAAAATGAAAAAAAAGAAACATTGATTCAATGTTCATTTATTTGACAAAAAACACTCTCTAAGCTTTCTTGATATGCACCTAAAATTTACTAAGCAAAAACAGATTTATAGAGGTGGAAAAAAATACCTCCAGGTACAAACTGCCTCGTCAAGCTTGCTCCAAGAATCAGCTCCTCAATGCTGCTCCAAATGGCTGTCCAAGAAGCTCCTCACTCCAGCTACAATGCTCCCCCAAGACTCCTCACTGCTGCTCCAAAACAAGCTCAAGAACTGCTCACTAATTCTCAAAGAAGACTCTCACTCAAATGCATAAGACTGTTGTGAGTGAATGAGAGCATTTTGGTGTCTTAAATAGGGTTTGGGAGGGCGAAATGGACCCCAAAAACATTTAGCATATTATTATAACAGTTTGGGATCCATAAAATTCATTAAACAATTCAAAAATACCAAAAAAATGAATATTTTATTGTGGTTTACGCGTGCCTGGCCGTTCCCTTGTGACTCGGCCGAGTCATATCGGAACCGGCCGGGTTGACCGAGTCACACATGACTCGGCCGAGTCATGTGTGACTCGGTCAACCGGACCGTTTCAAAGGCCAGGTCAATTCCCTCAGCAATAACTCGGTTCAACTCGGCCGTTTCAGTTTCGAAACGGCCGGTTTTTAAAACACTGCTCCTAAGCTGGTTAGGAACCCTCTAGAACTTAGGGGTTTTATCCACTTAGAATTAGGATTTAGTTTTCTCTCTAGCGTGCTTGAGCCACAGTTGATCTAGGATGGATGACCTCCCAGGAAGTCCTGGTTACTGGGTGCAAGCCCCAGAAGTGATGATTGACACTATGTGATTTATTTCACTAGTTTCAATCACACTTCTTCACCCCTGTGAGCATCATCCAATGCAATGAGTGTTAAGTGGAATATTCAAAAATCATGAGAAATTTGTCAGTTACGACTACCTCTCATGGAAATGGTCATAGATGAATGATTTACTTAATGCGGTTGAATCCCAAAAAATGATATCTAATATAATGCACTGTGAAAACCCCCCAATACTTAATTTTTTCTCTTTTAATTTTCTTTTTATAATTTTAAACCCCATCTGGGTATAGAACCACTTCACTTGGGTACCTTTCCCACAAACCCCATTTGCGACCAAACTCACACAAACCCCATATCTAGGCTTGTGGAGTACCTACCAAACTACACAATTCAACACATTGGTTTGAAACTCTATGGGAAAAAATCTAGTCATGTTAAGGGCTAGTGTAGCCTACACCTAGTACAATCCCTCCATGATTTTAACAACTTAGATGCCGCTAGGTCGTGGTTTCTCAAGCCAAAGGTTAAACCTGCAGTCATCTGAGGATTCACACAACTTATCAAACAAACAAAAAAATGCTACACTTAAACCAAACTAGCTTAGGTCCATCTTAACTCTCGATATACTAAGCACTAAGAGGTATCAAATCTCTTAAGGTCAAACCTCTTTTTTAACTGCAAAACTTAAGGGAATGTTTGTGCCTTGAGAGATTTGATCCCTCTTGGCACTTCATAGATTGGAATTAAGATTATAAGAATGCCATTGACAAAACTATTGGTTGTCAAAACCTAGACCCAAAAGCCACGAATAGTAAATTATATATTTTCTCTTCTTTTATTTTAACAAATATCAATTATAATTATTAATTTTATATTTTACGTTTTATTTTTATTTTCATGTAATTTGACCGATTCTAGTACATTACAACATCTCTTCCATAATGTGGTTGGAGAGTGACTCTCAACACAATTATTTCAATTTAACTACTAGCTTAACTTAAACTAAATTAGCTTAGACCTATATTAATTTTGGATCTACCAAGCTCAAAGAGGATCAAATTGCTTTTCACTCTAAAAGAGGTTAGCACCTCAAGAGATTTGTTCCCTCTTGGTGCTTGGTAGATATGAAATTAAGATGGACCTAGGCTAACTTAATTCTTAATTATAATTTATTCTCTTTTGTTTATTAGGTAACGTGAGTCCTAAGATGACTGGCACACCTAACTTGTGGCTTGAATAACTGTGACCTAGGGGCATTTAAGCCATCAAAATCACCTAGGGATCACATCCCACCTACACTACATGAGTGCTTAGCATAGCTAGATTTTTGCCTACGGAGTTTCGGAGTGCCTTAACGTAACACGCTACCATCATCCATTCTACACAACGTGAGAAATTTTTATTTTTAGTTAATTTCACCCAATCATAATGTTTTATTAATATTTATAATTAATACTTACTTTATTTTCATATAATTTGACTAAGTCAAAATTTTTAAGAAAATATTTGAACATATTTACCATACTGACTTGAGAGTGCCACTTAGCCTAACACTTACTTTTTGCTATTGAGACCTTTTACATGTGTGCATTGTCTAAAAAGCACAACGTTTCGGGAAGGAAGAGTGTTTGACCAGATTATATAGATAATGGAGTGAAGAATTAGTGGTTAGAGCGCAGAATTAGCTGTTAGAGATTTGACTAAACCATATAAGTGAAAGATTTAATTTTATATAACTCCTTAATCAAGTCCAATTCAAAGGAAATCTAAATAAATGAAAGTGTTGAGGTAAAGCAGTTAAACTTAAAAATTATTTTTGATTGGTCAAAAACTTAACTAAAATTTATAAGTAAATATTATATATTGATTAAAAGACTAATTAAAAATAAATTAAATTGAAATGAAATGAATAAATTACTTTGAAGAGATTATAAAATTTATTATTAATTGGTAAAAAATTCTAAAGAGGGGCCGCCTAAACATGAAAATTGAGATTGAAAATTAAAATTAAGAGATTAAAATATATTTATTTGATTTTATAAATTAGACATGATCACTCTTAATATTAAAGGACATATTATGATGAGAGGAAAATTTTGTGGAACTAAATCAATTGGAATTACCAATGGTCCAAAAAAAATTAAAATTAAAATTATTAAATACCCTAACTTTGCTAATTCTGTTAAGATGAATAAACTGGTAGGGTAATTAATAATCAAATTAAATTAAACAGGTGAAAAACATAATTAAATGCTAAACCAGCCTAGAGCCATCTTAACTCTGCATTTATCAAGCACCTAGAGGATCAAATATCTTGACTTGCAACTATCTCCCTTTCTCTCCTACCTCCCTCTCGCTTCCCCCATCTCTCTCTATCTGCCCTCCAATCCTCTCACTATCTCCCTACTTCTCTCCTTCTCTCTCTCCCCCCTCCATCTTTGTGTCTCCCTCTCCCTCTCTTACCCTTCTCTACCTCTCTCACTCCTCTCCCCATATCTCTTCACCTATATCACTCTATGTCTTCTTTCTTCCCTCCCATATATATATCTAGGGTTAATATATATCATGATATAGTAATATATATTATAATATAACAAATTTAATATTGCATTAATCCAAAGTTATTAAATTTAATAATACCAATATGAACATATATTTAATGATAATAATCTTTTAATATTAATATTAGGGTTAATAATATTTATTTTGCATGGTATTAATAGTAATTTGGCCCATAGGCTTCATCTAAATAAAACCTCTTTTTTGAGTGTTTATAAATATAAAGTAGATTATGGAGTAAATATAAAAGAAGTTATATTTATTTACCATAGCTCTCGTTTATTTATATTTTTATTTATTTACCGTACTTCTTTAGACCTCTTTTATATTTATTTATTTAATATACCTCTTTTATCAATATGGTATTTGGCCATGGTATTTGGCCCATGGTATTAAAATGATATTTGGTCAATAGCTTCACCTAAGTAAAAGCTCTGTTTTGACTTTTAGTAAATATACAGGCTTATGGAGTAAATATAAAAAGAGTGTTTATGTATTTACTATACCTCTAATTTATTTATATTTTATTTATTTTCCATACCTCTGGAGTAAATATAAAAATAAGTTTTATTTATTTACCATACCTCTAGTTTATTTATATTTTTATTTATTTACCATACCACTTTTTTGAGTGTTCCCTAAACTTCTTTATATTTTAAATTTATATTGTGTTTATACATAATAATAATTATATTGATTTTTAAACAAGGCCAACAATAGATAATGAAAAAATGTAGTGTTAAACATTAGATGTTAAATGTTTATGTTTAAATTTAGTGTTTATGTGAGATCTACCCCATTTACATTTACATTTACATGTTTACGTGAGAAAACATAATTAGCCTCTTGGGGCAAAAACATAATTAAATGTGATAAAGAAGCCACAAAAGATGACAAGAAAAACTCAGAAAATTCAAAGAAGATGGGAAAGGGGTAGGGAGGTTAAGACCGCGTTGATGGGTTCTCACGATTGGCTTAACTAATATCCATCATCCATCATGTCGATTAAAATAATAAAAATACTTTTGCTTTTCAATTTAAAGGGTCTTACGAATAAACCCGCTGACATGATAATTTTTTAAGTATGATAAATTTAATATTTTAAACTAAATCATTTATTATTATTTTTTAACTTAAACTAAACTAAATTATTATTAATAAATGGGTCAACTTACTATTATTATGAATGACGTGGTCAACTTTAACTACATTATTATTAATAACTTTGTAATAACTCTAAAACTCATCGCTTAGTGGACATCTCCTCTATATATATATATAAACTGATCCTTCAATTTCTATCTACAACCCATTTCGACTTTCAGGTTCAATAGGAAGCACGAGAGTCGGTAGGGGTCCAACGATACGCGAAGGCTTCGAACTTCGTATCAGTCGATCCGTTGTAAAGGCTCTGCATTTACGATTCAAGAAGGTTAGTAAAGTGCGAAATATGTTTTCGATTGTTGTCGATGATCCCTCTTAACTCTCAGCGCTCTGTATTTGATTGCCATTGAATCATGTCTTGTTATTTATGATCCCTATCATCACTTTTGCTCTCAGCGTCTGTATTAGGGTTATCCCCTAATTTTAACTTTAGGGTTTTGAAATATTGTGAAATAGTCTCCTGTTCAATTTCTGTACATTAATCGTAGCTGTTCAAATGATGTTCACAAACGTGTTTTTTTGTTCTTTGGGTTCGGTTGCCGTTATTTGCCTTTGCTGTGTGATTATGAGTGGTAATATTTTTCTGACATTGCATTTGGGATTAGGGTTTTGGAAATACAGGTTTGAATCCTATATTTTTATTAAATTCTCAGTGTTTGGAAGTTTCCTCGATCTGCACACCTAGTGACAGTTATGTTTAAACGGTATTCTTTAACGTATCGCGGTAGCAAGGTCAAAAACATTTTTCTTTTTAATAAATCATGTTTTTCGCTGAAGATATATTTATGAAATATTGTAATATATCACATCTTTATATTTTATTTTGTATGTATGACAGATCTCTACTTCTTGCTCACTTACTTTGTGGCAGTGAGTTCTACATAAAACAGCTAATTGGAGAGCTTTGTTTTTTATAAGTGTTATGATCCAATTTCGAGCAACGCTATATGCTTGAGAGTTGCTCCCAGATAGATTTCTTCTGTTGAAAAAAACAGAAATATACCCCATAAATAATGGATAACAATGGGTCAAAGTTTAAGAAGACAATGAGCAATCATTGTCTAAAACTACTTCTGCAGCCCAGTCTCAAGCATGCAATGAGGCTGGAGTGAACGGAGCAGTAAAGATGCCCAAATCATCCAAAAAGAGGGAGAAGAAAAATGGGAATTCTGAGAAGAATGGTGACAGCTCCAGGTCTATGTCAACTGAGAAGAAAGGTGACAGCTCCAGGTCTCTGTCAAGTGGTTTTCCAGAACATTCATCTCCCGCTAAAATAGAGGAGGAATATCGAGCTTTGAGGCATAATTATTTGATTCTAGAGGAAGAATACGCCACTCTGACGGATGAGGTGACAGAGGTAGAAAGGGACATCGAAATGCTGGAAGCCGAGAAACACGCACTTTTGGATAAGCTGGTGGTGTTAGAGGGCTTGGTTGACGAGTCAGATTTGGAATCTTCCACTTAAAAATTTTGCTTTAAGATCTCTTAGTGCTAGGTGGGGTTTGGTCACACGACTATACAGTTAGTGTTTATTTGTGTTTTAATATTTCTTTAATATCTGGTTTTGGTTGTCAGTGGTGCTGGTCATATGAGTTATATTGTTATTAATTTAGTCAAAACTTATTTTTCTGGTTTTTGGAGTTTTGGTGTTCGGAATCTATTTACAATAGTTTTACTCATGTTGTATTTGTTTTTGGTGGTCAATGATGCTTGATCATATGAGTCAAGTTATTATTAATCTAGTCAAAACCTATTGGTCCTACCTCTAGAATTTTGGTGTTTAGAATTGACTCAAATATTTACCCCTTTTAAAATAAATAATAAGTATTTTAAATTTTTCAATTAAATAATGGATTTTCAACCACTGTCATGTGTACTCTCTGGTTTCTCTAGTAAACCAGTAATCATTTTGACTTCTACAATGTAGTGTTTTTTCTGGACAATAACAAACAATAAGGTATTTATAGTTTACCACTAACCTCATTGTGTTCACCAAATTCAAATCTACATACAATTTCCAATGCTACAATCCTGTGCCACTTGTCCTCTCAATGAAAATTTAATGGCTCATTGTTATAGGGTGCACCCCTAATGTGCATCTGATTCCATCTGGAAATGCTAATAACCAAATAAACCCATCCCTTACCTTGCCTTCTCTGCTACACAGTCCCTTGAGAAATCCGATCACCACCTCTCGTGTAATAATACACCATCCAAGTTTCATTAGCATCCCCTTCTCTACTATATAGTCCCTCAGGTGACCCCTCCCTTAGCAAGGTTTCCTCGCATCAGAATATCCAAAAATCAATGCATGTCCCTACTTCAAAACTAGCATACCATTCATAGCATGCTCATGGAAATAAATGGACATGATTGGGTACCGGTGTCCTACAATGGCCCCACTCCTAAAGTTCTTTTCCAATGTATTGCTTCTTATTCCATTTATTTTCACTAACGCTATGAATTCTTGCAGTCGGTTTCAACCATCCCAAACTTGGCATTTGCATGCTTTCTTGTTTCAAGCACATAAATCCCAATAGAGTCAAAATGAATTGAAATAAATCAAAATCATACCTCATTGGTGGCCTATGAGATAACGCTATGATGTTACACCAAGAAGCCAACAGCACTTCCTTACAAGATAGAAAATTCCAGCCCCTGGATCTCTGGGATGAGGGATCCATATATAGATGTTTGCAAGGGGGGTGAGTCAACTTTTGAGATTTGATTAGTGTCCTCTCTCTGATAGTTCTTGATTCCACTTGGAGATTGATGATCTCTTACTCATCCCTGGGCGAATGCAGAGAGGCAAGTGTCACAGGAGAAGTTTCTGGAAGATTCAATGATCTTCCACCTTGCAGATTGACCCTGCCATTTGTCTACTCTCGCCATCGCACCCCATAGAAGGGCTTTTCAGTATGCATCACACCTCCCGTGTGTATTTAGGTGGGATTCAGTGCACTTTGACCATGTAGCAGGTGAGATGGTCCAGTTTTGACCAGTTCTGAGTAGTTTTTCATGGAGAACTTCTGGGAGAAGATGTAATCAGTTGACCTTGTTCTTTTAGAGGTTGGAACAACACTTTTAGGGACTTAAGAGCCCTTGGTTTATGGACATTTATGATTGGGGTTGCAGTGCCCAAAAATGTCTATAACAATGCTGGCATCCCCACGGCTCGCACGTTTCTTGTGATATGCCCAATGCAATTTCTAATGGACCACTTCATTATTAAATTCGTCAATCACTTGCCTAGTTAGTTTGTGTTCCTGGCATGACACATTTGTCTTGTGCTAGGCACCTAATGCCATGCCTTCATGCAGGAATACCTAAGGTGCATGTCCCATCCAAGCGTCATTCTCCATGGTGTGTCTAACTAACTTGATGACTGTATATCTTGTGTTCCCTTCATTCGGTTTACTTCATGTTGGGCACAACTTCCTTTATGAAGGTGACCTCGCCCATAGTTCACAATCTTTCAGATGTTTTCTTGGCGGAGTGTACTCAACTTCGTGTGGGCATCCCATCCCAACTTAGATGTGCTCAGGCTAGGGGGCCTGATAACGAGCATAGAATAGATGGTGATAGGGTGTAATTTTAAGGAACTTTATGGCGTTAAGTTCATTGTGTTGAATTTCCATGACATATGCGAATCTATGTTTGGGTCTTACAATCTCTAACACAACCAACTCAAATGTCGCAACATGACTAATTTTCACAACAACAAAAAAACATATCATTTAATCATGTAGCACACATGACAATTTTTAACTTTTCAAACCCTTTTTTATTATATTAACAAACTATAATACAATAATCTATGGCTCTCGTACTAGGGATCATGGCCCTCATACAATCCTTGATACAAGAATACAAGTTAGGGCTTGGAGTCAATAACTTTGAATTTTAATCAACCTTGAATAATATAACCTTGAACTACTTTCTTAAGTGGTGCACCACAACCATTTCAGTCATTGTGTCCTGAACACATTTGCTATTCCATCTGCTCCCAATCTGTAGTACCCAAATCTGCCTCTATCAATGATAACAACTTATTTTTTCCACTGAACATGGCTCCAATCTTCCCTCGAGTTGATCATTAGTCCTTCAATTAGTCCAACTCATAGGGTCTTCTTGTGAGTTGTTCGCAACATCGTTTGTGAACAACTCTTAAAATTCCCACTGATACTCCTCAACACTTAGGGACTTCCCCCTCTTTCCTTCATGTGTTTCTCCAATGAAAATAAAATTAGGGCATGGAGGCTGCCCACTATGACTATCAAAATTCCTTCTCCAATAGTCAACTTAGGGTTTTCATTTTGGCTCTCATGGTTGCAGTCCGTGGGCTCAATAATCTTGCCACTTCTAGCAAGCTTGATGTCCATTTCAAGCACTGCACTTAGGGCTCAATGTGGCAAATATTGTTGTCCTCTAATATTATCTTTGGATTCCACCTCAACGTTGTCCAGAATTTGACTCTAACCCTACACTATTGTTCCTACACTATGTCCATCTTGCAGATCTACCCACTTGGCATTCTTCTTTTCACTTCAAAAGTTTGTTCCTAAGGTTACCAAAACCTTCCCACATCTAGGGCTTTTATATTTTCCCATCTTCAGGCCATACATGATTGATATAGGGCCACTAAAGCATTTCCCTCTACCTTGGAATTTCTCACTCAAATTGCTCAGATATAAGACTTTTGATCTGCACTCTTCTAGGTCTCTTTACGCTCTTTCATATCTTCTCTCATCTAGTTGTTTGGCCCTCAATCCACATATCTAGGGAATACTTCAGATATTCCATTCAAACCTTTGAATATTCCTCTAAAATCTTCCAACATACTACTCCTCTTCATGATAGTCCTCCCTATACATGGCACCTTTCTTCTACTCAGCCTTGTGATCATATTCTAGCCACCTTCAGGATCCTTTATCCCCACAAACACTTCTGCAAGTCATTCCATGATTTGCGACCTAGTTTGTGGAGATAACCATTCATATAAGGGTTTCAACCATTCTTTTCTATTGAGATATAAGGCAAACTTAAGGCACCCTCCTTTCGACTGAACAAACTAGGAACCCGCCCTAAAATGGGGCATCAAAATAGTTCTTTAATTGTGATTGGTCTACCTCTTTATGAATGTACTTAAGCACGAAAAATGTTTTTGTTCCAAGCTCTGAAATAGCTCATCCACCTAGCACTATATCTCCATGTTACACTGTTATAGACATTTTTGTGCCTTGCATCACTGAGCATGAAATGTCAATAATCAAGGGATCCAAAGTCCCTAAACATGTTGTTCCTACCCCTAGAGGAACAAGGCCAGCAAACCACAGCATTGAAAAAAAGTTCTCCACCTGAAAACACTCAAAAACAAGGCAATTCTGGATCATGTCAACTGCTCCACTGAGCATCTACGCTGAATGTCAACTGCTCCATTGTCTACCTGCGTTGAATGTCAACTGCAAAGAAGGCTACCTGTGCAGGGTGAGTTTGGACATGTGGCAGAGTGAATGTTTGGGATCATGACTGGTCAAGCTGAGCTATTTGTTAAATTGCTATCTGGTGTGTATTTTGTGTAATTGCATTGGTATATTTGATTTACTTCTAATCCTGAATCATTTATGAATATGTATATTTGTCTTTGTATTGTGTTCTTCTCTTGTTGCAAGTAGTTGTTCTCTTGTCAAAGGTAGCTGTTCTCTTGTGATCTCGCGGAATTCAAGTAGTTGTTCTCTTGATCAAGCGAGGAGGAAAGTAGCTGTGGACACACAAAGAGAAGAGGATCTAGTTTGAGGGACAACCGGAAGATAACGGTAAGTCTGCCGATCTCCTCTCTTTCATATTCCATAAAGGAAGAAATCATGATAGTTGTATTCTTTTGTTGCTAAGGCGCTGTCACACCTTAGGTGGATAAGATCATCCTAAATAGGCATTTTTCCCCACAAAAAATTGGCGACTCTGCTGGGGAAGAACTTGTTTATTCATTTCATTTGTGTTTCCGTCATTTGTTTACTTCATAGACTTGACAACAACTCTTGAACTGCATCTTTCCCAGATGCAAAGTAAAAGTTGCTGCTTTGATCCAGTATGTTGGACTTGTCTATGATCTAAACTATATCCACAAACGATTTGATTGATCCTTGTGATAGTCTTTAATACCCTATCAAAGCATCCCTCTGTTTATACCTTGCTTGTGTTTCTGATTTGGCCTGAAACAGTGTATTTTTGAGCATTTTGTGACCCGGAACCAAGAGAAACGAGTGTTTCTCTCTTCATTGCAGGCACTATGAAGGCAGTCTGCATTTGAACGCAGGTCCCGAAGGGGCTACCTGCGCTGAATGTCAAACTGACAGTGTTCTACCTGCACTGAACCAGTGTGGCCTTGTGCATCTGGGGTTCTTTGTCCTTTTGCCCTGTTTTGATCTATGTTTTTTGCAGCCTTTAACCAAGTATAGGTGCTGGTCTGATAACCCTTTTCTTTGCCTGAATTCCGCCCCATTTTTGTACAAAAAGATTGTGAATGTTTTTGTGTGTTTGTGGCATCATTTACAGTCTTCCCTTGCATGAGTAAAGTAGTCTTTTTGTAGCCTTTGATTCAGATCTGATTGAGAGTGATCTTAGAAGAGAGTTCATTGGCTGTTTGATCAGATTGATCATAGTTTTACTTTTGCTTATTGGTTTGAATTTGTGTCTTTTAAGTGTCAGAACAAGTCTTTATTTCGAAAAATAGCAAAGTGATTGTAATCTTTTCTACCCTTGTTGTTTTCGAAAAGAGTGAGCTTGTTTGTATTGATCATTTTAAAAGCAAATTCAGATTTGTGCAAAAAGCTTTCTTTGTAGGCATTTATACTAAGAAAGTGAAAACAAACACCTGCATTGTGCATTTTGCGTTTGATAAGTTTGCATGTTGGATTTAGGGAAAGTGCATTAGAGTGTGCTGATTTCTCTTTGAGAAAAGATTGTCGCTCTCTTTTCCTTTAGTAGCTAGGATTTTCAAAGTTGAAAGATTGTAAAGCTTGCTTATCATCTTAGACTACATTTAGGAAGTTGTATTATACATCTCGTGGTGAACCTTGAAAGGCAAAATTTTAAAAGATCAACCTCAAATAAACTGAATGAACCTAACAACGCTTTGTAACATAACGCACAACATAGAGGTCTAGGCTAGAGACGTGTTCCGGCGTCGTTAAACATAGTGACTGTCGATCTCGAAGAAGGTGGGTGATTCCTCCTGAGAGTCGGTGGCGCTAATACGGATTGTGCTCCCACGTACCGTCGCGTATATATTGGGAGACCCATATAGTCATATATCTTTTATCCTTAGGAAGCCGTGTCGGCCGCCTTACTGATCGCAATGCAGTGAACACAGCATTCACGAAGATCGACCACCCGTACCGTAAAATGTATTCTGTGGTTTTGCGAAAAGTTTGGCACACCCTCTGCCTAGATCTCCAGAGCAGTTTCTTTTGGCCTTTTTCAGACTCTATAACAGAAAAAGTCCATCCGAGCATTTGTCACTTCGGGCTCGTTAAAACATCGAAGGAGACTAGAGTCATCTTTAGCTTTTTCTCGACTCTTTAAAACTGAAAAAGCAAACTGTGTCTAAAAGCGTCATTAACAATTTATTTTAAACGGAACAATCACCCTTTAATCCTGCGTTGATCTTTAAGTTGAAAAGATGGAGCACACCAACCAAGGAGTTCCCTTGGGTGGAAATCCTAGTCCCTTTTCCTCTTGGGGAGATGTTGGTACGCCCCACATGGCCACATTGTCGCTTCCAGGATTGAGAATTGGCCTACCAGTTTGGCTCTTTTCGACCAATGTCGTTCAGAATACCACCACTCCTGAACAGTCGAGTCAATAGTTAGATCAGACAAGAGTTGCTTCCCAGCCTTCCACTTCATCTTCCTCCCCTCCTTCCTCTTCGCTTGACGGAACTGGTCGATCAAAAAATCGGGTTCCTAAGGAGAAGAAGGAGAAGAAGAAGAAAGAAAAGAAGAAGAGGAGCCTAAGGCGACTGGGTGCAAACAAATGTCATCTAACAAAAATCCACACACCGCACTTGTAAGGCCTAAATCGCCATGCATCATATGCAGGGGAGACCATTTCCATAGAGATTGTCCTTGTATCCCACGGATACTAAGAGACTGGTCCCCCCGTTTGCACAATTCAGGAGCATCGACCTCTGATAGCCATGTCGATTGCTCACCGTCAACTAGTGGGATTGAAGCTCCAGGACAGAATGGGAAAGCTAAATTTCCTTGCAGACTGTGTGAAGGCGATCACGCCATCGACCGTTGTCCCTTCTTAGACGAGGCAAAAAGAGTTCTGGAAGATCGCCCGATTTTAGGAGCGAATCTCCCTCCTGGATATCAAAAACTCCTGCCAAGTCCCTCATTAGTTGAGAATTCGGCTGAGCCACCGAGATGGTCAGCCGAAGCACCTGTCATTGAAGAAGAACCGTCTGGATCCATGCCTAATGAAAGTCAAAAGGTTGATACGGCAGTTGACCCGGTTTTTCCTTCAGAGGCTCCACCTTCAAATGAAACCATCACAGAGGAGAATCAAGATGACACCGTCCAGATTCTCCTCATCAGCACTGACTCTGATGATCAAGGGGGCAATGCCACCATTCCTTTGTCACAGGAAGGAAGTTCATCAGAGCGCTATCCGGCCGTATACTCGGTCCCACCACCAAGCAACCTGGTTGTATCCTTTGATTGGAATCAACTAGGCAGACCCCGGTTGCCAGCCAGTGTGCCATTCAGAATTATTTGTCAAATATACAGAATGGTAATGGATGGCACTATCATTGATGAGGGGGCATCTGTGAGTATCCTTTCCTCTATTGCTTGGAAAGCGCTTGGTTCGCCGGCGCTTTTACCTGAGATGAGAAATCTATCAGGTTTTGATAAAGGAACCAGTCGACCTTTAGGGATCCTCCCCAATGTGCCTATAACATTGAAAGGGAAGACCGTTCAAATGAACGTGATGGTAATTCAAGGACCCTTGGATTATAACCTACTCCTTGGACGAGACTATATATATTGCATGGGAGCTGTAGTCTCCTCACTCTTTAGAGTAATGTGTTTTCCGTATGGAGGAAGAATGGTCAAGCTCGTGGACCAACTTTCGTTTCCCGGATCACACATCGCAAATAGTCATGTGCCATCCCTAAATGGTCTATTCATGCAAGAAGTGTCTCAACCCACAGTCCGTCCTCCTGATGAGCGCGAGTAATCTGAGAGGATATGACTGGAACCCAGGGGGCATGCATCCTGGCCTGCTTCGGCAGGGGAACTTTGGGTATAAGGTAGAATTTCCGCGAGAGAATATGACTAGTCCGTACCCCATCCGTGGTCGGAAGAGGGGTTGTTCTGGAATAATATTCTTTTGTCAAAGTTATGTGAGAGGGCAGGGGGTCGTCACTCGCCTTTGTCTATTTCGGTAGACATCGCAGAGGAAGTGTTTTGTTTAACGAAACAATCTTTAGGTAACCTGAAAAGGTAGGCCAAGGAAGTGTTTTATTTTACGAGACAATCTTTGGGTAACCAGAAAGAGGTAAGCCTCCCTCGGTAACAAAAATGTTTTGTCTTTGAGTAGTGTTCTTCTCTTGTCGCAAGTAGCTGCTCTCTTGTCGCAAGTAGCTGTTCTCTTGCGATCTTGCGAAAAATCTGTTGAAAGTTGGGCTGACGAGAAGACAAGTATCGTAAAGACCCGTTAAAATTAACGAGAAGACAAGTATCGTTAAAATTGGACTAGAAAGACGACAAGTAGCTGTGAACACCCAAAGAAAAGCAGAGGTGAGAAGGAGGAGTGGAAACCTTGAAATTGTATTTTATGCCTGGGGGCATGCAAACCTTTCGGAGTGCAAGGAAAGAGCGGTTATTTACCTGTTTTTTTAGGTTAGCCGTTTCTGAACTTGCATAAAGAAAGGATGAGAGGGAGCATAGCTTTGGTAAGGCGCAAGCTCTATAAAAAATGGAATCTTTCATGAGACGCTCTTATCTTATGACTGGGTAATCGAGCAGTTTTTAGCATAAAGTTCATGCTCGTTAAAAAATAAACGCAAGATCCGAGCAGTTTTAACGCGGTCTTCATGCTCGTTAAAAAATAAATATAAGCAGTGAGCAATGTTTCCTCGAGAGTTTAAGCTCATTTTTATCTAAAAAATGAACCTATCCTGGTAAATAACCACTGTGATCGTAAATTTATCAGCCATAAAAAGCCTTGGTCATGTTTGCACCTGCCACCTCCACTTTCATTTGGCCGATCGTTCACCTCCATATGATTGTTTACCCATTTTGAGGAACAGCTGCGAAGAGTGATTTCACCTAGCCATCCTTGTGACACTGCCGTGATTGGAAAATTCCAACCTGTACCTGGAATCAGTTGCTATCCATGTTTATCACTCGTTCCTCAAAAGACGAGTCTTCTTTAAGCTCTTTTCAACTGACTCGTAAAATATGAAAAGATTGCCGAGTTTTGGCCTTCCAGCTCGTTAAAGGACCAGAAGAGCTATCCCTCCTCTAGATTTTAATCTTTTTGGACCTGAGGGATTATTGCACAAAAAGATCGAGCGCTTGTTTGATTCGGCTCGTTAAAGATATCGAAAACTCATCCCTTTTGTATTGTTTTATACTTTTTCGGACTTAAGGGATTAGATGACGAAAAATGAATTTTGGAGTTGACTTTATGTACCTTTTCAGACTCTCTAAAAATGAAAAGGACCGAGTTTTCCTTGTCGTTAGACTCGTTAAAATGATTAAATAGTGACAAACTTGTCTTTAGACGAGAACGAGTTTCCCTATCACTAGGCTCGTTAAAACATAGCGATGGGCTTGCCCGAAGGGCAAGTTATAGAACAAGCATATGTTATCCTCCTCAAGCTTGACAAAAATAAAGAGGTACTGGTCAGTAATGACTGGGGAAAAATTGGGAAAGATCAAGAAAACTTTGATGGTAGCAGGTCGCTCTTGAACATGACACTTTTCCTTCGTATCACATTCGGGTTGGGTTGTTTCATTCACCGGTCACATCACCATGGTCTTGCCATACCATCCATATTTGGGGTAATGCTACCGATCCATCGCATCAGTGTCGCCATATGTTCAAGAGAAGTCGCTCAGAAAGAGTCAATCGGGTCCCATCCACTGCCATACATTATCCTTCATCCATTCATGACCGCCACCCTGAATCATATGTCACAGATCGTTTTCACCTCCATTAAAATCATTAGCTCCGTTCCGTGTCACTGATGTGGGATTCATTAAGGCCCTCCTTTGACGGATCGCTCCTTGTCGACATCAGCTCATTATCCAAGGAGTTGATCTAGGAACCACCCCTTCAGTACTTTGAAGCTTGCATGCCTCAATGGCAAGTTTCTCACTTCCGGCGACAGGTATACATCAATGACCTTCGACCAGAAGATTTTACGTGGTGTTCGACGCCAAGTCCTTTATTCACACCACGTGAATTGTACTGCAGTACCTTGAGGGTCATTATCATTATCGATGATTCCTCTCGCGCTTGTTAACGGTTTACATCATTGACCGGTAATCAAGCGATGTCTTTCCATGTTCGACTTCAACGCAATTCTCACATGGATCGACTTGTACTTAGAGTGAAGATCGAACGAGTTTGAAGACCCCGGATCTAGTTTCATCCATCTGGGCTGCGATATATATTCAGGAAATATAAAGACATTTGACATGTACATCATTGCAGCGGATGATCATCCTACTCAAAGGATGATAATTTTCACCAAAATTATCAATCTACCATCAGACGATCATGTGTTCTATGTACAAAAATGAATTTATAAAGCTGAGCATGGGAATGCCCGTCTCAGCTAGATCATGAAAGAATAATGAATCATAATGTATTGTATTTTATTTTATTACAGGTCTCCTCCCAGCAGATGGATGAACTTTGGACCCTCCTCGATAAAGCATTTCACCCGATAAACGGCCTCATACTTTAGGGGGCAACTGTTATAGACATTTTTGTGCCTTGCATCATTGAGCATGAAATGTCAATAATCAAGGGATCCAAAGTCCCTAAACAAGTTGTTCTTACCCCTAGAGGAACAAGGACAGCAAACCACAGCACTGAACAAAAGTTCTCCACCTGAAAACACTAAAAAATAAGGCAATTTTGGATCATGTCAACTGCTCCACTGAGCATTTGCGCTGAATGTCAACTCCTCCACTGTCTACCTACGTTGAATGTCAACTGCAAAGAAGGCTACCTGCGCTGGGCGAGTTTGGACATGTCGCAGAGTCATTCCTCAAGGTGTCAATGCCCAGGAAGCTTCCAAAATGACACTTGGATCAGGGAATTCGACTGGTGATGAGTAAGAGGTTCCAAATCTCCAAGTGGAAGCAAGAACCTCCAAGTGGACTCAAGAACTGAAGTGGGAGAGGACACTAGTCAGCTTCATACCAGCATCAAGCTGACTCATCCTTTCTCCAAAACTCCTATATATAGATCTCTCTCATAAGATCTAGAGTGGCGGGAATTTAGTATTTGCAAAGAATTGTTGTTGGTTTGTGGCTAGAAACATTGGGTGTGTTATGCTTTGAAAGGAGCTGAAGAAGGAATTCCATTCTGCTGGGAAGGAGATGCTGGGTTGGAGCCTTATGGGTTGTATCTCTTCCTGAACACTGTTACTTTCAATAAAGCTATCTTGATTCTTTCCTATATGCTGGTGTATTTTGTGTAATTGCATTGGTATATTTAATTTACTTTTAATCCTGAATCATTTATGAATATGTATATTTGCCTTTGTATTGTGTTCTTCTCTTGTTGCAAGTAGTTGTTCTCTTGTCACAGGTAGTTGTTCTCTTGTGATCTCGCGATATTCAAGTAGTTGTTCTCTTGATCAAGCGAGGAGGCAAGTAGCTGTGGACACACAAAGAGAAGAGGATTTAGTTCGAGGGACAACCGGAAGATAACGGTAAGTCTGCCGATCTCCTCTCTTTCATATTCCATAAAGGAAGAAATCATGATAGCTGTATTCTTTTGTTGCTAAGGCGCTGTCACACCTTAGGTGTATAGGATCATCCTAAATAGGCATTTTTCCCCACAACATACACCCAACTTCTAACCTACCTAATGCAGACCTAACCATGTGGAATTTTTGTCGAGATGCATCGGTAGTTCTAGACATTGAACGACCCCACTTTACAATGTCACTCCTTGAACCAGGCTACATAAGCCATTCAACTTCCCTTTTTATGGACAAATGGAGTTCAACCCTCCTAGCCTCATTTAGTATTAACATCTAGGCCTCTTCTCTTGTAGCTAGGGTCTATAAGTCCCTTTTGCTAACACTATACAATCAATCTAGGGAATCTGGCCCCTCTCCTTACATGAAGCAAGAGACATGAGGTGTGGACCTACTTCTCCAAGGTGTCTAATCCTTTCAACCCTTCTTTCCTCCATCATTTAAGCATGTGACTCCTCCATCAAAAAGAGGTACCTCTGCTACTTGGGTTGAAGAAGACCTCCATAAAAGTGAATTATCCTGGAGAAAAACCCTTCTCCACTGTTGCGACTGTACTTTAGGTCTTCTTCACTACCTTCTTGAGATACTTGGGCTCTTGGATTATATCACAACCTCCTCTTGGTTACATCTCTAGCAACCTATTGGATCAAGCATTCTCCCTCTCACTTGATTCCTTTAGCCTCTCCTAGGCCTCCTTTAAATAGCTTCTCCTAAGCTGGTTAGGAACCCTATAGAACTTAGGGGGTTTATCCACTTAGAATTAGGATTTAATTTTCTCTCTAGCGTGCTTGAGCCGCAGTTGATCTAGGATGGATGACCTCCCAGGAAGTCCTGGTTACTGGGTGCAAGCCCTAGAAGTGATGATTGACGCTATGTGATTTATTTCACTAGTTTCAATCACACTTCTTCACCCCTGTGAGCATCACCCAATGCAATGAGTGTTAAGTGGAATATTAAAAAATCATGAGAAATTTTTCAGTTACGACTACCTCTCATGGAAATGGTCATAGATGAATGATTTACTTAATGCGGTTGAATCCCAAAAAATGATATCTAATATAATGCACTGCAAAAACCCCCCAATACTTAATTTTTTCTCTTTTAATTTTCTTTTAATAATTTTAAACCCCATCTGGGTATAGAACCGCTTCACTTGGGTACTTTTCCCACAAACCTCTTTTGCGACCAAACTCACACAAACCCCATATATAGGCTTGTGGAGTACCTACCAAACTACACAATTCAACACATTGGTTTGAAACTCTATGGGAAAAAATCTAGTCATGTTAAGGGCTAGTGTAGCCTACACCTAGTACAGTCCCTCCATGATTTTAACAACTTAGATGCCCCTAGGTCGTGGTTTTTCAAGCCAAAGGTTAAACCTGCAGTCATCTGAGGATTCACACAACTTAGCAAACAAACAAAAAAATGCTACACTTAAACTAAACTAGCTTAGATCCATCTTAACTCTCGATATACTAAGCACTAAGAGGTATCAAATCTCTTAAGGTTCAAACCTCTTTTTTAACTGCAAAACTTAAGGGAATGTTTGTGCCTAGAGAGATTTGATCCCTCTCGGCACTTCATAGATTGGAATTAAGATTATAAGAATGCCATTGACAAAACTATTGGTTGTCAAAACCTAGAGCCCAAAAGCCACGGATAGTAAATTATATATTTTCTTTTCTTTTATTTTAACAAATACCAATTATAATTATTAATTTTATATTTTATGTTTTATTTTTATTTTCATGTAATTTGACCGATTCTAGTACATTACAACATCTCTTCCATAATGTGGTTGGAGAGTGACTCTCAACACAATTATTTCAATTTAACTACTAGCTTAACTTAAACTAAATTAGCGTAGACCTATATTAATTTTGGATCTACCAAGCGCAAAGAGGATCAAATTTCTTTTCACTCTAAAAGAGGTTTGCACCTCAAGACATTTGTTCCCTCTTGGTGCTTGGTAGATATGAAATTAAGATGGACCTAGGCTAACTTAATTCTTAATTATAATTTATTCTCTTTTGTTTATTAGGTAACGTGAGTCCTAAGATGACTAGCACACCTAACTTGTGGCTTGAGTAATTGTGACCTAGGGGCATTTTAGCCATCAAAATCACCTAGGGATCACATCCCACCTACACTACATGAGTGCTTAGCATAGCTAGATTTTTGCCCACGGAGTTTCGGAGTGCCTTAACGTAACACGCTATCATCATCCATTCTACACAATGTGAGAAATTGTTATTTTTATTTTTATTTTTAATTAATTTCAGCCAATCATAATGTTTTATTAATATTTATAATTAATACTTACTTTATTTTCATATAATTTGACTAAGTCAAAATTTTTAACAAAATATTTGAGCAAATTTACCATAATGACTTGAGAGTGCCACTTAGCCTAACAATTACTTTTTGCTATTGAGACCTTTTGCATGTGCACATTGTCTAAAGAGCACAACGTTTCGGGAAGGAAGAGTGTTTGACCAGATTATATAGATAATGGAGTGAAGAATTAGTGGTTAGAGCGGAGAATTAGCTGTTAGAGATTTGACTAAACCATATAATTGAAAGATTTAATTTTATATAACTCCTTAATCAAGTCCAATTCAAAGGAAATCTAAATAAATTAAAGTGTTGAGGTAAAGGAGTTAAACTTAAAAATTATTTTTGATTGGTCAAAAACTTAACTAAAATTTATAAGTAAATATTATATATTGATTAAAAGACTAATTAAAAATAAATTAAATTGAAATGAAATGAATAAATTACTTTGAAGAGATTATAAACTTTATTATTAATTGGTAAAAAATTCTAAAGAGGGGCCCCCCAAACATGAAAATTGACATTGAAAATTAAAATTAAGAGATTAAAATATATTTATTTGATTTTATAAATTAGACATGATCACTCTTAATATTAAAGGACATATTATGATAAGAGGAAAAATTTATAGAACTAAATCAATTGGAATTACCAATGGTCCAAAAAAAATAAAAATAAAATTATTAAATACCCTAACTTAGCTAATTATGTTAAGATGAATAAACTGATAGGGTAATTAATAATCAAATTAAATTCAACAGGTGAAAAACATAATTAAATGCTAAACCAGCCTAGAGCCATCTTAACTCTGCATCTACCAAGCACCTAGAGGATCAAATATCTTGACCTGCAACTATCTCCCTTTCTGTGCTACCTCCCTCTCGCTTCCCCCATCTCTCTCTCTATCTGCCCTCCAATGCTCTCACTATCTCCCTACTTCTCTCCTCTCTCTCCCCCCTCCATCTTTGTGTCTCCCTCTCCCTCTCTTACCCTTCTCTACCTCTCTCTCCCCTCTCCCCATATCTCTTCACCTATATCACTCTATGTCTTCTTTCTTCACTCTCATATATATATATATATTATAATATAACAAATTTAATATTGCATTACTCCAATGTTATTAAATTTAATGATACCAATATGAATATATATTTAATAATAATAATCTTTTAATATTAATATTAGGGTTAATACTATTTATTTTGCATGGTATTAATAGTAATTTGGCCCATAGGCTTCATCTAAACAAAACCTCTTTCTTGAGTGTTCATAAATATAAAGTAGATTATGGAGTAAATATAAAAAGAAGTTATATTTATTTACCATAGCTCTGGTTTATTTATATTTTTATTTATTTACCGTACCTCTTTATACCTCTTTTATATTTATTTATTTAATATACCTCTTTTATCAATATCGTATTTAGCCCATGGTATTAAGCCCATGGTATTTGGTCGATAGCTTCACCTAAGTAAAAGCTTTGTTTTGACTTTTAGTAAATATACACAGGCTTATGGAGTAAATATAAAAAGAGTTTTTATGTATTTACTATACTTTTAGTTTATTTATATTTTATTTATTTTCCATACCTCTCGAGTAAATAAGTTTTATTTATTTACCATACTTCTAGTTTATTTATATTTTTATTTATTTACCATACCACTTTTTTGAGTGTTCCCTAAACCTCTTTATATTTTAAATTTATATTGTGTTTATACATAATAATAATTATATTGATTTTTAAACAAGGCTCACAATAGATAATGAAAAAATGTAGTGTTAAACACATGTTAAAAATGTAGTGTTAAACATTACATGTTAAATGTTTATGTTTAAATTTAGTATTTATGTGAGATCTACCCCCATTTACATTTACATTTACATGTTTACGTGAGAAAACATAATTAGCCTCTTGGGGCAAAAACATAATTAAATGTGGTAAAGAACTCACAAAAGAAGACAAGAAAAACTCAGAAAATTCAGAGACGATGGGAAAGGGGTAGGGGGGTTACGACGGCATTGATGGGTTCCCACGATTGGCTTAACTAGTATCCATCATCCATCATGTCAGTTAAAATAATAAAAATACTTTTGCTTTTCAATTTAAAGCGTCTTACTAATAAACCGGCTGAAATGATAACTTTTTAAGTATGATAAATTTAATATTTTAAGCTAAATCATTTATTATAATTTTTTTTCTTAAACTAAACTAAATTATTATTAATAAATGGGTCAACTTACTATTATTATGAATGACTTGGTCAACTTTAACTACATTATTATTAATAACTTTGTAATAACTCTAAAACTCATGGACATCTCCTCTATATATATATATATAAACTGATCCTTCAATTTCTATCTACAACCCATTTCGACTTTCATGTTCAATAGGAAGCACGAGAGTCGGTAGGTGTCCAACGATACGCGAGGCTTCGAACTTCGTATCAATCGATCCTTAGTAAAGGCTCTGCATTTACGATTCAGGAAGGTTAGTAAAGTGCGAAATATGCTTTCGATTGTTGTCCATGATCCCTCTTAACTCTCAGCGCTCTGTATTTGATTGCCATTGAATCATGTCTTGTTATTTATGATCCCTATCATCACTTTTGCTCTCAGCGTCTGTATTAGGGTTATCCCCTAATTTTAACTTTAGGGTTTTGAAATATTGTGAAATAGTCTCCTGTTCAATTTCTGTACATTAATCGTAGCTGTTTAAATGATGTTCACAAACGTGTTTTTTTGTTCTTTGGGTTCGGTTGCCGTTATCTGCCTTTGCCGTGTGATTATGAGTGGTAATATTTTTCCGACATTGCATTTGGATTAGGGTTTTGGAAATACAGGTTTGAATCCTATATTTTTATTAAATTCTCAGTGTTTGGAAGTTTCCTCGATCTGCATACCTACTGACAGTTATGTTTAAACGGTATTCTTTAACGTATCGCGGCAGCAACGTCAAAAAGATTTTTCTTTTTAATAAATCATGTTTTTCGCTGAAGATATATTTATGAAATATTGTAATATATCACATCTTTATATTTTATTTTGTATGTATGACAGATCTCTACTTCTTGCTCACTTACTTTGTAGCAGTGAGTTCTACATAAAACAGCTCATTGGAGAGCTTTGTTTTTTATAAGTCTTATGATCCCATTTCGAGCAACACTATATGCTTGAGAGTTGCTCCCAGATAGATTTCTTCTGTTGAAAAAAACAGAAATATACCCCATAAATAATGGATAACAATGGGTCAAAGTTTAAGAAGACAATGAGGCCACCATTGTCTAAAACTACTTCTGCAGCCCAGTCTCAAGCATGCAACGGAGCAGTAAAGATGCCCAAATCATCCAAAAAGAGGGAGAAGAAAAATGGGAATTCTGAGAAGAATGGTGACAGCTCCAGGTCTATGTCAACTGAGAAGAAAGGTGACAGCCCCAGGTCTCTGTCAAGTGGTTTTCCACAACATTCATCTCCCGCTAAAATAGAGGAGGAATATCGAGCTTTGACGCAAGGGCTAACCAGCTAGCCATATATTGAGTCATAAATGCCTTTGCCATCTATGTATGTGGTGCACAAGTTTGGGATAGCATACATAACTCCGGCGGGCGACCTCGCGTTTCCGGTGACATACCCGGGACCCACCAACGAGGGCCCGCCCGCCCCGTCCCTCCGTTCCCGCCATTCACGTCAGCGCACCGGGACCCATTTTCATTTGAAACCCTTCCCTCGCGCCCATTTCATTAAAATTCATTTTCCAACGTGGATTCCTCTGCAACCTGCTCTGCGCATCCGCTGCTAACAACCTCTGCATCCTGCTCTGCATATCCTCTGCAACCTGCTCTACGCCTGCTCTGCGCATCCGCTGCAACCATCCGCTGGTTTCTGCGAGCGTGAAAACGATTAAACCGACTACGAGAAGTACAGCAGAAACATATTCATGCACAGGATACTTCCGCTTCAGCCCAGGTATAAAAGCTCCCATCACCATCACCGGTAGAACTTGATCAATTCGATCAAAGGTAAATAAATTCAGCTCTAATTGATGTCTGAGATTTTATCCGTCACAGAACAGATACAGAGGTCCTCAAAACAAAATCCAGCAATAATATTCAAATTTGGAGCATACCATTATATTTTGAATCGAGTACAGATTAAAAAAAGAGTACCCAAATTCGCAAAACACATTAAATAATCAAAATAACTGTAAATGGCTGCCTGTTTTGAATGTGAAGACCATGATCTGAGTTATACTCCTCTATCATCATTGCCTTTTAAAGCAAAATTGTGTTTTGCAGATACCTACCTTTGTAGATTTGAACATCAGCTGAGCAGGATAATTAAGAAAAGCAAGCGATCCTTTGGTCAGTCCATGGGATCCCATAAGAACAGCAGAGAGTTTCACATATGTTTTCCATGGATTTACGATGTGCTTTACTCTGAAGCCCTGCAAATAAATAAGAACCAAGTACACGAAACCTTGTACAAAAGTGAAATACCATCCATAGCTGCAAAAAAAATGAAAACACCGAACCCCGGTAAGGGTAAACCATTGCTGAAATTCTATCCCAGGAATCAATCAACAGAATAAAAACAAATAGAAGCCATAACCAAAGAAAATTATAAAGCTAAACAGAAGTCGCATGAAACTTTAAAGCGTACCTGAATTGCAGCCTGTTATATACGTATTCCTGCAAACATAAACAGGGTTAAGCAGCTTTACTAAATTATTTTTCTCATTTTGAGATTCAAAGTTCAAACATCAACTCGTTTTCAACAAAAAAATACCGATATCACAGATTTCTTCACACTGCAGTGTTGAAACTTCTTTCAAACCCGAGATGCAAGAAACCATATAAATTTCTACTTAAATTTCCAAAGATTTCACTAAGAACATCAAATTTGATACTATGCCATTTAGCTTTGCAGTGAAATCTTCCACGATCATCAAATTTCTCCGAAGCATCTCTCCAATAGAGAAATAATGAAAAAGAAATTATGCCTTCTCTATTTTGGAGAGCAAGAAACGAGATTGAACAGTAACAGAATGCAATTTCAAGATAATACGCAGGTACCCGCAAAGAAACGAATTTCAAGACAATATACAGGTAACCAGAGAGGAAGGATTTAAAGGATGGGTAAGGAATTCATTTCCCGTAGGAGAAATCACTCCCTTTAAACTACTCATTGACATAAAAACCAGTTTATGCTGGGATATATATAGCCATATCCTTCCAGGTCTCACAGGCATCAATACATTGAAACAAAAGGTAAAATCTCCTAACAGAATTCCCTTCAAGCATGCATTCTCTTTCATGCCCTTTCTCTTTAATCCCCTTCCAGCATGCATTGTCTTTAATCTTTAACCAGACTAAAGAGTCCAAGCACACCATGGTACAATCTTTCAAAATTACAGCAACCTTTGGCTTACCTCACAGACACCATTGATCAAATATCGAAAGAAGAATCCAAAACTGCACAGCAAAAGCTGCTTCCATTTAGGCCTTCCAGTGAGCGTTATGCCAATCAAAGTCTTCTGCAAGCTTGTTTGGATAAACAATCCGCTTTCTGGTTGTGCTCAGATGTTATGAAAGTATATTTCGGAAAATCTGATTTTAAATGGCTTGTCCATAAAAGGACATGGATATGCTTAATGAACTATTTTTACCTTGATAATCCCAAAAAAATAATGTCTCACATCAATACTTCTCTGTCTTCTAGATCGCCTGATGTCTCCAACTCCTCCTAGAACTATTGCCATCAAAATGGAGATCACTTAGATTCCTGAAAGTTGTATACCTCTTTCTCCACATCGATTGGGAGATTTTGTAGTTGCCCTGTCAAAATACCCCTAAGAGATTTTTGTTTGAGATATGATACCGCTTTCAATGATTGCTTGAATTCATTTTATATCTAGTTACAATGGACGGGCAAGAGCTTCTATTTCTAGTTTCCCTGTCTCTTTCACTCAAAGAGAATAAGCACACTGCCATCATGGAATCCTCCAACATAGCCATCTGCAGCTTCCACATCCATATTCAAATGGATGTTGGTCATAGACCTCAGCCTTCGGTATCAACATGGAAGGTCCATAGAATAGACTCATCTGCCTTGCCATGATTATAATCCCTTACAACATCAACAACATGAAGCATTTATGCATTCAAAATCATTATCTGCTCAGCCATATCTAAGCATATGAAGAATGATACAACCTTTTAGGTTGTTAATTAGGCTGAAGTTATGTAAAAGCCTTAAGCACTAGTAAAGAACATGACTAAAAAATTTGTTGAACATTTCAGGCTGGTTGAACATTTCGAGACAGAACTTTCTGCAATGTTAAGCAGGTGAAAATTTTAGTTTGTTATAATCCATGGTTATGAAGTCCCATTCAGTAACTTGCAGGACAGAGAAATTTCAAACTAAATAATAACAGATAATGATCACTTACAGTAAGCTTTGGGTTTCCAACATCCTTTGCACCAAAATTTTCAGTTGAACTGAAATCTGAAACTTCGATATCTAACTTTACACTCGATATTGATGTTTTGTTATCATTTTCTGCTGAAAAGGAGTGGTCACTGTGATTGTTGCTTACATGCATTTTTGGCATTGGCTGCTCCTCATATAATGCTCCACAAGATATTAATGAAGTTGAAACTGTCATATGAGGCATACCATTAAGCAATTGGAAATCCTGGCCAGTCACAAAAGAGGTGTCTGATGAATTGAGTAGTGGTTCTGAAGATAATTGTAACAGTTCATCAGTTTTGTTAATCAATGTTGTATTCTGCAACAGGAAAAAGGGGAGAGTTTTAAGTATATTAGACTATCTGAATTACTGTTGCAGCATTTAGCAATCTTCTCTATATAGGACATGGTAATATTCTCAACATATATGTGGTTCTTGATCTTCAAAGAAAACTTCAGATTTGTAGGTCCTGCTGCAGGCAAGGGCACAAATCAAACATTATCTTATCCTATATTCATAAACACAATGCCTCATACAAGATAGCATTACTATATCATACATAAATTGTACCTTTACAAGAACATCCTCAATTATTTTGCAGAGCATGGAATTTGATTTGACAAGATGTTGCTCCGGAGGCCATATCTGATGACTCATCCTCTGACACTTGCTGATGCTGAGGATGTAGCAAAAGAAGCTTCATTTAATTGGAGCAGTGGTAACCATAATTCAATGCTTGTGTAAAATATTTGTATGGTTATTGTATTTTAGGTATATCGTTTTGTACATATTTCTAATGTCTCTCTTCAAAGATGTACTATTTTATCACTGATGTAACATATAAACTCGTTAATATGCTGCTATGGTATGTTGGATGCTATTTTTCTTGAAGTTTTTGGCAGAGGATGTTGTTTTTAATATATTGTCCTGTGCACACCACTTGTGTCTCTATTAAACTATATGCTTATTTCCATTGTATATCACATTTATCTATGCCATCATTCCACACAGAATTCTGAAATATAAATCTGTACATAAATTGTGCAATGTTAAATCAAAAACCATAATAAAATGACGTTATATCAATAGTAACCACAGATTTTCTAGTTTAATTACTTGATGCTTCTTTGTTACAATAGTCCAGCAGCAATCCATTTTCCCTGATCCGTGTGAGGTCATTCATGGATTACATAAAATATGAATCGTCAAAATATAATAAAATCCATTCTTAATAGTTATTTTAATGACAAAGCACCCCATGGATCCAATCAAATTAATGTGAAACCAACTGTGTAACGTAATACACTATTCAACCATTTTGATGATTATGTTATAATTCAATTTGTATCATTTAAAGACTAGTCAATATGATTTTGCAAACTTAGTAGAAAATCCATGACTCCTAATTCTTGTTGTGGCTGCCCTGGTTGAAGCTGTTGGTTCCAGCATGTGATAGTCGATGTTAATTTCAAGTATAAATGATAAATCAAACAGTAGTAAATGACATTTAATCAGGATTGTTCATGATGAGTGCAATCCTATGAGCAGGAGAAATTATTACAATCTTTATAGTTTAATCATTATTAAATAACTAACTAGCTGAACAAAGGACAGGAACTCTGTGAAGGGATTGGTTGATTTGCAGACATTGTAGAAATGCATAATTGTAATGTGTACAATTGTTAGTAATGGTTCTAACAGGCCACAACACTGAAAGTAATAATATTAGCCATTCATGCCACCAAAGGCTGAGAATGACAAAGAATGAAATAATGGGGTTTGGGTTCTTTTTGAGGCTGAGCTGCTTTAGCTGGGCTTTAATTTTTAGCTTCCTCACTTCTTTTGCATCATCTATTAGAAATGTTCAACAAATTTTTTAGTCATGTTCTTTACTAGTGCTTAAGGCTTTTACATAACTTCAGCCTAATTAACAACCTAAAAGGTTGTATCATTCTTCATATGCTTAGATATGGCTGAGCAGATAATGATTTTGAATGCATAAATGCTTCATGTTGTTGATGTTGTAAGGGATTATAATCATGGCAAGGCAGATGAGTCTATTCTATGGACCTTCCATGTTGATACCGAAGGCTGAGGTCTATGACCAACATCCATTTGAATATGGATGTGGAAGCTCCAGATGGCTATGTTGGAGGATTCCATGATGGGAGTGTGCTTATTCTCTTTGAGTGAAAGAGACAGGGAAACTAGAAATAGAAGCTCTTGCCCATCCATTGTAACTAGATATAAAATGAATTCAAGCAATCATTGAAAGCGGTATCATATCTCAAACAAAAATCTCTTAGGGGTATTTTGACAGGGAAACTACAAAATCTCCCAATCGATGTGGAGAAAGAGGTATACAACTTTCAGGAATCTAAGTGATCTCCATTTTGATGGCAATAGTTCTAGGAGGAGTTGGAGACATCAGGCGATCTAGAAGACAGAGAAGTATTGATGTGAGACATTATTTTTTTGGGATTATCAAGGTAAAAATAGTTCATTAAGCATATCCATGTCCTTTTATGGACAAGCCATTTAAAATCAGATTTTCCGAAATATACTTTCATAACATCTGAGCACAACCAGAAAGCGGATTGTTTATCCAAACAAGCTTGCAGAAGACTTTGATCGGCATAACGCTCACTGGAAGGCCTAAATGGCAGCAGCTTTTGCTGTGCAGTTTTGGATTCTTCTTTGGATATTTGATCAATGGTGTCTGTGAGGTAAGCCAAAGGTTGCTGTAATTTTGAAAGATTGTACCATGGTGTGCTTGGACTCTTTAGTCTGGTTAAAGATTAAAGACAATGCATGCTGGAAGGGGATTAAAGAGAAAGGGCATGAAAGAGAATGCATGCTTGAAGGGAATTCTGTTAGGAGATTTTACCTTTTGTTTCAATGTGTTGATGCCTGTGAGACCTGGAAGGATATGGCTATATATATCCCAGCATAAACTGGTTTTTATGTCAATGAGTAGTTTAAAGGGAGTGATTTCTCCTACGGGAAATGAATTCCTTGCCCATCCTTTAAATCCTTCCTCTCTGGTTACCTATATATTGTCTTGAAATTCGTTTCTTTGCGGGTACCTGCGTATTATCTTGAAATTGCATTCTGTTACTGTTCAATCTCGTTTCTTGCTCTCCAAAATAGAGAAGGCATAATTTCTTTTTCATTATTTCTCTATTGGAGAGATGCTTCGGAGAAATTTGATGATCGTGGAAGATTTCACTGCAAAGCTAAATGGCATAGTATCAAATTTGATGTTCTTAGTGAAATCTTTGGAAATTTAAGTAGAAATTTATATGGTTTCTTGCATCTCGGGTTTGAAAGAAGTTTCAACACTGCAGTGTGAAGAAATCTGTGATATCGGTATTTTTTTGTTGAAAACGAGTTGATGTTTGAACTTTGAATCTCAAAATGAGAAAAATAATTTAGTAAAGCTGCTTAACCCTGTTTATGTTTGCAGGAATACGTATATAACAGGCTGCAATTCAGGTACGCTTTAAAGTTTCATGCGACTTCTGTTTAGCTTTATAATTTTCTTTCGTTATGGCTTCTATTTGTTTTTATTCTGTTGATTGATTCCTGGGATAGAATTTCAGCAATGGTTTACCCTTACCGGGGTTCGGTGTTTTCATTTTTTTTGCAGCTATGGATGGTATTTCACTTTTGTACAAGGTTTCGTGTACTTGGTTCTTATTTATTTGCAGGGCTTCAGAGTAAAGCACATCGTAAATCCATGGAAAACATATGTGAAACTCTCTGCAATTCTTATGGGATCCCATGGACTGACCAAAGGATCCCTTGCTTTTCTTAATTATCCTGCTCAGCTGATGTTCAAATCTACAAAGGTAGGTATCTGCAAAACACAATTTTGCTTTAAAAGGCAATGATGATAGAGGAGTATAACTCAGATCATGGTCTTCACATTCAAAATAGGCAGCCATTTACAGTTATTTTGATTATTTAATGTGTTTTGCGAATTTGGGTACTCTTTTTTTAATCTGTACTCGATTCAAAATATAATGGTATGCTCCAAATTTGAATATTATTGCTGGATTTTGTTTTGAGGACCTCTGTATCTGTTCTGTGACGGATAAAATCTCAGACATCAATTAGAGCTGAATTTATTTACCTTTGATCGAATTGATCAGGTTCTACCGGTGATGGTGATGGGAGCTTTTATACCTGGGCTGAAGCGGAAGTATCCTGTGCATGAATATGTTTCTGTTGTACTTCTCGTAGTCGGTTTAATCGTTTTCACGCTCGCAGAAACCAGCGGATGGTTGCAGCGGATGCGCAGAGCAGGCGTAGAGCAGGTTGCAGAGGATATGCAGAGCAGGATGCAGAGGTTGTTAGCAGCGGATGCGCAGAGCAGGTTGCAGAGGAATCCACGTTCAAAAATGAATTTTAATGAAATGGGCGCGAGGGAAGGGTTTCAAATGAAAATGGGTCCCGGTGCGCTGACGTGAATGGCGGGAACGGAGGGACGGGGCGGGCGAGCCCTCATTGGTGGGTCCCGGGTATGTCACCGGAAACGCGAGGTCGCCCGTCTCGCCCGCCGGAGTTATGTATGCCATCTCAAACTTGTGCACCACATACATAGATGGCAAGGGCATTTATGACTCAATATATGGCTAGTTAGCCCTTGCTGAGCTTTGAGGCATAATTATTTGATTCTAGAGAAAGAATACGCCACTCGGACGGATGAGGTGACAGAGGTAGAAAGGGACATCGAAATGCTGGAAGCCGAGAAACACGCACTTTTGGATAAGCTGGTGGTGTTAGAGGGCTTGGTTGACGAGTCAGATTTGGAATCTTCCACTTAAAAATTTTGCTTTAAGATCTCTTAGTGCTAGGTGGGGTTTGGTCACACGACTATACAGTTATTGTTTATTTGTGTTTTAATATTTCTTTAATATCTGGTTTTGGTTGTCAGTGGTGCTGGTCATATGAGTTATATTGTTATTAATTTAGTCAAAACTTATTTCTCTGTTTTTTGGAGTTTTGGTGTTCGGAATCTATTTACAATAGTTTTACTCATGTTGTATTTGTTTTTGGTGGTCAATGGTGCTTGATCATATGAGTCAAATTATTATTAATCTAGTCAAAACCTATTGATCCTACCTCTAGAATTTTGGTGTTTAGAATCGACTCAAATATTTACCCCTTTTAAAATAAATAATAAGTATTTTAAAATTTTCAATTAAATAATGGATTTTCAACCACTGTCATGTGTACTCTCTGGTTTCTCTAGTAAACCAGTAATCATTTTGACTTCTACAATGTAGTCTTTTTTCTGGAAAATAACAAACAATAAGGTATTTATAGTTTACCACTAACCTCATTGTGTATTTTCAACCACTGTCATGTGTACTCTCTGGTTTCTCTAGTAAACCAGTAATCATTTTGACTTCTACAATGTACTCTTTTTTCTGGACAATAACAAACAATAAGGTATTTATAGTTTACCACTAACCTCATTGTGTTCACTTGATGAGTGGAGAGTACATCTTTCACACATATAATATATTTGGGTTATTTGCGAAATTAGTTAGAATAATTGTTTGATAATTATTTTATTTTCTTGGTGTGTATTTTAAGTTTGTATGACTTATTTAACTTTTTTCATTATACATTACATCGTAAAAAATTAAGCATTTATAATTAATTATTTTATTATTATGCTTTTATGTAGGCAATTTTCTATAATTCTTATAAAAAAAATTTGACAATGTTGAGCATTTGTATTCAAGATTTTGCACATCTTCAATAAATCATGTGAATCTGAAATATGCAAGTGGGTTTTTTTGTCATATTCAAAATTATGGAAATTTGTATTGAATAGTAACTTTTCTCAAGGTCTTATGTAAATCTTGGAAAATTCATTAGGTTGTTCTTTTGGTTCTTTATATTTGTTTTGTTATTTTGTGATTTTTGTTGTTATTATTTTTCATTCATTAATATCTTTCTTTTGTATTATAATGAGAATCAACCACCTATAGCATTTTTTTT
This sequence comes from Pinus tabuliformis, assembly GCA_031772625.1. Classification (NCBI taxonomy): domain Eukaryota; kingdom Viridiplantae; phylum Streptophyta; class Pinopsida; order Pinales; family Pinaceae; genus Pinus; species Pinus tabuliformis. Next base: position 387,023,303 of record CM062819.1, read on the forward strand.
GTGTTACAAATTGGGTCAATATTTTACATGGTTTTATTTATATAACATGTTGCATCAATTTTTGGATATTTTTTATTTCTAATTGTAAGTGCGCATGGGTAATCTACTACACTATATTAAATACTCAATTACTGCCAAATGACTCAAGTTTGTTGATAGATTTACATCATCCATTTGCTTGCATGTATACAATATAGAAAATGGCTTCATGCACCCTCAAGTTGATTTGCAGTTATTTTCCATATTGTTCAGTGCACAACAAATTGCTTTCCAACACTTTAATCTTCGGTCCAACTATCACTCATTTTAATGTTGTTCTCATTCTCTCTGTCGAACACTCATTTTTAATGTTGTTCGCATTCTCTCTCTCCAACTTCCCATTGGGTCGGTAATGGGCTATATTGATTTCAAATTTCGTAACAATGAACAAACATGTTGTTGGCTTGAGGAACAATTTTATTCATGTCTCTTGATACAGGAGCTTTGTTCGTCCAAACTTATCCCAACTTGGTTATCTAATGCTTCAACTCTTCCATTTCAATGCACATTTCTAGGGGAAAGGAGATATTAGTCGTGACTTTAATTTAAATGAGAAGAAAAGAAATACATATTAAAAATTATGTCTTTGTTAAAGAAATTTAAAAATAAAATAATTATGAAATATTAGCCCAGGGGGCTTTGGATTGATAGTGAATGGGTGCACTGTTAAGGAACTCCTTACGATAGGTCACTGGGTCACTGGTTCAAATCCCCCGTGGGTGCTTACCTACCCAGAAAAAAGAAATACCATTTGTTAAATCAATGCAATCATGATATGAAATCTTATTTGTTAACTATATGTATTAATGATTTATCACTATGTGAATTGGTCAAGTACTATTATAAGATTTATATTAAAAGGATTTTTCTCTCCTTTGTGAATCTATTATCAATGCAGACATATGATTCACTTATTATTTTCATAGAAATATCTTTTTCCATTTTAGTTGTAACTCTAGCTACCTTAATGTTGACAATCATCTCTCTCTTACATTGTTTCTTATTTCAACTTCTTGTTTCTTATTAATTGAGTTGTTTCTTTTCAAAAGGGATTCTTAGCCAACAGATATTTTGAAATGAATATGGCATGCTTTTCATTAAGAAACACATTATGAAATTTGTAGGAAATTAGTTTTGTTAAACAAAATTTGATTTTTCATTTAACAAAAAGATTTCCTCAATGTAAAGAATTAGACATGTATTAAATAACCATGAATGTAAGTGGTATGAAGTTGATGACGTTGTATACATAAGAAAAAATGCATTTATCTAATGAACCACTTAGTTCGTGAAATTCATAATAGTTTCTTTATTGATTTATATTAAATATATTATCCTATGATTTAGTGATCCTTTTCGAAATCATCTTATCCTTACTCACATATGTTGATCATTACTTTAGCACATTAGCTTTACACAAAAGTCATACTTATCTCAAGCATTAGAGGTTCATACATGAGCACAACATTAGAATAACATATAACAATGATAGGTTTTTGATATGACTCATTCCTTCTACCTTAACATTCTTATTTTGTGATCATTGTCACTTGGAAATATGGCCCATTGTTTCCACATTGAAATATTTCTTACAAATTACTACCCCTAAGCCAGATTCAGGTTTTGATGAGTTAGGTCCTCAAGGGAGATTCACACCAATAAAGTCAACTAAATCACATAGGCATTGAGGGTACATAGTGTCTTCACTTACAAAATAATTTAGCAATCTAGAGCACACGATAGTGCCACCTGTTTTACCCAACATGGACAAAATGTCTACACCTATTAAACACAATAGGAATCCAAAGGTCACAAAAAATATTGTAGTAATCTAAAACACACTATGTCTTCACCTACCCTTCTCTTATTTTCACTTCAACCATGCACCCCTATGTGTTTCCACAATTCCTATGCCAAGAATGCACTTTTGTGTTTTCTTCCATAAGTTCTCACAACTACCATATGCCTCCTTGGCATATGTTGCATACTTTTGTGTCTTCATGTATGCATGCGCATCCTACCTCCTCTTCTTGTCTTTAGTTATTCCTCCTCTTACTTCAGGTCCCTTTTCATAGATGTTGACCACACCAACACACTCCATGAGGGCAAAGGACTTTAATTCTTGCACCAAAAAATGCGATAAATTCATCAAGGAGACAAGTGGTAAAATAAATGTAGTGGCTTGGATTCACAAATCCCTCTCCATTATGCCTTTGAATCCATACCCACTCCTGCAGCCTAGTCATTATTTACATTTTCACAATACTTACATGAATTATAATTCATAGTGACATTTACAAGAATGGTAGAAAAAATGGTCGTCACAGACCCCACCCCCTTAAAGGGACACCATCCTGAGTATTACATACGCGAACACAATATTCAATAGAAATATCTATATACACAACTCTTTTTACATTTACTTATATAGTAAAAAATGAGTATGATACTCTCCTCTCATTAGCCATTTCCTACGTGTTTTTTCTGGACCAAAGTGCTAACAATACAACTTAATTTGCTTCATTACTCTATTTAAGAGCACGAACTTCGTCTAATTGAGAATGTAGTATGTTTTTGGTTGGAATTTTCTCATGGATTCCACTTGTATCATAAATTACTCAACAACATGATTAGCAGCATGCACATATTTTTTAAGAACAGAAACATGGAAATCATTATGGACATGGTGGAAATGCTAGTCCCTAAGCCACTAGCCCTGGGTGTGTTACATATTTTACCATATATAGCCTCAAAAGGACTCATCTTTAATGATTTTTGTTATGCATTGTTATAGGAAAATTCTACCAAAGTTGTAAACTCTTCCCATATTTTGGGTTGATGCATTACATACATTCTTACCATGTCTTCTAGCACCTTTTCTACTATATTAGTCTATCCATCCATTTGTGGATGCTATGCTATATTGAATGCTAATTTTTCTACAAATCCAACAAAAGGTAGTTTCTAAAAGTTTGAGGTGTACTTGGAATCCCAATCTAAAATGATCTTCCTAGGTACACAATGTAATCTAAATATTTCTTTCAAGAAAATTTGAGCAATACAAATTTCCTTATGGGTAGAATTGACAACGATAAAATGAGCTTCCTTATTCAACTTATCATCGACCACCATTATGGCATCATGATGTCTAGATGTCCTTAGTATTCTTGTGATGAATTCCATAGCAATGAATTCCCACTTCCACTCAATAATGGGGATTGGTTATAACAATCTTGTTGGATGTTTGCCCTCCATTTTCACTTGTTGACACTCCAAGAATTTCTAAATATACTTGACAAAATCCTTTTTTATTCTTGGCCAATAATACATAATTTTTCATTGTTTTTATCATTTTTCTATAACCAAGATGACTTGAATAAAGTCTTTTCTGAAATTTGTTAGAGATGAGCTTCTTCGAGTTGTTCATGCAAGTTATATACCATCTACCTTTGAATTTTAGCATTCCATCATCTGTGAGAGATTAATATTTACTCAATATTCCTTCTATCTCTTGTTGAAAATGTTCATTCACTTGCTAGAAGTACTAATGTCTACTACATGAGCCAGTTGCAGCGCTCTACTAAGCACATCAATTACCTCTTTTTCCTCACCTTTGATATACTTTATCTCAAAATCAAATTCACTAATCAAGGTTAGCCACCTTTCTTGTCTTACATTCAACATGTCCTAGTCAAATAAGTACCTCAACCCTCCATGATCTGACATCAAAAAAGACTTCCTTCCTAACAAGTAGTTGCTCCACACTTTAAATGCATGCACTATTGTTGCTATCTTCAAATCATAAGTGGCATTAGTTCTCTCATGCTTCAAATTCCTTGGCTCATATCTTTTAATTTTAGGATTAACATGTTCTTTGCAAAATTCAATCACTTCATTAGCCCATTATTAATTTCATTATTCCATTACGAATCATATTATCCATTGACTGAAATAAATCCCTTGAAAAATTATTCTTATTATCAAAATAAAATGAACAGTAGAGAGAGAGTAAAATGAATGATGATTTGAACCAATGTCCAATGCCAAGCAGGCAGCCCAATCATGTATGCAATTCTGTCCACAAGAAGCAACAGTCAAATACTAACTGGAGAGTAGCTTAAGCAATGACAGAATGATGTCCTAAGGGAACTCAGTCCTTGATCATATGATGTAACCTTCTTTACTGAGAGGAATAAGCTCAAGATAGTCCAAGAATGGATAATCAAAAGACTGTTGTCTAATGTATGTAATGTAGGGCTTGAGTCTTCAATCTTGTAGTAGAATTCAATTGCTTCATAGATAAACATTACAACCTTTGGAATAGACTATGGCCTACCCTCCTTAACTTCAGCTAAGATGGAGGATACAAACTGACCCTTTATGCCATTCCATAAGTGCCTTCAACATGTTGAAGTAGAAGCCCTTCCTACAGTCCAATCTAAAATATATATGATACGAAGAAAAACACAGAAATACTTCTTCTCTTAATTATGGTCTGAAATGGAAGAGAATCCATAGCCTTAAACCTCCTCCAAATATTTCTCCGAGCATGATGTCTGGCTAAGACAAACCTCAGATAGTTCCGTCTCTTTCTTCCACAAAAGAAAGACAAACTACGACTCTTTTTCCCTTGAACGCCTTAGCCTCATATTCATAGTTTATATTAGAAGAATTGTGCTCCTCGCTGATGATGAAATGATGTTGGAAGCACCTCTATATATAGTAGTCATTGGGGATGAGCGGACATGGCTATTAGGCTTGATGAGATGACATAAGGTGAGGCCAACCTTGTTAATTTAGTTATCAGAGAAGGAAATTTCATAATCACACTTGCTTGACCAAATGAGACAATATTTGTATCGATTTTGGTCCTCTTGAAGAGAGAAATTCAATTCTGCAATAATATTCCCCATAAGAGCTCTCCAAAGTGGAAATTGCCCCTAGTTGCTAATTTTAACACTCCCTCTGAACTAGGGAGAATTCCACTTGCCAATCCATCCATCATCATGCCATCTAGGTGATATGAACCATCTCTCTATCTCATCTCTTCTCTCCTCTACTTTGCTTAACACCGATGTAATAATGAAGAAGAATTGATCGAGAGTGAATTACAAGTCCTTACCACTCTTACCAATCAGACTTGATCTTAGATCAAATTGAGAAACACCATGTGTCCCAGTCATAGGGAGTATGAGAGTACCTGATGTGTCCATCAATAGTGCTATGGTCGCTAACCACATTTCCCAACTCATTAGCCAAATGAGAGGTACTTCCCATGTGTCCCAGGATACATGGGTAGGATGATACTAAATCAATAGCAAGGAAATAATGTATCACCTACTCACAACCACACGTAGGGAAAGCACAAACCACATCCTACAATCACACGTAGGGAAAGGATGAATCACATCCTACAGTCACATATCATAGCCACACGTGGTGAAAGGATGAACCACATCCTATGTATGCAAATCATTGAGAGTAGGGAAAGGATGAACCACGTCCTACAAACATAAGTTACAATCACACATAGGGAAAGGATAAATCACATCTTACAAACACAAGTTACAACAATCAATCGTAGGAAGGATACTACACATGGGGAAAGGATGAACCATGTCCCACTAACATGTCAACCAACAATCATAGGGAATGAGCATCCTACATGTGGGGAAAGGATGAACCACATCCCACTGACATGTCAATAGATGCATATATGCATATCTCACTGGGGTATTCACACAAGAAGGTGATCCACTCATCCTATCCATATGCCATAGGAGACGGTGAACCACTCATCCAATTCATATCTCATCAGTCGTAGGGGAATGTGAACCATTCACCCTACACACATGAAAACCACCATAGGGAAACATGAACCACTCACCTTGTACCTAGCGTACCTATAGGGGAAGATGAACCACTCACCCTATACCTAGCGCACCTATAGGGGAAGGTGAACCACTCAACCTGTACCTAGCGTACCTATAGGGGAAGGTGAACCACTCACCCTTTGGTTGCACATAGCTCTAAGAAGTACCCGAGGCTCCAAAAATATTGTAGAGCTCAATGTTAAATTGAGACCCTCATAGTAGGGTCCTTCCATGATTCCCAACCTTTCTCTAAATGATGATAAATTTTGACTTTACTAGTAGGCTTTGAGAATTTGTTAGAAACCTCCACATTCTTCCTGCAATAATCGAGCTTGATTTCTCTCAGCTACACCATATTCTAAATAAAGTGGTACCTAGTTCCAATTGTGGATTCTCTGAAAAGTGAATCTCATGTAATATACAATGGTGATTTTTAGCATGTGCACACATTTCTTACTAAGGAGCTTCTCTAACCAAATGTCTTCATACTAAGCCATGCTCACTACTTAGTGTGTGTGTCTGTGTGTGTGTGTGTGCATGTGTATTGAGTGGTGCTTCCAAAGTAAAAATCTTCAACCTTTGATTCATCCATTAAATAAAAGTGGATCTCAAGAAATGAAATACCTGGATGTGCTTTTTCCATTCATCATACTTCTAGTGCAACCAGCATTGAAAAATCCATGGAGTCTTCTTTGTAGCAAGGTATGTAAGCTTAAAACAATTACTAGGGCCCCCACAAGTTGTTTATATCCATAACAACAATTTTTCAATGTTATCGAAAAGGTCAACTCCCTCTTACATTGAGAGGATCATCTTCTGTTAGACAAATATCATCAATAACTACATCTTTGATTATTTCTCTCTCTAAGTATCAAGGAAGTGACATAATATCGAGCTATATTCAAGTTGTTACCTTTTCTGTCATTATTCCTTTGGTTCATGTGCCAAACTCACGCATTTAATTAAGTGAATCATAATCATGTATATTTCATGCAACTTCTTAGGAAATCAGCGATATATTGAATTAGCTCAATGTCTTTTGATATGGTCTTCCTTGTAATAATCATTGGGCAAGAAGAATCATCAAGCCATTTTGCTAGGGATTGTATAGCTCCCTCTAAACTTTTATTTCAGTCATTGGGTCTATATCATAATGCTCCTCATCTTTCAAATGTTTCATCAAACTAGGGGCTCATTTAAAAAAAAAATCCTATCAGTCAACTACTTCATTGTAAGATGACTGCTACCAATATGCAAGTCCTTCTCATCAGACATCTATATTTATATGACACCTCCTTTTTCTTTTTTCTTTAATAAAATCAAACTGCCCAAAATCAAGGACTTCTCAATTCCATTCATCATTTTTTTCACAGTGAGGTACCTTTGACTTTCATGATTATAAGGATAGTTGTAAGAGTCTAGTCCATGTCCTTTAGAAACAAATGAACTCCCAAGGTTTCTTATATTGCAACCTTCATCACCATATTCTAAATTATGAAGCTTCCTCAAAACCTCAACAGGGACAGTGGGAGTGAGATTAGTGGAAATTGGCTTCCCCTGATTATACAGAAAAATCCCTCCAGACCTTAATTATATTTAATTATTACATATAATTAAATATATGTAATAATAAATAAAATTAAAATTAAATAAAATTAATTAATTTATTAATTAATCAAACAAAATATAAATAATTAATTTGTTAATTAATTATATTAATTAATTATTTTATTACATGAATTAATTTATTAATTATTTATATTGAGTAATAAATTAATTTATTATATTAATTAATAAATTAATTTATTAGATTAATTAATTTATTAATTTATTATATTAATTAATTTATGAATTAATTGATATAATTGATTAATTAATTGATTAATTGAATTAATTTATTAATTATTTATATTAATAAAAATAAAAATTAATTAAAATAATTAGGTCTCAGATTATTAGGTTTGAAAGTAATAATGGAATAATAAAATTAATTAGAAACAATAAAACTATAATTAATGGAATAAAATAAAATAGATTATATAAACTTATCTCATTAATTTCATTAGTTATAAAGGATTAATGATTAAATTAACAATTAATCAAAACAAATGATTAAAATAATTAAAATTAGAATTACTAATAAACAAAAGTAATAAAAATAAAAATAAAATAAAATGAATAAATAAAAAAGTTAAAATAAAAATTCATAGGTCGGCTTATATAAATAAAAAAAATTCTAGGTTTTGTATTTATACTCTGGTCGGAAGATTCTTCTCTCATAATAATCATTCATATTCTATCAAGAATTTGGTACTGAGGATGGACCCCCTTTGGGGTTCGAAAATTCGACATAAGAAACATCATACTGTGGATAATCTGGATCATGCTACTCCACAAAACTACCATAGAAGCTTAAAGTCTAACATATTCTAAACTTTTGACTGTTACAAGGCCCACCCTTTTTCTTGTGATTAATCTTCAATCAAGGATCTGATAGACCTTTCCAACTTCTTGATAGGGAAAACGGATGTAGTTTGTTTCAAATTTGATTATGTTAGGGTTTCTTATGCTACCTTGATTTAGAGTCTTGGTTATTTTTTGTTCTTAATATCTTTGACCAAATTCCAAAATCTAATTTAGTCCAGAGCGGAGCCAAGCAATGTATATCATGCATCAAATGTTCCAGAAAGAGTGAGAGTTTGTTAAATAGAATGTGGCCCTGGAACTCTTGTTGAGAAACTGATTTCTTTCTTTCAAGGTTGTAAGGGAGGAAACTTAGAATCAGTGACACAATGTTTAACAATATAATGTCGACTCACTTTTAATGAAGGATTAATGTTGACTTCCTTAGTTTATAAGATAAGAGATCTTTTTCATATGGAAAAGCTCATAATTATAAAATGATGCCAAGCTAACCAACTTCTAATAAAGATATAAAATCTGGTGATGTGCTTCAGCAGACCCTAAAGATGTCTATTCATGAAAAATGTGCCGCTAAAGATGTTTGCCAAGTATATAGATAATAATGCCCATAAGTCTACTAATCCACACTTCACTTTCAACTTGATCACAACTATACTAGATGTTGCAGGGCTTAAAGATAATCTTCAATATAACATATTTCATGAAACTTTCCTTGTATCCAAATATTCACTAATGTGAATATCCTTTGGTTTTTATACATTCTTATTCAAAACCAATATTGTCACTCTAATCTGCATAGATCAGCTCAATTGAATTTTAAGCTAAGTATATATATGAGTTTACCATGTCGCTTTGTGCATAGAAACGAGATAGGAGTCTCTATTTCTCTTCCCTTGAGACAAAGGCTTGAATTGTGCTCAAAACAAATGGAAGGACTAGACTTCTTATTTTCTAATATTTACTTGTATGATCAGAATTTTGAAGAGAAAATTGAATCTCACTTTTAGGATCATGAACAGTCTCATAATATCGTTTCACAGGTGAAGACTCATAATTTTCTTTTTTATACAGTCCAGACTTGAAGAATATATATATATATATATATATATATATATATATATATATATATATATATATATATATATATATATATGCTCAAAGTAATGGTAACAAGTTTGGCTTCTTAAATGATTGACTAGGCATGGAATATAAATCATTTTTGGACTGTAAATTCCTTTTTCAAAGACGAATGTCTTTGAAATTTGAGTAATCATCATAGGAAGACTTTCAACCTCACTGTTGAATTTGCATAGCATAATTATGAACTTCAGAACTATACTTTCTTGTATTTTTTGTTTCCTAGGGTCCAGGATATTATTGCAGGCCTTGGACACTTTTTAGCATTCTCACCACATCAGTGATAGAAAACATCCTTTTGGGACAAGGAAACGCCCTTATTCCTATGCTAACAATTTGAGTGGTTGGATCTTGAGGAGAGGGTCTTTCCTATACCTCTCGGTTCTCTTATTAGTCCTCCATAATCACCTGTGATTACAACTTTCCCTATGGTGCGAAACAAAGATTCCAATCATATGCACAGAAGAACCCTTACTTACCTTTGCATCAGTAGCCTAAGACTACAAGAAACTTGCACTAAATTTTGTCCCAGAATTTCCCTTAGGCCACAAACATCTTTTCCTTAGATCAGTTGTTCCAAATCACAGAGATTTATTGAGAGAGACTGTGGACATATTTCTAGAGAAGAGCGTTAATCATCACTTGTAATTGTCTCTGATTAGAGATTGCAGTTTTTCCCATATTTAGGATAGATTTCTAGGAACATGATCCTAGGTCTGCCTTTGAATTTGATGAAATGAGACCTTACATAGAGACCCTTACTTAGTTAGAACCTTTAGACTTGTAGAGGGACGAGACCATAGAGACTTCACTGAGTGATTTCCTTTTTCTTACACTCTTGCTTGGGCTTGACTTCACCTAAGCTCTGATACCATGTTAATTTTAGGATTAGCATGTTCTTTGAAAAATTCAAGCACTTCATTAGCCCATTATTAATTTCATTATTCCATTACGAATCATATTATCCATTGACTGAAAGAACATCCAATGAAAATGTAGAAGACAAGCCAAGACAAGAGAACACAAGGATTGGCTCAAGCCAGGGAAAACCCTTGAAAAATATTCTTATTTTCAAAATCAAATGGTTAGTAGAGAGAGAGAGTACAATGAATAACAATTTGAACCACTGTCTAATGCCAAGTAGGCAGCCCAATCATGTATGCAATTTTGTCCACAAGTAGCAGCATTCAAATTATAACGAGAGAGTAGCTTAAGAAATGATAGATAGATGTTCTAAGGGAACTCAATACTTAATCATATGATGCGGACTTGTTTGCTGAGAGGAATGAGCTCAATATATTCCAAGAATGGATAGTCAAAACAATGTTGTTTAATGTTTGTGATGTAGGGCTTGAGTCTTCAATCATGTAGTAGCATGAGATTGCTTCATAGATAAATGTTACTCCTTTTTAATAGCCTATAGCCTACCCTACTTAACTGTGGCTAAGATGGAGGATACAAAATTCCTTTCATCCCTTCCACAAGTATCTTTAATATGCTAAAGTAGAAACCCTTCCTATAGCCCAAACTAAAATATATATGATACAAAGAAAAACACAAAAATACTTCTTATCTTAATTGTGGTCTGAAATGGAAGAGAATCCATAGCCTTAAACTTCCTCCAAATAGTTCTTTGAGAATCCTAGATGGCTAAGAAAAACATCTGACAATTGCGACCCTTTATTCCACAAAAGACTACCCAAAAAAACACAAACTACAACTCTTTTTTCCTTGAATTCCTTAGCCTCATATTTTTACTTTATATTAGAAGAATTATGCTCCTCGTTGATGATGAAATGATGTTGGAAGCACCTCTATATATACTATTCACTGGGGATGAGGGGACATGACCTTGTTAATTTTCTTATGAGAGAACAAAAATTCATAATCACACTTTCACTTGTCAAAATGAGACAATATTTATATTGATTTTGGTCCTCTCAAAGAGATCGAAGAGAGGAATTCAATGTTGCAATAATATTCCCCATATGAGTTGTCCAAAGTGGAATTTGGCCCTAGTTTCCAATTTTAACAATATCCAACCACCTATCCTTCCTTTATTAGGACTCCAATGAGCCCCTATTTAGAAGATCGGTGCAAACTTAAAAAAAAAAATGGTTTTGTTATCGTCAATATTGGTACATGTGTGATAAGATGTTTTAATTGCTCAAAGATAGTTGTACATTCTAGTTTCCATTGGAATTTAACTCCTTTTCTATGCAATGGTTTTATTGGATGCCTAATCTTTGAAAATTTTCAATTAAAACTATAGTAATTCTCAGCCAATCCCATAAAGGATCTCACTATAGTCAACTTTCAAGGAATAGGCCACTTTATGATGCATTTGATCTTATCAAGGTCCACTAGTACTCCTTCGGAAATAGTATGTTGCAAGTATTGAATTTGTGATTGGAAGAAAATAAATTTGCTGAAGTTGGCATACAGCTTGTGCTCTCTCAGTAATTGAAAAAATTCTACCAAATGTTCATCATATTCCTCATTGTTTGTATAATAAACCAAGATGTCATATATAAAGATCAACACCAACTTCTGAAAGTTTTCTTCTAGATGTCTTCATCATTAAATTGTACTTGATGGAACCTAGATCTCATGTGTATCTTTAATAATATTGTATATCCTCTCATATGATCGAACAAGTCATGAATCCCAAGAAAAGGATACTTGTTCTTCATTGTGGCTTTATTTAACTACATGTAGTCAATGAAAAATCGCAGTGTAATATTATTTTTATTATGAATAATATTGTAGCTCCTTAGGATGATACACTAGGTTTGATGTATTCCCTTTCCATCATTTTGTTTAACTACAATTTTAGTTCCACCAGCTTCGGTATGCTCATGCAATACAATTTTTTAACAGTGGTGCCAATCTTGGTAATGATTTGATTTAGAAATAAATTTATCTTCATGGTGGAAATCTCAGGATTTCCTCGGGAAACACGTCATTGAACTATTTTAGTATTGGATAGTATTTCATTCTGTCTCTATTAACCTCTAATTCACTACTTACTTGGAAAAGTGTAGCTCCCGCACCTTCTAGTTTTGTCCCTCTATTTGAAATGTTTATATTTGCCTAACATTCATGGATTTCCTTATTCCTTATAATTTCCCTTTGTCCGCTTTATCAATAAGGCATTCTATTGACTTTTTCTAACAATCAATCTTACTATTGTGGGTCACTGTCCAATCCATGTCAAGTTAGGCATAAAAGAAAGCAGGAAAAATCAGGATGAAGAGATTGCAAGAGAGATAAAGAAAGAGATGCATACCCAAGACATACAGGTTGAACAAGAAGAGGATGACAAAGAGGCATACATTGTGCATATTGCAGAATAGAACAACTATCAACCTCCACCTCCTCTTATTGTTGGCCACATCCCATTAAGTGAGATGGTAATATCTCCTCAACAAGATTACTTGTTCATGGATATTTCCAATATTACCTTTGATCATTTGAATAGCAAAATAAGAAAAGATAGACAAAGGTACTTTTTAGATGACCTTATTCATCATGTTCCTATCTACGTAGAAAGGTAATTGTGTGGAATACTAGGAATAATCTAAGAATAGTCGCAAAAGCAAATGCAACTTCTGTAGAAGCCTTAAAAGTAAACATTGATATCTTGATTAAAGAAAATAAGAAATTAGGAAAGGAATTATATTTTTAAAGGAAATAGATTGATCATCTCCTCATTGAGAATCAGAGGTTGTCTTTCACTAGTTATAATAGGAAGGAGCTACGAGCAACAATTTTGGAGGAAAATCAATCAATGGGAGACACAATGCGACAACCATATGAAGAAATGATCACCCTTCGTAAGATTGTAGTACCCTTGAATGAAATAAAAAAGTGATAGTGAGAGAATCTAAAAGCTTTGAAGACAATTTATGTAGCTATTGATGCGATTTAAGAGTTGGGCACTAATTATAGAAATTAACCATCAATTTTGTTGAGGAAGACAAGGGAGGATGTTAAATTGGATAGGGTTGAGGTCAGGATACTTATATAGGGTAATAAATATCTCACCACGTATATGGCCAACGCCATATCTTCCTACTCTATACTCTATCATGGTTTGGACTGGGTGCACAAGATACCTTCCATCAGAGCATTTGTGGAAACCAAAGGGAGAAATTTTGTCAGGAAAGAGATAGAAGAATTATTTACCAACATGAGATAGTTAACCATCAAGGAATATTTAGAAGTTACAAAGGATAATGTTCTATAATTTGTAGCCAGAATTTCCAACTTGAGTATGAAGTTATTCTTATTGTGGAACAACATTTAGATTGGTTCCTACTTTCTCCCTACTTGTTGATGATGCTAGAAATATGCCAACAAAGGGAGTCTCCCAGGTATGAAGTCTTAATTAGACCTCACACCATTTGGGGTAGGAGCGCCATCTAGATAATAGGCCCAACCACCATATTCTTAAGGATTTACCTTGGTTGCAATTATCAACATAGGAGATTATGCAAACAACCTTTGAAAGAAGCAAGTTAACACTCTGAGTCATACAATTGTAATGTATATAAGGTACTTTCATAGGACATAAAGAAAGGGTTAGACTCTAAAAAAAAGTAATAATACTATCCTAAAATAAGCACACAAGTACATAAATGAATCGTTGATTAATATGCAAAGTAGTTCACAAGATAACATCACTCATAAAAGAAATTAACAATGCATGTTCAACAAGATGTATACTAAAGCCAACGAAATAGTTCATTTTCATTAGTATGTGTAAACATAAACATACACCAAAAATAATGAAAGAATATTATTATAATCATTCATGACATATGCATGAAAGTGTGTTGGCTTTGAGAGCTTTATATATTATGTTGAAAATGTAGCAAGAAAATCTAGTTTTGACTTTTCCTTGGTCAAACTAGATTAAAATTCGAATTTCAATTTCAGGAGAATACTTGGAGGTAGTTAATAGAGATGATGTGGCTCTTTTCACTTATTTAACTCAGTAAAATTTAGTTGGAGACAATTGATTTTAGTTCTACATGATTGCTAATTTTTTTCAAACTATTTCAGTTATTTTGAGTTATTGTCAATTTAACTAGTTCTCGATGTTAGTAGAACTAGTGGAGGTCAAGTTGAGGGTGTGTAACGCTTTTTTTTTTATTGAGTGATCATCTACTTAGCTAATCAATCAACCCAAAATAATTGTTTCATGCAAAGAATTTGAGTTACCCAGCTGAGATTGGAGTTCAAGGGTAGTGTACTATCAATTGTAAACTAATCCAAGTTATACAGGTGGTGCATGGAGTCAGAGGATTTCCATATGGTAATTACATAATTCCTTGGAGTGAAATTCCTAAATGATAGGGGAAAATTCCCAAGGGAACAGTGCAAGGAAATAGGAGCTTGGAGACTCAGAATTTTGGCAAAGTATTGGCCAAGGTTAGTGAGTTAGGTAGAGGATAGAATATACAGGTGCAGGTTGAGCTCAAGCTTGAGCATAGCATATTGTATTCATCTAGTTTCTTTGACTAATGCAATACAAATAGTAAGGGGTTTTGAGTGCTTGCTTTCCCCTAGATAAATATATGTGTATATGTGTTGAATCTTGATGCATGTTAATGATTTGTGTTCTCGATCGTGAATTTACTTCTGCAGATCAACATAGTAGCTTCTAGTATTATGATTTAGAAAATTTAATGAGCATTTTAAAATCTACACATTAATTTCTACATGGTATCAGAGAGAGATTCACAATAGAGAAGAGATTTTGAATTTTTCATTGCAGGTGGTTCGAATTTGAAGATTAGTGTTACAGGTTTTCTCCATGACTAAGAAGATGCCTTTTAATCGACTCAAGATCGAGTATGCTTTGGAAGGAACCAAAAATTTTGTGGCATGGAAGATCTGCATGGAGGAAGTATTAGGTGATAATAGACTACTATAATACGTCAAGAAATATATAGCAAAACCCCTAGCATCTCATTCCTAGGATCTTGCTCAGTGGAAGAAGGATGTCGCTAAACCTAGGAGGATCATATTGGAGGGAGTTTGAGATCATATTGTCTTGAATATCCATGGGAAAGAGACTTCATTCATGATGTGGAAAACACTAACAGAGTTGTTTTAGAAAAATAGTGACCACAAGAAGTTAGCACTCAAGGACAAGCTTCGAAGTATTAAGATGCAAAAAGAATGAAACAATTTCGCAGTACCTTAGTAGGTTTACAAAGTGTTGTAATGAGATTGGTGAGGTCAGTCTTACTATCCCCGAAGAAAATATGATAGCTCTAGCCCTCTTGGGCATTCCCAAGAGCGTGCGTAGTTATCAAGTTTTTGTAAATGGTAGAGAGAAACTACCAAACTGGGAGCGGTTATGGTCTAATCTAGTGCAAGAAGAAATAAAGCGAAGAAACAAAAATGAGAATTCATCCAAGTGTGAGGATGAAGAGAATTGTGCCTTGGATAGAAAATAAAAGAAATGGAAAGGGAAGCAATCCTAATCCAAAGTAGAATCTGGTGAATGGGAAATAAGAAATACTTGTCCAAAATAAAGTGCTTTCAGTGTCATGAATTGGGAAACTATGCCGTGAAATGTCCACACAAGAAGGAGAGCAAGAAGATCGCAGGAGGAGAAGCGGGTGAACCTTCGCTTCACAATTGGAACTTGATTCTACCCTCATTAAATGCATGGAAATCATAGCAATGGGTAGTGTGTGGTATCTCGACAATGGTACCTCATTCCTCATGATGGGGAACAAAGAATTTTTCAGTGACTTCGAGGAGAAGGATCTCCATATGCAATCAAGATGGGATGTAACACCATCCTCCCACATTTACCCAAGTAACTAGACCACTAGGTTAAACATGTGATGAAGAGTTACTATGATATTATTCAACTTCCTAACTATAGTTAAGGAAGTGGAATTGATGAACCAACACTTCATAGGCCTCCCTCAGGTGTTATAGGACCCCCATGAGCTAATCCACCTCTCCTGGTGCCGAAACACCGAGTTAACTTAGAATTTAAATGAATCAAACCCCCAGTCACTCCAATGACATGGGAATTCTTTCAATTGGGACCCTCCAATTTCTCCCACAATGCCCACAAGTGGGAGAATGCGGTTTTTTTCAGGTAGTTCTGTGACATAGACTATAAGATTTAAGCCACTTTTTTAGGGTTAATCTCCAACCACTACTCGGAACTTGTTGATATTATTTGAGACAATAAACGAAACTAAGACAAAGCCTCTAACAATGAACTGTATTAGATACTTGACCTAACCAAGCCCAACCATGACAGGGATTACATCAAACATGTCACAAATATGCATTCTATAGGTCATAACAATAGATCTGAGCATATGGGTCTCATACTTATCTGATAATTTCTAATAAGCATTATTTCCCTATTACATTGGTTGCATTATCATCTATAGGTCATATATTCATTTTTCATTAATTTACAAATTAAAACATGATGAGATCCATAAATCATCATTGTCATAAAACACATTCATAACTAGAATATAAACCAAGTTTGATACTTCCATAAACCATTGGACCATATATTGGTTGGACCAAATCTTTCTTTCATCTGATCACCCCCATTCCATATTCAAAGCTTCAATGTGGAACTCATAGCGAAAAATCAACCAGGGCTTCTTGAGGATATACCAACTTATTGTCATCAATAGAAACAAGCTTTACCACAATCCTCATCAGATCACTAGGCCCTAAACAAGAATGGATACCACTAGATTTCTCCACCTACACCATGAGGAATTTTATTTTCTCCTTGTCTCTAGGATTTATCGTAATCCACATTCTAATTCAAGGATCACTAAGCCTTAATTGAGACTTCACCCTCTAGGATTTACCGTATAGCTCGCCATTCATCAGCCAAGGATTTATAGGCTTGATCGAGGGCACCCACCTCTAGAATTTACATTATATCCCACCATTCACCAGTCGACGATTCCTAGGCCCACTAAAGTAACACAAAATCTGGCTTTATCGCAACCCATAGTCCGGTTCAGGGGTTAGTAGGACGAGGATTTACTGCAATCCATAGTCCAGTTCAAGGATCACTAGGCCCTGTGTTCTTTCCTTCAGAGATCCACCTCACTCAATTTTAAATCCATCTAGTAATCCATCTCAACCAAAACATGATAACCCCATCACAACATGGCTATTCAGAAATCACAATGTTGAGTTGAACAACACTGTCACACTTGGAAAAACCCATCCCCATGACAACAACAGAACCAAGAACACACATGCATAGCCATGCATGGTAAATATATCTAGGAAATCACACATGCAAACTGATACCTACAAATAATCCTGTTGTGGCTACTTGAACCTGCTCTTCATTTCTTGATCTATTCTTCCCCTTACATTCTTTGATTTCCTTGATCCAATGCTAAATTTATCCAAGAAAACTCTAAGTGTCTGAGAGTGTGAAAGAGAAAGAATAGAGAGAGAGCACAAAAACTGAAATAACAAAAGGTTACAAACAGATCCTTAGAAGCCCTTCTATTAATGAGGCCTCTATTTTCTTCAATTTCCATTATTTTCCTTCATTTTCCTCCTCACATGAAACCTAAGACCTTTCAATTTCCTTATCTCCTAATTTCCATTATTTTCATAAATAAAATGCCAATTAATGCCTCATGCCTTTCCAAAACATTTGACATTTCCTTTGCCAATTTCTTTATGCATAGTAACTGAAATGAACACCCACTAGGATGTTTCTCCCACCATTCAACTTGGAATGTGTGTCCCATGACCATGGTCTTATATATATTTTTACATGATATTTTATCAAGGTTGTTATAGAACCCTCCCCCTTGGGGGAATAACTTCCTCAGTGTTCAATGACACATATAAACCAACAAATTGATGAAAAGAAAAAAATACCACCCATGGAAATTTATAACCCACCTCGTTGTTGTATTTACAATGAACACTTCCTAAAAACATGATAAATATATCGTTTACAAGAGATTTATAACACATCTCATTACGGTATTTACAATAACAACTACACTTTCTCAACCAGAAAATAACCATACTATCTATGGAGCTTTATAAATCGAGCTTCATACAATATTTACAATAATATACATATATGCAAACTTGCTTGACCAATAAATAAAAGGATATGATGCTTGTATCCATAACAATGGAATCTAGAGGCTCACACCTCCACCCTCAAAGTAGTACCAAGGTTCACCTCCCTCCGAGGAAGTCCATAATCCACTACCAAATTCAAATCTACATACAATGTCCAATGCTACAATCCTGTGCCACTTGTCCTCTCAATGAAAATTTAATGGCTCATTGTTCTAGGGTGCACCCCTAATGTGCATCTGATTCCATCTGGCAATGCTAATAACCAAAGAAACCCATCCCTGACCTTGCCTTCTCTGCTACACAGTCCCTTGAGAAATCTGATCACCACCTCTCGTGTAATAATACACCATCCAAGTTTCATTATCATCCCCTTCTCTACTATATAGTCCCTCAGGTGACCCCTCCCTTGGCAAGGTTTCCTCGCATCAGAATATCCAAAAATCAATGCATGTCCCTACTTCAAAACTAGCATACCATTCATAGCATGCTCATGGAAATAAATGGACATGATTGGGAACCGGTGTCCTACAATGGCCCCACTCCTAAAGTTCTTTTCCAATGTATTGCTTCTTATTCCATTTATTTTCACTAACGCTATGAATTCTTGCAGTCGGTTTCAACCATCCCAAACTTGGCATTTGCATGCTTTCTTGTATCAAGCACATAAATCCCAATAGAGTCAAAATGAATTGAAATAAATAAAAATCATACCTCATTGGTGGCCTATCAATAAGGTACACTTGCACTTATGTTCACTACCTGTCACAATAGGCCAAACTGGGTCTTGACCAAATCTTCATCTATAAACATATCACAACCAGTTAGCTCAAAACATAATCATCCTAGATCAAAATCATGAATTGCATGCAATCATCATAAACTAGATTCATAAATCACATGTAACCATCATAAATCAGAATCATAGATCACATTCATATTAAAACTGAAATAAGATACTGATACCTATCCTTTAATAGGTCTTTTTCTTCTAAATTTGTCCTTTGTCCTTTATGTACACACACTAGATTTGTTACTACACCCAACAACCACCTAGTGCATTCTCTCCTCTTCAATCATGTACATATACACATAGTGTACATCACAACAAATACATCCACACATGACGTACAACACCACACAATACATACACCTACACCCGGTGTACAACACAATACATATACATACACAGAGTACAACATAATAAATGCACATACATAGTACCACATTCCCGTAACATAGCATGTACGACCTGCACACAATACCACCTGTACACCAATACCATATGTACAACATGTACATAGTACCACCTGTACATAGCACCACCTACACAACATGTGCACAACATCACATGTACATGACACCTCCTCCACAACATGTACACAATGCCACATGTACACTGCAACACTTGTACAATGTGTGCAAAATACCACATGTACACAACAACACATGCATGACATGTACACAAAACCACATGTACACAATACCACATGCATTCCATGTACATAACACCACATGAACAACACGTACACAATACCACATGCACACAACACCATATATACAAAAGGCACAGAACACCATAGGTACAATCATTGAATATACAATATCAATCCCAATCCCCAAGACCCTCAAAAATAAAATACAAGAGAAAAAACAAACAATAAGAAAACCATGAAAAACCAATAGCAATACAACACCACAATAAAGTGGCAAGGCCTTACACGAGACATAAACAAAAATGCAAATCAAGCAAAAAAAAACACAAAAGGCCAAAAGCACAAGACTCCCAACAAACACTAGGACTCAATCGACATGGGTTCCAAATGCTTCCAAGGGAAAGTGCAACCCAATCCTTCTTCAATATTTCATGGCAGTCTCTTTTTCCATGTAATCCTTGCATCATATTACCCTAAACACATGATTATTAGTCTATAAGTAAACATAACAATATACAAGTTATCTTACCTTGTTGCGCCAATCATATTTCCTTATAACAAAACACGTACATAACAAATCTCAAGAAACTCCAATTCCTTGATGTATCTAACCAAAACTAGAACCCAACCCTTATACATGTCAAATACATGTTCATAAATATGGCACATATCCACATAATTTTAGAAAATAACAAGGTCAAGAAGACTTCCTATATTCATGCAAGAACTTATTTGTTTGGTGTTGTGATCTCCAAATTCCCTTCTTTTACCTTTTACCTTGCTGCAATCAAGTCTTACTATGTACTGTCACATCACCCAACTGTTAGTTATATAAACAATTCAACTATTACCTTGTCATGCTAATACCAAGCATCTTTCCCTGTAATTGTTTACACATGTCATCCACATGTTCCAAGGATCAAAACATCATGTCTATTAATTGAAATCAACCTTTACCAAGTCTAATAGCCATGTCATGATCAACATTCAAGTCACGTTCATTAGTAATAATACATAATGCTACAACTACAACCTACTTATGCTCAAGTACATATCAACTATCTCAACACATATGTGTTAGTACAACCATCTTAAAACATGATCATTTCTTCTTGCAATATTACAAACACATACTCATGTCATGCAAGTAATCAAACATTCAAACAACATATAGACAACATATTAAGCACCAAACACTCAAACACCAAATAAACGACATAATTAAACATTCAAACGTCCAATAGATGGCATAAGAAAACTCATACCTTAATGTATCTCAGGGGAGGCTATCTTGTCTACACAATCAATCTAGATTAGCATGATATATATTCAAACACATAAAATCAAACATATATAAGGTCATGATATCCATAACAGTAACTAGCTAACATGTTCACCTCATAAGCTCATAAACAATTATCATTCATGCATAACAATCGCATATGCACAGTAAGTCTAGACATAATATCACAATATATTAACTCATACTTGATTTTCATAACCATAATCATCTAGGTCAATCCAAATTAGCATGATACATATAACATAAATATCTTAAATGAAATAACCCTAATCATCTAGTTAACTAACATAAAACAACAACAAGTTAATCATATAACATAATCATCAACCACATGTAACATAGTCATCAAGTTAATACCATGCATGACTAACCAACACGTGTACATATGATCACACTAATTAACTAAAATCTATCATGTATGTAACCATAACATTAATATAATGAAAGGCATACATATAACCATAATGCATATAACAACCTTTAACCTACATACTTGCATACCACCATACAAACCTGTATGAGGATCCACTCTTACCCTAGGTCGAGTGTTGCAACTTCGCTGTGATGGTATACATCTCTTTCTCTATCTCAACCAAAACATTAGCATCATAACATACCAACAACATCATGGTGAACTAAAATGCCTACAATGACCTCATGCACGGCAAACATGCCCACAATAATGCATGCATAACAACATATATACATTGACATGCATAACAAATGCATATACAACTGACATGCTTTCATGACAAATGCATCCAACAAAAAAATAATAAAATTTTACATGAAAACACAACTATAACAATGACCACTAACATACATACCTAACAAGAACATATACAACTTACATGCATGCATGACAAATAGATTCCTCCCATCTAGTCTAAGTGTTGAACCATGCTCTGATACCACTTTGTAACACCCTCCTCCCACATTTTCCAAAGTAACCATCCCACCGGGGTAAACATGTGATGAAGAGATACTGTGATATGATTCAACTCCCTTAGTGAAATTAAGGAAGTGGAACTGATGAACCAACACTTCACAAACCACCCTCGAGTGCTACACGACCCCAGGAGCTAATCCACCACTCCAGGTGCCTAAACCTTGAGTTAACCTAGCCTTTCATTGAATCAAACCCCTATTTGCTCCCATGACATGGGAATTCATGCGATTGGGACCCTCCAATCGCTCCCACAATGCGTGCAAGGGAGAGACTGCAGTCTTTCTCAGCCAGTTATGTGCCAGAGACTGTGAGATTTAAGCCACTTTTTTAGGTCTAGTCTCCAACCACTGCCTGGAATTTGATGAGACTTTCTGAGACAATAAATGACACCAAGAAAAAGCCTCTAACATAAAAATTAATAAAGGACTTGACCTAACCAAGCGCAACCATGATAGTCATTTCGTCAAACATGTCACAAATATGCATTCTACAGGTCATAACAACATATCTGAGTGTAGGGGTCTCATACTTATATAAGAATCACTAAGAAGCATTGTTACCTTATCAAATCAATTATATTATGATCTATTAGGTCATATATTCATTGCTCATTCATTTACGGATCAATACACTATGAGATCCATACATCATCACTGTCATAAAACACACTCATAACCATCATATAAACAACAAAAATAATAGGGATACAATAACCATAGAATCCACATATAAACCAATACATTTGCACATGAAATACCAAGTAGAAGGAACTCTTAAAAATGAATGCAAAAGCCAACTAGGTTTGGGACTTCCACAAACCACCTGACCATAGATTGGATGAACCAAATCTTTCTTTCACCCAATCACCCCCATGTTATATTCCAAGCATGAATGTGGGACTCATAACCAAAAATCAACCAAGGCTTCCTAAGGCTACACCACCTCACCCTCATCAGTATAACTAGGCTTTACCACAATCGTCACTAGATCACTGGACCCTAAACAAGCATGGATTCCACCAAATTTCTCCACCTACACTGTGATGAATTTTACTGTCTTCTAGTCTTTAGGATTTACTGCAATCTACATTCGAATTCAGGGATCACTAAGCAATAATCGAGACTCCACCGGCTCTAGGTTTACCATATATCCTTCCATTCACTAGCAAAAGATTCTTAGGCTTCATCAAGGGCACCCACCTCTAGGATTTACCATATATCCCACCATTCATCGATCCCTAGGCCCACTGAGGAAACAAAAAATATGGATTTACCGCAACCCACAATTTTCTTCAAGGGTTATTAGGCCAAGGCTTTGCTGCAATCCATAGTCTGATTCAAGGATCACTATGCCATGTGTTTTTTCTTTCAGAGATCCACCTCACTCAGTTTCGAATCCATCCAGTAATCTATCTCAATGAAAACATGGGAACCCCATCACACCATGGCTATCTAGAATTAAAAAATCTAGGCTAAAAAATACTGTCAAACCTAGCAAAACCCATGCCCATGACAACAATAGAACCGAGAACATACATGCATAACCATGCATGCTAAATCTAGCAAGGAAATCAGACATGAAAATTGATACCTAAAAATAATCTTGTCGTGGCTGCTTGAACCTGCTCTTCCTTGCTTGATCTTTTCTTCCCCTTACCTTCTTTGATTTCCTTGATCCAATGTCGAAGTGCTCCAAGAAAAGTTTCGAAGAGTGTGAGAGAGAGATAATGCAGAGAATTTGAGTTACCCAGCTGAGATTGGATTTCAAGGGTAGTGTACTATCAATTGTAAACTAATCCAAGTTATACAGGTGGTGCATGGAGTCAGAGGATTTCCATATGGTAATTACATAATTCCTTGGAGTGAAATTCCTAAATGATAGGGGAAAATTCCCAAGGGAACAGTGCAAGGAAATAGGAGCTTGGAGACTCAGAATTCTGGCAAAGTATTGGCCAAGGTTAGTGAGTTAGGTAGAGGATAGAATATACAGGTGCAGGTTGAGCTCAAGCTTGAGCATAGCATATTGTATTCATCTAGTTTCTTTGACTAATGCAATACAAATAGTAAGGGGTTTTGAGTGCTTGCTTTCCCCTAGATAAATATATGTGTATATGTGTTGAATCTTGATGCATGTTAATGATTTGTGTTCTCGATCGTGAATTTAGTTCTGCAGATCAACATAGTAGCTTCTAGTATTATGATTTAGAAAATTTAATGAGCATTTTAAAATCTACACATTAATTTCTACATGGTATCAGAGAGAGATTCACAATAGAGAAGAGATTTTGAATTTTTCATTGCAGGTGGTTCGAATTTGAAGATTAGTGTTACAGGTTTTCTCCATGACTAAGAAGATGCCTTTTAATCGACTCAAGATCGAGTATGCTTTGGAAGGAACCAAAAATTTTGTGGCATGGAAGATCTGCATGGAGGAAGTATTAGGTGATAATAGACTACTATAATACGTCAAGACATATATAGCAAAACCCCTAGCATCTCATTCCCAGGATCTTGCTCAGTGGAAGAAGGATGTGGCTAAACCTAGGAGGATCATATTGGAGGGAGTTTGAGATCATATTGTCTTGAATATCCATGGGAAAGAGACTTCATTCATTATGTGGAAAACAATAACAGAGTTGTTTTAGAAAAATAGTGACCTCAAGAAGTTAGCACTCAAGGAAAAGCTTCGAAGTATTAAGATGCAAAAAGAATGAAACAATTTTGTAGTACCTTAGTAGGTTTACAAAGTGTTGTAATGAGATTGGTGAGGTGAGTCTTACTATCCCTGAAGAAAATATGATAGCTCTAGCCCTCTTGGGCACTCCCAAGAGCTGGCATAGTTATCAAGTTTTTGTAAATGGTAGAGAGAAACTACCAAACTGGGAGCGGTTATGGTCTAATCTAGTGCAAGAAGAAATAAAGCGAAGAAACAAAAATGAGAATTCATCCAAGTGTGAGGATGAAGAGAATTGTGCCTTGGATAGAAAATAAAAGAAATGGAAAGGGAAGCAATCCTAATCTAAAGTAGAATCTGGTCAATGGGAAAGAAGAAATACTTGTCCAAAATAAAGTGCTTTCAGTGTCATGAATTGGGACACTATGCCGTGAAATTTCCACACAAGAAGGAAAGCAAGAAGATTGCATGAGGAGAAGCGGGTGAACCTTCGCTTCACAATTGGAACTTGATTCTACCCTCATTAAATGCATGGAAATCATAGCAATGGGTAGTGTGTGGTATCTCGACAATGGTACCTCATTCCTCATGATGGGGAACAAAGAATTTTTCAGTGACTTCGAGGAGAAGGATCTCCATATGCAATCAAGATGGGATGTAACACTATCCTCCCACATTTACCCAAGTAACTAGACCACTAGGTTAAACATGTGATGAAGAGTTACTATGATATTATTCAACTTCCTAACTATAGTTAAGGAAGTGGAATTGATGAACCAACACTTCATAGGCCTCCCTCAGGTGTTATAGGACCCCCATGAGCTAATCCACCTCTCCTGGTGCGGAAACACCGAGTTAACTTAGAATTTAAATGAATCAAATCCCCAGTCACTCTAATGACATGGGAATTCTTTCAATTGGGACCCTCCAATTTCTCCCACAATGCCTGAAAGTGGGAGAATGCGGTTTTTTTCAGGTAGTTCTGTGACATAGACTATAAGATTTAAGCCACTTTTTTAGGGTTAATCTCCAACCACTACTCGGAACTTGTTGATATTATTTGAGACAATAAACGACACTAAGAAAAAGCCTCTAACAATGAACTGTATTAGATACTTGACCCAACCAAGCCCAACCATGACAGGGATTACATCAAACATGTCACAAATATGCATTCTATAGGTCATAACAATAGATCTGAGCATATGGGTCTCATACTTATCTGATAATTTCTAAGAAGCATTATTTCCCTATTACATTGGTGTCATTATCATCTATAGGTCATATATTCATTTTTCATTCATTTACAAATTAAAACATGATGAGATCCATAAATCATCATTGTCATAAAACACATTCATAACTAGAATATAAACCAAGTTTGATACTTCCATAAACCATTGGACCATATATTGGTTGGACCAAATCTTTCTTTCATCTGATCACCCCCATTCCATATTCAAAGCTTCAATGTGGAACTCATAGCGAAAAATCAACCAGGGCTTCTTGAGGATATACCAACTTATTGTCATCAATAGAAACAAGCTTTACCACAATCCTCATCAGATCACTAGGCCCTAAACAAGAATGGATACCACTAGATTTCTCCACCTACACCATGAGGAATTTTATTTTTTCCTTGTCTCTAGGATTTATCGTAATCCACATTCTAATTCAAGGATCACTAAGCCTTAATTGAGAGTTCACCCTCTAGGATTTACCGTATAGCTCGCCATTCATCAGCCAAGGATTTATAGGCTTGATCGAGGGAACCCACCTGTATAATTTACATTATATCCCACCATTAACCAGTCGAGGATTCCTAGGCCCACTAAAGTAACACAAAATCATGCTTTATCGCAACCCATAGTCCGGTTCAGGGGTTACTAGGACGAGGATTTACTGCAATCCATAGTCCAGTTCAAGGATTACTAGGCCTTGTGTTCTTTCTTTCAGAGATCCACCTCACTCAATTTTAAATCCATCTAGTAATCCATCTCAACCAAAACATGATAACCCCATCACAACATGGCTATTCAGGAATCACAATGTTGAGTTGAACAACACTGTCACACTTGGAAAAACCCATCCCCATGACAACAACAGAACCAAGAACACACATGCATAGCCATGCATGGTAAATATATCTAGAAAATCACACATGCAAACTGATACCTACAAATAATCCTATTGTGGCTACTTGAACCTGCTCTTCATTTCCTGATCTATTATTCCCCTTGCATTCTTTGATTTGCTTGATCCAATGCTAAATTTCTCCAAGAAAACTCTAAGTGTCTGAGAGTGTGAAAGAGAAAGAATAGAGAGAGAGCACAAAAACTGAAATAACAAAAGGTTACAAACAGATCCTTAGAAGCCATTCTATTAATGAGGCCTCTATTTTCTTCAATTTCCATTATTTTCCTTCATTTTCCTCCTCACATGAAACCTAAGACCTTTCAATTTCCTTATCTCCTAATTTCCATTATTTTCATAAATAAAATGCCAATTAATGCCTCATGCCTTTCCAAAACATTTGACATTTCCTTTGCCAATTTCTTTATGCATAGTAACTGAAATGAACACCCACTCGGATGTTTCTCCCACCATTTAACTTGGAATGTGTGTCCCATGACCATGGTCTTATATATATTTTTACATGATATTTTATCAAGGTTGTTATAGAACCCTCCCCCTTGGGGGAATAACTTTCTCAGTGTTCAATGACACATATAAACCAACAAATTGATGAAAAGAAAAAAAAAACATAGTTAGAGGCATTATCTATGATGATTTGAACAACATTAGCCACCCCCACCTCCTGAACAACCTGATCCAATAGCTGAAACGACAAGTGGCCATCTTTTACCTTATCAGATGCATCAACTGATTTTAAAAACATGGTTCCCTGTGGGCAGAAGACAAGAAATTTTATGACGGTACGGTTTCTTTGATCAGTCCATCCATCTGACATGATGGTACACCCTGTTCTTGCCCATGAGTCCCTGAACTCTTGCAAATACTCATTAATGGATTGAATTTCTTTCTGCAAACGAAACCCCCTTAGCTCATGCATAGTAGGGCCTTTGAAGCCCTTTCCAGCAGCATGTATGGCATCAAACATAATCTCATAATATGGTGAACGAGCAGCATTAAAGGGGATATCAGCATCATACCACCATCTAGCTATGTACTCAGAAGCAGTCTCCCTCAATTCTTTCTTCCAATGGTCATCTAAAGTGGGCTGAATTTGACCTTTACTAACTTCAGCACCATGTGCATATGATCGAGAGGAGGGAGTGAAATAACTTTTGATAGTCACATCACCCTTTTTCAAATTCATTCTACCCTTTCCCTTATCTTGAACAGAACCAAAAGAGGGAGGAACATAACGGAAAGGGTTGGATGCCTCAGTTTGAGGGATAGAGGAAGAACCCTCAAAATCATAGTGGGGGTTGGTAGACATCATTTTTTGTATCTCCCTCTTCCTCCCAATTTCAGCCTGTATCTCTTTTTGCCTAGCCTTATCTTCTTTAAATTTCTCAAAGTTGGCCAACAAATTCTTTCTAATCTCCCAATTTCTGGTGAGTTACATGGTGTAATTTGGCCTCTAATCCCTGCCAAGTTTTGTTTCAGCCTATTAGTGCCCCCAGGACGTTCCTTAATTTTCCTATGGCAAAATTTGCAATGCATTTGACTATCAACCATTTCAACATACGCCCAAGCAGGATCTTTTGCTCTAGGTGCCATTTTTTGACTAGGAAAACAATCTGAAAATGAAAAAAAAGAAACATTGATTCAATGTTCATTTATTTGACAAAAAACACTCTCTAAGCTTTCTTGATATGCACCTAAAATTTACTAAGCAAAAACAGATTTATAGAGGTGGAAAAAAATACCTCCATGTACAAACTGCCTCGTCAAGCTTGCTCCAAGAATCAGCTCCTCAATGCTGCTCCAAATGGCTGTCCAAGAAGCTCCTCACTCCAGCTACAATGCTCCCCCAAGACTCCTCACTACTGCTCCAAAACAAGCTCAAGAACTGCTCACTAATTCTCAAAGAAGACTCTCACTCAAATGCATAAGACTGTTGTGAGTGAATGAGAGCATTTTGGTGTCTTAAATAGGGTTTGGGAGGGGGAAATGGACCCCAAAAACATTTAGCATATTATTATAACAGTTTGGGATCCATAAAATTCATTAAACAATTCAAAAATACCAAAAAAATGAATATTTTATTGTGGTTTACGCGTGCCTGGCCGTTCCCTTGTGACTCGGCCGGGTTGACCGAGTCACACATGACTCGGTCGAGTCATTGAATGACTCAGCCGAGTCATGTGTGACTCGGTCAACCGGACCGTTTCAAAGGCCGGGTCAATTCCCTCAGCAATAACTCGGTTCAACTCGGCCGTTTCAGTTTTGAAACGGCCGGTTTTTAAAACACTGCTCCTAAGCTGGTTAGGAACCCTCTAGAACTTAGGGGTTTTATCCACTTATAATTAGGATTTAGTTTTCTCTCTAGCGTGCTTGAGCCAAAGTTGATCTAGGATGGATGACCTCCTAGGAAGTCCTGGTTACTGGGTGCAAGCCCCAGAAGTGATGATTGACACTATGTGATTTATTTCACTAGTTTCAATCACACTTCTTCACCCCTGTGAGCATCATCCAATGCAATGAGTGTTAAGCGGAATATTCAAAAATCATGAGAAATTTATCAATTACGACTACCTCTCATGGAAATGGTCATAGATGAATGATTTACTTAATGCGGTTGAATCCCAAAAAATGATATCTAATATAATGCACTGCGAAAACCCCCCAATACTTAATTTTTTCTCTTTTAATTTTCTTTTTATAATTTTAAACCCCATCTGGGTATAGAACCACTTCACTTGGGTACCTTTCCCACAAACCCCATTTGCGACCAAACTCACACAAACCCTATATCTAGGCTTGTGGAGTACCTACCAAACTACACAATTCAACACATTGGTTTGAAACTCTATGGGAAAAAATCTAGTCATGTTAAGGGCTAGTGTAGCCTACACCTAGTACAATCCCTCCATGATTTTAACAACTTAGATGCCGCTAGGTCGTGGTTTCTCAAGCCAAAGGTTAAACCTGCAGTCATCTAAGGATTCACACAACTTAGCAAAAAAACAAAAAAATGCTACACTTAAACCAAACTAGCTTAGGTCCATCTTAGCTCTCGATATACTAAGCACTAAGAGGTATCAAATCTCTTAAGGTCAAACCTCTTTTTTAACTGCAAAACTTAAGGGAATGTTTGTGCCTTGAGAGATTTGATCCCTCTTGGCATTTCATAGATTGGAATTAAGATTATAAGAATGCCATTGACAAAACTATTGGTTGTCAAAACCTAGAGCCCAAATGCCACGAATAGTAAATTATCTATTTTCTTTTCTTTTATTTTAACAAATATCAATTATAATTATTGATTTTATATTTTACGTTTTATTTTTATTTTCATGTAATTTGACCGATTCTAGTACATTACAACATCTCTTCCATAATGTGGTTGGAGAGTGACTCTCAACACAATTATTTCAATTTAAATAGTAGCTTAACTTAAACTAAATTAGCTTAGACCTATATTAATTTTGGATCTACCAAGCGCAAAAAGGATCAAATTGCTTTTCACTCTAAAAGAGGTTAGCATCTCAAGAGATTTGTTCCCTCTTGGTGCTTGGTAGATATGAAATTAAGATGGAACTAGGCTAACTTAATTCTTAATTATAATTTATTCTCTTTTGTTTATTAGGTAACGTGAGTCCTAAGATGACTGGCACACCTAACTTGTGGCTTGAATAACTATGACCTAGGGGCATTTAAGCCATCAAAATCACCTAGGGATCACATCCCAACTACAATACATGAGTGCTTAGCATAGCTAGATTTTTGCCCACGGAGTTTCAGAGTGCCTTAACGTAACACGCTACCATCATCCATTCTACACAACGTGAGAAATTTTTATTTTTATTTTTATTTTTAGTTAATTTCACCCAATCATAATGTTTTATTAATATTTATAATTAATACTTACTTTATTTTCATATAATTTGACTAAGTCAAAATTTTTAAGAAAATATTTGAACATATTTACCATACTGACTTGAGAGTGCCACTTAGCCTAACACTTACTTTTTTCTATTGAGACCTTTTACATGTGTGC
The DNA here is from genome assembly GCA_031772625.1 of Pinus tabuliformis. Lineage (NCBI taxonomy): Eukaryota > Viridiplantae > Streptophyta > Pinopsida > Pinales > Pinaceae > Pinus > Pinus tabuliformis. The sequence goes on from CM062819.1 coordinate 387,054,456, forward strand.
ATTGTCTAAAAAGCACAACGTTTTGGGAAGGAAGAGTGTTTGACCAGATTATATAGATAACGGAGTGAAGAATTAGTGGTTAGAGCGTAGAATTAGCTGTTAGAGATTTGACTAAACCATATAATTGAAATATTTAATTTTATATAACTCCTTAATCAAGTCCAATTCAAAGGTAATCTAAATAAATAAATGAAAGTGTTGAGGTAAAGCAGTTAAACTTAAAAATTATTTTTGATTGGTCAAAAACTTAACTAAAATTTATAAGTAAATATTATATATTGATTAAAAGACTAATTAAAAATAAATTAAATTGAAATGAAATGAATAAATTACTTTGAAGAGATTATAAAATTTATTATTAATTGGTAAAAAATTCTAAAGAGGGACCGCCCAAACATGAAAATTGAGATTGAAAATTAAAATTAAGAGATTAAAATATATTTATTTGATTTTATAAATTAGACATGATCACTCTTAATATTAAAGGACATATTATGATGAGAGGAAAATTTTGTGGAACTAAATCAATTGGAATTACCAATGGTCCAAAAAAAATTAAAATTAAGATTATTAAATACCCTAACTTTGCTAATTATGTTAAGATGAATAAACTGGTAGGGTAATTAATAATCAAATTAAATTAAACAGGTGAAAAACATAATTAAATGCTAAACCAGCCTAGAGCCATCTTAACTCTGCATTTATCAAGCACCTAGAAGATCAAATATCTTGACTTGCAACTATCACCCTTTCTCTCCTACCTCCCTCTCGCTTCCCCATCTCTCTCTCTATCTTCCCTCCAATCCTCTCACTATCTCCCTACTTCTCTCCTTCTCTCTCCCCCTCCATCTTTGTGTCTCCCGCTCCCTCTCTTACCCTTCTCTACGTCTCTCACTCCTCTCCCCATATCTCTTCACCTATATCACTCTATGTCTTCTTTCTTCCCTCCCATATATATATCTAGGGTTAATATATATCATGATATAGTAATATATATTATAATATAACAAATTTAATATTGCATTAATCCAAAGTTATTAAATTTAATAATACCAATATGAACATATATTTAATGATAATAATCTTTTAATATTAATATTAGGGTTAATAATATTTATTTTGCATGGTATTAATAGTAATTTGGCCCATAGGCTTCATCTAAACAAAACCTCTTTTTTGAGTGTTTATAAATATAAAGTAGATTATGGAGTAAATATAAAAGAAGTTATATTTATTTACCATAGCTCTGGTTTATTTATATTTTTATTTATTTACCGTACTTCTTTAGACCTCTTTTATATTTATTTATTTAATATACCTCTTTTATCAATATGGTATTTGGCCCATGGTATTAAAATGATATTTGGTCAATAGCTTCACCTAAGTAAAAGCTCTGTTTTGACTTTTAGTAAATATACAGGCTTATGGAGTAAATATAAAAAGAGTGTTTATGTATTTACTATACCTCTAATTTATTTATATTTTATTTATTTTCCATACCTCTGGAGTAAATATAAAAATAAGTTTTATTTATTTACCATACCTCTAGTTTATTTATATTTTTATTTATTTACCATACCACTTTTTTGAGTGTTCCCTAAACTTCTTTATATTTTAAATTTATATTGTGTTTATACATAATAATAATTATATTGATTTTTAAACAAGGCCAACAATAGATAATGAAAAAATGTAGTGTTAAACATTACATGTTAAATGTTTATGTTTAAATTTAGTGTTTATGTGAGATCTACCCCCATTTACATTTACATTTACATTTACATGTTTACGTGAGAAAACATAATTAGCCTCTTGGGGCAAAAACATAATTAAATGTGATAAAGAACCCACAAAAGATGACAAGAAAAACTCAGAAAATTCAAAGAGGATGGGAAAGGGGTAGGGAGGTTAAGACCGCGTTGATGGGTTCTCACGATTGGCTTAACTAATATCCATCATCCATCATGTCGGTTAAAATAATAAAAATACTTTTGCTTTTCAATTTAAAGGGTCTTACGAATAAACCCCCTGAAATGATAATTTTTTAAGTATGATAAATTTAATATTTTAAACTAAATCATTTATTATTATTTTTTAACTTAAACTAAACTAAATTATTATTAATAAATAGGTCAACTTACTATTATTATGAATGACTTGGTCAACTTTAACTACATTATTATTAATAACTTTGTAATAACTCTAAAACTCATCGGTTAGTGGACATCTCCTCTATATATATATATAAACTGATCCTTCAATTTCTATCTACAACTCATTTCGACTTTCATGTTCAATAGGAAGCACGAGAGTCGGTAGGGGTCCAACGATACGCGAGGCTTCGAACTTCGTATCAGTCGATCCGTTGTAAAGGCTCTGCATTTACGATTCAGGAAGGTTAGTAAACTGCGAAATATGTTTTCGATTGTTGTCGATGATCCCTCTTAACTCGCAGCGCTCTGTATTTGATTGCCATTGAATCATGTCTTGCTATTTATGAACCCTATCATCACTTTTGCTCTCAGCGTCTGTATTAGGGTTATCCCCTAATTTTTACTTTAGGGTTTTGAAATATTGTGAAATAGTCTCCTGTTAAATTTCTGTACATTAATCGTAGCTGTTCAAATGATGTTCACAAATGTGTTTTTTTGTTCTTTGGGTTCGGTTGCCGTTATTTGCCTTTGCTGTGTGATTATGAGTGGTAATATTTTTCCGACATTGCATTTGGGATTAGGGTTTTGGAAATACAGGTTTGAATCGTATATTTTTATTAAATTCTCAGTGTTTGGAAGTTTCCTCGATCTGCACACCTAGTGACAGTTATGTTTAAACGGTATTCTTTAACGTATCGCGGTAGCAAGGTCAAAAACATTTTTCTTTTTAATAAATCATGTTTTTCGCTGAAGATATATTTATGAAATATTGTAATATATCACATCTTTATATTTTATTTTGTATGTATGACAGATCTCTACTTCTTGCTCACTTACTTTGTAGCAGTGAGTTCTACATAAAACAGCTAATTGGAGAGCTTTGTTTTTTATAAGTCTTATGATCCAATTTCGAGCAACACTATATGCTTGAGAGTTGCTCCCAGATAGATTTCTTCTGTTGAAAAAAACAGAAATATACCCCCATAAATAATGGATAACAATGGGTCAAAGTTTAAGAAGACAATGAGGAAACCATCGTCTAAAACTACTTCTGCAGCCCACTCTCAAGCATGCAATGAGGCTGGAGTGAACGGAGCAGTAAAGATGCCCAAATCATCAAAAAAGAGGGAGAAGAAAAATGAGAATTCTGAGAAGAATGGTGACAGCTCCAGGTCTATGTCAACTGAGAAGAAAGGTGACAGCTCCAGGTCTCCGTCAAGTGGTTTTCCAGAACATTCATCTCCCGCTAAAATAGAGGAGGAATATCGAGCTTTGAGGCATGATTATTTGATTCTAGAGGAAGAATACGACACTCTGACGGATGAGGTGACAGGGGTAGAAAGGGACATAGAAATGCTGGAAGCGGAGAAACACGCACTTTTGGATAAGCTGGTGGTGTTAGAGGGTTTGGTTGACGAGTCAGATTTGGAATCTTCCACTTAAAAATTTTGCTTTAAGATCTCTTAGTGCTAGGTGGGGTTTGGTCACACGACTATACAGTTAGTGTTTATTTGTGTTTTAATATTTCTTTAATATCTGGTTTTGGTTTTGGTTGTCAGTGGTGCTGGTCATATGAGTTATATTGTTATTAATTTAGTCAAAACTTATTTCTCTAGTTTTTGGAGTTTTGGTGTTCGGAATCTATTTACAATAGTTTTACTCATGTTGTATTTGTTTTTGGTGGTCAATGATGCTTGATCATATGAGTCAAATTATTATTAATCTAGTCAAAACCTATTGGTCCTACCTCTAGAATTTTGGTGTTTAGAATCGACTCAAATATTTACCCCTTTTAAAATAAATAATAAGTATTTTAAAATTTTCAATTAAATAATGGATTTTCAACCAGTGTCATGTGTACTCTCTGGTTTCTCTAGTAAACCAGTAATCATTTTGACTTCTACAATGTAGTGTTTTTTCTGGACAATAACAAACAATAAGGTATTTATAGTTTACCACTAACCTCATTGTGTTCACTTGATGAGTGGAGAGTACATCCTTCACACATATAATATATTTGGGTTATTTGCGAAATTAGTTAGAATAATTGTTTAATAATTATTTTATTTTCTTGGTGTGTATTTCAAGTTTGTATGACTTATTTAACTTTTTTCATTATACATTACATCGTAAAAAATTAAGCATTTATAATTAATTATTTTATTATTATGCTTTTATGTAGACAATTTTCTATAATTCTTATAAAAAAAATTTGACAATGTTGAGCATTTGTATTCAAGATTTTGCACATCTTCAATAAATCATGTGAATCTGAAATATGCAAGTGGGTTTTTTTGTCATATTCAAAATTATGGAAATTTGTATTGAATAGTAACTTTTCTCAAGGTCTTATGTAAATCTTGGAAAGTTCATTAGGTTGTTCTTTTGGTTCTTTATATTTGTTTTGTTATTTTGTGATTTTTGTTGTTATTATTTTTCATTCATTAATATCTTTCTTTTGTATTATAATGAGAATCAACCACCTATAGCATTTTTTTTGTGTTACAAATTGGGTCAATATTTTACATGGTTTTATTTATATAACATGTTGCATCAATGTTTGGATATTTTTTATTTCTAATTGTAAGTGCGCATGGGTAATCTACTACACTATATTAAATACTCAATTACTGCCAAATGACTCAAGTTTGTTGATAGATTTACATCATCCATTTGCTTGCATGTATACAATATAGAAAATGGCTTCATGTACCCTCAAGTTGATTTGCAGTTATTTTCCATATTGTTCAGTGCACAACAAATTGCTTTCCAACACTTTAATCTTCGGTCCAACTATCACTCATTTTAATGTTGTTCTCATTCTCTCTGTCCAACACTCATTTTTAATGTTGTTCTCATTCTCTCTGTCCAACTTCCCATTGGGTCTGTAATGGGCTATATTGATTTCAAATTTCGTAACAATGAACACACATGGTGTTGGCTCGAGGAACAATTTTATTCATGTCTCTTGATACAGGAGCTTTGTTGGTCCAAACTTATCCCAACTTGGTTATCTAATGCTTCAACTCTTCCATTTCAATGCACATTTCTAGGGGAAAGGCGATATTAGTCATGACTTTAATTTAAATGAGAAGAAAAGAAATACATATTAAAAATTATGTCTTTGTTAAAGAAATTTAAAAATAAAATAATTATGAAATATTAGCCCAGGGGCTTTGGATTGACAGTGAATGGGTGCACTGTTAAGGAACTCCTTACCATAGGTCACTGGGTCACTGGTTCAAATCCCCCGTGGGTGCTTACCTACCCAGAAAAAAGAAATACCATTTGTTAAATCAATGCAATCATGATATGAAATCTTATTTGTTAACTATATGTATTAATGATTTATCACTATGTGAATTGGTCAAGTACTATTATAAGATTTTTATTAAAAGGATTTTTCTCTCCTTTGTGAATCTATTATCAATGCAGACATATGATTCACTTATTATTTTCATAGAAATATCTTTTTCCATTTTAGTTGTAACTCTAGCTGCCTTAATGTTGACAAGCATCTCTCTCTTACATTGTTTCTTATTTCAACTTCTTGTTTCTTATTAATTGAGTTGTTTCTTTTCAAAAGGGATTCTTAGCCAAAAAATATTTTGAAATGAATATGGCATGCTTTTCATTAAGAAACACATTATGAAATTTGTAGGAAATTAGTTTTGTTAAACAAAATTTGATTTTTCATTTAACAAAAAGATTTCCTCAATGTAAAGAATTAGACATGTATTAAATAACCATGAATGTAAGTGGTATGGAGTTGATGACGTTGTATACATAAGAAAAAATGCATTTATCTAATGAACCACTTAGTTCGTGAAATTCATAATAGTTTCTTTATTGATTTATATTAAATATATTATCCTATGATTTAGTGATCCTTTTCGAAATCATCTTATCCTTACTCACATATGTTGATCATTCCTTTAGCACATTAGCTTTACACAAAAGTCATACTTATCTCAAGCATTAGAGGTTCATACATGAGCACAACATTAGAATAACATATAACAATGATAGGTTTTTTATATGACTCATTCCTTCTACCTTAACATTCTTATTTTGTGATCATTTTCACTTGGAAATATGGCCCATTGTTTCCACATTGAAATATTTCTTACAACTAACTACCCCTAAGCCAGATTCAGGTTTTGATGAGTTAGGTCCTCAAGGGAGATTCACACCAATAAAGTCAACTAAATCACATAGGCATTGAGGGTACATAGTGTCTTCACTTACAAAATAATTTAGCAATCTAGAGCACACGATAGTGCCACTTGTTTTACCCAACATGGACAAAATGTCTACACCTATTAAACACAATAGGAATCCAAAGGTCACAAAAAATATTGTGGTAATCTAAAACACACTATGTCTTCACCTACCCTTCTATTATTTTCACTTCAACCATGCACCCCTATGTTTTTCCACAATTCCTATGCCAAGAATGCACTTTTGTGTTTTCTTCCATAAGTTCTCACAACTACCATATGCCTCCTTGGCATATGTTGCATACTTTTGTGTCTTCATGTATGCATGCGCATCCTACCTCCTCTTCTTGCCTTTAGTTATTCCTCCTCTTGCTTCAGGTCCCTTTTCATAGATGTTGACCACACCAACACACTCCATGAGGGCAAAGGACTTTAATTCTTGCACCAAAAAATGCGCTAAATTCATCAAGGAGACAAGTGGTAAAATAAATGTAGTGGCTTGTATTCACACTTAACATAACAAATCCCTCTCCATTATGCCTTTGAATCCATACCCACTCCTGCAGCCTAGTCATTATTTACATTTTCACAATACTTACATGAATTATAATTCATAGTGACATTTACAAGAATGGTAGAAAAAATGGTCGTCACAGACCCCACCCCCTTAAAGGGAAACCATCCTGAGTATTACATACGCGAACACAATATTCAATAGAAATATCTATATACACAACTCTTTTTACATTTACTTATATAGTAAAAAATGAGTATGATACTCTCCTCTCATTAGCCATTTCCTACGTCTTTTTTCTGGACCAAAGTGCTTCCAATACAACTTAATTTGCTTCATTACTCTATTTAAGAGCACGAACTTCCTCTAATTGAGAATGTAGTATGTTTTTGGTTGGAATTTTCTCATGGATTCCACTTGTATCATAAATTACTCAACAACATGATTAGCAGCATGCACATATTTTTTAAGAAAAGAAACATGGAAATCATTATGGACATGGTGGAAATGCTAGTCTCTAAGCCACTAGCCCTGGGTGTGTTACATATTTTACCATATATAGCCTCAAAAGGACTCATCTTTAATGATTTTTGTTATGCATTGTTATAGGAAAATTCTACCAAAGTTGTAAACTCTTCCCATATTTTGGGTTGATGCATTACATACATTCTTACCATGTCTTCTAGCACCTTTTCTACTCTATTAGTCTATCCATCCATTTGTGGATGCTATGCTATATTGAATGCTAATTTTTCTACAAATCCAACAAAAGGTAGTTTCTAAAAGTTTGAGGTGTACTTGGAATCCCAATCTGAAATGATCTTCCTGGGTACACAATGTAATCTAAATATTTCTTTCAAGAAAATTTGAGCAATACAAATTTCCTTATGGGTAGAATTGACAACCATCAAATGAGCTTCCTTATTCAACTTATCATCGACCACCATTATGGCATCATGATGTCTAGATGTCCTTAGTATTCTTGTGATGAATTCCATAGCAATGAATTCCCACTTCCACTCAATAATGGGGATTGGTTATAACAATCTTCTTGGATGTTCGCCCTCCATTTTCACTTGTTGACACTCCAAGAATTTCTAAATATACTTGAAAAAATCCTTTTTTATTCTTGGCCAATAATAAATAATTTTTCATGGTTTTTATCATTTTTCTATAACCAAGATGACTTGAATAAATTATTTTCTGAAATTTGTTAGAGATGAGCTTCTTCGAGTTGTTCATGCAAGTTATATACCATCTACCTTTGAATTTTATCATTCCATCATCTGTGAGAGATTAATATTTACTCAATGTTCCTTCTATCTCTTGTTGAAAATGTTCATTCACTTGCTAGTAAGGCTCATCTTAAAACATTGATTATTTGATCCTTTCTTTTATATCAACTTCAGAAGTACTAATGTCTACTACATGAGCCAGTTGCAGCGCTCTACTAAGCGCATCAATTACCTCTTTTTCCTCACCTTTGATATACTTTATCTCAAAATCAAATTCACTAATCAAGGTTAGCCACCTTTCTTGTCTTACATTCAACATGTGCTAGTCAAATAAGTACCTCAACCCTCCATGATCTGACATCAAAAAAGACTTCCTTCCTAACAAGTAGTTGCTCCACACTTTAAATGCATGCACTATTGTTGCTATCTTCAAATCATAAGTGGGATTAGTTCTCTCATGCTTCAAATTCCTTGGCTCATATCTTTTAATTTTAGGATTAACATGTTCTTTGCAAAATTCAATCACTTCATTAGTCCATTATTAATTTCATTATTCCATTACGAATCATATTATCCATTGACTGAAATAAATCCCTTGAACAATTATTCTTATTATCAAAATAAAATGAACAGTAGAGAGAGAGTAAAATGAATGATGATTTGAACCAATGTCCAATGCCAAGCAGGCAACCCAATCATGTATGCAATTCTATCCACAAGAAGCAACAGTCAAATACTAACTGGAGAGTAGCTTAAGCAATGACAGAATGATGTCCTAAGGGAACTCAGTCCTTGATCATATGATGTAACCTTCTTTACTGAGAGGAAGAAGCTCAAGATAGTCCAAGAATGGATAATCAAAAGACTGTTGTCTAATGTATGTAATGTAGGGCTTGAGTTTTCAATTTTGTAGTAGAATCCAATTGCTTCATAGATAAACATTACAACCTTTGGAATATACTATGGCCTGCCCTCCTTAACTTCAGCTAAGATGGAGGATACAAACTCACCCTTTATGCCATTCCATAAGTGCCTTCAACATGTTGAATTTAGAAGCCCTTCCTACAGTCCAATCTAAAATATATATGATACGAAGAAAAACACAGAAATACTTCTTCTCTTAATTATGGTCTGAAATGGAAGAGAATCCATAACCTTAAACCTCCTCCAAATAGTTCTCCGAGCATGATGTCTGGCTAAGACAAACCTCAGACAGTTCCGTCTCTTTCTTCCACAAAAGAAAGACAAACTACGACTCTTTTTCCCTTGAGCGCCTTAGCCTCCTATTCATAGTTTATATTAGAAGAATTATGGTCCTCGTTGATGATGAAATGATGTTGGAAGCACCTCTATATATAGTAGTCATTGGGGATGAGCGGACATGGCTATTAGGCTTGATGAGATGACATAAGGTGAGGCCAACCTTGTTAATTTAGTTATCAGAGAAGGAAATTTCATAATCACACTTGCTTGACCAAATGAGACAATATTTGTATCGATTTTGGTCCTCTTGAAGAGAGAAATTCAATTATGCAATAATATTCCCCATAAGAGCTCTCCAAAGTGGAATTTTCCCCTAGTTGCTAATTTTAACACTCCCTCTAAACTAGGGAGAATTCCACCTGCCAATCCATCCATCATCATGCCATCTAGGTGATATGAACCATCTCTCTGTCTCATCTCTTCTCTCCTCTACTTTGCTTAACACTGATGTAATAATGAAGAAGAATTGATCGAGAGTGAATTACAAGTCCTTACCACTCTTACCAATCAGACTTGATCTTAGATCAAATTGAGAAACACCATGTGTCCCAGTCATAGGGAGTATGAGAGTACTTGATGTGTCCATCAGTAGTGCTATGGTCCCTAACCACATTTCCCAACTCATTAGCCAAATGAGAGGTACTTCCCATGTGTCCCAGGATACATGGGTAGGATGATACTAAATCAATAGCAAGGAAATAATGTATCACCTACTCACAACCACACGTAGGGAAAGCACAAACCACATCCTACAATCACACATAGGGAAAGGATGAATCACATCCTACAGTCACATATCATAGCCACACGTGGTGAAAGGATGAACCACATCCTATGTATGCAAATCATTGAGAGTAGGGAAAGGATGAACCACGTCCTACAAACATAAGTTACAATCACACATAGGGAAAGGATAAATCACATCTTACAAACACAAGTTACAACAATAAATCGTAGGAAGGATCCTACACATGGGGAAAGGATGAACCATGTCCACTAACATGTCAACCAACAATCATAGGGAATGATCATCCTACATGTGGGGAATGGATGAACCACATCCCACTGACATGTCAATAGATGCATATATGCATATCTCACTGGGGTATTCACACAAGAAGGTGATCCACTCATCCTATCCATATGCCATAGGAGACGGTGAACCACTTATCCAATGCATATCTCATCAGTCTTAGGGGAATGTGCACCATTCACCCTACACACATGAAAACCACCATAGGGAAACATGAACCACTCACCTTGTACCTAGCGTACCTATAGGGGAAGATGAACCTCTCACCCTATACCTAGCGCACCTATAGGGGAAGGTGAACCGCTCAACCTGTACCTAGCGTACCTATAGGGGAAGGTGAACCACTCACCCTTTGGTTGCACATAGCTCTAAGAAGTACCCGAGGCTCCAAAAATATTGTAGAGCTCAATGTTAAATTGAGACCCTCATAGTAGGGTCCTTCCATGATTCCCAACCTTTCTCTAAATGATGATAAATTTTGACTTTACTAGTAGGCTTTGAGAATTTGTTAGAAACCTCCACATTCTTCCTGCAATAATCGAGCTTGATTTCTCTCAGCTACACCATATTCTAAATAAAGTGGTACCTAGTGCCAATTGTGGATTCTTTAAAAAGTGAATCTCATGCAATATACAATGGTGATTTTTAGCATGTGCACACATTTCTTACTAAGGAGCTTCTCTAACCAAATGTCTTCATACTAAGCCATGCTCACTACTTAGTGTGTGTGTGTGTGTGTGTGCGTGTGTATTGAGTGGTGCTTCCAAAGTAAAAAACTTCAACCTTTGATTAATCTATTAAATAAAAGTGGATCTCAAGAAATGAAATACCTGGATGTGCTTTTTCCATTCATCATACTTCTAGTGCAACCAGCATTGAAAAATCCATGGAGTCTTCTTTGTAGCAAGGTATGTAAGCTTAAAAAGATTACTAGGGCCCCCACAAGTTGTTTATATCCATAACAACAATTTTTCAATGTTATCGAAAAGGTCAACTCCCTCTTACATTGAGAGGATCATCTTCTGTTAGACAAATATCATCAATAACTACATCTTTGATTATTTCTCTCTCTAAGTATCAAGGAAGTGACATAATATCGAGCTGTATTCAAGTTGTTACCTTTTCTGTCATTATTCCTTTGGTTCATGTGCCAAACTCACGCATTTAATTAAGTGAATCATAATCATGTATATTTCATGCAACTTCTTAGGAAATCAGAGATATATTGAATTAGCTCAATGTCTTTTGATATGGTCTTCCTTGTAATAATCATTGGGCAAGAAGAATCATCAAGCCATTTTGCTAGGGATTGTATAGCTCCCTCTAAACTTTTATTTCAGTCATTGGGTCTATATCATAATGCTCCTCATCTTTCAAATGTTTCATCAAACTAGGGGCTCATTTAAAAAAAAAAATCCTATCAGTCAACTACTTCATTGTAAGATGACTGCTACCAATATGCAAGTCCTTCTCATCAGACATCTATATTTATATGACACCTCCTTTTTCTTTTTTCTTTAATAAAATCAAACTGCCCAAAATCAAGGACTTCTCAATTCCCTTCATCATTTTTTTCACAGTGAGGTACCTCTGACTTTCATGATTATAAGGATAGTTGTAAGAGTCTAGTCCATGTCCTTTAGAAAAAAATGAACTCCCAAGGTTTCTTATATTGCAACCTTCATCACCATATTCTAAATTATGAAGCTTCCTCAAAACCTCAACAGGGACAGTGGGAGTGAGATTAGTGGAAATTGGCTTCCCTTGATTATACAGAAAAATCCCTCGAGACCTTAATTATATTTAATTATTACATATAATTAAATATATGTAATAATAAATAAAATTAAAATTAAATAAAATTAATTTATTAATTAATTTATTAATTAATCAAACAAAATATAAATAATTAATTTGTTAATTAATTATATTAATTAATTAATTATATTGAGTAATAAATTAATTTATTATATTAATTAATAAATTAATTTATTAGATTAATTAATTAATTAATTTATTATATTAATTAATTTATGAATTAATTGATATAATTGATTAATTAATTGATTAATTGAATTAATTTATTAATTAATTATATTAATAAAAATAAAAATTAATTAAAATAATTAGGTCTCAGATTATTAGGTTTGAAAGTAATAATGGAATAATAAAATTAATTAGAAACAATAAAACTATAATTAATGGAATAAAATAAAATAGATTATATAAACTTATCTCATTAATTTCATTAGTTATAAAGAATTAATGATTAAATTAACAATTAATCAAAACAAATGATTAAAATAATTAAAATTAGAATTACTAATAAACAAAAGTAATAAAAATAAAAATAAAATAAAATGAATAAATAAAAAAATAAAAATAAAAATTCATAGGTCGGCTTATATAAATAAAAAAAATTCTAGGTTTTGTATTTATACTCTGGTCGGAAGATTCTTCTCTCATAATAATCATTCATATTCTATCAAGAATTTGGTCCTGAGGATGGACCCCCTTTGGGGTTCGAAACTTCGACATAAGAAACATAATACTGTGGATAATCCGGATCATGCTACTCCACAAAACTACCATAGAAGCTTAAAGTCTAACATATTCTAAACTTTTGACTGTTACAAGGCCCACCCTTTTTCTTGTGATTAATCTTCAATCAAGGATCTGATAGACCTTTCCAACTTCTTGATAGGGAAAACGGATGTAGTTTGTTTCAAATTTGATTATGTTAGGGTTTCTTATGCTACCTTGATTTAGAGTCTTGGTTATTTTTTGTTCTTAATATCTTTGACCAAATTCCAAAATCTGATTTAGTCCAGAGCGGAGCCAAGCAATGTATATCATGCATCAAATGTTCCAGAAAGAGTGAGAGTTTGTTAAATAGAATGTGGCCCTGGAACTCTTGTTGAGAAACTGATTTCTTTCTTTCAAGGTTCTAAGGGAGGAAACCTAGAATCAGTGACACAATGTTTAACAATATAATGTCGACTCACTTTTAATGAAGGATTAATGTTGACTTCCTTAGTTTATAAGATAAGAGATCTTTTTCATATGGACAAGCTCATAATTATAAAATGATGCCAAGCTAACCAACTTCTAATAAAGATATAAAATCTGGTGATGTGCTTCAGTAGACCCTAAAGATGTCTATTCATGAAAAGTGTGCCACTAAAGATGTTTGCCAAGTACATAGATAATAATGCCCATAAGTCTACTAATCCACACTTCACTTTCAACTTTATCACAACTATACTAGATGTTGCAGGGCTTAAAGATAATCTTCAATATAACATATTTCATGAAACTTTCCTTGTATCCAAATATTCACTAATGTGAATATCCTTTGGTTTTTATACATTCTTATTCAAAATCAATATTGTCACTGTAATCTGCATAGATCAGCTCAATTGAATTTTAAGCTAAGTATATATATGAGTTGACCATGTCGCTTTGTGCATAGAAACGAGATAGGAGTCTCTATTTCTCTTCCCTTGAGACAAAGGCTTGAATTGTGCTCAAAACAAATGGAAGGACTAGACTTCTTATTTTCTAATATTTACTTGTATGATCAGAATTTTGAAGAGAAAATTGAATCTCACTTTTAGGATCATGAACAGTCTCATAATATCGTTTCACAGGTGAAGACTCATAATTTTCTTTTTTATACAGTCCAGACTTGAAGAATATATATATATGCTCAAACTAATGGTAACAAGGTTGGCTTCTTAAATGATTGACTAGGCATGGAATATAAATCATTTTTGGACTGTAAATTCCTTTTTCAAAGACGAATGTCTTTGAAATTTGAGTAATCATCATAGGAAGACTTTCAACCTCACTGTTGAATTTGCATAGCATAATTATGAACTTCAGAACTATACTTTCTTGTATTTTTTGTTTCCTAGGGTCCAGGATATTATTGCAGGCCTTGGACACTTTTTAGCATTCTCACCACATCAGTGATAGAAAACATCCTTTTGGGACAAGGAAACGCCCTTATTCCTGTGCTAACAATTTGAGTGGTTGGATCTTGAGGAGAGGGTCTTTCCTATACCTCTCGGTTCTCTTATTAGTCCTCCATAATCACCTGTGATTACAACTTTCCCTGTGGTGCGAAACAAAGATTCCAATCATATGCACAGAAGAACCCTTACTTACCTTTTCATCAGTAGCCTAAGACTGCAAGAAACTTGCACTAAATTCTGTCCCAGAATTTCCCTTAGGCCACAAACATCTTTTCCTTAGATCATTTGTTCCAAATCACAGAGATTTATTGAGAGAGACTGTGGACATATTTCTAGAGAAGAGCATTAATCATCACTTGTAATTGTCTCTGATTAGAGATTGCAATTTTTCCCATATTTAGGATAGATTTCTAGGAACATGATCCTAGGTCTGCCTTTGAATTTGATGAAATGAGACCTTACATAGAGACCCTTACTTAGTTAGAACCTTTAGACTTGTAGAGGGACGAGACCATAGAGACTTCACTGAGTGATTTCCTTTTTCTTACACTCTTGCTTGGGCTTGACTTCACCTAAGCTCTGATACCATGTTAATTTTAGGATTAGCATGTTCTTTGAAAAATTCAAGCACTTCATTAGCCCATTATTAATTTCATTATTCCATTACGAATCATATTATCCATTGACTGAAAGAACATCCAATGAAAATGTAGAAGACAAGCCAAGACAAGAGAACACAAGGATTGGCTCAAGCCAGGGAAAACCCTTGAAAAATCTTCTTATTTTCAAAATCAAATGGTTAGTAGAGAGAGAGAGAGTACAATGAATAACAATTTGAACCACTGTCTAATGCCAAGTAGGCAGCCCAATCATGTATGCAATTTTGTCCACAAGTAGCAGCATTCAAATTATAACTAGAGAGTAGCTTAAGAAATGATAGAATGATGTTCTAAGGGAACTCAATACTTAATCATATGATGCGGACTTGTTTGCTGAGAGGAATGAGCTCAATATATTCCAAGAATGGATAGTCAAAACAATGTTGTTTAATGTTTGTAATGTAGGGCTTGAGTCTTCAATCATGTAGTAGCATGAGATTTCTTCACAGATAAATGTTACTCCTTTTTAATAGACTATAGCCTACCCTACTTAACTGTAGCTAAGATGGAGGATACAAAATTCCTTTCGTCCCTTCCACAAGTATCTTTAATATGCTGAAGTAGAAACCCTTCCTATAGCCCAAACTAAAATATATATGATACAAAGGAAAACACAAAAATACTTCTTATCTTAATTGTGGTCTGAAATGGAAGAGAATCCATAGCCTTAAACTTCCTCCAAATAGTTCTTTGAGAATCCTAGATGGCTAAGAAGAACATCTGACAATTGCGACCCTTTCTTCCACAAAAGACTACCCAAAAAAACACAAACTACAACTCTTTTTTCCTTGAATGCCTTAGCCTCATATTTTTACTTTATATTAGAAGAATTATGCTCGTCGTTGATGATGAAATGATGTTGGAAGCACCTCTATATATACCATTCACTGG
Organism: Pinus tabuliformis; assembly: GCA_031772625.1. Classification (NCBI taxonomy): domain Eukaryota; kingdom Viridiplantae; phylum Streptophyta; class Pinopsida; order Pinales; family Pinaceae; genus Pinus; species Pinus tabuliformis. The sequence continues at coordinate 387,070,401 of CM062819.1, forward strand.
GGATGAGGGGACATGACCTTGTTAATTTTCTTATGAGAGAACAAAAATTCATAATCACACTTTCACTTGTCAAAATGAGACAATATTTATATTGATTTTGGTCCTCTCAAAGAGATCGAAGAGAGGAATTCAATGTTGCAATAATATTCCCCATATGAGTTGTCCAAAGTGGAATTTGGCCCTAGTTTCCAATTTTAACAATATCCAACCACCTATCCTTCCTTTATTAGGACTCCAATGAGCCCCTATTTAGAAGATCGGTGCAAACTTAAAAAAAAAAATGGTTTTGTTATTGTCAATATTGGTACATGTGTGATAAGATGTTTTAATTGCTCAAAGATAGTTGTACATTCTAGTTTCCATTGGAATTTAACTCCTTTTCTATGCAATGGTTTTATTGGATGCCTAATATTTGAAAATTTTCAATTAAAACTCCAGTAATTCTTAGCAAATCCCATAAAGGATCTCACTATAGTCAACTTTCAAGGAATAGGCCACTTTATGATGCATTTGATCTTATCAAGGTCCACTGGTACTCCTTCGGAAATAGTATGTTGCAAGTATTGAATTTGTGATTGGAAGAAAATAAATTTGCTGAAGTTGGCATACAGCTTGTGCTCTCTCAGTAATTGAAAAAATTCTACCAAATGTTCATCATATTCCTCATTGTTTGTATAATAAACCAAGATGTCATATATAAAGATCAACACCAACTTTTGAAAGTTTTCTTCTAGATGTCTTCATCATTAAATTGTACTTGATGGAACCTAGATCTCATGTCTATGTTTAATAATATTGTATATCCTCTCATATGATCGAACAAGTCATGAATCCCAAGAAAAGGATACTTGTTCTTCATTTTGGCTTTATTTAACTACATGTAGTCAATGAAAAATCGCAATGTAATATTATTTTTATTATGAATAATATTGTAGCTCCTTAGGATGATACACTAGGTTTGATGTATTCCCTTTCCATCATTTTGTTTAACTACAATTTGAGTTCCACCAGCTCCGGTATGCTCATGCAATACAATTTTTAACAGTGGTGCCAATCTTGGAAATGATTTGATTGAGAAATAAATTTATCTTCTTGGTGGAAATCTCAGGATTTCCTCGGGAAACACGTCATTGAACTATTTTAGTATTGGATAGTATTTCATTCTGTCTCTATTAACCTCTAATTCACTACTTACTTGGAAAAGTGTAGCTCCCGCACCTTCTAGTTTTGTCCCTCTATTTGAAATGTTTATATTTTCCTAAATTCATGGATTTCCTTATTCCTTATAATTTCCCTTTGTCCGCTTTATCAATAAGGCATTCTATTGACTTTTTCTAGCAATCAATCTTACTATTGTGGGTCACTATCCAATCCATGTCAAGTTAGGCATAAAAGAAAGCAGGAAAAATCAGGATGAAGAGATTGCAAGAGAGATAAAGAAAGAGATGCATACCCAAGACATACAGGTTGAACAAGAAGAGGATGACAAAGAGGCATACATTGTGCATATTGTAGAATAGAACAACTATCAACCTCCACCTCCTCTTATTGTTGGCCACATCCCATTAAGTGAGATGGTAATATCTCCTCAACAAGATGACTTGTTCATGGATATTTCCAATATTACCTTTGATCATTTGAATAGCAAAATAAGAAAAGATAGACAAAGGTACTTTTTAGATGACCTTATTCATCATGTTCCTATCTACGTAGAAAGGTAATTGTGTGGAATACTAGGAATAATCTAAGAATAGTCGCAAAAGCAAATGCAACTTCTGTAGAAGCCTTAAAAGTAAACATTGATATCTTGATTAAAGAAAATAAGAAATTAGGAAAGGAATTATATTTTTAAAGGAAATAGATTGATCATCTCCTCATTGAGAATCAGAGGTTGTCTTTCACTAGTTATAATAGGAAGGAGCTACGAACAACAATTTTGGAGGAAAATCAATCAATGGGAGACACAATGCGACAACCATATGAAGAAATGATCACCCTTCGTAAGATTGTAGTACCCTTGAATGAAATAAAAAAGTGATAGTGAGAGAATCTAAAAGCTTTGAAGACAATTTATGTAGCTATTGATGCGATTTAAGAGTTGGGCACTAATTATAGAAATTAACCATCAATTTTGTTGAGGAAGACAAGGCAGGATGTTAAATTGGATAGGGTTGAGGTCAGGATACTTATATAGGGTAATAAATATCTCACCACGTATATGGCCAACGCCATATCTTCCTACTCTATACTCTATCATGGTTTGGACTCGGTGCACAAGATACCTTCCATCAGAGCATTTGTGGAAACCAAAGGGAGAAATTTTGTCAGGAAAGAGATAGAAGAATTATTTACCAACATGAGATAGGTAACCATCAAGGAATATTTAGAAGTTACAAAGGATAATGTTCTATAATTTGTAGCCAGAATTTCCAACTTGAGTATGAAGTTATTCTTGTTGTGGAACAACATTTAGATTGGTTCCTACTTTCTCCCTACTTGTTGATGATGCTAGAAATATGCCAACAATGGGAGTCTCTCAGGTATGAAGTCTTAATTAGACCTCACACCATTTGGGGTAGGAGCCCCATCTAGATAATAGGCCCAACCACCATATTCTTAAGGATTTACCTTGGTTGCAATTATCAACATAGGAGATTATGCAAACAACCTTTGAAAGAAGCAAGTTAACACTCTGAGTCATACAATTGTAATGTATATAAGGTACTTTCATAGGACATGAAGAAAGGGTTAGACTCTAAAAAAAAGTAATAATACTATCCTAAAAGAAACACACAAGTACATAAATGAATCGTTGATTAATATGCAAAGTAGTTCACAAGATAACATCACTCATAAAAGAAATTAACAATGCATGTTCAACAAGATGCATACTAAAGCCAACGAAATAGTTCATTTTCATTAGTATGTGTAAACATAAACATACACCAAAAATAATGAAATAATATTCTTATAATCATTCATGACATATGCATGAAAGTGTGTTGGCTTTGAGAGCTTTATATATTATGTTGAAAATGTAGCAAGAAAATCTAGTTTTGACTTTTCCTTGGTCAAACTAGATTAAAATTCGAATTTCAATTTTAGGAGAATACTTGGAGGTAGTTAACAGAGATGATGTGGATCTTGTCACTTATTTAACTCAGTAAAATTTAGTTGGAGACACTTGATTTTAGTTCTACATGATTGCTAATTTTTTTCAAACTATTTCGGTTATTTTGAGTTATTGTCAATTTAACTAGTTCTCGATGTTAGTAGAACTAGTGGAGGTCAAGTTGAGGGTGTGTAACTCTTTTTTTTCATTGAGTGATCATCTACTTAGCTAATCAATCAACCCAAAATAATTGTTTCATGCAGAGAATTTGAGTTACCCATCTGAGATTGGAGTTCAAGGGTAGTGTACTATCAATTGTAAACTAATCCAAGTTATACAGGTGGTGCATGGAGTCAGAGGATTTCCATATGGTAATTACATAATTCCTTGGAGTGAAATTCCTAAATGATAGGGGAAAATTCCCAAGGGAACAGTGCAAGGAAATAGGAGCTTGGAGACTCAGAATTCTGGCAAAGTATTGGCCAAGGTTAGTGAGTTAGGTAGAGGATAGAATATACAGGTGCAGGTTGAGCTCAAGCTTGAGCATAGCATATTGTATTCATCTAGTTTCTTTGACTAATGCAATACAAATAGTAAGGGGTTTTGAGTGCTTGCTTTCCCCTAGATAAATATATGTGTATATGTATTGAATCTTGATGCATGTTAATGATTTGTGTTCTCGATCGTGAATTTACTTCTGCAGATCAACATAGTAGCTTCTAGTATTATGATTTAGAAAATTTAATGAGCATTTTAAAATCTACACATTAATTTCTACATGGTATCAGAGAGAGATTCACAATAGAGAAGAGATTTTGAATTTTTCATTGCAGGTGGTTCAAATTTGAAGATTAGTGTTACAGGTTTTCTCCATGACTAAGAAGATGCCTTTTAATCGACTCAAGATCGAGTATGCTTTGGAAGGAACCAAAAATTTTGTGGCATGGAAGATCTGCATGGAGGAAGTATTAGGTGATAATAGACTACTATAATACGTCAAGACATATATAGCAAAACCCCTAGCATCTCATTCCCAGGATCTTGCTCAGTGGAAGAAGGATGTCGCTAAACCTAGGAGGATCATATTGGAGGGAGTTTGAGATCATATTGTCTTGAATATCCATGGGAAAGAGACTTCATTCATTATGTGGAAAACACTAACAGAGTTGTTTTAGAAAAATAGTGACCGCAAGAAGTTAGCACTCAAGGACAAGCTTCGAAGTATTAAGATGCAAAAAGAATGAAACAATTTTGTAGTAACTTAGTAGGTTTACAAAGTGTTGTAATGAGATTGGTGAGGTGAGTCTTACTATCCCTGAAGAAAATATGATAGCTCTAGCCCTCTTGGGCACTCCCAAGAGCTGGCATAGTTATCAAGTTTTTGTAAATGGTAGAGAGAAACTACCAAACTGGGAGCGGTTATGGTCTAATCTAGTGCAAGAAGAAATAAAGCGAAGAAACAAAAATGAGAATTCATCCAAGTGTGAGGATGAAGAGAATTGTGCCTTGGATAGAAAATAAAAGAAATGGAAAGGGAAGCAATCCTAATCCAAAGTAGAATCTGGTCAATGGGAAAGAAGAAATACTTGTCCAAAATAAAGTGCTTTCAGTGTCATGAATTGGGACACTATGCCGTGAAATTTCCACACAAGAAGGAAAGCAAGAAGATCGCAGGAGGAGAAGCGGGTGAACCTTCGCTTCACAATTGGAACTTGATTCTACCCTCATTAAATGCATGGAAATCATAGCAATGGGTAGTGTGTGGTATCTCGACAATGGTACCTCATTCCTCATGATGGGGAACAAAGAATTTTTCAGTGACTTCGAGGAGAAGGATCTCCATATGCAATCAAGATGGGATGTAACACTATCCTCCCACATTTACCCAAGTAACTAGACCACTAGGTTAAACATGTGATGAAGAGTTACTATGATATTATTCAACTTCATAACTATAGTTAAGGAAGTGGAATTGATGAACCAACACTTCATAGGCCTCCCTCAGGTGTTATAGGACCCCCATGAGCTAATCCACCTCTCCTGGTGCCGAAACACCGAGTTAACTTAGAATTTAAATGAATCAAACCCCCAGTCACTCCAATGACATGGGAATTCTTTCAATTGGGACCCTCCAATTTCTCCCACAATGCCTGCAAGTGGGAGAATGTGGTTTTTTTCAGGTAGTTCTGTGACATAGACTATAATATTTAAGCCACTTTTTTAGGGTTAATCTCCAACCACTACTCGGAACTTGTTGATATTATTTGAGATAATAAACGACACTAAGACAAAGCCTCTAACAATGAACTGTATTAGATACTTGACCTAACCAAGCCCAACCATGACAGGGATTACATCAAACATGTCACAAATATGCATTCTATAGGTCATAACAATAGATCTGAGCATATGGGTCTCATACTTATCTGATAATTTCTAAGAAGCATTATTTCCCTATTACATTGGTTGCATTATCATCTATAGGTCATATATTCATTTTTCATTCATTTACAAATTAAAACATGATGAGATCCATAAATCATCATTGTCATAAAACACATTCATAACTAGAATATAAACCAAGTTTGATACTTCCATAAACCATTGGACCATATATTGGTTGGACCAAATCTTTCTTTCATCTGCTCACCCCCATTCCATATTCAAAGCTTCAATGTGGAACTCATAGCGAAAAATCAACCAGGGCTTCTTGAGGATATACCAACTTATTGTCATCAATAGAAACAAGCTTTACCACAATCCTCATCAGATCACTAGGCCCTAAACAAGAATGGATACCACTAGATTTCTCCACCTACACCATGAGGAATTTTATTTTCTCCTTGTCTCTAGGATTTATCATAATCCACATTCTAATTCAAGGATCACTAAGCCTTAATTGAGACTTCACCCTCTAGGATTTACCGTATAGCTCGCCATTCATCAGCCAAGGATTTATAGGCTTGATCGAGGGCACCCACCTCTAGAATTTACATTATATCCCACCATTCACCAGTAGAGGATTCCTAGGCCCACTAAAGTAACACAAAATCTGGCTTTATCCCAACCCATAGTCCGGTTCAGGGGTTACTAGGACGAGGATTTACTGCAATCCATAGTCCGGTTCAAGGATCACTAGGCCCTGTGTTCTTTCTTTCAGAGATCCACCTCACTCAATTTTAAATCCATCTAGTAATCCATCTCAACCAAAACATGATAACCCCATCACAACATGGCTATTCAGAAATCACAATGTCGAGTTGAACAACACTGTCACACTTGCAAAAACCCATCCCCATGACAACAACAGAACCAAGAACACACATGCATAGCCATGCATGGTAAATATATCTAGGAAATCACACATGCAAACTAATACCTACAAATAATCCTGTTATGGCTACTTGAACCTCCTCTTCATTTCCTGATCTATTCTTCCCCTTGCATTCTTTGATTTCCTTGATCCAATGCTAAATTTCTCCAAGAAAACTCTAAGTGTCTGAGAGTGTGAAAGAGAAAGAATAGAGAGAAAGCACAAAAACTGAAATAACAAAAGGTTACAAACAGATCCTTAGAAGCCGTTCTATTAATGAGGCCTCTATTTTCTTCAATTTCCATTATTTTCCTCCTCACATGAAACCTAAGACCTTTCAATTTCCTTATCTCCTAATTTCCATTATTTTCATAAATAAAATGCCAATTAATGCCTCATGCCTTTCCAAAACATTTGACATTTCCTTTGCCAATTTCTGTATGCATAGTAACTGAAATGAACACCCACTAGGATGTTTCTCCCACCATTCAACTTGGAATGTGTGTCCCATGACCATGGTCTTATATATATTTTTACATGATATTTTATCAAGGTTTTTATAGAACCCTCCCCCTTGGGGGAATAACTTCCTCAGTGTTCAATGACACATATAAACCAAACAATTGATGAAAAGAAAAAAATACCACCCATGGCAATTTATAACCCACCTCGTTGTTGTATTTACAATGAACACTTCCTGAAAACATGACAAATATATCGTTTACAAGAGATTCATAACACATCTCATTATGGTATTTACAATAACAACTACACTTTCTCAACCAGAAAATAACCATACTATCTATGGAGCTTTATAAATCGAGCTTCATACAATATTTACAATAATATACATATATGCAAACTTGCTTGACCAATAAATAAAAGGATATGATGCTTGTATCCATAACAAGGGAATCTAGAGGCTCACACCTCCACCCTCAAAGTAGTACCAAGGTTCACCTCCCTCCGAGGAAGTCCATAATCCACTACCAAATTCAAATCTACATACAATGTCCAATGCTACAATCCTGTGCCACTTGTCCTCTAAATGAAAATTTAATGGCTTATTGTTCTAGGGTGCACCCCTAATGTGCATCTGATTCCATCTGGCAATGCTAATAACCAAATAAACCCATCCCTGACCTTGCCTTCTCTGCTACACAGTCCCTTGAGAAATCCGATCACCACCTCTCGTGTAATAATACACCATCCAAGTTTCATTAGCATCCCCTTCTCTACTATATAGTCCCTCAGGTGACCCCTCCCTTGGCAAGGTTTCCTCGCATCAGAATATCCAAAAATCAATGCATGTCCCTACTTCAAAACTAGCATACCATTCATAGCATGCTCATGGAAATAAATGGACATGATTGTGTACCGGTGTCCTACAATGGCCCCACTCGTAAAGTTCTTTTCCAATGTGTTGCTTCTTATTCCATTTATTTTCACTAACGCTATGAATTCTTGCAGTCGGTTTCAACCATCCCAAACTTGGCATTTGCATGCTTTCTTGTATCAAGCACATAAATCCCAATAGAGTCAAAATGAATTGAAATAAATCAAAATCATACCTCATTGGTGGCCTATCAATAAGGTACACTTGCACTTATGTTCACTACCTGTCACAATAGGCCAAACTGGGTCTTGACCAAATCTTCATCTATAAACATATCACATCCAGTTAGCTCAAAACACAATCATCCTAGATCAAAATCATGAATTGCATGCAATCATCATAAACTAGAGTCATAAATCACATGTAACCATCATAAATCAGAATCATAGATCACATTCATATTAAAACTGAAATAAGATACTGATACCTATCCTTTAATAGGTCTTTTTCTTCTAAATTTGTCCTTTGTCCTTTATGTACACAGACTAGATTTGTTACTACACCCGACAACCACCTAGTGCATTCTCTCCTCTTCAATCATGTACATATACACATAGTGTACATCACAACAAATACATCCACACATGACGTACAACACCACACAATACATACACCTACACCCGGTGTACAACACAATACATATACATACACAAAATACAACATAATAAATGCACATACATAGTACCACATTCTCGTAACATAGCATGTACGACATGCACACAATACCACCTGTACACCAATACCATATGTACAACATGTACATAGTACCACCTATACATAGCACCACCTACACAACATGTGCACAACATCACATGTACATGACACCTCCTCCACAACATGTACATAGTGCCACATGTACACTGCAACACTTGTACAATGTGTGCACAATACCACATGTACACAACAACACATGCATGACATGTACACAATACCACATGCATTCCATGTACATAACACCACATGAACAACACATACACAATACCACATGCACACAACACCATATATACAAAAGGCACACAACACCATAGGTACAATCATTGAATATACAATATCAATAACATATACACAATAGTAGTATTAGACATCCATAAACCACATTGTCTCTACTAGGCAACCTTAATTTTGGTACCTTTTCCTTGCCTATCCCAGCATGCCATATATCACATTACTTTCATTCCGTTGATGTATTCCTCAACATTACCTGCCCATAACATAAACATAGACATAGTATAAGCACATAATATCAATTCACATCCATATGATACTGACCTCGTAGATCTATCAAGGTTACTCTTCCCACTTGATTCCTCATAAACCAGGAACTTCTTCATGTCGTTCACCTACATAAAAAATAATTCCTCCACAAGAATAATTCTTGGTGACCCTGTCAGAAACGACATACACATACATACATACATGTTTACTTATTTAGACATCAACAGAATCATGATCACAACATAATTACCAGATACCATAAGTTCAAGGTTAAGAGAACTTCCTTTATCCATGCACAACATGTACAAATTTGACAAAAACCATTCCCAACATAGCTAAGACATCTAACGCCTAAATTCCATTTAATTTGTTTTTCTTGATTACCTTTCTCCTGATTATCCTACCACCATCCATTTGCACTAATGCACCCAACCAATCGATCATATTGTCATATTATTTCCTTATCTACACTTATACTTTCCCTAGGCTTCATCCAAGTCTCACATTACCTATTAGGTTTCATTAAGCTCTCCTCAAGATCCGTTACTTTCTCTTTTCCAACCAATCCCCAAGACCCTCAAAAATAAAATACAAGAGAAAAAACAAACAATAAGAAAACCATGAAAAACCAATAGCAATACAACACCACAATAAAGTGGCAAGGCCTTACACGAGACATAAACAAAAATGCAAATCAAGCAAAAAAAAACACAAAAGGCCAAAAGCACAAGATTCCCAACAAACACTAGGACTCAATCGACATGGGTTCCAAATGCTTCCAAGGGAAAGTGCAACCCAATCCTTCTTCAATATTTCATGGCAGTCTCTTTTTCCATGTAATCCTTGCATCATATTACCCTAAACACATGATTATTAGTCTATAAGTAAACATAACAATATACCATTTATCTTACCTTGTTGCGCCAATCATATTTCCTTATAATAGAACACGTACATAATATATCTCAAGAAACTCCAATTCCTTGATGTATCTAACCAAAACTAGAACCCAACTGTTATACATGTCAAATACATGTTCATAAATATGGCACATATCCACATAATTTTAGAAAATAACAAGGTCAAGAAGACTTCCTATATTCATGCAAGAACTCATTTGTTTGGTGTTGTGATCTCCAAATTCCCTTCTTTTACCTTTTACCTTGCTGCAATCGAGTCTTACTATGTACTGTCACATCACCCAACTGTTAGTTATATAAACAATTCAACTATTACCTTTTCATGCGAATACCAAGCATCTTTCCCTGTAATTGTTTACACATGTCATCTTTCCCTGTAATTGTTTACACATGTCAAAAAACCTGAAATAAACATGTGTTAACTACCTAGGAATAGTGACTGACCTCATTCGTACAAATGACATAAATATACTAAAAAAATGATGCATAAGTTATGAAAAATGAAGGGTTGAGCAAGGGTAGTTAGGCCAAATGAGCCCAAAATGTTACCAAATTTGGGGCTTATCATATATCCTGATCGACAACTATCTCAATGGTTTGGGCTTCACCAAAAGTGAAGTAGATGGAAACCTTTATCACATTGTGGTAGAAGGTAAATGATTATTTATTGTTTTATATGTTGATGACTCGATCCTTACTGGTGAGGAGTAGGTGATCAAATGTTACAAGGAGGACCTTACAAGAGATTGTCAGATGAAGGACATGGGCCTCATGGACAGCTTCCTTTTTTTGGAAGTATGGCAAGGAGATGGGGAACTGTTTGTCTCTCAGGGAAAGTATGCCAAAAATATATTGAAGTTCTGCATGGGGAGTGACAAACCCACGGACACTCCTCTCGTAGGTAACTAGAGGAAAGAGGATGCCACTTCAGGTGAGGAAGTAGAGGCTACCATTTACATGTATCTTGTGCGTTCACTTATGTATTTGTTTAACATATGACCAGACATGTGTTATTTAGTTAACTAGCTTAGTCAAGCCATGGTTAAGACAACCAAACTATATTGGAATGTAGCAAAGCATGTGTTGAGATACCTCAAAGGCACTACTCTGTTTTGTCTTTGGTACAAACAGATAGAGGGAATGATCTTGCAAGGCCTCACAGATGCAGATTGGGTGGGGATTCCATCAAATAGGAAGACCACATCAGGAGGAATTTTTAGTGTTGGATCAACAATGGTTTCTTGGTACAACAGGAAGCAGAGATTTGTGGCACGCAGCTCAGCAGAAGCAGACTGCATGGCTGCAAGTCAAGAAATATGTGAGGTTATATGGATGAGAAAGATTATTGTTGGGTTATTTGGTCAAAAGATGAATCCTACATTGATTTACTATGACAATCATAGATGTATCGAACTCTCTAAGAATTTGGTATTTTGTGATCGGTCCAAGCATATAGACATCTCGTATCGTCATCTACAAGATTGTGTGGAGAGGTGGATTATGTATTTGCAGTACATTTCAACAAAGGAACATGATGTAGGTATTTTGACAAAGGCCTTGTCAAGAGGCAAATTCAGGTTCCATAGAATAAATATTTGGGTATTTAATAATCCCTTTCTTGTTGAGAGGTAGTGTTGAAAATTTAGCAAGAAAATCTAGTTTTGATTTTGCCTTGGTCAAACTAGATTAAATTTTGAATTTCAATTTTAACATAATATTTGGAGGTATTTAACTGAGGTGACATGGCTCTTGCCACTTATTTAACTTAGTAAATTTGAGTTGGAGACACTTGATTTCCATTCTACATGATTTATTGCTAATTTGTAGCAATATATTTCAATTAATTGGAGTTATTGTCAATTTAACTATTTCTCACTGTCAGTAGAACTAGTGGAGGTCAAATTGAGCATGTGTAACTTTTTTTTCACATTGATTGATCATCCAATTAACTAATCAATCAACCCAAAATGATTTTTGCATCTAGATAATTTGAGTTAGTTAATTAAGATTGGAGTTCAAGGGAAGTATACTATCATTTGTAAACTAATCCAATTTTTACAAGTGGTGCATGTAGTCATAGGATTTCCCTATGATAATTGCACAATTCCTTGGTGTGAAATTCCTAAATAATAGGGGAAATTTCCCAAGGGAACAATGCAAGGAAATAGGAGCTTGAAGACTTGAAATTTTGGCTAAGTATTGGCCAAGGTTAGTCAGTCGAGTACAGGATAGAAGCTATGGGTGCAGGTTGAGCTCAAGCTTGAGCAGAGCATATTGTATTCATCCATATTATTTGATTAATGCAATACATATAGTAAGTTCTTTTTACCAATTGTTTTCACCTAGATAAATCTATATGTATATGTATTGAATTTTTATGCATGTTGATGATTTGTGTTCTTGATCATGAATTTACTTCGATAGATCAGTAGAGTATTTTCTAGTCTTGTGATTTAGAAAATTTCATAAGTAGTTTAGAATCTACATATTAAGTGAAAGTCCCAAAATACATGATTAAAATGATGCAATACTAACCCTAATAGTGGAACATTATGTCACCACTTTCTCCTCCAAATAATGATCTACTCTCCCATGCCAAGCTAAGGAGACCAAGGTGAAAATTTAAAATTCCCTTTGCTTGAGCTATGAGGATGTATTTATAACAAATGAGGTGACTGTCCACCTCCCATGTGACTCTTGACCTCCCTCATGAATTTTGAGCTCCTACTATGACTTTTCAAATACATATGTGACCTTTGAGCTTCTTCATGACTTTAGGAAGTGACCTTTCACATTCCATGTGGGGCCCTTAGGCTTCCACATATTTTAGATTTTGTCATTTTTTGGAAATTATATATTTACATTGCACAAGTGATGTGGCCAAATACATTGACACATATGACTTTTAACGTGACACTTTGAGAAGCCATGACTCTGTGATGATGACATAAGACTTCATTTCATCAATGTTAAGCTCTTCTCTTTGTTGTTATGACCTATACTTCTTCATAATGGATATTTTCTTGTACTTCATCTTCACCCTCCGAAGGGTCTAGATGAGTGTCAGAAACTTCGAAGTCAACATGAGCTACCATCTATTTGTCTTATTCCAAGATTCCTTTACACCTATGTAATATCATCTTTCTGTCTTATCTCCATGAGCGTCCTTCTTGTAACCCCTTGCTAACCCTTTGATATCATCTTGTCATTGTACAATTATATCACCTACAAATGAATTCACTCGTGACAAGACACATTAGTCCCATAATCATTGTTATAGTTGTGCTTTCTCATACAATATATTAATTGCGATGGGACAATGGGCAAGGGTTTTGAGAGAGAGAATAAATTTCATAGTTGAGCTCAATAGTGACCGAGGGATGATGATGTTGTCCATTGGAACTATGAAATGTGAAATAAGGAGAGGCTCTTCAAGGTTCTTCATAGTGGGAAAGTCCAAGAGACAAGGGTGATGACCTTGTTGAATAGTGATGTGCACCCAATGGAAATAGATTCAAGTTAGTGCATGTGGGAATGTTGTATATCACCACTAATAATGGCTTCACCATGTCTTCAACTCGCCCCGTAGTCTCGAGCGCTTTCTAAAATAACCATGACTATTCATGGGATATATTCTATAATGCACACTTCTCTACAACCTTTGGACTAACATAACTAAAATTAGAGCCTAGGTCAATTAGAATAGAAATAGGTTAGTTATCAACCATACCTTTCTTTCAATCAATGATGCTTAGTGATAATCATGCCTGTTATCCAACACAACACAAATTCATGGCACATTTTGAGCCATGTCATTCACTAACTCTGGCCCTTGCATATTTCATAGCCTTGGAACATTATGCTATCACTAACTGATCTAGGTGGCTCCAGAAATAGAAGGGGCCTTGAAAAACCTAAAAAATCAAAGCTATCAAATTGAAATGAAACTAGGACCAGATCTTATTTCTCATCATCCTAATTCCAATGGTGTGAACATCACTCAAATCTAGGTTCTTATGCTCAAGATATTCACTATCAAATTTTTGGTCAAACTAGGCCAAATGATAGTCACTAACAAGGCAACAATTTGGCAAAGGGCTGGTACACGAAATCTGGTAGTTAGAATGGGAAAATTTCTCTCCTATTTAATTTTTCCACTAACCCTTAAAAATCGCTACCGATTATGGTTAAAAAAATAAAAAATAAAATATATAGAAATGGGGTGGCAAGCCAACACCCCCCAACGACATTGGTTAATTATTATAATGTGGTGGGTGGGCTAGCCACTGGTGGACCCGACAAACCCACTAGTTAATCGGAAATGTCAAAAATGTGTTGGCGAGTATCGAACCCATGCGATCTGCCGAACGACCTGCCCATCGACAACCCTACCAACCAAACAATACACCAGTTTAAGCATTGTCGAAAACCATTAAAACAAATGTCACCGAAAGTTGCAACAAATTCCTCCTATTTAAATAATGACCATGCCATATTTGGGGCACGGTGAGTTTTTAACCTGGTCTGGCCCCAACCAAAAAATTAACTTTTCTTTCACCAACCAATAGGTATTTCAACCATTTCATGGAAGATCTGTCGGTGAATTGCCATATAAATCTTAATCACTTGTTCGATGGAGGAGGAATGGTGGAACCCAGAAACGGGGGATGAGATTACAAGTGGAACTAGGAGTGCACCCAAGCCAGAACACTTCCCAGGCCAACACCAATTTCAAGAAATATTCCTACGCAATCTTGGGAGAATATTTTTGAAGTGAATCTTGAGGGAATCTAAATATTCCTTAGAGCTATAGAGATCACTTTCTTAGAATAGGGTCAAGTCTATAATCGTTTGACATGATTTCATGCCACGATTCCAATGTTGATGTCCATTTCTACATCTAAGCTTTTCATTTTTAGTCCATGTGGGAAAATGGACGTATAAGGGTCATTTATGTAAATTTGATAGTAATTCATTTATGTCGCCATTTAATGAAAGAGGCCTCCCCACATTGAGCAGGGCCCCAAGATGTAGCCCACTAGGTGAACTTTGTAATCAAATTTCTTTGTGCCTTTGATCTCATGTTTTTTTTATTTCTTATTATTTTCATGTGTTTAAGTTACTTGGCATGATCTACAGTGTTTTTGACCCAATCTAATTTTCCAATATCCTCAAGCATGAGGTCTATGCAATGTGCAGCGCATGGGGTCCAAAAGATGGTCTTGTGTTTCTCCTCTAACAGTTTACTAGCAAGAACACAGTTAGAGGCATTATCTGTGATGATTTGAACAACATTAGCCACCCCCACCTCCTGAACAACCTGATCCAATAGCTGAAACAACAAGTGGCCATCTTTTACCTTATCAGATGCATCAACTGATTTTAAAAACATGGTTCCCTGTGGGCAGAAGACAAGAAAGTTTATGACGGTACGGTTTCTTTGATCAGTCCATCCATCTGACATGATGGTACACCCTGTTCTTGCCCATGAGTCCCTGAACTCTTGCAAATACTCATTAATGGATTGTATTTATTTCTGCAAACGAAACCCCCTTAGCTCATGCATAGTAGGGCCTTTGAAGCCCTTTCCAGCAGCATGTATGGCATCAAACATAAGCTCATAATATGGTGAACGAGCAACATTAAAGGGGATATCAACATCATACCACCATCTAGCTATGTACTCACAAGCAGTCTCCCTCAATTCTTTCTTCCAATGGTCATCTAAAGTGGGCTGAATTTGACCTTTACTAACTTCAGGAACATGTGCATCTGATGGAGAGGAGGGAGTGAAATAACTTTTGATAGTCACATCACCCTTTTTCAAATTCATTCTACCCTTTCCCTTATCTTGAACAGAACCAAAAGAGGGAGGAACATAACGAAAAGGGTTGGATGCCTCAGTTTGAGGGATAGAGGAAGAACCCTCAAAATCATAGTGGGGGTTGGTAGCCATCATTTTTTGTATCTCCCTCTTCCTCCCAATTTCAGCCTGTATCTCTTTTTGCCTAGCCTTATCTTCTTTAAATTTCTCAAAGTTGGCCAACAAATTCTTTCTAATCTCCCCAATTTCTGGTGAGGTACATGGGGTAACTTGGCCTCTAATCCCTGCCAAGTTTTGTTTCAGCCTATTAATGCCCCCAGGACCTTCCTTAATTTTCCTATGGCAAAATTTGCAATGCATTTGACTATCAACCATTTCAACATATGCCCAAGCAGGATCTTTTGCTCTAGGTGCCATTTTTTGACTAGGAAAATAATCTGAAAATGAAAAAAAAGAAACATTGATTCAATGTTCATTTATTTGACAAAAAACACTCTCTAAGCTTTCTTGATATGCACCTAAAATTTACTAAGCAAAAACATATTTATAGAGGTGGAAAAAAATACCTCCAGGTACAAACTGCCTCGTCAAGCTTGCTCCAAGAATCAGCTCCTCAATGCTGCTCCAAATGGCTGTCCAAGAAGCTCCTCACTCCAGCTACAATGCTCCCCCAAGACTCGTCACTGCTACTCCAAAACAAGCTCAAGAACTGCTCACTAATTCTCAAAGAAGACTCTCACTCAAATGCATAAGACTACTGTGAGTGAATGAGAGCATTTTGGTGTCTTAAATGGGGTTTGGGAGGGGGAAATGGACCCCAAAAACATTTAGCATATTATTATAACAGTTTGGGATCCATAAAATTCATTAAACAATTCAAAAATACCAAAAAAATGAATATTTTATTGTGGTTTACGCGTGCCTGGCCATTCCCTTGTGACTCGGCTGAGTCATTGAATGACTCGGCTGAGTCATGTGTGACTCGGTCAACCGGACCGTTTCAAAGGCCGGGTCAATTCCCTCAGCAATAACTCTGTTCAACTCGGTCGTTTAAGTTTCGAAACGACCGGTTTTTAAAACACTGCTCCTAAGCTGGTTAGGAACCCTCTAGAACTTAGGGGTTTTATCCACTTAGAATTAGGATTTAGTTTTCTCTCTAGCGTGCTTGAGCCAAAGTTGATCTAGGATGGATGACCTCCCAGGAAGTCCTGGTTATTGGGTGCAAGCCCCAGAAGTGATGATTGACACTATGCGATTTATTTCACTAGTTTCAATCACACTTCTTCACCCCTGTGAGCATCATCCAATGCAATGAGTGTTAAGTGGAATATTCAAAAATCATGAGAAATTTGTGAGTTACGACTACCTCTCATGGAAATGGTCATAGATGAATGATTTACTTAATGCGGTTGAATCCCAAAAAATGATATCTAATATAATGCACTGCGAAAACCCCCTAATACTTAATTTTTTCTCTTTTAATTTTCTTTTTATACTTTTAAACCCCATCTGGGTATAGAACCACTTCACTTGGGTACCTTTCCCACAAACCCCATTTGCGACCAAACTCACACAAATCCCATATCTAGGCTTGTGGAGTACCTACCAAACTACACAATTCAACACATTGGTTTGAAACTCTATGGGAAAAAATCTAGTCATGTTAAGGGCTAGTGTAGCCTACACCTAGTACAATCCCTCCACGATTTTAACAACTTAGATGCCGCTAGGTCGTGGTTTCTCAAGCCAAAGGTTAAACCTGCAGTCATCTGAGGATTCACACAACTTAGCAAACAAACAAAAAAATGCTACACTTAAACCAAACTAGCTTAGGTCCATCTTAACTCTCGATATACTAAGCGCTAAGAGGTATCAAATCTCTTAAGGTCAAACCTCTTTTTTAACTGCAAAACTTAAGGGAATGTTTGTGCCTTGAGAGATTTGATCCCTCTTGGCACTTCATAGATTGGAATTAAGATTATAAGAATGCCATTGACAAAACTATTGGTTGTCAAAACCTAGAGCCCAAAAGCCACGAATAGTAAATTATATATTTTCTTTTCTTTTATTTTAACAAATATCAATTATAATTATTAATTTTATATTTTACGTTTTATTTTTATTTTCATGTAATTTGACCGATTCTAGTACATTACAACATCTCTTCCATAATGTGGTTGGAGAGTGACTCTCAACACAATTATTTCAATTTAACTACTAGCTTAACTTAAACTAAATTAACTTAGACCTATATTAATTTTGGATCTACCAAGCGCAAAGAGGATCAAATTGCTTTGACTCTAAAAGAGGTTAGCACCTCAAGAGATTTGTTCCCTCTTGGTGCTTGGTAGATATGAAATTAAGATGGACCTATGCTAACTTAATTCTTAATTATAATTTATTCTCTTTTGTTTATTAGGTAGCGTGACTCCTAAGATGACTGGCACACCTAACTTGTGGCTTGAATAACTATGACCTAGGGGCATTTAAGCCATCAAAATCACCTAGGGATCACATCCCACCTACACTACATGAGTGCTTATCATAGCTAGATTTTTGCCCACGGAGTTTCGGAGTGCCTTAACGTAACACGCTACCATCATCCATTCTACACAACGTGAGAAATTTTTATTTTTATTTTTATTTTTATTTTTAGTTAATTTCACCCAATCATAATGTTTTATTAATATTTATAATTAATACTTACTATATTTTCATATAATTTGACTAAGTCAAAATTTTTAAGAAAATATTTGAACATATTTACCATAATGACTTGAGAGTGCCACTTAGCCTAACACTTACTTTTTGCTATTGAGACCTTTTACATGTGTGCATTGTCTAAAAAGCACAACGTTTCGGGAAGGAAGAGTGTTTGACCAGATTATATGGATAATGGAGTGAAGAATTAGTGGTTAGAGCGCAGAATTAGCTGTTAGAGATTTGACTAAACCATATAATTGAAAGATTTAATTTTATATAACTCCTTAATCAAGTCCAATTCAAAGGAAATCTAAATAAATGAAAGCGTTGAGGTAAAACAGTTAAACTTAAAAATTATTTTTGATTGGTCAAAAACTTAACTAAAATTTATAAGTAAATATTATATATTGATTAGAAGACTAATTAAAAATAAATTAAATTGAAACGAAATGAATAAATTACTTTGAAGAGATTATAAAATTTATTATTAATTGGTAAAAAATTCTAAAGAGGGGCCGCCCAAACATGAAAATTGAGATTGAAAATTAAAATTAAGAGATTAAAATATATTTATTTGATTTTATAAATTAGACATGATCACTCTTAATATTAAAGGACATATTATGATGAGAGGAAAATTTTGTGGAACTAAATCAATTGGAATTACCAATGGTCCAAAAAAAATTAAAATTAAAATTATTAAATACCCTAAGTGTGCTAATTATGTTAAGATGAATAAACTCGTAGGGTAATTAATAATCAAATTAAATTAAACAGGTGAAAAACATAATTAAATGCTAAACCAGCCTAGAGCCATCTTAACTCTGCATTTATCAAGCACCTAGAGGATCAAATATCTTGACTTGCAACTATCTCCCTTTCTCTCCTACCTCCCTCTCGCTTCCCCCATCTCTCTCTCTATCTGCCCTCCAATCCTCTCACTATCTCCCTACTTCTCTCCTTCTCTCTCCCCCCTCCATCTTTGTGTCTCCCTCTCCCTCTCTTACCCTTCTCTACCTCTCTCACTCCTCTCCCCATATCTCTTCACCTATATCACTCTATGTCTTCTTTCTTCCCTCCCATATATATATCTAGGGTTAATATATATCATGATATAGTAATATATATTATAATATAACAAATTTAATATTGCATTAATCCAAAGTTATTAAATTTAATAATACCAATATGAACATATATTTAATGATAATAATCTTTTAATATTAATATTAGGGTTAATAATATTTATTTCTCATGGTATTAATAGTAATTTGGCCCATATCATTCATCTAAACAAAACCTCTTTTTTGAGTGTTTATAAATATAAAGTAGATTATGGAGTAAATATAAAAGAAGTTATATTTATTTACCATAGCTCTGGTTTATTTATATTTTTATTTATTTACTGTACTTCTTTAGACCTCTTTTATATTTATTTATTTAATATACCTCTTTTATCAATATGGTATTTGGCCATGGTATTTGGCCCATGGTATTAAAATGATATTTGGTCAATAGCTTCACCTAAGTAAAAGCTCTGTTTTGACTTTTAGTAAATATACAGGCTTATGGAGTAAATATAAAAAGAGTGTTTATGTATTTACTATACCTCTAATTTATTTATATTTTATTTATTTTCCATACCTCTGGAGTAAATATAAAAATAAGTTTTATTTATTTACCATACCTCTAGTTTATTTATATTTTTATTTATTTACCATACCACTTTTTTGAGTGTTCCCTAAACTTCTTTATATTTTAAATTTATATTGTGTTTATACATAATAATAATTATATTGATTTTTAAACAAGGCCAACAATAGATAATGAAAAAATGTAGTGTTAAACATTACATGTTAAATGTTTATGTTTAAATTTAGTGTTTATGTGAGATCTACCCCCATTTACATTTACATTTACATGTTTACGTGAGAAAACATAATTAGGCAAAAACATAATTAAATGTGATAAAGAACCCACAAAAGATGACAAGAAAAACTCAGAAAATTCAAAGAGGATGGGAAAGGGGTAGGGAGGTTAAGAGGCCGTTGATGGGTTCTCACGATTGGCTTAACTAATATCCATCATCTATCATGTCGGTTAAAATAATAAAAATACTTTTGCTTTTCAATTTAAAGGGTCTTACGAATAAACGCCCTGAAATGATAATTTTGTAAGTATGATAAATTTAATATTTTAAACTAAATCATTTATTATTATTTTTTAACTTGAACTAAACTAAATTATTATTAATAAATGGGTCAACTTACTATTGTTATGAATGACGTGGTCAACTTTAACTACATTATTATTAATAACTTTGTAATAACTCTAAAACTCATCGCTTAGTGGACATCTCCTCTATATATATATATAAACTGATCCTTCAATTTCTATCTACAACCCATTTCGACTTTCAGGTTCAATAGGAAGCACGAGAGTCGGTAGGGGTCCAACGATACGCGAGGCTTCGAACTTCGTATCAGTCGATCCGTTGTAAAGTGCGTCTGTATTAGGGTTATCCCCTAATTTTAACTTTAGGGTTTCGAAATATTGTGAAATAGTCTCCTGTTCAATTTCTGTACATTAATCGTAGCTGTTCAAATGATGTTCACAAACGTGTTTTTTTGTTCTTTGGGTTCGGTTGCCGTTATTTGCCTTTGCCGTGTGATTATGAGTGGTAATATTTTTCCGACATTGCATTTGGGATTAGGGTTTTGGAAATACAGGTTTGAATCCTATATTTTTATTAAATTCTCAGTGTTTGGAAGTTTCCTCGATCTGCATACCTACTGACAGTTATGTTTAAACGGTATTCTTTAACGTATCGCGGCAGCAACGTCAAAAAGATTTTTCTTTTTAATAAATCATGTTTTTCGCTGAAGATATATTTATGAAATATTGTAATATATCACATCTTTATATTTTATTTGGTATGTATGACAGATCTCTACTTCTTGCTCACTTACTTTGTAGCAGTGAGTTCTACATAAAACAGCTAATTTTCGAGCAACACTATATGCTTGGAGAGCTTTGTTTTTCGAGCAACACTATATGCTTGAGAGTTGCTCCCAGATAGATTTCTTCTGTTGAAAAAAACAGAAATATACCCCATAAATAATGGATAACAATGGGTCAAAGTTTAAGAAGACAATGAGGCCACCATTGTCTAAAACTACTTCTGCAGCCCAGTCTCAAGCATGCAATGAGGCTGGAGTGAACGGAGCAGTAAAGATGCCCAAATCATCCAAAAAGAGGGAGAAGAAAAATGGGAATTCTGAGAAGAATGGTGACAGCTCCAGGTCTATGTCAACTGAGAAGAAAGGTGACAGCTCCAGGTCTCTGTCAAGTGGTTTTCCAGAACATTCATCTCCCGCTAAAATAGAGGAGGAATATCGAGCTTTGAGGCATAATTATTTGATTCTAGAGGAAGAATACGCCACTCTTACGGATGAGGTGACAGAGGTAGAAAGGGACATCGAAATGCTGGAAGCCGAGAAACACGCACTTTTGGATAAGCTGGTGGTGTTAGAGGGCTTGGTTGACGAGTCAGATTTGGAATCTTCCACTTAAAAATTTTGCTTCAAGATCTCTTAGTGCTAGGTGGGGTTTGGTCACACGACTATACAGTTAGTGTTTATTTGTGTTTTAATATTTCTTTAATATCTGGTTTTAATATCTGGTTTTGGTTGTAAGTGGTGGTGGTCATATGAGTTATATTGTTATTAATTTAGTCAAAACTTATTTCTCTGGTTTTTGGAGTTTTGGTGTTCCGAATCTATTTACAATAGTTTTACTCATGTTCTATTTGTTTTTGGTGGTCAATGGTGCTTGATCATATGAGTCAAATTATTATTAATCTAGTCAAAACCTATTGGTCCTACCTCTAGAATTTTGGTGTTTAGAATCGACTCAAATATTTACCCCTTTCAAAATAAATAATAAGTATTTTAAAATTTTCAATTAAATAATGGATTTTCAACCAGTGTCATGTGTACTCTCTGGTTTCTCTAGTAAACCAGTAATCATTTTGACTTCTACAATGTAGTGTTTTTTCTGGACAATAACAAACAATAAGGTATTTATAGTTTACCACTAACCTCATTGTGTTCACTTGATGAGTGGAGAGTACATCTTTCACACATATAATATATTTGGGTTATTTGCGAAATTAGTTAGAATAATTGTTTGATAATTATTTTATTTTCTTGGTGTGTATTTTAAGTTTGTATGACTTATTTAACTTTTTTCATTATACATTACATCGTAAAAAATTAACCATTTATAATTAATTATTTTATTAATATTCTTTTATGTAGACAATTTTCTATAATTCTTATAAAAAAATTTCGACAATGTTGAGCATTTGTATTCAAGATTTTGCACATCTTCAATAAATCATGTGAAAATATGCAAGTGGGTTTTTTTGTCATATTCAAAATTATGGAAATTTGTATTAAATAGTAACTTTTCTCAAGGTCTTATGTAAATCTTGGAAAGTTCATTAGGTTGTTCTTTTGGTTCTTTATATTTGTTTTGTTATTTTGTGATTTTTGTTGTTATTATTTTTCATTCATTAATATCTTTCTTTTGTATTATAATGAGAATCAACCACCTATAGCATTTTTTTTGTGTTACAAATTGGGTCAATATTTTACATGGTTTTATTTATATAACATGTTGCATCAATTTTTGGATATTTTTTATTTCTAATTGTAAGTGCGCATGGGTAATCTACTACACTATATTAAATACTCAATTACTGCCAAATGACTCAAGTTTGTTGATAGATTTACATCATCCATTTGCTTGCATGTATACAATATAAAAAATGGCTTCATGCACCCTCAAGTTGATTTGCAGTTATTTTCCATATTGTTCAGTGCACAACAAATTGCTTTCCAACACTTTAATCTTCGGTCCAACTATCACTCATTTTAATGTTGTTCTCATTCTCTCTGTCCAACACTCATTTTTAATGTTGTTCTCATTCTCTCTGTCCAACACTCATTTTTAATGTTGTTCTCATTCTCTCTGTCCAACTTCCCATTGGGTCTGTAATGGGCTATATTGATTTCAAATTTCGTAACAATGAACAAACATGTTGTTGGCTCGAGGAACAATTTTATTCATGTCTCTTGATACAGGAGCTTTGTTCATCCAAACTTATCCCAACTTGGTTATCTAATGCTTCAACTCTTCCATTTCAAAGCACATTTCTAGGGGAAAGGAGATATTAGTCGTGACTTTAATTTAAATGAGAAGAAAAGAAATACATATTAAAAATTATGTCTTTGTTAAAGAAATTTAAAAATAAAATAATTATGAAATATTAGCCCAGGGGGATTTTGATTGACAGTGAATGCGTGCACTGTTAAGGACCTCCTCACGATAGGTCACTGGGTCACTGGTTCAAATCCCCCGTGGGTGCTTACCTACCCAGAAAAAAGAAATACCATTTCTTAAATCAATGCAATCATTATATGAAATCTTATTTGTTAACTATATGTATTAATGATTTATCACTATGTGAATTGGTCAAGTACTATTATAAGATTTATATTAAAAGGATTTTTCTCTCCTTTGTGAATCTATTATCAATGCAGACATATGATTCACTTATTATTTTCATAGAAATATCTTTTTCCATTTTAGTTGTAACTCTAGCTGCCTTAATGTTGACAAGCATCTCTCTCTTACATTGTTTCTTATTTCAACTTCTTGTTTCTTATTAATTGAGTTGTTTCTTTTCAAAAGGGATTCTTAGCCAACAAATATTTTGAAATGAATATGGCATGCTTTTCATTAAGAAACACATTATGAAATTTGTAGGAAATTAGTTTTGTTAAACAAAATTTGATTTTTCATTTAACAAAAAGATTTCCTCAATGTAAAGAATTAGACATGTATTAAATAACCATGAATGTAAGTGGTATGGAGTTGATGACGTTGTATACATCAGAAAAAATGCATTTATCTAATGAACCACTTAGTTCGTGAAATTCATAATAGTTTCTTTATTGATTTATATTAAATTTATTATCCTATGATTTAGTGATCCTTTTCGAAATCATCTTATCCTTACTCACATATGTTGATCATTCCTTTAGCACATTAGCTTTACACAAAAGTCATACTTATCTCAAGCATTAGAGGTTCATACATGAGTACAACATTAGAATAACATATAACAATGATAGGTTTTTGATATGACTCATTCCTTCTACCTTAACATTCTTATTTTGTGATCATTGTCACTTGGAAATATGGCCCATTGTTTCCACATTGAAATATTTCTTACAACTAACTACCCCTAAGCCAGATTCAGGTTTTGATGAGTTAGGTCCTCAAGGGATATTCACACCAATAAAGTCAACTAAATCACATAGGCATTGAGGGTACATAGTGTCTTCACTTACAAAATAATTTAGCAATCTAGAGCACACGATAGTGCCACCTGTTTTACCCAACATGGACAAAATGTCTACACCTATTAAACACAATAGGAATCCAAAGGTCACAAAAAATATTGTAGTAATCTAAAACACACTATGTCTTCACCTACCCTTCTCTTATTTTCACTTCAACCATGCACCCCTATGTGTTTCCACAATTCCTATGCCAAGAATGCACTTTTGTGTTTTCTTCCATAAGTTCTCACAACTACCATATGCCTCCTTGGCATATGTTGCATACTTTTGTGTCTTCATGTATGCATGCGCATCCTACCTCCTCTTCTTGTCTTTAGTTATTCCTCCTCTTGCTTCAGGTCCCTTTTCATAGATGTTGACCACACCAACACACTCCATGAGGGCAAAGGACTTTAATTCTTGCACCAAAAAATGCGATAAATTCATCAAGGAGACAAGTGGTAAAATAAATGTAGTGGCTTGGATTCACACTTAACATAACAAATCCCTCTCCATTATGCCTTTGAATCCATACCCACTCCTGCAGCCTAGTCATTATTTACATTTTCACAATACTTACATGAATTATAATTCATAGTGACATTTACAAGAATGGTAGAAAAAATGGTCGTCACAGACCCCACCCCCTTAAAGGGAAACCATCCTGAGTATTACATATGCAAACACAATATTCAATAGAAATATCTATATACAAAACTATTTTTACATTTACTTATATAGTAAAAAATGAGTATGATACTCTCCTCTCATTAGCCATTTCCTACGTGTTTTTTCTGGACCAAAGTGCTTCCAATACAACTTAATTTGCTTCATTACTCTATTTAAGAACACAAAATTCCTCTAATTGAGAACGTAGTATGTTTTTGGTTGGAATTTTCTCATGGATTCCACTTGTATCATAAATTACTCAACAACATGATTAGCAGCATGCACATATTTTTTAAGAAAAGAAACATGGAAATCATTATGGACATGGTGGAAATGCTAGTCTCTAAGCCACTAGCCCTGGGTGTGTTACATATTTTACCATATATAGCCTCAAAAGGACTCATCTTTAATGATTTTTGCTATGCATTGTTATAGGAAAATTCTACCAAAGTTGTAAACTCTTCCCATATTTTGGGTTGATGCATTACATACATTCTTAACATGTCTTCTAGCACCTTTTCTACTCTATTAGTCTATCCATCCATTTGTGGATGCTATGCTATATTGAATGTTAATTTTTCTACAAATCCAACAAAAGGTAGTTTCTAAAAGTTTGAGGTGTACTTGGAATCCCAATCTGAAATGATCTTCCTGGGTACACAATGTAATCTAAATATTTCTTTCAAGAAAATTTGAGCAATACAAATTTCCTTTGGGTAGAATTGACAACCATAAAATGAGCTTCCTTATTCAACTTATCATCGACCACCATTATGGCATCATGATGTTTAGATCTCCTTAGTATTCTTGTGATGAATTCCCACTTCCACTCAATAATGGGGATTGGTTATAACAATCTTGTTGGATGTTTGCCCTCCATTTTCACTTGTTGACACTCCAATAATTTCTAAATATACTTGACAAAATCCTTTTTTATTCTTGGCCAATAATACATAATTTTTCATGGTTTTTATCATTTTTCTATAACCAAGATGACTTGAATAAAGTCTTTTCTGAAATTTGTTAGAGATGAGCTTCTTCGAGTTGTTCATGCAAGTTATATACCATCTACCTTTGAATTTTAGAATTTCATCATCTGTGAGAGATTAATATTTACTCAATGTTCCTTCTATCTCTTGTTGAAAATGTTCATTCACTTGCTAGTAAGGCTCATCTTAACACATTGATTATTTGATCCTTTCTTTTATATCAACTTCAGAAGTACTAATGTCTACTACATGAGCCAGTTGCAGCGCTCTACTAAGCGCATCAATTACCTCTTTTTCCTCACCTTTGATATACTTTATCTCAAAATTAAATTCACTAATCAAGGTTAGCCACCTTTCTTGTCTTACATTCAACATGTGCTAGTCAAATAAGTACCTCAACCCTCCATGATCTGACATCAAAAAAGACTTCCTAACAAGTAGTTGCTCCACACTTTAAATGCATGCACTATTGTTTCTATCTTCAAATCGTAAGTGGCATTAGTTCTCTCATGCTTCAAATTCCTTGGCTCATATCTTTTAATTTTAGGATTAACATGTTCTTTGCAAAATTGAATCACTTCATTAGCCCATTATTAATTTCATTATTCCATTACGAATCATATTATCCATTGACTGAAATAAATCCCTTGAACGATTATTCTTATTATCAAAATAAAATGAACAGTAGAGAGAGAGTAAAATGAATGATGATTTGAACCAATGTCCAATGCCAAGCAGGCAGCCCAATCATGTATGCAATTCTGTCCACAAGAAGCAACAGTCAAATACTAACTGGAGAGTAGCTTAAGCAATGACAGAATGATGTCCTAAGGGAACTCAGTCCTTGATCATATGATGTAACCTTCTTTACTGAGAGGAATAAGCTCAAGATAGTCCAAGAATGGATAATCAAAAGACTGTTGTCTAATGTATGTAATGTAGGGCTTGAGTCTTCAATATTGTAGTAGAATTCAGTTGCTTCATAGATAAACATTACAACCTTTGGAATAGACTATGGCCTACCCTCCTTAACTTCAGCTAAGATGGAGGATACAAACTAACCTTTATGCCATTCCATAAGTGCCTTCAACATGTTGAAGTAGAAGCCCTTGCTACAGTCCAATCTAAAATATATATGATACGAAGAAAAACACAGAAATACTTCTTATCTTAATTATCGTCTGAAATGGAAGAGAATCCATAGCCTTAAACCTCCTCCAAATAGTTCTCCGAGCATGATGTTTGGCTAAGACAAACCTCAGACAGTTCTGTCTCTTTCTTCCACAAAAGAAAGACAAACTACGACTCTTTTTCCCTTGAACGACTTGGCCTCATATTCATAGTTTATATTAGAATAATTATGCTCCTCGTTGATGATGAAATGATGTTGGAAGCACCTCTATATATAGTAGTCATTGGGAATGAGCGGACATGGCTATTAGGCTTGATGAGATGACATAAGGTGAGGCCAACCTTGTTAATTTAGTTATCAGAGAAGGAAAATTCATAATCACACTTGCTTGACCAAATGAGACAATATTTGTATCGATTTTGGTCCTCTTGAAGAGAGAAATTCAATTCTGCAATAATATTCCCCATAAGAGCTCTCCAAAGTGGAATTTGCCCCTAGTTGCTAATTTTAACAATATCTGAACTAGGGAGAATTCCACCTAATCCATCCATCATCATGCCATCTAATGAGCCCCTATTTAGAAGATCGGTTGCAAACTGAAAAAAAAAGAAATGGTTTTGTTATTGTCAATATTGGTACATGTTGAATAAGATGTTTTAATTGCTCAAAGGTAGTTGTACATTCTAGTTTCCATTGGAATTTAACTCCTTTTCTATGCAATGGTTTTATTGGATGCCTAATCTTTGAAAATTTTCAATTAAAACTCCAGTAATTCTCAGCCAATCCCATAAAGGATCTCACTATAGTCAACTTTCAAGGAATAGGCCACTTTATGATGCATTTGATCTTATCAAGGTCCACTGGTACTCCTTCGGAAATAGTATGTTGCAAGTATTGAATTTGTGATTGGAAGAAAATAAATTTGCTGAAGTTGGCATACAGCTTGTGCTCTCTCAGTAATTGAAAAAATTCTACCAAATGTTCATCATATTCCTCATTGTTTGTATAATAAACCAAGATGTCATATATAAAGATCAACACCAACTTCTGAAAGTTTTCTTCTAGATGTCTTCATCATTAAATTGTACTTGATGGAACCTAGATCTCATGTCTATCTTTAATAATATTGTATATCCTCTCATATGATCGAACAAGTCATGAATCCCAAGAAAAGGATACTTGTTCTTCATTGTGGCTTTATTTAACTACATGTAGTCAATGAAAAATCGCAATGTAATATTATTTTTATTATGAATAATATTGTAGCTCCTTAGGATGATACACTAGGTTTGATGTATTCCCTTTCCATCATTTTGTTTAACTACAATTTTAGTTCCACCAGCTCCGGTATGCTCATGCAATACAATTTTTTAACAGTGGTGCCAATCTTGGTAATGATTTGATTGAGAAATAAATTTATCTTCTTGGTGGAAATCTCAGGATTTCCTCGGGAAACACGTCATTGAACTATTTTAGTATTGGATAGTATTTCATTCTGTCTCTATTAACCTCTAATTCACTACTTACTTGGAAAAGTGTAGCTCCCGCACCTTCTAGTTTTGTCCCTCTATTTGAAATGTTTATATTTGCCTAACATTCATGGATTTCCTTATTCCTTATAATTTCCCTTTGTCCGCTTTATCAATAAGGCATTCTATTGACTTTTTCTAGCAATCAATCTTACTATTGTGGGTCACTATCCAATCCATGTCAAGTTAGGCATAAAAGAAAGCAGGAAAAATCAGGATGAAGAGATTGCAAGAGAGATAAAGAAAGAGATGCATACCCAAGACATACAGGTTGAACAAGAAGAGGATGACAAAGAGGCATACATTGTGCATATTGCAGAATAGAACAACTATCAACCTCCACCTCCTCTTATTGTTGGCCACATCCCATTAAGTGAGATGGTAATATCTCCTCAACAAGATGACTTGTTCATGGATATTTCCAATATTACCTTTGATCATTTGAATAGCAAAATAAGAAAAGATAGACAAAGGTACTTTTTAGATGACCTTATTCATCATGTTCCTATCTACGTAGAAAGGTAATTGTGTGGAATACTAGGAATAATCTAAGAATAGTCGCAAAAGCAAATGCAGCTTCTGTAGAAGCCTTAAAAGTAAACATTGATATCTTGATTAAAGAAAATAAGAAATTAGGAAAGGAATTATATTTTTAAAGGAAATAGATTGATCATCTCCTCATTGAGAATCAGAGGTTGTCTTTCACTAGTTATAATAGGAAGGAGCTACGAGCAACAATTTTGGAGGAAAATCAATCAATGGGAGACACAATGCGACAACCATATGAAGAAATGATCACCCTTCGTAAGATTGTAGTACCCTTGAATGCAATAAAAAAGTGATAGTGAGAGAATCTAAAATCTTTGAAGACAATTTATGTAGCTATTGATGCGATTTAAGAGTTGGGCACTAATTATAGAAATTAACCATCAATTTTGTTGAGGAAGACAAGGCAGGATGTTAAATTGGATAGGGTTGAGGTCAGGATACTTATATAGGGTAATAAATATCTCACCACGTATATGGCCAACGCCATATCTTCCTACTCTATACTCTATCATGGTTTGGACTCGGTGCACAAGATACCTTCCATCAGAGCATTTGTGGAAACCAAAGGGAGAAATTTTGTCAGGAAAGAGATAGAAGAATTATTTACCAACATGAGATAGGTAACCATCAAGGAATATTTAGAAGTTACAAAGGATAATGTTCTATAATTTGTAGCCAGAATTTCCAACTTGAGTATGAAGTTATTCTTGTTGTGGAACAACATTTAGATTGGTTCCTACTTTCTCCCTACTTGTTGATGATGCTAGAAATATGCCAACAAAGGGAGTCTCCCAGGTATGAAGTCTTAATTAGACCTCACACCATTTGGGGTAGGAGCCCCATCTAGATAATAGGCCCAACCACCATATTCTTAAGGATTTACCTTGGTTGCAATTATCAACATAGGAGATTATGCAAACAACCTTTGAAAGAAGCAAGTTAACACTCTGAGTCATACAATTGTAATGTATATAAGGTACTTTCATAGGACATAAAGAAAGGGTTAGACTCTAAAAAAAAGTAATAATACTATCCTAAAAGAAACACACAAGTACATAAATGAATCGTTGATTAATATGCAAAGTAGTTCACAAGATAACATCACTCATAAAAGAAATTAACAATGCATGTTCAACAAGATGCATACTAAAGCCAACGAAATAGTTCATTTTCATTAGTATGTGTAAACATAAACATACACCAAAAATAATGAAAGAATATTCTTATAATCATTCATGACATATGCATGAAAGTGTGTTGGCTTTGAGAGCTTTATATATTATGTTGAAAATGTAGCAAGAAAATCTAGTTTTGACTTTTCCTTGGTCAAACTAGATTAAAATTCGAATTTCAATTTCAGGAGAATACTTGGAGGTAGTTAACAGATATGATGTGGCTCTTGTCACTTATTTAACTCAGTAAAATTTAGTTGGAGACACTTGATTTTAGTTCTACATGATTGCTAATTTTTTTCAAACTATTTCAGTTATTTTGAGTTATTGTCAATTTAACTAGTTCTCGATGTTAGTAGAACTAGTCGAGGTCAAGTTGAGGTTGTGTAACTCTTTTTTTTTCATTGAGTGATCATCTACTTAGCTAATCAATCAACCCAAAATAAGTGTTTCATGCAGAGAATTTGAGTTACCCAGCTGAGATTGGAGTTCAAGGGTAGTGTACTATCAATTGTAAACTAATCCAAGTTATACAGGTGGTGCATGCAGTCAGAGGATTTCCATATGGTAATTACATAATTCCTTGGAGTGAAATTCCTAAATGATAGGGGAAAATTCCCAAGGGAACAGTGCAAGGAAATAGGAGCTTGGAGACTCAGAATTTTGGCAAAATATTGGCCAAGGTTAGTGAGTTAGGTAGAGGATAGAATATACAGGTGCAGGTTGAGCTCAAGCTTGAGCATAGCATATTGTATTCATCTAGTTTCTTTGACTAATGCAATACAAATAGTAAGGGGTTTTGAGTGCTTGCTTTCCCCTAGATAAATATATGTGTATATGTGTTGAATCTTGATGCATGTTAATGATTTGTGTTCTCGATCGTGAATTTACTTCTGCAGATCAACATAGTAGCTTCTAGTATTATGATTTAGAAAATTTAATGAGCATTTTAAAATCTACACATTAATTTCTACATGGTATCAGAGAGAGATTCACAATAGAGAAGAGATTTTGAATTTTTCATTGCAGGTGGTTCGAATTTGAAGATTAGTGTTACAGGTTTTCTCCATGACTAAGAAGATGCCTTTTAATCGACTCAAGATCGAGTATGCTTTGGAAGGAACCAAAAATTTTGTGGCATGGAAGATCTGCATGGAGGAAGTATTAGGTGATAATAGACTACTATAATACGTCAAGACATATATAGCAAAACCCCTAGCATCTCATTCCCAGGATCTTGCTCAGTGGAAGAAGGATGTGGCTAAACCTAGGAGGATCATATTGGAGGGAGTTTGAGATCATATTGTCTTGAATATCCATGGGAAAGAGACTTCATTCATGATGTGGAAAACACTAACAGAGTTGTTTTAGAAAAATAGTGACCACAAGAAGTTAGCACTCAAGGACAAGCTTCGAAGTATTAAGATGCAAAAAGAATGAAACAATTTTGTAGTACCTTAGTAGGTTTACAAAGTGTTGTAATGAGATTGGTGAGGTCAGTCTTACTATCCCTGAAGAAAATATGATAGCTCTAGCCCTCTTGGGCATTCCCAAGAGCTGGCATAGTTATCAAGTTTTTGTAAATGGTAGAGAGAAACTACCAAACTGGGAGCGGTTATGGTCTAATCTAGTGCAAGAAGAAATAAAGCGAAGAAACAAAAATGAGAATTCATCCAAGTGTGAGGATGAAGAGAATTGTGCCTTGGATAGAAAATAAAAGAAATGGAAAGGGAAGCAATCCTAATCCAAAGTAGAATCTGGTCAATGGGAAAGAAGAAATACTTGTCCAAAATAAAGTGCTTTCAGTGTCATGAATTGGGACACTATGCCGTGAAATGTCCACACAAGAAGGAAAGCAAGAAGATCGCAGGAGGAGAAGCGGGTGAACCTTCGCTTCACAATTGGAACTTGATTCTACCCTCATTAAATGCATGGAAATCATAGCAATGGGTAGTGTGTGGTATCTCGACAATGGTACCTCATTCCTCATGATGGGGAACAAAGAATTTTTCAGTGACTTCGAGGAGAAGGATCTCCATATGCAATCAAGATGGGATGTAACACCATCCTCCCACATTTACCCAAGTAACTAGACCACTAGGTTAAACATGTGATGAAGAGTTACTATGATATTATTCAACTTCCTAACTATAGTTAAGGAAGTGGAATTGATGAACCAACACTTCATAGGCCTCCCTCAGGTGTTATAGGACCCCCATGAGCTAATCCACCTCTCCTGGTGCCGAAACACCGAGTTAACTTAGAATTTAAATGAATCAAACCCCCAGTCACTCCAATGACATGGGAATTCTTTCAATTGGGACCCTCCAATTTCTCCCACAATGCCTACAAGTGGGAGAATGCGGTTTTTTTCAGGTAGTTCTGTGACATAGACTATAAGATTTAAGCCACTTTTTTAGGGTTAATCTCCAACCACTACTCGGAACTTGTTGATATTATTTGAGACAATAAACGACACTAAGACAAAGCCTCTAACAATGAACTGTATTAGATACTTGACCTAACCAAGCCCAACCATGACAGGGATTACATCAAACATGTCACAAATATGCATTCTATAGGTCATAACAATAGATCTGAGCATATGGGTCTCATACTTATCTGATAATTTCTAAGAAGCATTATTTCCCTATTACATTGGTTGCATTATCATCTATAGGTCATATATTCATTTTTCATTCATTTACAAATTAAAACATGATGAGATCCATAAATCATCATTGTCATAAAACACATTCATAACTAGAATATAAACCAAGTTTGATACTTCCATAAACCATTGGACCATATATTGGTTGGACCAAATCTTTCTTTCATCTGATCACCCCCATTCCATATTCAAAGCTTCAATGTGGAACTCATAGCGAAAAATCAACCAGGGCTTCTTGAGGATATACCAACTTATTGTCATCAATAGAAACAAGCTTTACCACAATCCTCATCAGATCACTAGGCCCTAAACAAGAATGGATACCACTAGATTTCTCCACCTACACCATGAGGAATTTTATTTTTTCCTTGTCTCTAGGATTTATCGTAATCCACATTCTAATTCAAGGATCACTAAGCCTTAATTGAGAGTTCACCCTCTAGGATTTACCGTATAGCTCGCCATTCATCAGCCAAGGATTTATAGGCTTGATCGAGGGCACCCACCTCTAGAATTTACATTATATCCCACC
Source organism: Pinus tabuliformis (assembly GCA_031772625.1). Classification (NCBI taxonomy): domain Eukaryota; kingdom Viridiplantae; phylum Streptophyta; class Pinopsida; order Pinales; family Pinaceae; genus Pinus; species Pinus tabuliformis. The sequence continues at coordinate 387,104,537 of CM062819.1, forward strand.
ATTCACCAGTCGAGGATTCCTAGGCCCACTAAAGTAACACAAAATCTGGCTTTATCGCAACCCATAGTCCGGTTCAGGGGTTACTAGGACGAGGATTTACTGCAATCCATAGTCCAGTTCAAGGATCACTAGGCCCTGTGTTCTTTCTTTCAGAGATCCACCTCACTCAATTTTAAATCCATCTAGTAATCCATCTCAACCAAAACATGATAACCCCATCACAACATGGCTATTCAGAAATCACAATGTTGAGTTGAACAACACTGTCACACTTGGAAAAACCCATCCCCATGACAACAACAGAACCAAGAACACACATGCATAGCCATGCATGGTAAATATATCTAGGAAATCACACATGCAAACTGATACCTACAAATAATCCTGTTGTGGCTACTTGAACCTGCTCTTCATTTCCTGATCTATTCTTCCCCTTGCATTCTTTGATTTCCTTGATCCAATGCTAAATTTCTCCAAGAAAACTCTAAGTGTCTGAGAGTGTGAAAGAGAAAGAATAGAGAGAGAGCACAAAAACTGAAATAACAAAAGGTTACAAACAGATCCTTAGAAGCCCTTCTATTAATGAGGCCTCTATTTTCTTCAATTTCCATTATTTTCCTTCATTTTCCTCCTCACATGAAACCTAAGACCTTTCAATTTCCTTATCTCCTAATTTCCATTATTTTCATAAATAAAATGCCAATTAATGCCTCATGCCTTTCCAAAACATTTGACATTTCCTTTGCCAATTTCTTTATGCATAGTAACTGAAATGAACACCCACTAGGATGTTTCTCCCACCATTCAACTTGGAATGTGTGTCCCATGACCATGGTCTTATATATATTTTTACATGATATTTTATCAAGGTTGTTATAGAACCCTCCCCCTTGGGGGAATAACTTCCTCAGTGTTCAATGACACATATAAACCAACAAATTGATGAAAAGAAAAAAATACCACCCATGGCAATTTATAACCCACCTCGTTGTTGTATTTACAATGAACACTTCCTGAAAACATGACAAATATATCGTTTACAAGAGATTTATAACACATCTCATTACGGTATTTACAATAACAACTACACTTTCTCAACCAGAAAATAACCATACTATCTATGGAGCTTTATAAATCGAGCTTCATACAATATTTACAATAATATACATATATGCAAACTTGCTTGACCAATAAATAAAAGGATATGATGCTTGTATCCATAACAAGGGAATCTAGAGGCTCACACCTCCACCCTCAAAGTAGTACCAAGGTTCACCTCCCTCCGAGGAAGTCCATAATCCACTACCAAATTCAAATCTACATACAATGTCCAATGCTACAATCCTGTGCCACTTGTCCTCTCAATGAAAATTTAATGGCTCATTGTTCTAGGGTGCACCCCTAATGTGCATCTGATTCCATCTGGCAATGCTAATAACCAAATAAACCCATCCCTGACCTTGCCTTCTCTGCTACACAGTCCCTTGAGAAATCCGATCACCACCTCTCGTGTAATAATACACCATCCAAGTTTCATTAGCATCCCCTTCTCTACTATATAGTCCCTCAGGTGACCCCTCCCTTGGCAAGGTTTCCTCGCATCAGAATATCCAAAAATCAATGCATGTCCCTACTTCAAAACTAGCATACCATTCATAGCATGCTCATGGAAATAAATGGACATGATTGGGTACCGGTGTCCTACAATGGCCCCACTCCTAAAGTTCTTTTCCAATGTATTGCTTCTTATTCCATTTATTTTCACTAACGCTATGAATTCTTGCAGTCGGTTTCAACCATCCCAAACTTGGCATTTGCATGCTTTCTTGTATCAAGCACATAAATCCCAATAGAGTCAAAATGAATTGAAATAAATCAAAATCATACCTCATTGGTGGCCTATCAATAAGGTACACTTGCACTTATGTTCACTACCTGTCACAATAGGCCAAACTGGGTCTTGACCAAATCTTCATCTATAAACATATCACATCCAGTTAGCTCAAAACACAATCATCCTAGATCAAAATCATGAATTGCATGCAATCATCATAAACTAGAGTCATAAATCACATGTAACCATCATAAATCAGAATCATAGATCACATTCATATTAAAACTGAAATAAGATACTGATACCTATCCTTTAATAGGTCTTTTTCTTCTAAATTTGTCCTTTGTCCTTTATGTACACACACTAGATTTGTTACTACACCCAACAACCACCTAGTGCATTCTCTCCTCTTCAATCATGTACATATACACATAGTGTACATCACAACAAATACATCCACACATGACGTACAACACCACACAATACATACACCTACACCCGGTGTACAACACAATACATATACATACACAGAGTACAACATAATAAATGCACATACATAGTACCACATTCCGTAACATAGCATGTACGACCTGCACACAATACCACCTGTACACCAATACCATATGTACAACATGTACATAGTACCACCTGTACATAGCACCACCTACACAACATGTGCACAACATCACATGTACATGACACCTCCTCCACAACATGTACACAATGCCACATGTACACTGCAACACTTGTACAATGTGTGCAAAATACCACATGTACACAACAACACATGCATGACATGTACACAAAACCACATGTACACAATACCACATGCATTCCATGTACATAACACCACATGAACAACACGTACACAATACCACATGCACACAACACCATATATACAAAAGGCACAGAACACCATAGGTACAATCATTGAATATACAATATCAATCCCAATCCCCAAGACCCTCAAAAATAAAATACAAGAGAAAAAACAAACAATAAGAAAACCATGAAAAACCAATAGCAATACAACACCACAATAAAGTGGCAAGGCCTTACACGAGACATAAACAAAAATGCAAATCAAGCAAAAAAAAACACAAAAGGCCAAAAGCACAAGACTCCCAACAAACACTAGGACTCAATCGACATGGGTTCCAAATGCTTCCAAGGGAAAGTGCAACCCAATCCTTCTTCAATATTTCATGGCAGTCTCTTTTTCCATGTAATCCTTGCATCATATTACCCTAAACACATGATTATTAGTCTATAAGTAAACATAACAATATACAAGTTATCTTACCTTGTTGCGCCAATCATATTTCCTTATAACAGAACACGTACATAACATATCTCAAGAAACTCCAATTCCTTGATGTATCTAACCAAAACTAGAACCCAACTGTTATACATGTCAAATACATGTTCATAAATATGGCACATATCCACATAATTTTAGAAAATAACAAGGTCAAGAAGACTTCCTATATTCATGCAAGAACTCATTTGTTTGGTGTTGTGATCTCCAAATTCCCTTCTTTTACCTTTTACCTTGCTGCAATCGAGTCTTACTATGTACTGTCACATCACCCAACTGTTAGTTATATAAACAATTCAACTATTACCTTGTCATGCTAATACCAAGCATCTTTCCCTGTAATTGTTTACACATGTCATCCACATGTTCCAAGGATCAAAACATCATGTCTATTAATTGAAATCAACCTTTACCAAGTCTAATAGCCATGTCATGATCAACATTCAAGTCACATTCATTAGTAATAATACATAATGCTACAACTACAACCTACTTATGCTCAAGTACATATCAACTATCTCAACACATATGTGTTAGTACAACCATCTTAAAACATGATCATTTCTTCTTGCAATATTACAAACACATACTCATGTCATGCAAGTAATCAAACATTCAAACAACATATAGACAACATATTAAGCACCAAACACTCAAACACCAAATAAACGACATAATTAAACATTCAAACGTCAAATAGATGGCATAAGAAAACTCATACCTTAATGTATCTCAGGGGAGGCTATCTTGTCTACACAATCAATCTAGATTAGCATGATATATATTCAAACACATAAAATCAAACATATATAAGGTCATGATATCCATAACAGTAACTAGCTAACATGTTCACCTCATAAGCTCATAAACAATTATCATTCATGCATAACAATCGCATATGCACGTAAGTCTAGACATAATATCACAATATATTAACTCATACTTGATTTTCATAACCATAATCATCTAGGTCAATCCAAATTAGCATGATACATATAACATAAATATCTTAAATGAAATAACCCTAATCATCTAGTTAACTAACATAAAACAACAACAAGTTAATCATATAACATAATCATCAACCACATGTAACATAGTCATCAAGTTAATACCATGCATGACTAACCAACACGTGTACATATGATCACACTAATTAACTAAAATCTATCATGTATGTAACCATAACATTAATATAATGAAAGGCATACATATAACCATAATGCATATAACAACCTTTAACCTACATACCTGCATACCACCATACAAACCTGTATGAGGATCCACTCTTACCCCAGGTCGAGTGTTGCAACTTCGCTTTGATGGTATACATCTCTTTCTCTATCTCAACCAAAACATTAGCATCATAACATACCAACAACATCATGGTGAACTAAAATGCCTACAATGACCTCATGCACGGCAACCATGCCCACAATAATGCATGCATAACAACATATATACATTGACATGCATAACAAATGCATATACAACTGACATGCTTTCATGACAAATGCATCCAACAAAAACATAATAAAATTTTACATGAAAACACAACTATAACAATGACCACTAACATACATACCTAACAAGAACATATACAACTTACATGCATGCATGACAAATAGATTCCTCCCATCTAGTCTAAGTGTTGAACCATGCTCTGATACCACTTTGTAACACCCTCCTCCCACATTTTCCAAAGTAACCATCCCACCGGGGTAAACATGTGATGAAGAGTTACTGTGATATGATTCAACTCCCTTAGTGAAATTAAGGAAGTGGAACTGATGAACCAACACTTCACAAACCACCCTCGAGTGCTACACGACCCCAGGAGCTAATCCACCACTCCAGGTGCCTAAACCTTGAGTTAACCTAGCCTTTCATTGAATCAAACCCCTATTTGCTCCCATGACATGGGAATTCATGCGATTGGGACCCTCCAATCGCTCCCACAATGCCTGCAAGGGAGAGACTGCAGTCTTTCTCAGCCAGTTATGTGCCAGAGACTGTGAGATTTAAGCCACTTTTTTAGGTCTAGTCTCCAACCACTGCCTGGAATTTGATGAGACTTTCTGAGACAATAAATGACACCAAGAAAAAGCCTCTAACATAAAAATTAATAAAGGACTTGACCTAACCAAGCGCAACCATGATAGGCATTTCGTCAAACATGTCACAAATATGCATTCTACAGGTCATAACAACATATCTGAGTGTAGGGGTCTCATACTTATATAAGAATCACTAAGAAGCATTGTTACCTTATCACATCAACTATATTATGATCTATTAGGTCATATATTCATTGCTCATTCATTTACGGATCAATACACTATGAGATCCATACATCATCACTGTCATAAAACACACTCATAACCATCATATAAACAACATAAATAATAGGGATACAATAACCATAGAATCCACATATAAACCAATACATTTGCACATGAAATACCAAGTAGAAGGAACTCTTAAAAATGAATGCAAAAGCCAACTAGGTTTGGGACTTCCACAAACCACCTGACCATAGATTGGATGAACCAAATCTTTCTTTCACCCAATCACCCCCATGTTATATTCCAAGCATGAATGTGGGACTCATAACCAAAAATCAACCAAGGCTTCCTAAGGCTACACCACCTCACCCTCATCAGTATAACTAGGCTTTACCACAATCGTCACTAGATCACTAGACCCTAAACAAGCATGGATTCCACCAAATTTCTCCACCTACACTGTGATGAATTTTACTGTCTTCTAGTCTTTAGGATTTACCACAATCTACATTCGAATTCAGGGATCACTAAGCAATAATCGAGACTCCACCGGCTCTAGGTTTACCATATATCCTTCCATTCACTAGCAAAAGATTCTTAGGCTTCATCAAGGGCACCCACCTCTAGGATTTACCATATATCCCACCATTCATCGATCCCTAGGCCCACTGAGGAAACAAAAAATATGGATTTACCGCAACCCACAATTTTCTTCAAGGGTTATTAGGCCAAGGCTTTGCTGCAATCCATAGTCTGATTCAAGGATCACTAGGCCATGTGTTTTTTCTTTCAGAGATCCACCTCACTCAGTTTCGAATCCATCCAGTAATCTATCTCAATGAAAACATGGGAACCCCATCACACCATGGCTATCTAGAAATAAAAAATCTAGGCTAAAAAATACTGTCAAACCTAGCAAAACCCATGCCCATGACAACAATAGAACCGAGAACATACATGCATAACCATGCATGCTAAATCTAGCAAGGAAATCAGACATGAAAATTGATACCTAAAAATAATCTTGTCGTGGCTGCTTGAACCTGCTCTTCCTTGCTTGATCTTTTCTTCCCCTTACCTTCTTTGATTTCCTTGATCCAATGTCGAAGTGCTCCAAGAAAAGTTTCGAAGAGTGTGAGAGAGAGATAATAGAGAGAGAGTTCTAGAACTAAACTAAAAAAAGGTTACAAATTGATCCTTAGAAGTCTTTTTATTAATTACGCCCGTATTTTATTCAATTTCCATTATTTTCCTTCATTTTCATCCTCACATGCAACCTGTGACCTTTCACCTTCCTTTTCTCCTAATTTCCATTATTTTCATAAAAAAAATTCGAATTAATGCCTCATGCCTTTCCAAATCCTTTTCCATTTCTATTACCAATTTCCTTTAGCCAAAATCATTGAAATAAACACTGATTATGATGTTTTTCCCACCATTCAGCTTGGAATATGTGGCCCATGACCGTGGTCTTATATCTTTTTTACATGAATTTTTACCTGGGTTGTTACATGGTAGATGATGGAAGGTATAACGTGGCCGACATTATTATAGTTACCTTTCAGAGGGAGTCTGGCTCCCCTCTTAGGCTCAAGGATGTGATGTATGTAATGGGTTTGAATAAGAATATAGTTTTTGCTTGGTGTTCGAAGACCATGGCTAAGATGAAATATTAAGAAAAATGAAGCCTTTCTTGAGACACATTTCCATGGGACAAGTGAAGCAAATCACGGTTTGAGTGAAGAACCTCAACAAATGAGATGTGGAAGACTATGCATGATTGAGCACATGAGTAGAGAAGGTGCATAGCCGATATGTCAGTGAGTTATCGCATGGAAGACTTGGCCATTTGCATCATGATGATTTGAAGATCATGTCGCAAATTTCTATAGGCCTCCCTAATGGAGTACTAGAGCAGTGGGATACAGGCAAAGGGTGTACCGTGAGGAACTACACAAAAGCCACCTTTAATGATCGAGACAACAAGGCACATGTAATCCTTGAAAGGATCTACTCTGATGTCTATGGACCTTTCTCGACAGCCTCCACTTCCAAGCACAAGTATTATGTTATATTTGTAGATGATTCCTCACGAAAATGTTGGATCTACTTCATGCTGAAGAAAGACTAGAAATTTTCCAAATTTGTTGATTTTAAAGCACTTGTTGAGAAAGAGATTAGCAAAAAGGTGAAGTCTCTCAGGGGTGATAATGGTGGTGAGTGCATGTCGAATGAGTTTAAAAACTTATGTGTAAAGGAAGAAATTCTATAGGAGTTGATAGCACCTCATAACCCATAACATAATGGGGTCACTGATAGGAATAACAAAGGTATCATGGGAGAAAGATGGGTGATGTTTTATGAACAAAGGCTACAACTACACTTGTGGGATGAAGCATGCAACACAATGGTCTACTTGCATAATAGAATTCCCCACAAAATTCTTGGCATGAGTACACCAAAGGAAGATTTTTCAGGGAATAAACCAGATGTGTCACACTTTAGGATCTTTGGATCATCAATTTACTGTCATGTTTCCAAGGAAGAAAGGAAAAATCTAGAGTCGACAACATAGTTGGGCATATTTTAGGGGTACATAGATATACCTCACAACTATCAAGTGTACTTGTCATCCCTCATGATGACAGTGGTGAGATGGGATGTGAATTTTGATGAGGAGAAGGCAATGAGGTGTTATCTTGAGAGGGAGCTTCAGTTTCATCTTGATCAAGAGCTTTTGGCTCCAAAGGAAGAACCTCGGGAAGTTATGGAGCAGCCACAAGTAGAGGAGGAGAGAGTGGAGACATCCACTCAAGCAGAGACATCTAGAGATGGAAGGAAGCGGACCAAGGAAGCTAACATATTATTGCAGGAGACTATAGAGAATGTGGGAGCACCCACATCACAATGTAAGGAAAGGCGGTCACCGAATTAGTATATTGGCTACGTGGCTTTGATGAGCAAACTTGTAGAGACACATCCATCCTCATTCGAATAATTTGTAGAGAAACCTATATGGGTTGATGCTATGTTAAAGGAATATGATTCCATTGTTAGAAACAGTGTTTGGGAAGTGGTCCCAAGACCAACAGACAAATATATGGTTGGTTCAAGATGGATTTACAAAGTAAAGCATGCAGTAGACGAGAGAATAGAGAAACACAAGGACAGATTTGTGGCCAAAGGGTTCTCTCAGGTGGAGGGAATTGACTATGAGGAGACCTTTGCTCTATAGATTTTAACCTTATACGAAAATTACCTGTAAACAAATTCTTCAAATAGAAAATCAACAATAGCGAGAGCATAAAAATAATATGCATACATATTTTCCCCTAGATCCCAAAACCAAGACTACCATATTAATGTTTCATTATCTTCCTTTCAATGTTACAATACATATATGTACATGCCAATGAATTCATTAACCCTAGATTATAACATAACCATAGTTCCCTTGATTAGATCTACAAAATAGCATGGGAAGAAAACCATCATGCCCAAAACCATGTGCAAAACTCATTCACAAAACCATGGGTAGGTCCACCCATCATCTTTGGGTCTACCCCCACCCTTGGGTCTGCGCAACTATTATTGGGTTAACATAAAATGAAAAAAATTCCCAGGGTGCTGCCCAGATCCTGTGTAAGGGGGCTACTGCCCCCCATCCAAACCCCCTGACAGGGGGGGATGCTACCCACCCTGTGACCACCCCACTTCATCTAGCACAATGTACAATGCTTGGTTCTAGTCATCGAGAGAATATAACACATACCCATCATGCTCCATTAGCAAGGTACTCATCCATAAGGTCAATTTTAGCACTGTCATCGTAGATGGGGTTGAAGATCCACTAGATGGATGTGAATATAGCATTCCTCAATGGAGTTATTGAGGAAGAGGTGTATATTAAGCAACCAGAGGATCTTGATACCTTTGAAAAAGAGTCGCATGTGTGCAGACCCAAGCAAGTGTTGTATGGACTCAAGAAAGCACCTCGTGCTTGGTATACTGGTGGGCTCCAGTATTGTAGCAATAATGCTACAACTCCTGGAGCTTCCTTCTCTAATTTTATCAACCCGGTAGTTCGTAACAAACTTGGAAGCGACGGTGCTGTATGCACAAGTACTAGCTCTTGTCGCAGCTGTCACTTGGTCAGCTGGCACAAGTTCTCTAGGGCTCAAGCCAACTTCTATGAGCTCTCAGAAGAAGCTTTTTAACTGATGAACGAAAGCTAACTCAAAGGAAATTAACCTACTTTTCAAAAATAATGAAATGAAAACCAACAAGAAATGAAAACCCTAGCAAACCCTAATTCTACCATCTAGTCCTTCTGATGCAACGGTGGGAATGCAAACTACTGAAAGTGATGCCATTACTTCTAGTAAGGTGAGATGCATGTGTTTAGGCTACTTTCATCTGAAGAGAACATATTTTTGTATTTTTGCTCAAGTTGTTGGAATTATTATGCATATGCTTCTAACTGGGTCTTGACTGTGCAGGGATAGATCAAGGGGAGGAATGCTTGGAAGAGGTCAGGAAGGCTTAGAGAGGGTCTAAGGAGTCCCTAACATCCTTTCAGATAGTTTCACAAAGTTTGGATGGCAAGCAACCGTGTTCATGAGCTTCTACAGAAAATCTGCAGGGGTTCTATAGGATGTTCAGGATTTCTACAGGAAGTTCAGTAATTCCTACAAGATGTTCTACAATCGGATTTTTGGGTGATGGATGAGTGGAAGAGGCTGCATGGATGGATAGGGAGGTAGGAGGGGGGTTTATAATGGCTTATGGACAGAGAGATGAGATGAAGAGGGGGTGTGCAAAGCTGGTTGGTCTAGAGGAGGGTAGAGGGAATAGAAGGTCGAAAAGGTAGAATAACGTGGGTGATAGAAGAGTTAGGAGGCAAGTGGTCAAACTGGGAGATGAGTAGATGGCCTAGGCATGGCTTAGAAGGATAAGGGAGTGAAGGAGTAGCACTGCACAGTGTAAATGAAACAAATCATCCACGTCTTGCACATAACCGAAATTTCATCAACTTATTCTAACTGTTTTATTAAAAACCAAAGAACAACAATGTTGTTTCTAAGAAAAATCATGCATGGTGCTGAAGCAAAGAACCATTCCACAAGATCTAAATGCATGGACACTTCTACAAACGAAAATATTGCATCAAAGATTGCATGGACTTGTAAAACAATGTTTTGGTGGGTGGCACGGTCTGCAATTCCAGTCCCTAAACAGAGGTGAAAGTGAGTGTGCAGTCAACCCTTTTTGGAACTCTGATTAACTCCAATCTCCTTACTCTAATCTGAGCTGCTGAAGCAACTCTGTTCATAAAACTCACCTACTTAACCACACCAAGAAATTCAACTCAGCAAACTGTGTTTCCAAATGCATGTAAAGGGAAAGAAATACAATGCTGAAAGAAAGGTAACAATACAAAGGAAGGAGGCCTTAGGCTCTCAGGTTGGGCCCAACCCCCAGAGCTATGGCTCCTTTAAGAACTCAGAACTGAACTCAAATCTGCCTGCTTTTCATTAAAAGATAATAGTCATAAGTCAAATAACATGCCAAAAATGGCTTACAAAGAGCAAAACAGAGCTATCAGCTCGTAGTTCAGAATATGCAACAAGGTTTCAAAAGTCCCCCTCGAAGGCTACAGCCTCATCATTTATACTTTACGAGGGCCAAGCTAGCCTCCTAAATTAGTGGGGTTTGGCTGACCAAACTAAGAGTGATCTGCTGCTTCCTCAAAATCCGCTTGGCTGCCTTCTAGCTCGGTGGTGGTGGCTGTTGGACCTCGGAGTTAGGGGTGAAGATCACGAGGAAGGTCATTCAATGCTGTGGACAACCTTCCTACAAAATCTCAATCCCATCTTGGTTGTCTCCTAGCCCTCATCTGCGTGGTTTTGCTCCATTAAATGTCAAAAAACCTGAAATAAACATGTGTTAGCCACCTAGGAATAGTGACTGCCCTCATTCGTACAAATGACATAAATATACTAAAAAAATGATGCATAAGTTATGAAAAATGAAGGGTTGAGCAAGGGTAGTTAGGCCAAATGAGCCCAAAATGTTACCAAATTTGGGGCTCATCATCACCCCCCAGCTAAAATGATTGCTCATCCTTGAGCAACTAATCCAGCTCCTCGTCCTTCATTGCCTTCACTGCCACCCTCACATCCCAAGCTTCTGCAGTAGTGTCCTCCTTACTGACATGGAACCCAGCCTTTATTTCCACCTCTTCCCACTGTTCATGCTCATCTTTCTCTGTGTTGCCTTCCATCAATCCTAACAGCAGAGGTGGGCTTAGTTTGAGGCCAATCCAGCTGGCCTGGAGGTTTTGCATGGATTTCTTATAGAGGGGCACCCGTACTAGAGCTTCCCTCATTCGAGTTGGAGTATGATATTCTCTGATTTTTAGACTGTGGGCCAATGTGTTCCATCAGCGGGTGCAAGCTTGAACACAGTTGTCCCCTAACAGTCTCTCCATATCCTCGAAGTGCGCTATGGCCTGGGCCTGCTGATCCATATATTTCAATGAAGCTTGAGGGTCGGTGGATAAGTGTTGGTGTGCCGATATTAATGCAGTTGGATCCCCTGGTTCTGCTCTAATTAGCAATGGCTCATTCAGCTCTCGGTTCATGACCGCTTTGGCTTCTGCTGCTCTTTTGTCTTCATGGTTCAACCATGAGGCAAATGCCATTAACTGCATATCCCCTAAGACCGTGTTGGGATCCCATGAAGTCACATTAGGAAGGGCCAAATTATGGAGGTAGAACTCCGATAGTTTGGCCTTATCCTCTGATGAACTGGTATTGCACAATTCAGTGAACTGTTGCGGGTCTTGGAGCTGAGAGATACCCCTTTACGCCAAGGTATTGATTTGAAATTGCAGCCACTGGTCTCTCAGGTACAGGCCATAGGATTTGGCCGGCTGTCTGCATTGTATAGCATCCATGGCCCAACTAGCCATGCAGGCCAATTGTGCCTCTTTCTGCTGCAGCTGTTGTTTGAGAGCTTGCATCTCAATTTGTGCTTGCAGTTTTGTTTCCTGTAGATGCGTGGTTGGCTCCCCAAGACCGATTTGCAGTCCTTCTCTGCCTTGCTGTTCTGCTGTGATGTCCCCTGAGGATGTGCCCTTTCCTTTCCTCAGCTCCTGTAGCTGCAGTCTGAGTTTTTCGTTTTCTTCCTATAGGAGCACCCGCTGGCAATTTGCCACGTGTTTAGCCATAGCTAATTCCTTTCTTGCCTCCTTGAGTTCCTCCTCCAAGGGGCCTATGTCTGCCACACCTTTTGATTTGGCTATTTTCATCCACGTGTGGGTTCGTACTCTCTCTTCCTCCAATGCAAAGAACAGTGGCACAGTGAATTTCTGTGGTATAATTTTGCCAGCTTCTAAGAAGTTATAATATGAGCTCAAACTTAGCTGAGGGCTAGGCTCCAGAATATGCTCTTTCTCTTCTTCTCTTGGTGGCTCTACTTCGCCTTCCCTCGGTGGTGATGAGGGTGCTTCTCCCTCCATCCTCTCTGTCTCCTTAAGCCGGGCTAAGGTTTCCTGTAGAGCAGCCTCAGCATCCTGTAGCCGGGCTTTTGAGGCCAACTGGTCCAACCTCTCTTTCCAAGTAGTTGTTTTCGGGCTCCCCCTCTCATAGGTGACTGATATCTTTGAGGGGGACCTCTCCCTGGGCGAAGCAGGGGCATCCTCTATAGTGATTGGGCTGCTGGATGGAGGCTGTGGCTTGCCCGTTTTTATTCTCACACTTCTCCTATCTTTAAAATATAGAAGGGCCTCCCTCTTTCTCTTTTCCTTTGGCTTAGGAGGTGTACTGAGGGCGGCCAGCACAGCTGCTACCTCCCTTGCAAGAATGTCGGCTTTCTTTTCCTTGGGTTTTCCTTTCTCAGGGCTTCCTGTAGAAGGCCCTTTTTCAGCTGATTTCTGGCTTCCTGTAGAAGCCGGTTTTGGTTTTCCTGTAGAAATAGGTGGCACCGTTTTAGTTTGTTTTGCTGAGTGTGTTTTTCTTTTTGACTTGGTCGAGGCTGTTGTCGAGGTGCCCTTACTGACGTGGACTGGCTCAGTCCTGTCCACCCTACTTTGTAATCTTTTCTCTCTGGGCGTTAATATGGGTGTGTCATCCTTCTCTTTGGCACCCTTTTTCTCTTGTTTCCCCTTTTGCTCTTTCTTCGGTGCTTTGGCCGTGGGTCTCTGGCCTTTCTCTTTCCTCTCTATGGGTACTGACTCCTTCTCCTCGCTGCTGGAGGAACCAAGCTCTTCGATCAACATTTTTATATCGCCATCCTTAGTCAAATTTCGGAAGGCTTCCCACGAGAGAGGGACTTTGTATGTGTGGAGTGCATCCTCCACGAGGAGCTTAATGAGCCCATGGTGGGCTACCTGGTCTGGTGTGCCTTCTTTCAACTTGGTGGCACATTCAGTCATAGACTGCAGTAGAAAGTAGGGAATACTTAGTTTGTTCTCTGCAGGTAGGTCCATCTGATGCCTTAATTCTGTGAGTAGCCGAAAATGGTACCCATACACAATGCTAAACCGACCTTCGCATGTGATGTATTTCATAATTTGGAGGCTGACTTCGCTCCAAAGTGGCAGTAAGCTAGTTCTGCGAACCCCGTTCTTATCTTCTGAGAATTGCTCCTCTGGTGGAAAGAATTCCTTCTTAGCCTTCTGGCCTAATTTCCTCTCTTCTTTGTCCCATGGTACCCCCATTGGGAGCTCAGTAACTCGGCTGATGAACTGTGGGGTGAGTCTGAGACTCAAACCCCTGAAATTGACGGTGGCCAATGTTTTTGATTTTGGCTTCAGAGCTCGCAAGAACTCCTCTGCCACCTCATCATCATATCCTTGCAATTTGTCGCAGAACGACATCCATTGCGCGCGAGTGAACAACTCTACCACCTCAGGATTCTCTCTTAGTTTCTTTGAGTCGGTCGGTTCCTTTCTGATGAACCCACCCGGCATGGTGAAAAACCGCTACGTTAGCTGGAGGTGGCGGGTGCGAAAAAACTAGCCTTTTGGGACAGAGCGTAGAATTACGCCTCTGCCACGCACACAATTCGCGAAGACTATCTCCAGATGAGCCTTAACAGGGCTTAATTACAGATGACATCCTGTAGAAAACCTTGCATACACTTCGACGACAATTCATGCAAACGACAGACAACACTTGCAATTTTTTTATGATCAGACTGTAGAACGTCGACTCCGCCACCCTCGAAACCAATTGCATGGGAGGCACAGGTTCAGGCTTACCTTTTTAATTCGCCACCTTTGACGTGAAGAGCCCAATTTTCCTCGTGGCAGTGAGCTTCCTGTAGCGGAGCTTTCCTGTAGAAGCAGCACACGGGTTCTGGAGAACACTGCAGTGGTTCTGTGCCCTCTGTGCTGCTATCAGACGTTCGAACGACCGAAGACTTGGAGTGTCAAGCTTCAGAAGAATTCGGATGCTCACTCGACTTCTAAACGGCTGATGATAAATGCGTGGGGTGGCGATCTAGCCGATAGATTTGAATCCGGCGGAACTCGTGGCGCGGGGGTGAGCTGTCCCTGCCAGACCGTTGGACGACGTCATCTACTCATTCCACTGCAAGTTCCCTGACTGTTGCATCATTCTCCGCAGATCCGCCGCCGCCATTTCTGTTAAAACGCGCTTCTCCCCGACTGGACGGTTCTCATGTGTCCACTACCCGTTCTTTTTGCCACGACCACCATTCTACACATCCGACTATACCATCTGACTGGTCGACGTGGCCAGTTGAATGGCCATACGACTGCTCAACCCGTTCATTTCATACTTGCAAACATTTCAAAGTAGTATTCATGTAATTCGACGAAAGAAAGGGCGAGGCACTTACCTGTGCGGCCGCGACATGATTTTCCAGGTTTCAGGATGATGATGACTAGATTTGCTTGCTGCTGCTATTTGCACAGGCCTGGAGGTTCCTCTTCGCAGGCTGCTGATGATGAAGCTTGTGACTCGGCTGCATGTGCCCGCTTTATTATTGCATGTTGCAGGTGATTTAATGGTGTACACTCTAGCTGGCTGAACTACTACGGGATTCCTGTAGGATGTCCTGTAGCAGTTTTTCCTCCTCGGGTGCATGCTGAACGGTGAAGACAGTGGCATCACGATCACGCTCGCAGGGCCCTTGGATAGCTGTGATGAGTATTGCATGGCATCTCGGCATCTTTTTCTATTTAAGAATCGCTTCCTCTTGATAATTCAATGATCTATTTTGATTGTGCAGGTACTTTCATTGCATGTCAACTGGGGTGGTAGAAGGAGGTGAGAGCAGTGTGTGATGGAGAAAATAGTAGCTTGCATGCCTCCATGCCGAACCTTGGTCGTTAGATCTCCCCGCACAATTAGTTCTAGGCCGTCCAAAACTTCTACAGGAAGTTTCCTGTAGAAATACAGAACTTCCTGTAGAAAGTCTGTAGCTTCCTGTAGAAGACTAAGCTGTGATGAAATCGTGCCCATACCTTGGAGAAGATGAGTGTTTTCGGAGGAGGTGCTGGTGAGGTCACCTGGCAGCATAATAAGGACCCTTGTCTTTGAGTTGAGGGACCTCTTCTTCCTTCATAAAATACCTGCAACCTGCATGCATTGCCACATTGTGAACTTGCTGTCCCTGTTTTTTTGTTTATTGTTTTTTTTTTTTTTTGAAAGACAGCAGGGGCGCCTCCATGAGGTTTTCACCCTTACTATCTGCCTTGCGCGCCTCAGAGAGGTTTTCACTCAAGGGTCTTTTTCAAACCTTTTTTTTTTTGAAAGACAGCAGGGGCGCCTCAATGAGGTTTTCACCCTTACTATCTACCTTGAGAGCCTCAGAGAGGTTTTCACCCAAGGATCTTTATTTATTTTTTTATTTTTTTTCTCTCTTTTTTTTTTTTTTTTTTTAAGATCTTCAGGGTATGCCCAAAACAGATGCAGAACCCTTCTCTATGACCAGCACTGATTTCTCCACAGTTTTGATGAATTCTTGTCTTGAGAGAGGTTTCCTGTAGATTTTCAGTCGATGCCCATTGACAAGCATGGGGATGGCCTCCTCATCAATGGTCCGAATAAGAACAGATCCATTGTCATGACATTTTTCCACTGCATATGGTCCCAGCCATCTGGTTCTCAGCTTCCCCTTGAAATCTTTATGCCTGGAATCATACAACAACGCCCAATCTCCTGGCTGAAATTGCTTGTCATTGAGGTGTTGGTCATGCCACACCTTCCTCTGAAGTTGAACCACTTCTGAGTGAAGAAGGGCTTGCATTCGGTGCTCGTCCAATCCATTCAGCTGCAATAACCTTTCTTGTTGGGCATGGCTGAGATCTAGGTCCAGCTGAGCTGCCATCCTCAAAGTGTTGTATTCAAATTCAATTGACAGCAAAGCTCTCTTCCCATAGACCAGCTCATAAGGTGTGAAGCCGGTTGTGGTCTTCCAAGTGGTGTTGTAAGCCCATGTGGCCTCAACCAGGCGATCTTCCCAATCTTTCCTACTGCTGCTCACCACCTTAGTCAAGATCCCTTCCAATGTTCTATTGGTGACTTCCACCTGCCCATTTGCTTGAGGATGATAGGGGGTGGAAGTCCTATGCTTGATTTTGTGATGAGCTAGTAGGTCTTCAATTAAGTTGGAGGTGAACTGGCTTCCTTGATCAGTGACTAGCTCTCTTGGGTAGCCAAATTTGTAGAAGATGTTTTCTCTTAAGAACTCAGCCACCTTTTCTTCTGTCGCTGCTTTGATTGCCTTGGTTTCTTCCCACTTTGTCAGGTAGTCGGTGCACACAATGATGTAAGACCTTTGCCTCGAAGGAGGGTTTATGGGACCCACAAAATCCATACCCCACTTCTCAAATGGCTCAAGGGTCACTTGAGGTTGGAGAGGCATTTCATCCCTTTGAGTCGGTTTCCCCATCCTTTGGCATCGGTCACATTGGCTGATATACCTTCTGACATCTTGATGAAGTGTGGGCCAATAGTAGCCTGCCTGCAGGATTTTGAAGGCAGTCCTCTTTGCTGCAAAATGTCCTCCACAAGGCCCATCATGACAGGTGAGGAGGATATCAAAGACTTCCTCCTCCCTTACACAATGCCTTAAGATCTGATCAGGGACAAGCTTGAACAGGTTGCCCCCGATCCAAGTGAACGAGGCACTTTTTCTGACGATTCTGCTCTTCTCTCTTGAGGATAGGTGCGGAGGGAACTGTGCTGAAACAAGGTAGTTTGCTATATCAGCAAACCATGGAGAGAGTACTGAAATAGCAAACAGATGTTCATCGGGCATCTGGTCATCCACTGTTCCATCCTCATCTGCAGATAAATCCAATCTAGACAAAAAGTCAGCAACAACATTTTCTTTACCTGGTTTGTCAACGATAGTCAAATCAAACTGCTGCAACAAAAGTAACCATCTAATAATACGAGCATTCACATCTGGTTTATTCATTAAATATCTAATTGCAGCATGATCAGTATGTACAAATGTTTGATAGCCGGTGATATAATGTCGGAACTTGTTCAGTGCATGGACCACGGCCAAGAATTCTTTCTCAGTTACAGTGTAGTTCAGTTCTGCCTTGGATAAGATTTTGCTAACAAAGTAAATGGCATCCGGAAGTTTTTGTTCAACTTGTCCTAAGGCTGCCCCTATGGCTTTGTTCGAGGCATCAGTGTGGATGTGGAAAGGTAGGGCCCAGTTTGGACCTCTCAAGATTGGGGCAGACACCAACTTGTCCTTTAGTTCATTCAGAGCCCTCTGACAATCGTCAGTCCATCTAAACTCCACATCTTTTGCCAAGAGGCCAAACAATGGCGAGGCTAGCTTGCTGAAGTCTTTAATGAATCTCCTGTAATACCCTGCTAATCCTAAGAAACTTCGGACATCCCTTACCTTCTGAGGAGGTGGAACCTTCTTGATGAGAGCAATTTTGTTAGGATCCACCTGTAACCCTTGGCAAGAAATGGTATGGCCTAGCACGGTCCCTTCAGTCATCAAGAAATCACATTTTTCAGGACTAAGGGACTGGTTCATCTCAATGCATTTGGTTAGGACTTTTCCCAGATTGGACAATGCTTCCTGGAAGTTGGACCCATAAGGAGTGAAGTCATCCATATAGATTTCCACCGCATCATGGACCAGCTCAGAAAAGATGCTCAAGACGGCTCTCTGGAAGGTGGCAGGAGCATTGCATAGTCCAAAGGGAAGAACTCGGTAAGCAAAGGTACCCCAAGGACAAGTGAAGGTGGTCTTATCTTGGTTTTCCGGGCTGATTTGGATCTGGTTATACCCACTAAACCCATCCAGGAAAGAGAAAAACTTCTTTCCTGCCAATCCATCCAACACTTGATCTATGAAAGGTAGAGGAAAATGATCTTTCTTGGTAGCTTTGTTCAGTTCTCGGTAGTCCACACAGATTCTCCACTTACCATTTTTCTTGTGAACCAACACCAAAGGGGACACCCATTCGCTATCCGAGATGGGGTAGATGAATCCGACATCCAACAGTTTTTGCAATTCTTCCTTGACGATGTCCTTAAGGGCTGGATTCATTCTCCTCTGGGGTTGCCTAACCGGTTTACAATCCTCTTTGATGTAGATGTGATGGGTACAGACCGAAGGATGGACTCCTTTCATCTCCTTATAGCTCCAAGCAAAAGCATCTAGATGACTGGCCAACAGACTACACAGCTCCTTTTCCCAGGAAGGAGATAGGGAGGAGCTGATCTTTAACGTTCTCTCAGGGCCGAACTCCACATTTTTTACTCTGGGAGTGACAGGGTTGGTCGCACAAAGGTCCACTAAGGTGTTGGCTTGGGCATCCTCCACCAATTCCTCTAAGGACAGTGCACTGGGAGGTGGATTCTGGATCAAGGTCTCAATCAAATCATCCTCGGTTGGGGAATCTCCCCTAGTGGTGTCTAGGGTGCACAAAGGTGCTGAGTACACCTCATCCTCTTCTCCTTCCTCCAACCAAAGTGGTAGGTCATGCTATAATGAGGGTTGGGCAGGAGGGTATAGGACTAGCTGCTTGGACATAGGACCATTTTTGATGGTCATGTTTCCTGCACGGCAGCTTATGTAAGCATCTGCAGTGGCTAACCAAGGCCTTCCCAAAATAAGAGGATATCCAGTGAGCTTTGCCTTTGGTTGCAGAACCAGGAAATCTGCAGGGTATTCCCAAGAGTCAACAGAGACCAAGACATCCTCTCCAATCCCTTCGGGAGTCACGGTGGAGCGATATGCTAGTTGTAGGACTGTCAAGGTCTTTCTCAAGGAACCCTGAAGGTTGAGTTTGAGCATGGTATCGCTGGTCATCACATTAATGGCAGCCCCCAGATCAATCAAGGTGTGAGCTATGATGGTGCCATTGATGTGGACATCTACTACAGGACTCCCAGGATATAGATACTTTGGGCAGATGACTTGTCCCAACATAAGGTCAGACAGTTGTCCTATGACATTGATGGTTGAAGCATCTCTCTTTCGCCTGCCTGGGTGTCTAAAACACTTTTCCTTAACCAGTTTGTTGTATATCGGTACATCTTTGATGGCTTGGAGAAGTGGTATTTTCACACACAACTGTTTGAGCTCTCCCAGAAGCTCATCCTCCTCTGGGTTGGGTTGTGTGGTGGTCGTTAGTCTCTCAGGAAAGGGTGGAATAGCCTTTGGTTCACTTTCCTGTTTATCTTCCTCATCCTCTGGGGGAGGAGGTTGGCGATCCGGAAGAGTCTTTCCAGATCGCAGATTGATCTCCTGGATCTCCACAGCATAGGTAGGGCATGATGTTTCCCCAGTATATACCTGCTGGGCCTGTCCGTTGTTGGGGTTCGGGTTTGGTTGAGCAGGCATTTGAGGTTGCCTTGGAGGAGCAGGAGGTAATGGTTGTGGTTGAACTGGTGGTGGAGGCAAAATGGCGGGAGGAGTATTGTACTGGGGCCTCCACCCTGATTGAGGTGCATTCCACTGAGGCTGTGGCTGGGCATGTGAGTGATACGAACGAGTAGTGGGTTGAGTATGGTACTGAGGTGGGTAAGACCATGGAGGAGGCATAGACCAGGAAGGATGAGCAGGGGGACCCCAGGAAGGTATAGGAGTAGATTGGTTGGGGCTGTAATAAGCTTGGGGTGTCCCTTGCATCCCCTGCTGGTAAGGTCTAGGTCCTTGTGGCCTCCTTTGGTTGAGGAAATAGAGAGGTTCGGTGGGTGCTTCTGTCCCTTGATACATGGCTTTAAGCCCAGGTAAGGTTGGAAATTGGTTTGTGGGGTGGTCCTCCTCACAAACAAAACATACTTCAACCGAATGTAATGGGCATTCGTTCTTAGGGTGTTTCCTTGTACACCTAGGGCAGAAGATAGCCAAGGCCCTCTCAGCTTCTTCTTTCTTCTGCTGGATTCGGAATGTATCAAGTTGCATGGCAATGGTCTGTCTCACCTCACTCTTGAGATCCTCTAATTGATTTGCAAACTCATGTTTGGAGAAAGGAATACCAGCTGAGAGGAGGTTTCCTCTACCTCTTTTCTGGGCTGCCCTAGAGTGGTTTCTAAACACAGTCTTTATGTCCTCATAAGGCAGTTCGTAAATATCTCCTCCAGCTAACATGTGAAGGGTATCTAAGAGGTCTTCAGGGACTCCTCGGAGCAGGACCAACTTGAGGGATTCAGGGTCAAGTGTGCACCTGGCCCTTTTATAGCTAAGTTGGAACCTTTCCTCGTAATCCTCTAAGGACTCATCATTTCCCATGGTCATCCGAAAGATTTCTCCCTTGGTTTCCTTGGACCTATAGTAGTCCCGGTATTTGGTATTGAAATCTTGCTGCATCTGAGCCCAAGTGGTGATACTGTTCCCAGGTAAGCCCATGAACCAGCGTAATGCTGCATCCTTAAGGGTTGAGGGGAAGAGTTTCAGCTTCTGCTCATCTTCAGTATAGTCATAGGTTCGACAAAGGACAGAAAACTCAAACAGGAAGGTATCAGGATCTTCAGTAGTCAGTCCATGGAAGTGAGGTAAAGCAGAAGGGCTTATGTTCTTCATTTTCATGTCTCCATTGGTCTCTCGGATGGGGAAGGCACCTTCTATTCTCTCATCTTCTCTCCTATTGTCAGCCATAGCTTCAGATGGAATGGTATCTAACTCTTCTTCTGCTATAGGATCTTCGTATATCTCAGGAGGTTCACCTATAGGTTCTTCTGGATCACTGTCGCCACAGAAGAGAGAAGGGTGACTCAGTGATGTGGTGGGGGTGTTGGGTAAGAATTTGCCTGTTTTATCTCGATTCCTACGAGGCATGAAATGGAAAGACTTTTGATTGCTTTTGTTTTTTTTCTTTGGTACCTGCAAAAACTGAAACAGATTGATCTACAGCGAACTATCTTGCTGAAATGAAAATGCAGAATTGAAATGAAAGCAAGAAAGAACTAATCTACTTTGCTCAAATGAAATTGCAGGAATGGAAATGCTAGTCTACGCTTGCAGAATTGAAATGCTAATCTACGCTTGCAGAATTGAAATGCTAATCTACGCTTGCAAAAATGAAATTGAGGAATTGAAATGTTAATCTATGAAAGCAGGAAATGTCTATGCTACTTTTGCAGAATGGAAATGAAATAAACTACTTAGCAGAAGGTGAGAGTAGGAAAAGTAGAAGAAAAGCAACAATTACTAATACTCTGACGCTTCCCCGGCAATGGCGCCAAAAAGATGGTGGGCTCCAGTATTGTAGCAATAATGCTACAACTCCTGGAGCTTCCTTCTCTAATTTTATCAACCCGGTAGTTCGTAACAAACTTGGAAGCGACGGTGCTGTATGCACAAGTACTAGCTCTTGTCGCAGCTATCACTTGGTCAGCTGGCACAAGTCCGCTAGGGCTCAAGCCAACTTCTATGAGCTCTCAGAAGAAGCTTTTTAACTGATGAACGAAAGCTAACTCAAAGGAAATTAATCTACTTTGCAAAAATAATGAACTGAAAACCAACAAGAAATGAAAACCCTAGCAAACCCTAATTCTACCATCTAGTCCTTTTGATGCAACGGTGGGAATGCAAACTACTGAAAGTGATGCCATTACTTCTAGTAAGGTGAGATGCATGTGTTTAGACTACTTTCATCTGAAGAGAACATATTTTTGTATTTTTGCTCAAGTTGTTGGAATTATTATGCATATGCTTCTAACTGGGTCTTGACTGTGCAGGGATAGATCAAGGGGAGGAATGCTTGGAAGAGGTCAGGAAGGCTCAGAGAGGGTCTAAGGAGTCCCTAACATCCTTTCAGAGAGTTTCACAAAGTCTGGATGCCAAGCAACCGTGTTCATGAGCTTCTACAGGAAGTCTGCAGGGGTTCTATAGGATGTTCAGAATTTCTACAGGAAGTTCAGTAATTCCTACAGGATGTTCTACAATCGGATTTTTGGGTGATGGATGAGTGGAAGAGGCTGCATGGATGGATAGGGAGGTAGGAGGGGGGTTTATAATGGCTTATGGACAGAGAGATGAGATGAAGAGGGGGTGTGCAAAGCTGGTTGGTCTAGAGGAGGGTAGAGGGAATAGAAGGCCGAAAAGGTAGAATAACATGGGTGATAGAAGAGTTAGGAGGCAAGTGGTCGAACTGGGAGATGAGTAGATGGCCTAGGCATGACTTAGAAGGATAAGGGAGTGAGGGAGTAGCACTGCACAGTGTAAATGAAACAAATCATCCACGTCTTGCACATAACCGAAATTTCATCAACTTATTCTAACTGTTTTATTAAAAACCAAAGAACAGCAATGTTGTTTCTAAGAAAAATCATGCATGGTGCTGAAGCAAAGAACCATTCCACAAGATCTAAATGCATGGACACTTCTACAGATAAAAATATTGCATCAAAGATTGCATGGACTTGTAAAACAATGTTTTGGTGGGTGGCACGGTCTGCAATTCCAGTCCCTAAACAGAGGTGAAAGTGAGTGTGCAGTCAACCCTTTTTGGAACTCTGATTAACTCCAATCTCCTTACTCTAATCTGAGCTACTGAAGCAACTCTGTTCATAAAACTCACCTACTTAACCACACCAAGAAATTCAACTCAGCAAACTGTGTTTCCAAATGCATGTAAAGGGAAAGAAATACAATGCTGAAAGAAAGGTAACAATACAAAGGAAGGAGGCCTTAGGCTCTCAGGTTGGGCCCAACCCCAAGAGCTATGGCTCCTTTAAGAACTCAGAACTGAACTCAAATCTGCCTGCTTTTCATTAAAAGATAATAGTCATAAGTCAAATAACATGCCAAAAATGGCTTACAAAGAGCAAAACAGAGCTATCAGCTCGTAGTTCAGAATATGCAACAAGGTTTCAAAAGTCCCCCTCGAAGGCTACAGCCTCATCATTTATACATTACGAGGGCCAAGCTGGCCTCCTAAATTAGTGGGGTTTGGCTGACCAAACTAAGAGTGATCTGCTGCTTCCTCAAAATCCGCTTGGCTGCCTTCTAGCTCGGTGGTGGTGGCTGTTGGAGCTCGGAGTTAGGGGTGAAGATCACGAGGAAGGTCATTCAATGCTGTGGACAACCTTCCTACAAAATCTCAATCCCATCTTGGCTGTCTCCTAGCCCTCATCTGCGTGGTTTTGCTCCATTAAATGTCAAAAAACCTGAAATAAACATGTGTTAGCTACCTAGGAATAGTGACTGCCCTCATTCGTACAAATGACATAAATATACTAAAAAAATGATGCATAAGTTATGAAAAATGAAGGTTTGAGCAAGGGTAGTTAGGCCAAATGAGCCCAAAATGTTACCAAATTTGGGGCTCATCATATACCCTGATCGAAAACTATCTCAATGGTTTGGGCTTCACCAAAAGTGAAGTAGATGGAAACCTTTATCACATTGTGGTAGAAGGTAAATGATTATTTATTGTTTTATATGTTGATGACTTGATCCTTACTGGTGAGGAGTAGGTGATCAAATGTTACAAGGAGGACCTTACAAGAGATTGTCAGATGAAGGACATGGGCCTCATGGACTACTTCCTTGTTTTGGAAGTATGGCAAGGAGATGGGGAACTGTTTGTCTCTCAGGGCAAGTATGCCAAAAATATATTGAAGTTCTGCATGGGGAGTGACAAACCCACGGACACTCCTCTCGTAGGTAACTAGAGGAAAGAGGATGCCACTTCAGGTGAGGAAGTAGAGGCTACCATTTACATGTATCTTGTGGGTTCACTTATGTATTTGTTTAACATATGACCAGACATGTGTTATTTAGTTAACTAGCTTAGTCAAGCCATGGTTAAGACAACCAAACTATATTGGAATGTAGCAAAGCATGTGTTGAGATACCTCAAAGGCACTACTCTGTTTTGTCTTTGGTACAAACAGATAGAGGGAGTGATGTTGCAAGGCCTCACAGATGCAGATTGGGTGGGGATTCCATCAAATAGGAAGACCACATCAGGAGGAATTTTTAGTGTTGGATCAACAATGGTTTCTTGGTACAACAGGAAGCAGAGATTTGTGGCACCCAGCTCAGCAGAAGCAGACTGCATGGCTGCAAGTCAAGAAATATGTGAGGTTATATGGATGAGAAAGATTATTGTTGGGTTATTTGGTCAAAAGATGAATCCTACATTGATTTACTATGAAAATCATAGATGTATCGAACTCTCTAAGAATTTGGTATTTTGTGATCGATCCAAGCATATAGACATCTCGTATCGTCATCTACAAGATTGTGTGGAGAGGTGGATTATGTATTTGCAGTACATTTCAACAAAGGAACATGATGTAGGTATTTTGACAAAGGCCTTGTCAAGAGGCAAATTCAGGTTCCATAGAATAAATATTTGGGTATTTAATAATCCCTTTCTTGTTGAGAGGTAGTGTTGAAAATTTAGCAAGAAAATCTAGTTTTGATTTTGCCTTGGTCAAACTAGATTAAATTTTGAATTTCAATTTTAACATAATATTTGGAGGTATTTAACTGAGGTGACATGGCTCTTGCCACTTATTTAACTTAGTAAATTTGAGTTGGAGACACTTGATTTCCATTCTACATGATTTATTGCTAATTTGTAGCAATATATTTCAATTAATTGGAGTTATTGTCAATTTAACTATTTCTCACTGTCAGTAGAACTAGTGGAGGTCAAATTGAGCATGTGTAACTTTTTTTTCACACTGATTGATCATCCAATTAACTAATCAATCAACCCAAAATGATTTTTGCATCCAGATAATTTGAGTTAGTTAATTAAGATTGGAGTTCAAGGGAAGTATACTATCATTTGTAAACTAATCCAAGTTTTACAAGTGGTGCATGTAGTCATAGGATTTCCCTATGATAATTTCACAATTCCTTGGTGTGAAATTCCTAAATAATAGGGGAAATTTCCCAAGGGAACAATGCAAGGAAATAGGAGCTTGAAGACATGAAATTTTGGCTAAGTATTGGCCAAGGTTAGTCAGTAGGGTACATGATAGAAGCTATGGGTGCAGGTTGAGCTCAAGCTTGAGCAGAGCATATTGTATTCATCCATATTCTTTGATTAATGCAATACATATAGTAAGTTCTTTTTACCAATTGTTTTCACCTAGATAAATCTATATGTATATGTATTGAATTTTTATGCATGTTGATAATTTTTGTTCTTGATCGTGAATTTACTTCGATAGATCAGTAGAGTATCTTCTAGTCTTGTGATTTAGAAAATTTCATAAGTAGTTTAGAATCTACATATTAAGTGAAAGTCCCAAAATACATGATTACAATGATGCAATACTAACCCTAATAGTGGAACATTATGTCACCACTTTCTCCTCCAAATAATGATCTACTCTCCCATGCCAAGCTAAGGAGACCAAGGTGAAAATTTAAAATTCCCTTGGCTTGAGCTATGAGGATGTATTTATAACAAATGAGGTGACTGTCCACCTCCCATGTGACTCTTGACCTCCCTCATGAATTTTGAGCTCCTACTATGACTTTTCAAATACATATGTGACCTTTGAGCTTCTTCATGACTTTAGGAAGTGACCTTTCACATTCCATGTGGGGCCCTTAGGCTTCCACATATTTTACATTTCGTCATTTTTTGGAAATTATATATTTACATTGCACAAGTGATGTGGCAAAATACATTGACACATATGACTTTTAAGGTGACACTCTGAGAAGCCATGACTCTGTGATGATGACATAAGACTTCATTTCATCAATGTTAAGCTCTTCTCTTTGTTGTTATGACCTATACTTCTTCATAATGGATATTTTCTTGTACTTCATCTTCACCCTCCGAAGGGTCTAGATGAGTGTCAGAAACTTCGAAGTCAACATGAGCTACCATCTGTTTGTCTTATTCCAAGATTCCTTTACAACTATGTAATATCATCTTTCTGTCTTATCTCCATGAGTGTCCTTATTGTAACCCCTTGCTAACCCTTTGATATCATCTTGTCATTGTACAATTATATCACCTACAAATGAATTCACTCGTGACAAGACACATTAGTCCCATAATCACTGTTATAGTTGTGCTTTCTCATACAATATATTAATTGCGATGGGACAATGGGCAAGGGTTTTGAGAGAGAGAATAAATTTCATAGTTGAGCTCAATAGTGACCGAGGGATGATGATGTTGTCCATTGGAACTATGAAATGTGCAATAAGGAGAGGCTCTTCAAGGTTCTTCATAGTGGGAAAGTCCAAGAGACAAGGGTGATGACCTTGTTGACTAGTGATGTGCACCCAATGGAAATAGATTCAAGTCAGTGCATGTGGGAATGTTGTATATCACCACTAATAATGGCTTCACCATGTATTCAACTCGCCTTGTAGTCTCCAGCGCTTTCTAAAATAACCATGACTATTCATGGGATATATTCTATAATGCACACTTCTCGACAACCTTTGGACTAACATAACTAAAATTAGAGCCTAGGTCAATTAGAATAGAAATAGGTTAGTTATCAACCATACCTTTCTTTCAATCAATGATGCTTAGTGATAATCATGCCTGTTATCCAACACAACACAAATTCATGGCACATTTTGAGCCATGTCATTCACTACCTCTGGCCCTTGCATATTTCATAGCCTTGGAACATTATGCTATCACTAACTGATCTAGGTGGCTCCAGAAATAGAAGGGGCCTTGAAAAACCTAAAAAATCAAAGCTATCAAATCAAAATGAAACTAGGACCAGATCTTATTTCTCATCATCCTAATTCCAATGGTGCGAACATCACTCAAATCTAGGTTCTTATGCTCAAGATATTCACTGTCAAAGTTTTGGTCAAACTAGGCCAAATGATAGTCACTAACAAGGCAACAATTTGGCAAAGGGCTGGTACACGAAATCTGGTAGTTAGAATGGGAAAATTTCTCTCCTATTTAATTTTTCCACTAACCCTTAAAAATCGCTACCGATTATGGTTAAAAAAATAAAAAATAAAATATATAGAAATGGGGTGGCAAGCCAACACCCCCCAACGACATTGGTTAATTATTACAATGTGGTGGGTGGGCTAGCCACTGGTGGACCCGACAAACCCACTAGTTAATCGGAAATGTCAAAAAAGTGTTGGCGAGTATCGAACCCATGCGATCTGCCGAACGACCTGCCCATCGAAAACCCTACCAACCAAACAATACACCAGTTTAAGCATTCTCGAAAACCATTAAAACAAATGTCACCGAAAGTTGCAACAAATTCCTCCTATTTAAATAACGACCATGCCATATTTGGGGCACGGCGAGTTTTTAACCTGGTCTGGCCCCAACCAAAAAATTAACTTTTCTTTCACCAACCAATAGGTCTTTCAACCATTTCATGGAAGATCTGTCGGTGAATTGCCATATAAATCTTAATCACTTGTTCGATGGAGGAGGAATGATGGAACCCAGCAACGGGGGATGATATTACAAGTGGAACTAGGAGTGCACCCAAGCCAAAACACTTCCCAGGCCAACACTAATTTCAAGAAATATTCCTATGCAATCTTGGGAGAATATTTTTGAAGTGAATCTTGAGGGAATCTAAATATTCCTTAGAGCTATAGAGATCACTTTCTTAGAATAGGGTCAAGTTTATAATCGTTTGACATGATTTCATGCCACGATTCCAATGTTGATGTCCATTTCTACATCTAAGCTTTTCATATTTAGTCCATGTGGGAAAATGGACGTATAAGGGTCATTTATGTAAATTTGATAGTAATTCATTTATGTCGCCATTTAATGAAAGAGGCCTCCCCACATTGAGCAGGGCCCCAAGATGTAGCCCACTAGGTGAACTTCGTAATCAAATTGCTTTGTGCCTTTGATCTCATGTTTTTTTTTATTTCTTATTATTTTCATGTGTTTAAGTTACTTGGCATGATCTACAGTGTTTTTGACCCAATCTAATTTTCCAATATCCTCAAGCATGAGGTCTATGCAATGTGCAGCGCATGGGGTCCAAAAGATGGTCTTTTGTTTCTCCTCTAACAGTTTACCAGCAAGAACATAGTTAGAGGCATTATCTGTGATGATTTGAACAACATTAGCCACCCCCACCTCTTGAAAAACCTGATCCAATAGCTGAAACAACAAGTGGCCATCTTTTACCTTATCAGATGCATCAACTGATTTTAAAAACATGGTTCCCTGTGGGCAGAAGACAAGAAAGTTTATGACGGTACGATTTCTTTGATCAGTCCATCCATCCGACATGATGGTACACCCTGTTCTTGCCCATGAGTCCCTGAACTCTTGCAAATACTCATTAATGGATTGAATTTCTTTTTGCAAACGAAACCCCTTAGCTCATGCATAGTAGGGCCTTTGAAGCCCTTTCCAGCAGCATGTATGGCATCAAACATAAGCTCATAATATGGTGAACGAGCAGCATTAAAGGGGATATCAGCATCATACCACCATCTAGCTATGTACTCACAAGTAGTCTCCCTCAATTCTTTCTTCCAATGGTCATCTATAGTGGGCTGAATTTGACCTTTAATAACTTCAGGACCATGTGCATCTGATGGAGAGGAGGGAGTGAAATAACTTTTGATAGTCACATCACCTTTTTTCAAATTCATTCTACCCTTTCCCTTATCTTGAACAGAACCAAAAGAGGGGGGAACATAACAGAAAGGGTTGGATGCCTCAGTTTGAGGGATAGAGGAAGAACCCTCAAAATCATAGTGGGGGTTGGTAGCCATCATGTTTTGTATCTCCCTCTTCCTCCCAATTTCAGCCTGTATCTCTTTTTGCCTAGCCTTATCTTCTTTAAATTTCTCAAAGTTGGCCAACAAATTCTTTCTAATCTCCCCAATTTCTGGTGAGGTACATGGGGTAATTTGGCCTCTAATCCCTGCCAAGTTTTGTTTCAGCCTATTAATGCCCCCAGGACCTTCCTTAATTTTCCTATGGCAAAATTTGCAATGCATTTGACTATCAACCATTTCAACATATGCCCAAGCAGGATCTTTTGCTCTAGGTGCCATTTTTTTACTAGGAAAACAATCTGAAAATGAAAAAAAAGAAACATTGATTCAATGTTCATTTATTTGACAAAAAACACTCTCTAAGCTTTCTTGATATGCACCTAAAATTTACTAAGCAAAAACAGATTTATAGAGGTGGAAAAAAATACCTCCAGGTACAAACTGCCTCGTCAAGCTTGCTCCAAGAATCAGCTCCCCAATGCTGCTCCAAATGGCTGTCCAAGAAGCTCCTCACTCCAGCTACAATGCTCCCCCAAGACTCCTCACTGCTGCTCCAAAACAAGCTCAAGAACTGCTCACTAATTCTCAAAGAAGACTCTCACTCAAATGCATAAGACTGCTGTGAGTGAATGAGAGCATTTTGGTGTCTTAAATAGGGTTTGGGAGGGGGAAATGGACCCCAAAAACATTTAGCATATTATTATAACAGTTTGGGATCCATAAAATTCATTAAACAATTCAAAAATACCAAAAAAATGAATATTTTATTGTGGTTTACGTGTGCCTGGTCGTTCCCTTGTGACTCGGCCAAGTCATATCGGAACCGGCCAGGTTGACCGAGTCACACATGACTCGGCCGAGTCATGTGTGACTCGGTCAACCGGACCATTTCAAGGCCAGGTCAATTCCCTCAGCAATAACTCGGTCCAACTCGGCCGTTTCAGTTTCGAAACGGCCGGTTTTTAAAACATTGCTCCTAAGCTAGTTAGGAACCCTCTAGAACTTAGGGGTTTTATCCACTTAGAATTAGGATTTATTTTTCTCTCTAGCGTGCTTGAGCCACAGTTGATCTAGGATGGATGAACTCGCAGGAAGTCCTGGTTACTGGGTGCAAGCCCCAGAAGTGATGATTGACACTATGTGATTTATTTCACTAGTTTCAATCACACTTCTTCACCCCTGTGAGCATCATCCAATGCAATGAGTGTTAAGTGGAATATTCAAAAATCATGAGAAATTTGTCAGTTACGACTACCTCTCATGGAAATGGTCATAGATGAATGATTTACTTAATGCGGTTGAATCCCAAAAAATGATATCTAATATAATGCACTACGAAAACCCCCCAATACTTAATTTTTTCTCTTTTAATTTTCTTTTTATAATTTTAAACCCCATCTGGGTATAGAACCACTTCACTTGGGTACATTTCCCACAAACCCCATTTGCGACCAAACTCACACAAACCCCATATCTAGGCTTGTGGAGTACCTACCAAACTACACAATTCAACACATTGGTTTGAAACTCTATGGGAAAAAATCTAGTCATGTTAAGGGCTAGTGTAGCCTACACCTAGTACAATCCCTCCATGATTTTAACAACTTAGATGCCGCTAGGTCATGGTTTCTCAAGCCAAAGGTTAAACCTGCAGTCATCTGAGGATTCACACAACTTAGCAAACAAACAAAAAAATGCTACACTTAAACCAAACTAGCTTAGGTCCATCTTAACTCTCGATATACTAAGCACTAAGAGGTATCAAATCTCTTAAGGTCAAACCTCTTTTTTAACTGCAAAACTTAAGGGAATGTTTGTGCCTTGAGAGATTTGATCCCTCTTGGCACTTCATAGATTGGAATTAAGATTATAAGAACGCCATTGACAAAACTATTGGTTGTCAAAATCTAGAGCCCAAAAGCCACGAATAGTAAATTATATATTTTCTTTTCTTTTATTTTAACAAATATCAATTATAATTATTAATTTTATATTTTACGTTTTATTTTTATTTTCATGTAATTTGACCGATTCTAGTACATTACAACATCTCTTCCATAATGTGGTTGGAGAGTGACTCTCAACACAATTATTTCAATTTAACTACTAGCTTAACTTAAACTAAATTAGCTTAGACCTATATTAATTTTGGATCTACCAAGCGCAAAGAGGATCAAATTGCTTTTCACTCTAAAAGAGGTTAGCACCTCAAGAGATTTGTTCCCTCTTGGTGCTTGGTAGATATGAAATTAAGATGGACCTAGGCTAACTTAATTCTTAATTATAATTTATTCTCTTTTGTTTATTAGGTAACGTGAGTCCTAAGATGACTGGCACACCTAACTTGTGGCTTGAATAACTGTGACCTAGGGGCATTTAAGCCATCAAAATCACCTAGGGATCACATCCCACCTACACTACATGAGTGCTTAGCATAGCTAGATTTTTGCCCACGGAGTTTCGGAGTGCCTTAACGTAACACGCTACCATCATCCATTCTACACAACGTGAGAAATTTTTATTTTTATTTTTATTTTTAGTTAATTTCACCCAATCATAATGTTTTATTAATATTTATAATTAATACTTACTTTATTTTCATATACTTTGACTAAGTCAAAATTTTTAAGAAAATATTTGAACATATTTACCATACTGACTTGAGAGTGCCACTTAGCCTAACACTTACTTTTTGCTATTGAGACCTTTTACATGTGTGCATTGTCTAAAAAGCAGAGTGCCACTTAGCCTAACACTTACTTTTTGCTATTAAGACCTCTAACACTTACTTTTTGCTATTGAGACCTTTTACATGTGTGCATTGTCTAAAAAGCACAACGTTTCCGGAAGGAAGAGTGTTTGACCAGATTATATATGTAATGGAGTGAAGAATTAGTGGTTAGAGCGCAGAATTAGCTGTTAGAGATTTGACTAAACCATATAATTGAAAGATTTAATTTTATATAACTCCTTAATCAAGTCCAATTCAAAGGAAATCTAAATAAATGAAAGTGTTGAGGTAAAGCAGTTAAACTTAAAAATTATTTTTGATTGCTCAAAAACTTAACTAAAATTTATAAGTAAATATTATATATTGATTAAAAGACTAATTAAAAATAAATTAAATTGAATTGAAATGAAATGAATAAATTACTTTGAAGAGATTATAAAATTTATTATTAATTGGTAAAAAATTCTAAAGAGGGGCCTCCCAAACATGAAAATTGAGATTGAAAATTAAAAATAAGAGATTAAAATATATTTATTTGATTTTATAAATTAGACATGATCACTCTTAATATTAAAGGAAATATTATGATGAGAGGAAAAATTTATGGAACTAAATCAATTGGAATTACCAATGGTCCAAAAAAAATTAAAATTAAAATTATTAAATACCCTAACTTTGCTAATTACGTTAAGATGAATAAACTGGTAGGGTAATTAATAATCAAATTAAATTAAATAGGTGAAAAACATAATTAAATGCTAAACCAGCCTAGAGCCATCTTAACTCTGCATCTATCAAGCACCTAGAGGATCAAATATCTTGACCTGCAACTATCTCCCTTTCTCTGCTACCTCCCTCTCGCTTCCCCCATCTCTCTCTCTATCTGGCCTCCAATCCTCTCACTATCTCCCTACTTCTCTCCTTCTCTTATCTCCCTACTTCTCTCCTTCTCTCTCTCCCCCCTCCATCTTTGTGTCTCCCTCTCCCTCTCTTACCCTTCTCTACCTCTCTCACTCCTCTCCCCATATCTCTTCACCTATATCACTCTATGTCTTCTTTCTTCCCACACACACACACACACACACAGATATATATATATATATATATATAGGGTTAATATATATCATGATATAGTAATATGTATTATAATATAACAAATTTAATATTGCATTACTCCAAAGTTATTAAATTTAATAATACCAATATGAATATATATTTAATAATAATAATCTTTTAATATTAATATTAGGGTTAATAATATTTATTTTGCATGGTATTAATAGTAATTTGGCCCATAGGCTTTATCTAAACAAAACCTCTTTTTTGAGTGTTCATAAATATAAAGTAGATTATGGAGTAAATATAAAAAGAAGTTATATTTATTTACCATAGCTCTGGTTTATTTATATTTTTATTTATTTACCGTACCTATTTATACCTCTTTTATATTTATTTATTTAATATACCTCTTTTATCAATATGGTATTTGGCCCATGGTATTTAGCCCATGGTATTTGGTCGATAGCTTCACGTAACCAAAAGCTTTGTTTTGACTTTTAGTAAATATACACAGGCTTATGGAGTAAATATAAAAAGAGTTTTTATGTATTTACTATACCTCTAGTTTATTTATATTTTATTTATTTTCCATACCTCTCGAGTAAATATAAAAATAAGTTTTATTTATTTACCATACCTCTAGTTTATTTACATTTTTATTTATTTACCATACCACTTTTTTGAGTGTTCCCTAAACCTCTTGATATTTTAAATTTATATTGTGTTTATACATAATAATAATTATATTGATTTTTAAACAAGGCCGACAATAGATAATGAAAAATGCAGTGTTAAACATTACATGTTAAATGTTTATGTTTAAATTTAGTGTTTATGTGAGATCTACCCCCATTTACATTTACATTTACATGTTTACGTGAGAAAACATAATTAGCCTCTTGGGACAAAAACATAATTAAATGTGGTAAAGAACTCAGAAAAGATGACAAGAAAAACTTTTAAAATTCAAAGAGGATGAGAAAGGGGTAGGGGGGTTAGGAAGACGTTATGGTTCCCACGATTGGCTTAACTAGTATCCATCATCCATCATGTCGGTTAAAATAATAAAAATACTTTCGCTTTTCAATTTAAAGTTTAAAGGGTCTTACTAATAAACTCGCTGAAATGATAATTTTTTAAATATAATAAATTTAATATTTTAAGCTAAATCATTTATTATTATTTTTTAACTTAAACTAAACTAAAATATTATTAATAAATGGGTCAACTTACTATTATTATGAATGACTTGGTCAACCTTAACTACAAAATAATTAATAACTTTGTAATAACTCTAAAACTCATCGCTTAGTGGACATCTCCTCTCTCTCTCTCTCTCTCTCTCTCTCTCTCTCTCTCTATATATATATATATATATATATATATATATATATATATATATATATATATATATATATATATATATATATATATATAAACTGATCCTTCAATTTCTATCTACAACCCATTTCGACTTTCAGGTTCAATAGGAAGCACGAGAGTCGGTAGGGGTCCAACGATACGCGAGGCTTCGAACTTCGTATCAGTCGATCCGTTGTAAAGGCTCTGCATTTACGATTCAGGAAGGTTAGTAAAGTGCGAAATATGTTTTCGATTGTTGTGCTATCACTAAGAGCTTATTAGAGTGCTTGTGGATCAGCTCTTCAAATCATAAACTTGCCCAGAAACTGAGCTAGAGTAGCTGCCCTCTACTTTGTATTTGAAGGATTCAAACACAGTTCGATTCGGTACTCCCTTTGTTTATGAAATGAATAGCAAGAAACACAAACAACCAACAAGATACGATCCCGAGCGGAGTCGCCAATTTGTTGTTGGGAAAAGTATCCAATACGGAATGACCCTATCCCACTCTAAGGGTGACAGTACCTCAGCAACAACTGAATGCAAAACTATTCAAGATTACTTCTTTATGAGATGAGAGAGAGAAGAAAAAGGGGATCCACTAACCGTTATCTTCCGCTAATGGTTGATCCAATCTTCCCTCTTTGTTGCTTGCTCCTAGCTCCTTGCTCTTTCACTGGCCCAGCTACACAAAGATCCTGTAAAAGCATAAGAAAAGGAAACTACAAGAAGCATACATCCATAACTGATTCAAGGATTAGAATAAATCAAATATACAAGTATCAATTCACCATAGAGACATGCATATAGAAGAATCTCAAATGCTTTATTAATGGAAGAAGTAAAGTTCTCAGAGTATTACAACCATAATAGGCCCAATCCAGCAACACCTCCCAGCAGAAAGAAATCTCCTCTTCACCTCCTTCAAAGCAATCACCCAATAGTTCTATACTCAAACCAACAGCACTTCCTTACTTGCACAAAATTCCAGCCTCCCTAGACCTCATGAGAGAGCTCTATATATAGGAGATTTGGAGAAAGGATGAGTCAGCTTGAGGCTGGCATGAAGCTGACTAGTGTCCTATCCCACTTCAATTATACTTCAGTTCTTGAGTCCACTTGGAGTTTCTTGCTTCCACTTGGATATCTAGATCCTCTTACTCATCACAAGGCGAATTCCCTGATCCAACTGTCATTTTGGAAGCTTCCTGGGCATTTGACACCTTGCAGAATGACTGTGCCACTTGGCCAATCTCGCCCAGCGCAGGTAGCCTTCATTGCTTTTGACATTCAGCGCAGGTACAGAGTGGAGCAGTTGACATTCAGCGCAGATGCTCAGTGGAGCAGCTGACATGATCCAGAAATAGCTTGTTTTTGAGTGTTTTCAGGTGGAGAACTGATTTTCAGTGCTGTGGTTTGCTCACCTTGTTCCTCTAGGGGTAGGAACAACATGTTTAGGGACTTTGGATCCCTTAGATTATTGACATTTCATGCTTCATGCTATTAGGCACAAAAATGTCTATAACACTTAGGTCCATCTTAACTCTCGATATACTAAGCACTAAGAGGTATCAAATATCTTAAGGTCAAACCTCTTTTTTAACTGCAAAACTTAAGGGAATGTTTGTGCCTTGAGAGATTTGATCCCTCTTGGCACTTCATAGATTGGAATTAAGATTATAAGAATGCCATTGACAAAACTATTGGTTGTCAAAACCTAGAGCCCAAAAGCCACGAATAGTAAATTATATTTTCTTTTCTTTTATTTTAACAAATATCAATTATAATTATTAATTTTATATTTTACGTTTTATTTTTATTTTCATGTAATTTGACCGATTCTAGTACATTACAACATCTCTTCCATAATGTGGTTGGAGAGTGACTCTCAACACAATTATTTCAATTTAACTACTAGCTTAACTTAAACTAAATTAGCTTAGACCTATATTAATTTTGGATCTACCAAGCGCAAAGAGGATCAAATTGCTTTTCACTCTAAAAGAGGTTAGCACCTCAAGAGATTTGTTCCCTCTTGGTGCTTGGTAGATATGAAATTAAGATGGACCTAGGCTAACTTAATTCTTAATTATAATTTATTCTCTTTTGTTTATTAGGTAACGTGAGTCCTAAGATGACTGGCACACCTAACTTGTGGCTTGAATAACTGTGACCTAGGGGCATTTAAGCCATCAAAATCACCTAGGGATCACATCCCACCTACACTACATGAGTGCTTAGCATAGCTAGATTTTTGCCCACGGAGTTTCGGAGTGCCTTAAAGTAACACGCTACCACCATCCATTCTACACAACGTGAGAAATTTTTATTTTTATTTTTATTTTTAGTTAATTTCACCCAATCATAATGTTTTATTAATATTTATAATTAATACTTACTTTATTTTCATATAATTTGACTAAGTCAAAATTTTTAAGAAAATATTTGAACATATTTACCATACTAACTTGAGAGTGCCACTTAGCCTAACACTTACTTTTTGCTATTGAGACCTTTTACATGTGTGCATTGTCTAAAAAGCACAACCTTTCGGGAAGGAAGAGTGTTTGACCAGATTACATAGATAATGGAGTGAAGAATTAGTGGTTAGAGCACAGAATTAGCTGTTAGAGATTTGACTAAACCATATAATTGAAAGATTTAATTTTATATAACTCCTTAATCAAGTCCAATTCAAAGGAAATCTAAATAAATGAAAGTGTTCAGGTAAAGCAGTTAAACTTAAAACTTATTTTTGATTGGTCAAAAACTTAACTAAAATTTATAAGTAAATATTATATATTGATTAAAAGACTAATTAAAAATAAATTAAATTGAAATGAAATGAATAAATTACTTTGAAGAAATTATAAAATTTATTATTAATTGGTAAAAAATTCTAAAGAGGGGCCGCCCAAACATGAAAATTGAGATTGAAAATTAAAATTAAGAGATTAAAATATATTTCTTTGATTTTATAAATTAGACATGATCACTCTTAATATTAAAGGACATATTATGATGAGAGGAAAATTTTGTGGAACTAAATCAATTGGAATTACCAATGGTCCAAAAAAAATTAAAATTAAAATTATTAAATACCCTAACTTTGCTAATTATGTTAAGATCAATAAACTGGTAGGGTAATTAATAATCAAATTAAATTAAACAGGTGAAAAACATAATTAAATGCTAAACCAGCCTAGAGCCATCTTAGCTCTGCATTTATCAAGCACCTAGAGGATCAAATATCTTGACTTGCAACTATCTCCCTTTGTCTCCTACCTCCCTCTCGCTTCCCCCATCTCTCTCTCTATCTGCCCTCCAATCCTCTCACTATCTCCCTACTTCTCTCCTTCTCTCTCCCCCCTCCATCTTTGTGTCTCCCTCTCCCTCTCTTACCCTTCTCTACCTCTCTCACTCCTCTCCCCATATCTCTTCACCTATATCACTCTATGTCTTCTTTCTTCCCTCCCATATATATATCTAGGGTTAATATATATCATCATATAGTAATATATATTATAATATAACAAATTTAATATTGCATTAATCCAAAGTTATTAAATTTAATAATACCAATATGAACATATATTTAATGATAATAATCTTTTAATATTAATATTAGGGTTAATAATATTTATTTTGCATGGTATTAATAGTAATTTGGCCCATAGGCTTCATCAAAACAAAACTTCTTTTTTGAGTGTTTATAAATATAAAGTAGATTATGCAGTAAATATAAAAGAAGTTATATTTATTTACCATAGCTCTGGTTTATTTATATTTTTATTTATTTACCGTACTTCTTTAGACCTCTTTTATATTTATTTATTTAATATACCTCTTTTATCAATATGGTATTTGGCCATGGTATTTGGCCCATGGTATTAAAATGATATTTGGTCAATAGCTTCACCTAAGTAAAAGCTCTGTTTTGACTTTTAGTAAATATACAGGCTTATGGAGTAAATATAAAAAGAGTGTTTATGTATTTACTATACCTCTAATTTATTTATATTTTATTTATTTTCCATACCTCTGTAGTAAATATAAAAATAAGTTTTATTTATTTACCATACCTCTAGTTTACTTATATTTTTATTTATTTACCATGCCACTTTTTTGAGTGTTCCCTAAACTTCTTTATATTTTAAATTTATATTGTGTTTATACATAATAATAATTATATTGATTTTTAAACAAGGCCAACAATAGATAATGAAAAAATGTAGTGTTAAACATTAGATGTTAAATGTTTATGTTTAAATTTAGTGTTTATGTGAGATCTACCCTCATTTACATTTACATTTACATGTTTACGTGAGAAAACATAATTAGCCTCTTGGAGCAAAAACATAATTAAATGTGATAAAGAACCCACAAAAGATGACAAGAAAAACTCAGAAAATTCAAAGAGGATGGGAAAGGGGTAGGGAGGTTAAGACGACGTTGATGGGTTCTCACGATTGGATTAACTAATATCCATCATCCATCATGTCAGTTAAAATAATAAAAATACTTTTGCTTTTCAATTTAAAGGGTCTTAGGAATAAACCCGCTGAAATGATAATTTTTTAAGTATGATAAATTTAATATTTTAAACTAAATCATTTATTATTATTTTTTAACTTAAACTAAACTAAATTATTATTAATAAATGGGTCAACTTACTATTATTATGAATGACGTGGTCAACTTTAACTACATTATTATTAATAACTTTGTAATAACTCTAAAACTCATCGCTTATTGGACATCTCCTCTATATATAGGAAGCACGAGAGTCGGTAGGGGTCCAACCATACGCGAGGCTTCGAACTTCGTATCAGTCGATCCGTTGTAAAGGCTCTGCATTTACGATTCAGGAAGGTTAGTAAAGTGCGAAATATGTTTTCGATTGTTGTGAAATATTGTGAAATAGTCTCCTGTTCAATTTCTGTACATTAATCGTAGCTGTTCAAATGATGTTCACAAACGTGTTTTTTTGTTCTTTGGGTTCGGTTGCCGTTATTTGCCTTTGCCGTGTGATTATGAGTGGTAATATTTTTCCGACATTGCATTTGGGATTAGGGTTTTGGAAATACAGGTTTGAATCCTATATTTTTATTAAATTCTCATTGTTTGGAAGTTTCCTCGATCTGCATACCTAGTGACAGTTATGTTTAAACGGTATTCTTTAACGTATGGCGGCAGCAAGGTCAAAAACATTTTTCTTTGTAATAAATCATGTTTTTCGCTGAAGATATATTTATGAAATATTGTAATATATCACATCTTTATATTTTATTTTGTATGTATGACAGATCTCTACTTCTTGCTCACTTACTTTGTAGCAGTGAGTTCTACATAAAACAGCTAATTGGAGAGCTTTGTTTTTTATAAGTCTTATGATCCAATTTCGAGCAACACTATATGCTTGAGAGTTGCTCCCAGATAGATTTCTTCTGTTGAAAAAAACAGAAATATACCCCCATAAAGAATGGATAACAATGTGTCAAAGTTTAAGAAGACAATGAGCAAACCATTGTCTAAAACTACTTCTGAGAACTGGAGTGAACGGAGTAGTAAAGATGCCCAAATCATCCAAAAAGAGGGAGAAGAAAAATGGGAATTCTGAGAAGAATGGTGACAGCTCCAGGTCTATGTCAACTGAGAAGAATGGTGACAGCTCCAGGTCTATGTCAACTGAGAAGAAAGGTGACATCTCCAGGTCTCTGTCAAGTGGTTTTCCAGAACATTCATCTCCCGCTAAAATAGAGGAGGAATATCGAGCTTTGAGGCATAATTATTTGATTCTAGAGGAAGAATACGCCACTCTGACGGATGAGGTGACAGAGGTAGAAAGGGACATCGAAATGCTGGAAGCCGAGAAACACGCACTTTTGGATAAGCTGGTGGTGTTAGAGGGCTTGGTTGACGAGTCAGATTTGGAATCTTCCACTTAAAATTTTTGCTTTAAGATCTCTTAGTGCTAGGTGGGGTTTGGTCACACGACTATACAGTTAGTGTTTATTTGTGTTTTAATATTTCTTTAATATCTGGTTTTGGTTGTTAGTGGTGCTGGTCATATGAGTTATATTGTTATTAATTTATATGGTTATTAATTTAGTCAAAACTTATTTCTCTAGTTTTTGGAGTTTTGGTGTTCCGAATCTATTTACAATAGTTTTACTCATGTTGTATTTGTTTTTGGTGGTCAATGGTGCTTGATCATATGAGTCAAATTATTATTAATCTAGTCAAAACCTATTGGTCCTACCTCTAGAATTTTGATGTTTAGAATCGACTCAAATATTTACCCCTTTTAAAATAAATAATAAATATTT
The DNA here is from genome assembly GCA_031772625.1 of Pinus tabuliformis. Lineage (NCBI taxonomy): Eukaryota > Viridiplantae > Streptophyta > Pinopsida > Pinales > Pinaceae > Pinus > Pinus tabuliformis. Next base: position 387,145,644 of record CM062819.1, read on the forward strand.
TAAAATTTTCAATTAAATAATGGATTTTCAACCACTGTCATGTGTACTCTCTGGTTTCTCTAGTAAACCAGTAATCATTTTGACTTCTACAATGTAGTGTTTTTTTTGGACAATAACAAACAATAAGGTATTTATAGTTTACCACTAACCTCATTGTGTTCACTTGATGAGTGGAGAGTACATCTTTCACACATATAATATATTTGGGTTATTTGCGAAATTAGTTAGAATAATTGTTTGATAATTATTTTATTTTCTTGGTGTGTATTTTAAGTTTGTCTGACTTATTTAACTTTTTTCATTATACATTACATCGTAAAAAATTAAGCATTTATAATTAATTATTTTATTATTATGCTTTTATGTAAACAATTTTCTATAATTCTTATAAAAAAAATTTGACAATGTTGAGCATTTGTATTCAAGATTTTGCACATCTTCAATAAATCATGTGAATCTGAAATATGCAAGTGGGTTTTTTTGTCATATTCAAAATTATGGAAATTTGTATTGAATAGTAATGTAAATCTTGGAAAGTTCATTAGGTTGTTCTTTTGGTTCTTTATATTTGTTTTGTTATTTTGTGATTTTTGTTGTTATTATTTTTCATTCATTAATATCTTTCTTTTGTATTATAATGAGAATCAACCACCTATAGCATTTTTTTTGTGTTACAAATTGGGTCAATATTTTACATGGTTTTATTTATATAACATGTTGCATCAATTTTTGGATATTTTTTATTTCTAATTGTAAGTGTGCATAGGTAATCTACTACACTATATTAAATACTCAATTACTGCCAAATGACTCAAGTTTGTTGATAGATTTACATCATCCATTTGCTTGCATGTGTACAATATAGAAAATGGCTTCATGCACCCTCAAGTTGATTTGCAGTTATTTTCCATATTGTTCAGTGCACAACAAATTGCTTTCCAACACTTTAATCTTTGGTCCAACTATCACTCATTTTAATGTTGTTCTCATTCTCTCTGTCCAACACTCATTTTTAATGTTGTTCTCATTCTCTCTATCCAACTTCCCATTGGGTCTGTAATGGGCTATATTGATTTCAAATTTCGTAACAATGAACAAACATGTTGTTGGCTCGAGGAACAATTTTATTCATGTCTCTTGATACAGGAGCTTTGTTCGTCCAAACTTATCCCAACTTGGTTATCTAATGCTTCAACTCTTCCATTTCAATGCACATTTCTAGGGGAGAGGAGATATTAGTCATGACTTTAATTTAAATGAGAAGAAAAGAAATACATATTAAAAATTATGTCTGTTAAAGAAATTTAAAAATAAAATAATTATGAAATATTAGCCCGGGGGCTTTGGATTGACAGTGAATGGGTGCACTATTAAGGAACTCCTTACGATAGGTCACTGGGTCACTGGTTCAAATCCCCCGTGGGTGCTTACCTACCCAGAAAAAAGAAATACCATTTGTTAAATCAATGCAATCATGATATGAAATCTTATTTGTTAACTATATGTATTAATGATTTATCACTATGTGAATTGGTCAAGTACTATTATAAGATTTATATTAAAAGGATTTTTCTCTCCTTTGTGAACCTATTATCAATGGAGACATATGATTCACTTATTATTTTCATAGAAATATCTTTTTCCATTTTAGTTGTAACTCTAGTTGCCTTAATGTTGACAAGCATCTCTCTCTTACATTGTTTCTTATTTCAACTTCTTGTTTCTTATTAATTGAGTTGTTTCTTTTCAAAAGGGATTCTTAGCCAACAAATATTTTGAAATGAATATGGCATGCTTTTCATTAAGAAACACATTATGAAATTTGTAGGAAATTAGTTTTGTTAAACAAAATTTTATTTTTCATTTAACAAAAAGATTTCCTCAATGTAAAGAATTAGACATGTATTAAATAACCATGAATGTAAGTGGTATGGAGTTGATGACGTTGTATACATAAGAAAAAATGCATTTATCTAATGAACCACTTAGTTCGTGAAATTCATAATAGTTTCTTTATTGATTTATATTAAATATATTATCCTATGATTTAGTGATCCTTTTCGAAATCATCTTATCCTTACTCACATATGTTGATCATTCCTTTAGCACATTAGCTTTACACAAAAGTCATACTTATCTCAAGCATTAGAGGTTCATACATGAGCAGAACATTAGAATAACATATAACAATGATAGGTTTTTGATATGACTCATTCCTTCTACCTTAACATTCTTATTTTGTGATCATTGTCACTTGGAAATATGGCCCATTGTTTCCACATTGAAATATTTCTTACAACTAAATACCCCTAAGCCAGATTCAGGTTTGATGAGTTAGGTCCTCAAGGGAGATTCACACCAATAAAGTCAACTAAATCACATAGGCATTGAGGGTACATAGTGTCTTCACTTACAAAATAATTTAGCAATCTAGAGCACACGATAGCGCCACATGTTTTACCCAACATGGACAAAATGTCCACACCTATTAAACACAATAGGAATCCAAAGGTCACAAAAAATATTGTAGTAATCTAAAACACACTATGTCTTCACCTACCCTTCTCTTATCTTCACTTCAACCATGCACCCCTATGTGTTTCCACAATTCCTATGCCAAGAATGCACTTTTGTGTTTTCTTCCATAAGTTCTCACAACTACCATATGCCTCCTTGGCATATGTTGCATACTTTTGTGTCTTCATGTATGCATGCGCATCCTACCTCCTCTTCCTGTCTTTAATTATTCCTCCTCTTGCTTCAGGTCCCTTTTCATAGATGTTTACCACACCAACACACTCCATGAGGGAAAAGGACTTTAATTCTTGCACCAAAAAATGCGATAAATTCATCAAGGAGACAAGTGGTAAAATAAATGTAGTGGCTTGGATTCACACTTAACATAACAAATCCCTCTCCATTATGCCTTTGAATCCATACCCACTCCTGCAGCCTAGTCATTATTTACATTTTCACAATACTTACATGAATTATAATTCATAGTGACATTCACAAGAATGGTAGAAAAAATGGTCGTCACAGACCCCACCCCCTTAAAGGGAAACCATCCTGAGTATTACATATGCAAACACAATATTCAATAGAAATATCTATATACACAACTCTTTTTACATTTACTTATATAGTAAAAAATGAGTATGATACTCTCCTCTCATTAGCCATTTCCTACATGTTTTTTCTGGACCAAAGTGCTTCCAATACAACTTAATTTGCTTCATTACTCTATTTAAGAGCACGAACTTCCTCTAATTGAGAATGTAGTATGTTTTTGGTTGGAATTTTCTCATGGATTCCACTTGTATCATAAATTACTCAACAACATGATTAGCAGCATGCACATATTTTTTAAGAAAAGAAACATGGAAATCATTATGGACATGGTGAAAATGCTAGTCTCTAAGCCACTAGCCCTGGGTGTGTTACATATTTTACCATATATAGCCTCAAAAGGCCTCATCTTTAATGATTTTTGCTATGCATTGTTATAGGAAAATTCTACCAAAGTTGTAAACTCTTCCCATATTTTGGGTTGATGCATTTATTACATTATTACCATGTCTTCTAGCACCTTTTCTACTCTATTAGTCTATCCATCCATTTGTGGATGCTATGCTATATTGAATGCTAATTTTTCTACAAATCCAACAAAAGGTAGTTTCTAAAAGTTTGAGGTGTACTTGGAATCCCAATCTGAAATGATCTTCCTGGGTACACAATTTAATCTAAATATTTCTTTCAAGAAAATTTGAGCAATACAAATTTCCTTATGGGTAGAATTGACAACCATAAAATGAGCTTCCTTATTCAACTTATCATCGACCACCATTATGGCATCATGATGTCTAGATGTCCTTAGTATTCTTGTGATGAATTCCATAGCAATGAATTCCCACTTCCACTCAATAATGGGGATTGGTTATAACAATCTTGTTGGATGTTTGCCCTCCATTTTCACTTGTTGACACTCCAAGAATTTCTAAATATACTTGAAAAAATCCTTTTTTATTCTTGGCCAATAATACATAATTTTTCATGGTTTTTATCATTTTTCTATAACCAAGATGACTTGAATAAAGTCTTTTCTGAAATTTGTTAGAGATGAGCTTCTTCGAGTTGTTCATGCAAGTTATATACCATCTACCTTTGAATTTTAGCATTCCATCATCTGTGAGAGATTAATATTTACTCAATGTTCCTTCTATCTCTTGTTGAAAATGTTCATTCACTTGCTAGTAAGGCTCATCTTAACACATTGATTATTTGATCCTTTCTTTTATATCAACTTCAGAAGTACTAATGTCTACTACACGAACCAGTTGCAGCGCTCTACTAAGCGCATCAATTACCTCTTTTTCCTCACCTTTGATATACTTTATCTCAAAATCAAATTCACTAATCAAGGTTAGCCACCTTTCTTGTCTTACATTCAACATGTGCTAGTCAAATAAGTACCTCAACCCTCCATGATTTGACATCAAAAAAGACTTCCTTCCTAACAAGTTGTTGCTCCACACTTTAAATGCATGCACTATTGTTGCTATCTTCAAATCATAAGTGGCATTAGTTCTCTCATGCTTCAAATTCCTTGGCTCATATCTTTTAATTTTAGGATTAACATGTTCTTTGCAAAATTCAATCACTTCATTAGCCCATTATTAATTTCATTATTCCATTACGAATCATATTATCCATTGACTGAAATAAATCCCTTGAACAATTATTCTTATTATCAAAATAAAATTAACAGTAGAGAGAGAGTAAAATGAATGATGATTTGAACCAATTTCCAATGCCAAGCAGGCAGCCTAATCATGTATGCAATTCTGTCCACAAGAAGCAAAAGTCAAATACTAACTGGAGAGTAGCTTAAGCAATGACAGAATGATGTCCTAAGGGAACTCAGTCCTTGATCATATGATGTAACCTTCTTTACTGAGAGGAATAAGCTCAAGATAGTCCAAGAATGGATAATCAAAAGACTGTTGTCTAATGTATGTAATGTAGGGCTTGAGTCTTCAATCTTGTAGTAGAATTCAATTGCTTCATAGATAAACATTACAACCTTTGGAATAGACTATGGCCTACCCTCCTTAACTTCAGCTAAGATGGAGGATACAAACTGACCCTTTATGCCATTCCATAAGTGCCTTCAACATGTTGAAGTAGAAGCCCTTCCTACAGTCCAATCTAAAATATATATGATACGAAGAAAAACACAGAAATACTTCTTCTCTTAATTATGGTCTGAAATGGAAGAGAATCCATAGCCTTAAACCTCCTCCAAATAGTTCTCCGAGCATGATGTCTGGCTAAGACAAACCTCAGACAGTTCCGTCTCTTTCTTCCACAAAAGAAAGACAAACTACGACTCTTTTTCCCTTGAACGCCTTAGCCTCATATTCATAGTTTATATTAGAAGAATTATGCTCCTCGTTGATGATGAAATGATGTTGGAAGCACCTCTATATATAGTAGTCTTTGGGGATGAGCGGACATGGCTATTAGGCTTGATGAGATGACATAAGGTGAGGCCAACCTTGTTAATTTAGTTATCAGAGAAGGAAAATTCATAATCACACTTGCTTGACCAAATGAGACAATATTTGTATCGATTTTGGTCCTCTTGAAGAGAGAAATTCAATTCTGCAATAATATTCCCCATAAGAGCTCTCCAAAGTGGAATTTTCCCGTAGTTGCTAATTTTAACACTCCCTCTGAACTAGGGAGAATTCCACCTGCCAATCCATCCATCATCATGCCATCTAGGTGATATGAACCATCTCTCTATCTCATCTCTTCTCTCCTCTACTTTGCTTAACACTGATGTAATAATGAAGAAGAATTGATCGAGAGTGAATTACAAGTCCTTACCACTCTTACCAATCAGACTTGATCTTAGATCAAATTGAGAAACACCATGTGTCCCAGTCATAGGGAGTATGAGAGTACCTGATGTGTCCATCAATAGTGCTATGGTCCCTAACCACATTTCCCAACTCATTAGCCAAATGAGAGGTACTTCCCATGTGTCCCAGGATACATGGGTAGGATGATACTAAATCAATAGCAAGGAAATAATGTATCACCTACTCACAACCACACGTAGGGAAAGCACAAACCACATCCTACAATCACACGTAGGGAAAGGATGAATCACATCCTACAGTCACATATCATAGCCACACGTGGTGAAAGGATGAACCACATCCTATGTATGCAAATCATTGAGAGTAGGGAAAGGATGAACCACGTCCTACAAACATAAGTTACAATCACACATAGGGAAAGGATAAATCACATCTTACAAACACAAGTTACAACAATCAATCGTAGGAAGGATCCTACACATGGGGAAAGGATGAACCATGTCCCACTAACATGTCAACCAACAATCATAGGGAATGAGCATCCTACATGTGGGGACAGGATGAACCACATCCCACTGACATGTCAATAGATGCATATATGCATATCTCACTGGGGTATTCACACAAGAAGGTGATCCACTCATCCTATCCATATGCCATAGGAGACGGTGAACCACTCATCCAATGCATATCTCATCAGTCGTAGGGGAATGTGCACCATTCACCCTACACACATGAAAACCACCATAGGGAAACATGAACCACTCACCTTGTACCTAGCGTACCTATAGGGGAAGATGAACCACTCACCCTATACCTAGCGCACCTATAGGGGAAGGTGAACCACTCAACCTGTACCTAGCGTACCTATAGGGGAAGGTGAACCACTCACCCTTTGGTTGCACATAGCTCTAAGAAGTACCCGAGGCTCCAAAAATATTGTAGAGCTCAATGTTAAATTGAGACCCTCATAGTAGGGTCCTTCCATGATTCCCAACCTTTCTCTAAATGATGATAAATTTTGACTTTACTAGTAGGCTTTGAGAATTTGTTAGAAACCTCCACATTCTTCCTGCAATAATCGAGCTTGATTTCTCTCAGCTACACCATATTCTAAATAAAGTGGTACCTAGTGCCAATTGTGGATTCTCTGAAAAGTGAATCTCATGCAATATACAATGGTGATTTTTAGCATGTGCACACATTTCTTACTAAGGAGCTTCTCTAACCAAATGTCTTCATACTAAGCCATGCTCACTACTTAGTGTGTGTGTGTGTGTGTGTGCGTGTGTATTGAGTGGTGCTTCCAAAGTAAAAAACTTCAACCTTTGATTCATCCATTAAATAAAAGTGGATCTCAAGAAATGAAATACCTGGATGTGCTTTTTCCATTCATCATACTTCTAGTGCAACTAGCATTGAAAAATCCATGGAGTCTTCTTTGTAGCAAGGTATGTAAGCTTAAAAAGATTACTAGGGCCCCCACAAGTTGTTTATATCCATAACAACAATTTTTCAATGTTATCGAAAAGGTCAACTCCCTCTTACATTGAGAGGATCATCTTCTGTTAGACAAATATCATCAATAACTACATCTTTGATTATTTCTCTCTCTAAGTATCAAGGAAGTGACATAATATCGAGCTATATTCAAGTTGTTACCTTTTCTGTCATTATTCCTTTGGTTCATGTGCCAAACTCACCCATTTAATTAAGTGAATCATAATCATGTATATTTCATGCAACTTCTTAGGAAATCAGAGATATATTGAATTAGCTCAATGTCTTTTGATATGGTCTTCCTTGTAATAATCATTGGGCAAGAAGAATCATCAAGCCATTTTGCTAGGGATTGTATAGCTCCCTCTAAACTTTTATTTCAGTCATTGGGTCTATATCATAATGCTCCTCATCTTTCAAATGTTTCATCAAACTAGGGGCTCATTTAAAAAAAAAAATCCTATCAGTCAACTACTTCATTGTAAGATGACTGCTACCAATATGCAAGTCCTTCTCATCAGACATCTATATTTATATGACACCTCCTTTTTCTTTTTTCTTTAATAAAATCAAACTGCCCAAAATCAAGGACTTCTCAATTCCCTTCATCATTTTTTTCACAGTGAGGTACCTCTGACTTTCATGATTATAAGGATAGTTGTAAGAGTCTAGTCCATGTCCTTTAGAAAAAAATGAACTCCCAAGGTTTCTTATATTGCAACCTTCATCACCATATTCTAAATTATGAAGCTTCCTCAAAACCTCAACAGGGACAGTGGGAGTGAGATTAGTGGAAATTGGCTTCCCCTGATTATACAGAAAAATCCCTCTAGACCTTAATTATATTTAATTATTACATATAATTAAATATATGTAATAATAAATAAAATTAAAATTAAATAAAATTAATTAATTAATTAATTTATTAATTAATCAAACAAAATATAAATAATTAATTTGTTAATTAATTATATTAATTAATTAATTAATTATATAAATTAATTAATTATTTTATTACATGAATTAATTTATTAATTAATTATATTGAGTAATAAATTAATTTATTATATTAATTAATAAATTAATTTATTAGATTAATTAATTTATTAATTTATTATATTAATTAATTTATGAATTAATTGATATAATTGATTAATTAATTGATTAATTGAATTAATTTATTAATTAATTATATTAATAAAAATAAAAATTAATTAAAATAATTAGGTCTCAGATTATTAGGTTTGAAAGTAATAATGGAATAATAAAATTAATTAGAAACAATAAAACTATAATTAATGGAATAAAATAAAATAGATTATATAAACTTATCTCATTAATTTCATTAGTTATAAAGGATTAATGATTAAATTAACAATTAATCAAAACAAATGATTAAAATAATTAAAATTAGAATTACTAATAAACAAAAGTAATAAAAATAAAAATAAAATAAAATGAATAAATAAAAAAATAAAAATAAAAATTCATAGGTCGGCTTATATAAATAAAAAAAATTCTAGGTTTTGTATTTATACTCTGGTCGGAAGATTCTTCTCTCATAATAATCATTCATATTCTATCAAGAATTTGGTCCTGAGGATGGACCCCCTTTGGGGTTCGAAACTTCGACATAAGAAACATAATACTGTGGATAATCCGGATCATGCTACTCCACAAAACTACCATAGAAGCTTAAAGTCTAACATATTCTAAACTTTTGACTGTTACAAGGCCCACCCTTTTTCTTGTGATTAATCTTCAATCAAGGATCTGATAGACCTTTCCAACTTCTTGATAGGGAAAACGGATGTAGTTTGTTTCAAATTTGATTATGTTAGGGTTTCTTATGCTACCTTGATTTAGAGTCTTGGTTATTTTTTGTTCTTAATATCTTTGACCAAATTCCAAAATCTGATTTAGTCCAGAGCGGAGCCAAGCAATGTATATCATGCATCAAATGTTCCAGAAAGAGTCAGAGTTTGTTAAATAGAATGTGGCCCTGGAACTCTTGTTGAGAAACTGATTTCTTTCTTTCAAGTTTCTAAGGGAGGAAACCTAGAATCAGTGACACAATGTTTAACAATATAATGTCGACTCACTTTTAATGAAGGATTAATGTTGACTTCCTTAGTTTATAAGATAAGAGATCTTTTTCATATGGACAAGCTCATAATTATAAAATGATGCCAAGCTAACCAACTTCTAATAAAGATATAAAATCTGGTGATGTGCTTCAGTAGACCCTAAAGATGTCTATTCATGAAAAATGTGCCACTAAAGATGTTTGCCAAGTATATAGATAATAATGCCCATAAGTCTACTAATCCACACTTCACTTTCAACTTGATCACAACTATACTAGATGTTGCAGGGCTTAAAGATAATCTTCAATATAACATATTTCATGAAACTTTCCTTGTATCCAAATATTCACTAATGTGAATATCCTTTGGTTTTTATACATTCTTATTCAAAATCAATATTGTCACTGTAATCTGCATAGATCAGCTCAATTGAATTTTAAGCTAAGTATATATATGAGTTGACCATGTCGCTTTGTGCATAGAAACGAGATAGGAGTCTCTATTTCTCTTCCCTTGAGACAAAGGCTTGAATTGTGCTCAAAACAAATGGAAGGACTAGACTTCTTATTTTCTAATATTTACTTGTATGATCAGAATTTTGAAGAGAAAATTGAATCTCACTTTTAGGATCATGAACAGTCTCATAATATCGTTTCACAGGTGAAGACTCATAATTTTATTTTTTATACAGTCCAGACTTGAAGAATATATATATATATATATATATATATGCTCAAAGTAATGGTAACAAGTTTGGCTTCTTAAATGATTGACTAGGCATGGAATATAAATCATTTTTGGACTGTAAATTCCTTTTTCAAAGACGAATGTCTTTGAAATTTGAGTAATCATCATAGGAAGACTTTCAACCTCACTGTTGAATTTGCATAGCATAATTATGAACTTCAGAACTATACTTTCTTGTATTTTTTGTTTCCTAGGGTCTAGGATATTATTGCAGGCCTTGGACACTTTTTAGCATTCTCACCACATCAGTGATAGAAAACATCCTTTTGGGACAAGGAAACGCCCTTATTCCTATGCTAACAATTTGAGTGGTTGGATCTTGAGGAGAGGGTCTTTCCTATACCTCTCGGTTCTCTTATTAGTCCTCCATAATCACCTGTGATTACAACTTTCCCTGTGGTGCGAAACAAAGATTCCAATCATATGCACAGAAGAACCCTTACTTACCTTTGCATCAGTAGCCTAAGACTGCAAGAAACTTGCACTAAATTCTGTCCCAGAATTTCCCTTAGGCCACAAACATCTTTTCCTTAGATCAGTTGTTCCAAATCACAGAGATTTATTGAGAGAGACTGTGGACATATTTCTAGAGAAGAGCGTTAATCATCACTTGTAATTGTCTCTGATTAGAGATTGCAATTTTTCCCATATTTAGGATAGATTTCTAGGAACATGATCCTAGGTCTGCCTTTGAATTTGATGAAATGAGACCTTACATAGAGACCCTTACTTAGTTAGAACCTTTAGACTTGTAGAGGGACGAGACCATAGAGACTTCACTGAGTGATTTCCTTTTTCTTACACTCTTGCTTGGGCTTGACTTCACCTAAGCTCTGATACCATGTTAATTTTAGGATTAGCATGTTCTTTGAAAAATTCAAGCACTTCATTAGCCCATTATTAATTTCATTATTCCATTACGAATCATATTATCCATTGACTGAAAGAACATCCAATGAAAATGTAGAAGACAAGCCAAGACAAGAGAACACAAGGATTGGCTCAAGCCAGGGAAAACCCTTGAAAAATCTTCTTATTTTCAAAATCAAATGGTTAGTAGAGAGAGAGAGAGTACAATGAATAACAATTTGAACCACTGTCTAATGCCAAGTAGGCAGCCCAATCATGTATGCAATTTTGTCCACAAGTAGCAGCATTCAAATTATAACCAGAGAGTAGCTTAAGAAATGATAGAATGATGTTCTAAGGGAACTCAATACTTAATCATATGATGCGGACTTGTTTGCTGAGAGGAATGAGCTCAATATATTCCAAGAATGGATAGTCAAAACAATGTTGTTTAATGTTTGTAATGTAGGGCTTGAGTCTTCAATCATGTAGTAGCATGAGATTGCTTCACAGATAAATGTTACTCCTTTTTAATAGACTATAGCCTACCCTACTTAACTGTGGCTAAGATGGAGGATACAAAATTCCTTTCGTCCCTTCCACAAGTATCTTTAATATGCTGAAGTAGAAACCCTTCCTATAGCCCAAACTAAAATATATATGATACAAAGAAAAACACAAAAATACTTCTTATCTTAATTGTGGTCTGAAATGGAAGAGAATCCATAGCCTTAAACTTCCTCCAAATAGTTCTTTGAGAATCCTAGATGGCTAAGAAAAACATCTGACAATTGCGACCCTTTCTTCCACAAAAGACTACCCAAAAAAACACAAACTACAACTCTTTTTTCCTTGAATGCCTTAGCCTCATATTTTTACTTTATATTAGAAGAATTATGCTCCTCGTTGATGATGAAATGATGTTGGAAGCACCTCTATATATACTATTCACTGGGGATGAGGGGACATGACCTTGTTAATTTTCTTATGAGAGAACAAAAATTCATAATCACACTTTCACTTGTCAAAATGAGACAATATTTATATTGATTTTGGTCCTCTCAAAGAGATCGAAGAGAGGAATTCAATGTTGCAATAATATTCCCCATATGAGTTGTCCAAAGTGGAATTTGGCCCTAGTTTCCAATTTTAACAATATCCAACCACCTATCCTTCCTTTATTAGGACTCCAATGAGCCCCTATTTAGAAGATCGGTGCAAACTTCAAAAAAAAATGGTTTTGTTATTGTCAATATTGGTACATGTGTGATAAGATGTTTTAATTGCTCAAAGGTAGTTGTACATTCTAGTTTCCATTGGAATTTAACTCCTTTTCTATGCAATGGTTTTATTGGATGCCTAATCTTTGAAAATTTTCAATTAAAACTCCAGTAATTCTCAGCCAATCCCATAAAGGATCTCACTATAGTCAACTTTCAAGGAATAGGCCACTTTATGATGCATTTGATCTTATCAAGGTCCACTGGTACTCCTTCGGAAATAGTATGTTGCAAGTATTGAATTTGTGATTGGAAGAAAATAAATTTGCTGAAGTTGGCATACAGCTTGTGCTCTCTCAGTAATTGAAAAAATTCTACCAAATGTTCATCATATTCCTCATTGTTTGTATAATAAACCAAGATGTCATATATAAAGATCAACACCAACTTCTGAAAGTTTTCTTCTAGATGTCTTCATCATTAAATTGTACTTGATGGAACCTAGATCTCATGTCTATCTTTAATAATATTGTATATCCTCTCATATGATCGAACAAGTCATGAATCCCAAGAAAAGGATACTTGTTCTTCATTGTGGCTTTATTTAACTACATGTAGTCAATGAAAAATCGCAATGTAATATTATTTTTATTATGAATAATATTGTAGCTCCTTAGGATGATACACTAGGTTTGATGTATTCCCTTTCCATCATTTTGTTTAACTACAATTTTAGTTCCACCAGCTCCGGTATGCTCATGCAATACAATTTTTTAACAGTGGTGCCAATCTTGGTAATGATTTGATTGAGAAATAAATTTATCTTCTTGGTGGAAATCTCAGGATTTCCTCGGGAAACACGTCATTGAACTATTTTAGTATTGGATAGTATTTCATTCTGTCTCTATTAACCTCTAATTCACTACTTACTTGGAAAAGTGTAGCTCCCGCACCTTCTAGTTTTGTCCCTCTATTTGAAATGTTTATATTTGCCTAACATTCATGGATTTCCTTATTCCTTATAATTTCCCTTTGTCCGCTTTATCAATAAGGCATTCTATTGACTTTTTCTAGCAATCAATCTTACTATTGTGGGTCACTATCCAATCCATGTCAAGTTAGGCATAAAAGAAAGCAGGAAAAATCAGGATGAAGAGATTGCAAGAGAGATAAAGAAAGAGATGCATACCCAAGACATACAGGTTGAACAAGAAGAGGATGACAAAGAGGCATACATTGTGCATATTGCAGAATAGAACAACTATCAACCTCCACCTCCTCTTATTGTTGGCCACATCCCATTAAGTGAGATGGTAATATCTCCTCAACAAGATGACTTGTTCATGGATATTTCCAATATTACCTTTGATCATTTGAATAGCAAAATAAGAAAAGATAGACAAAGGTACTTTTTAGATGACCTTATTCATCATGTTCCTATCTACGTAGAAAGGTAATTGTGTGGAATACTAGGAATAATCTAAGAATAGTCGCAAAAGCAAATGCAGCTTCTGTAGAAGCCTTAAAAGTAAACATTGATATCTTGATTAAAGAAAATAAGAAATTAGGAAAGGAATTATATTTTTAAAGGAAATAGATTGATCATCTCCTCATTGAGAATCAGAGGTTGTCTTTCACTAGTTATAATAGGAAGGAGCTACGAGCAACAATTTTGGAGGAAAATCAATCAATGGGAGACACAATGCGACAACCATATGAAGAAATGATCACCCTTCGTAAGATTGTAGTACCCTTGAATGCAATAAAAAAGTGATAGTGAGAGAATCTAAAATCTTTGAAGACAATTTATGTAGCTATTGATGCGATTTAAGAGTTGGGCACTAATTATAGAAATTAACCATCAATTTTGTTGAGGAAGACAAGGCAGGATGTTAAATTGGATAGGGTTGAGGTCAGGATACTTATATAGGGTAATAAATATCTCACCACGTATATGGCCAACGCCATATCTTCCTACTCTATACTCTATCATGGTTTGGACTCGGTGCACAAGATACCTTCCATCAGAGCATTTGTGGAAACCAAAGGGAGAAATTTTGTCAGGAAAGAGATAGAAGAATTATTTACCAACATGAGATAGGTAACCATCAAGGAATATTTAGAAGTTACAAAGGATAATGTTCTATAATTTGTAGCCAGAATTTCCAACTTGAGTATGAAGTTATTCTTGTTGTGGAACAACATTTAGATTGGTTCCTACTTTCTCCCTACTTGTTGATGATGCTAGAAATATGCCAACAAAGGGAGTCTCCCAGGTATGAAGTCTTAATTAGACCTCACACCATTTGGGGTAGGAGCCCCATCTAGATAATAGGCCCAACCACCATATTCTTAAGGATTTACCTTGGTTGCAATTATCAACATAGGAGATTATGCAAACAACCTTTGAAAGAAGCAAGTTAACACTCTGAGTCATACAATTGTAATGTATATAAGGTACTTTCATAGGACATAAAGAAAGGGTTAGACTCTAAAAAAAAGTAATAATACTATCCTAAAAGAAACACACAAGTACATAAATGAATCGTTGATTAATATGCAAAGTAGTTCACAAGATAACATCACTCATAAAAGAAATTAACAATGCATGTTCAACAAGATGCATACTAAAGCCAACGAAATAGTTCATTTTCATTAGTATGTGTAAACATAAACATACACCAAAAATAATGAAAGAATATTCTTATAATCATTCATGACATATGCATGAAAGTGTGTTGGCTTTGAGAGCTTTATATATTATGTTGAAAATGTAGCAAGAAAATCTAGTTTTGACTTTTCCTTGGTCAAACTAGATTAAAATTCGAATTTCAATTTCAGGAGAATACTTGGAGGTAGTTAACAGAGATGATGTGGCTCTTGTCACTTATTTAACTCAGTAAAATTTAGTTGGAGACACTTGATTTTAGTTCTACATGATTGCTAATTTTTTTCAAACTATTTCAGTTATTTTGAGTTATTGTCAATTTAACTAGTTCTCGATGTTAGTAGAACTAGTGGAGGTCAAGTTGAGGGTGTGTAACTCTTTTTTTTCATTGAGTGATCATCTACTTAGCTAATCAATCAACCCAAAATAATTGTTTCATGCAGAGAATTTGAGTTACCCAGCTGAGATTGGAGTTCAAGGGTAGTGTACTATCAATTGTAAACTAATCCAAGTTATACAGGTGGTGCATGCAGTCAGAGGATTTCCATATGGTAATTACATAATTCCTTGGAGTGAAATTCCTAAATGATAGGGGAAAATTCCCAAGGGAACAGTGCAAGGAAATAGGAGCTTGGAGACTCAGAATTTTGGCAAAGTATTGGCCAAGGTTAGTGAGTTAGGTAGAGGATAGAATATACAGGTGCAGGTTGAGCTCAAGCTTGAGCATAGCATATTGTATTCATCTAGTTTCTTTGACTAATGCAATACAAATAGTAAGGGGTTTTGAGTGCTTGCTTTCCCCTAGATAAATATATGTGTATATGTGTTGAATCTTGATGCATGTTAATGATTTGTGTTCTCGATCGTGAATTTACTTCTGCAGATCAACATAGTAGCTTCTAGTATTATGATTTAGAAAATTTAATGAGCATTTTAAAATCTACACATTAATTTCTACATGGTATCAGAGAGAGATTCACAATAGAGAAGAGATTTTGAATTTTTCATTGCAGGTGGTTCGAATTTGAAGATTAGTGTTACAGGTTTTCTCCATGACTAAGAAGATGCCTTTTAATCGACTCAAGATCGAGTATGCTTTGGAAGGAACCAAAAATTTTGTGGCATGGAAGATCTGCATGGAGGAAGTATTAGGTGATAATAGACTACTATAATACGTCAAGACATATATAGCAAAACCCTAGCATCTCATTCCCAGGATCTTGCTCAGTGGAAGAAGGATGTGGCTAAACCTAGGAGGATCATATTGGAGGGAGTTTGAGATCATATTGTCTTGAATATCCATGGGAAAGAGACTTCATTCATGATGTGGAAAACACTAACAGAGTTGTTTTAGAAAAATAGTGACCACAAGAAGTTAGCACTCAAGGACAAGCTTCGAAGTATTAAGATGCAAAAAGAATGAAACAATTTTGTAGTACCTTAGTAGGTTTACAAAGTGTTGTAATGAGATTGGTGAGGTCAGTCTTACTATCCCTGAAGAAAATATGATAGCTCTAGCCCTCTTGGGCATTCCCAAGAGCTGGCATAGTTATCAAGTTTTTGTAAATGGTAGAGAGAAACTACCAAACTGGGAGCGGTTATGGTCTAATCTAGTGCAAGAAGAAATAAAGCGAAGAAACAAAAATGAGAATTCATCCAAGTGTGAGGATGAAGAGAATTGTGCCTTGGATAGAAAATAAAAGAAATGGAAAGGGAAGCAATCCTAATCCAAAGTAGAATCTGGTCAATGGGAAAGAAGAAATACTTGTCCAAAATAAAGTGCTTTCAGTGTCATGAATTGGGACACTATGCCGTGAAATGTCCACACAAGAAGGAAAGCAAGAAGATCGCAGGAGGAGAAGCGGGTGAACCTTCGCTTCACAATTGGAACTTGATTCTACCCTCATTAAATGCATGGAAATCATAGCAATGGGTAGTGTGTGGTATCTCGACAATGGTACCTCATTCCTCATGATGGGGAACAAAGAATTTTTCAGTGACTTCGAGGAGAAGGATCTCCATATGCAATCAAGATGGGATGTAACACCATCCTCCCACATTTACCCAAGTAACTAGACCACTAGGTTAAACATGTGATGAAGAGTTACTATGATATTATTCAACTTCCTAACTATAGTTAAGGAAGTGGAATTGATGAACCAACACTTCATAGGCCTCCCTCAGGTGTTATAGGACCCCCATGAGCTAATCCACCTCTCCTGGTGCCGAAACACCGAGTTAACTTAGAATTTAAATGAATCAAACCCCCAGTCACTCCAATGACATGGGAATTCTTTCAATTGGGACCCTCCAATTTCTCCCACAATGCCTACAAGTGGGAGAATGCGGTTTTTTTCAGGTAGTTCTGTGACATAGACTATAAGATTTAAGCCACTTTTTTAGGGTTAATCTCCAACCACTACTCGGAACTTGTTGATATTATTTGAGACAATAAACGACACTAAGACAAAGCCTCTAACAATGAACTGTATTAGATACTTGACCTAACCAAGCCCAACCATGACAGGGATTACATCAAACATGTCACAAATATGCATTCTATAGGTCATAACAATAGATCTGAGCATATGGGTCTCATACTTATCTGATAATTTCTAAGAAGCATTATTTCCCTATTACATTGGTTGCATTATCATCTATAGGTCATATATTCATTTTTCATTCATTTACAAATTAAAACATGATGAGATCCATAAATCATCATTGTCATAAAACACATTCATAACTAGAATATAAACCAAGTTTGATACTTCCATAAACCATTGGACCATATATTGGTTGGACCAAATCTTTCTTTCATCTGATCACCCCCATTCCATATTCAAAGCTTCAATGTGGAACTCATAGCGAAAAATCAACCAGGGCTTCTTGAGGATATACCAACTTATTGTCATCAATAGAAACAAGCTTTACCACAATCCTCATCAGATCACTAGGCCCTAAACAAGAATGGATACCACTAGATTTCTCCACCTACACCATGAGGAATTTTATTTTTTCCTTGTCTCTAGGATTTATCGTAATCCACATTCTAATTCAAGGATCACTAAGCCTTAATTGAGAGTTCACCCTCTAGGATTTACCGTATAGCTCGCCATTCATCAGCCAAGGATTTATAGGCTTGATCGAGGGCACCCACCTCTAGAATTTACATTATATCCCACCATTCACCAGTCGAGGATTCCTAGGCCCACTAAAGTAACACAAAATCTGGCTTTATCGCAACCCATAGTCCGGTTCAGGGGTTACTAGGACGAGGATTTACTGCAATCCATAGTCCAGTTCAAGGATCACTAGGCCCTGTGTTCTTTCTTTCAGAGATCCACCTCACTCAATTTTAAATCCATCTAGTAATCCATCTCAACCAAAACATGATAACCCCATCACAACATGGCTATTCAGAAATCACAATGTTGAGTTGAACAACACTGTCACACTTGGAAAAACCCATCCCCATGACAACAACAGAACCAAGAACACACATGCATAGCCATGCATGGTAAATATATCTAGGAAATCACACATGCAAACTGATACCTACAAATAATCCTGTTGTGGCTACTTGAACCTGCTCTTCATTTCCTGATCTATTCTTCCCCTTGCATTCTTTGATTTCCTTGATCCAATGCTAAATTTCTCCAAGAAAACTCTAAGTGTCTGAGAGTGTGAAAGAGAAAGAATAGAGAGAGAGCACAAAAACTGAAATAACAAAAGGTTACAAACAGATCCTTAGAAGCCCTTCTATTAATGAGGCCTCTATTTTCTTCAATTTCCATTATTTTCCTTCATTTTCCTCCTCACATGAAACCTAAGACCTTTCAATTTCCTTATCTCCTAATTTCCATTATTTTCATAAATAAAATGCCAATTAATGCCTCATGCCTTTCCAAAACATTTGACATTTCCTTTGCCAATTTCTTTATGCATAGTAACTGAAATGAACACCCACTAGGATGTTTCTCCCACCATTCAACTTGGAATGTGTGTCCCATGACCATGGTCTTATATATATTTTTACATGATATTTTATCAAGGTTGTTATAGAACCCTCCCCCTTGGGGGAATAACTTCCTCAGTGTTCAATGACACATATAAACCAACAAATTGATGAAAAGAAAAAAATACCACCCATGGCAATTTATAACCCACCTCGTTGTTGTATTTACAATGAACACTTCCTGAAAACATGACAAATATATCGTTTACAAGAGATTTATAACACATCTCATTACGGTATTTACAATAACAACTACACTTTCTCAACCAGAAAATAACCATACTATCTATGGAGCTTTATAAATCGAGCTTCATACAATATTTACAATAATATACATATATGCAAACTTGCTTGACCAATAAATAAAAGGATATGATGCTTGTATCCATAACAAGGGAATCTAGAGGCTCACACCTCCACCCTCAAAGTAGTACCAAGGTTCACCTCCCTCCGAGGAAGTCCATAATCCACTACCAAATTCAAATCTACATACAATGTCCAATGCTACAATCCTGTGCCACTTGTCCTCTCAATGAAAATTTAATGGCTCATTGTTCTAGGGTGCACCCCTAATGTGCATCTGATTCCATCTGGCAATGCTAATAACCAAATAAACCCATCCCTGACCTTGCCTTCTCTGCTACACAGTCCCTTGAGAAATCCGATCACCACCTCTCGTGTAATAATACACCATCCAAGTTTCATTAGCATCCCCTTCTCTACTATATAGTCCCTCAGGTGACCCCTCCCTTGGCAAGGTTTCCTCGCATCAGAATATCCAAAAATCAATGCATGTCCCTACTTCAAAACTAGCATACCATTCATAGCATGCTCATGGAAATAAATGGACATGATTGGGTACCGGTGTCCTACAATGGCCCCACTCCTAAAGTTCTTTTCCAATGTATTGCTTCTTATTCCATTTATTTTCACTAACGCTATGAATTCTTGCAGTCGGTTTCAACCATCCCAAACTTGGCATTTGCATGCTTTCTTGTATCAAGCACATAAATCCCAATAGAGTCAAAATGAATTGAAATAAATCAAAATCATACCTCATTGGTGGCCTATCAATAAGGTACACTTGCACTTATGTTCACTACCTGTCACAATAGGCCAAACTGGGTCTTGACCAAATCTTCATCTATAAACATATCACATCCAGTTAGCTCAAAACACAATCATCCTAGATCAAAATCATGAATTGCATGCAATCATCATAAACTAGAGTCATAAATCACATGTAACCATCATAAATCAGAATCATAGATCACATTCATATTAAAACTGAAATAAGATACTGATACCTATCCTTTAATAGGTCTTTTTCTTCTAAATTTGTCCTTTGTCCTTTATGTACACACACTAGATTTGTTACTACACCCGACAACCACCTAGTGCATTCTCTCCTCTTCAATCATGTACATATACACATAGTGTACATCACAACAAATACATCCACACATGACGTACAACACCACACAATACATACACCTACACCCGGTGTACAACACAATACATATACATACACAGAGTACAACATAATAAATGCACATACATAGTACCACATTCCCGTAACATAGCATGTACGACATGCACACAATACCACCTGTACACCAATACCATATGTACAACATGTACATAGTACCACCTGTACATAGCACCACCTACACAACATGTGCACAACATCACATGTACATGACACCTCCTCCACAACATGTACACAGTGCCACATGTACACTGCAACACTTGTACAATGTGTGCACAATACCACATGTACACAACAACACATGCATGACATGTACACAAAACCACATGTACACAATACCACATGCATTCCATGTACATAACACCACATGAACAACACGTACACAATACCACATGCACACAACACCATATATACAAAAGGCACACAACACCATAGGTACAATCATTGAATATACAATATCAATAACATATACACAATAGTAGTATTAGACATCCATTAACCACATTGTCTCTACTAGGCAACCTTAATTTTGGTACCTTTTCCATGCCTATCCCAGCATGCCATATATCACATTACTTTCATTCCGTTGATGTATTCCTCAACATTACCTGCCCATAACATAAACATAGACATAGTATAAGCACATAATATCAATTCACATCCATATGATACTGACCTCATAGATCTATCAAGGTTACTCTTCCCACTTGATTCCTCATAAACCAGGAACTTCTTCATGTCGTTCACCTACATAAAAAATAATTCCTCGACAAGAATAATTCTTGATGACCCTGTCAGAAACGACATACACATACATACATACATGTTTACTTATTTAGACATCAACACAATCATGATCACAACATAATTACCAGATACCATAAGGTCAAGGTTAAGAGAACTTCCTTTATCCATGCACAACATGTACAAATTTGAGAAAAACCATTCCCAACATAGCTAAGACATCTAACGCCTAAATTCCATTTAATTTGTTTTTCTTGATTACCTTTCTCCTGATTATCCTACCACCATCCATTTGCACCAATGCACCCAACCAATCGATCATATTGTCATATTATTTCCTTATCTGCACTTATACTTTCCCTAGGCTTCATCCAAGTCTCACATTACCTATTAGGTTTCATTAAGCTCTCCTCAAGATCCGTTACTTTCTCTTTTCCAACCAATCCCCAAGACCCTCAAAAATAAAATACAAGAGAAAAAACAAACAATAAGAAAACCATGAAAAACCAATAGCAATACAACACCACAATAAAGTGGCAAGGCCTTACACGAGACATAAACAAAAATGCAAATCAAGCAAAAAAAAACACAAAAGGCCAAAAGCACAAGACTCCCAACAAACACTAGGACTCAATCGACATGGGTTCCAAATGCTTCCAAGGGAAAGTGCAACCCAATCCTTCTTCAATATTTCATGGCAGTCTCTTTTTCCATGTAATCCTTGCATCATATTACCCTAAACACATGATTATTAGTCTATAAGTAAACATAACAATATACCAGTTATCTTACCTTGTTGCGCCAATCATATTTCCTTATAACAGAACACGTACATAACATATCTCAAGAAACTCCAATTCCTTGATGTATCTAACCAAAACTAGAACCCAACTGTTATACATGTCAAATACATGTTCATAAATATGGCACATATCCACATAATTTTAGAAAATAACAAGGTCAAGAAGACTTCCTATATTCATGCAAGAACTCATTTGTTTGGTGTTGTGATCTCCAAATTCCCTTCTTTTACCTTTTACCTTGCTGCAATCGAGTCTTACTATGTACTGTCACATCACCCAACTGTTAGTTATATAAACAATTCAACTATTACCTTGTCATGCTAATACCAAGCATCTTTCCCTGTAATTGTTTACACATGTCATCCACATGTTCCAAGGATCAAAACATCATGTCTATTAATTGAAATCAACCTTTACCAAGTCTAATAGCCATGTCATGATCAACATTCAAGTCACATTCATTAGTAATAATACATAATGCTACAACTACAACCTACTTATGCTCAAGTACATATCAACTATCTCAACACATATGTGTTAGTACAACCATCTTAAAACATGATCATTTCTTCTTGCAATATTACAAACACATACTCATGTCATGCAAGTAATCAAACATTCAAACAACATATAGACAACATATTAAGCACCAAACACTCAAACACCAAATAAACGACATAATTAAACATTCAAACGTCAAATAGATGGCATAAGAAAACTCATACCTTAATGTATCTCAGGGGAGGCTATCTTGTCTACACAATCAATCTAGATTAGCATGATATATATTCAAACACATAAAATCAAACATATATAAGGTCATGATATCCATAACAGTAACTAGCTAACATGTTCACCTCATAAGCTCATAAACAATTATCATTCATGCATAACAATCGCATATGCACGGTAAGTCTAGACATAATATCACAATATATTAACTCATACTTGATTTTCATAACCATAATCATCTAGGTCAATCCAAATTAGCATGATACATATAACATAAATATCTTAAATGAAATAACCCTAATCATCTAGTTAACTAACATAAAACAACAACAAGTTAATCATATAACATAATCATCAACCACATGTAACATAGTCATCAAGTTAATACCATGCATGACTAACCAACACGTGTACATATGATCACACTAATTAACTAAAATCTATCATGTATGTAACCATAACATTAATATAATGAAAGGCATACATATAACCATAATGCATATAACAACCTTTAACCTACATACCTGCATACCACCATACAAACCTGTATGAGGATCCACTCTTACCCCAGGTCGAGTGTTGCAACTTCGCTTTGATGGTATACATCTCTTTCTCTATCTCAACCAAAACATTAGCATCATAACATACCAACAACATCATGGTGAACTAAAATGCCTACAATGACCTCATGCACAGCAACCATGCCCACAATAATGCATGCATAACAACATATATACATTGACATGCATAACAAATGCATATACAACTGACATGCTTTCATGACAAATGCATCCAACAAAAACATAATAAAATTTTACATGAAAACACAACTATAACAATGACCACTAACATACATACCTAACAAGAACATATACAACTTACATGCATGCATGACAAATAGATTCCTCCCATCTAGTCTAAGTGTTGAACCATGCTCTGATACCACTTTGTAACACCCTCCTCCCACATTTTCCAAAGTAACCATCCCACCGGGGTAAACATGTGATGAAGAGTTACTGTGATATGATTCAACTCCCTTAGTGAAATTAAGGAAGTGGAACTGATGAACCAACACTTCACAAACCACCCTCGAGTGCTACACGACCCCCAGGAGCTAATCCACCACTCCAGGTGCCTAAACCTTGAGTTAACCTAGCCTTTCATTGAATCAAACCCTATTTGCTCCCATGACATGGGAATTCATGTGATTGGGACCCTCCAATCGCTCCCACAATGCCTGCAAGGGAGAGACTGCAGTCTTTCTCAGCCAGTTATGTGCCAGAGACTGTGAGATTTAAGCCACTTTTTTAGGTCTAGTCTCCAACCACTGCCTGGAATTTGATGAGACTTTCTGAGACAATAAATGACACCAAGAAAAAGCCTCTAACATAAAAATTAATAAAGGACTTGACCTAACCAAGCGCAACCATGATAGGCATTTCGTCAAACATGTCACAAATATGCATTCTACAGGTCATAACAACATATCTGAGTGTAGGGGTCTCATACTTATATAAGAATCACTAAGAAGCATTGTTACCTTATCACATCAACTATATTATGATCTATTAGGTCATATATTCATTGCTCATTCATTTACGGATCAATACACTATGAGATCCATACATCATCACTGTCATAAAACACACTCATAACCATCATATAAACAACATAAATAATAGGGATACAATAACCATAGAATCCACATATAAACCAATACATTTGCACATGAAATACCAAGTAGAAGGAACTCTTAAAAATGAATGCAAAAGCCAACTAGGTTTGGGACTTCCACAAACCACCTGACCATAGATTGGATGAACCAAATCTTTCTTTCACCCAATCACCCCCATGTTATATTCCAAGCATGAATGTGGGACTCATAACCAAAAATCAACCAAGGCTTCCTAAGGCTACACCACCTCACCCTCATCAGTATAACTAGGCTTTACCACAATCGTCACTAGATCACTAGACCCTAAACAAGCATGGATTCCACCAAATTTCTCCACCTACACTGTGATGAATTTTACTGTCTTCTAGTCTTTAGGATTTACCGCAATCTACATTCGAATTCAGGGATCACTAAGCAATAATCGAGACTCCACCGGCTCTAGGTTTACCATATATCCTTCCATTCACTAGCAAAAGATTCTTAGGCTTCATCAAGGGCACCCACCTCTAGGATTTACCATATATCCCACCATTCATCGATCCCTAGGCCCACTGAGGAAACAAAAAATATGGATTTACCGCAACCCACAATTTGCTTCAAGGGTTATTAGGCCAAGGCTTTGCTGCAATCCATAGTCTGATTCAAGGATCACTAGGCCATGTGTTTTTTCTTTCAGAGATCCACCTCACTCAGTTTCGAATCCATCCAGTAATCTATCTCAATGAAAACATGGGAACCCCATCACACCATGGCTATCTAGAAATAAAAAATCTAGGCTAAAAAATACTGTCAAACCTAGCAAAACCCATGCCCATGACAACAATAGAACCGAGAACATACATGCATAACCATGCATGCTAAATCTAGCAAGGAAATCAGACATGAAAATTGATACCTAAAAATAATCTTGTCGTGGCTGCTTGAACCTGCTCTTCCTTGCTTGATCTTTTCTTCCCCTTACCTTCTTTGATTTCCTTGATCCAATGTCGAAGTGCTCCAAGAAAAGTTTCGAAGAGTGTGAGAGAGAGATAATAGAGAGAGAGTTCTAGAACTAAACTAAAAAAAGGTTACAAATTGATCCTTAGAAGTCTTTTTATTAATTACGCCCCTATTTTATTCAATTTCCATTATTTTCCTTCATTTTCATCCTCACATGCAACCTGTGACCTTTCACCTTCCTTTTCTCCTAATTTCCATTATTTTCATAAATAAAATGCGAATTAATGCCTCATGCCTTTCCAAATCCTTTTCCATTTCTATTACCAATTTCCTTTAGCCAAAATCATTGAAATAAACACTGATTATGATGTTTTTCCCACCATTCAGCTTGGAATATGTGGCCCATGACCGTGGTCTTATATATTTTTTACATGAATTTTTACCTGGGTTGTTACATGGTAGATGATGGAAGGTATAACGTGGCCGACATTATTATAGTTACCTTTCAGAGGGAGTCTGGCTCCCCTCTTAGGCTCAAGGATGTGATGTATGTAATGGGTTTGAATAAGAATATAGTTTTTGCTTGGTGTTCGAAGACCATGGCTAAGATGAAATATTAAGAAAAATGAAGCCTTTCTTGAGACACATTTCCATGGGACAAGTGAAGCAAATCACGGTTTGAGTGAAGAACCTCAACAAATGAGATGTGGAAGACTATGCATGATTGAGCACATGAGTAGAGAAGGTGCATAGCCGATATGTCAGTGAGTTATCGCATGGAAGACTTGGCCATTTGCATCATGATGATTTGAAGATCATGTCGCAAATTTCTATAGGCCTCCCTAATGGAGTACTAGAGCAGTGGGATACAGGCAAAGGGTGTACCGTGAGGAACTACACAAAAGCCACCTTTAATGATCGAGACAACAAGGCACATGTAATCCTTGAAAGGATCTACTCTGATGTCTATGGGCCTTTCTCGACAGCCTCCACTTCCAAGCACAAGTATTATGTTATATTTGTAGATGATTCCTCACGAAAATGTTGGATCTACTTCATGCTGAAGAAAGACTAGAAATTTTCCAAATTTGTTGATTTTAAAGCACTTGTTGAGAAAGAGATTAGCAAAAAGGTGAAGTCTCTTAGGGGTGATAATGGTGGTGAGTGCATGTCGAATGAGTTTAAAAACTTATGTGTAAAGGAAGAAATTCTATAGGATTTGATAGCACCTCATAACCCATAACATAATGGGGTCACTGATAGGAATAACAAAGGTATCATGGGAGAAAGATGGGTGATGTTTTATGAACAAAGGCTACAACTACACTTGTGGGATGAAGCATGCAACACAATGGTCTACTTGCATAATAGAATTCCCCACAAAATTCTTGGCATGAGTACACCAAAGGAAGATTTTTCAGGGAATAAACCAGATGTGTCACACTTTAGGATCTTTGGATCATCAATTTACTGTCATGTTTCCAAGGAAGAAAGGAAAAATCTAGAGTCGACAACATAGTTGGGCATATTTTAGGGGTACATAGATATACCTCACAACTATCAAGTGTACTTGTCATCCCTCATGATGACAGTGGTGAGATGGGATGTGAATTTTGATGAGGAGAAGGCAATGAGGTGTTATCTTGAGAGGGAGCTTCAGTTTCATCTTGATCAAGAGCTTTTGGCTCCAAAGGAAGAACCTCGGGAAGTTATGGAGCAGCCACAAGTAGAGGAGGAGAGAGTGGAGACATCCACTCAAGCAGAGACATCTAGAGATGGAAGGAAGCGGACCAAGGAAGCTAACATATTATTGCAGGAGACTATAGAGAATGTGGGAGCACCCACATCACAATGTAAGGAAAGGCGGTCACCGAATTAGTATATTGGCTACATGGCTTTGATGAGCAAACTTGTAGAGACACATCCATCCTCATTCGAATAATTTGTAGAGAAACCTATATGGGTTGATGCTATGTTAAAGGAATATGATTCCATTGTTAGAAACAGTGTTTGGGAAGTGGTCCCAAGACCAACAGACAAATATATGGTTGGTTCAAGATGGATTTACAAAGTAAAGCATGCAGTAGACGAGAGAGTAGAGAAACACAAGGACAAATTTGTGGCCAAAGGGTTCTCTCAGGTGGAGGGAATTGACTATGAGGAGACCTTTGCTCTATAGATTTTAACCTTATACAAAAATTACCTGTAAACAAATTCTTCAAATAGAAAATCAACAACAGCGAGAGCATAAAAATAATATGCATACATATTTTCCCCTAGATCCCAAAACCAAGACTACCATATTAACGTTTCATTATCTTCCTTTCAATGTTACAATACATATATGTACATGCCAATGAATTCATTAACCCTAGATTATAACATAACCATAGTTCCCTTGATTAGATCTACAAAATAGCATGGGAAGAAAACCATCATGCCCAAAACCATGTGCAAAACTCTTTCACAAAACCATGGGTAGGTCCACCCATCATCTTTGGGTCTACCCCCACCCTTGGGTCTGCGCAACTATTATTGGGTTAACATAAAATGAAAAAAATTCCCAGGGTGCTGCCCAGATCCTCTGTAAGGGGGCTACTGCCCCCCATCCAAACCCCCTGACAGGGGGGGATGCTACCCACCCTGTGACCACCCCACTTCATCTAGCACAATGTACAATGCTTGGTTCTAGTCATCGAGAGAATATAACACATACCCATCATGCTCCATTAGCAAGGTACTAATCCATAAGGTCAATTTTAGCACTGTCATCGTAGATGGGGTTGAAGATCCACTAGATGGATGTGAATATAGCATTCCTCAATGGAGTTATGGAGGAAGAGGTGTATATTAAGCAACCATAGGATCTTGATACCTTTGAAAAAGAGTCGCATGTGTGCAGACCCAAGCAAGTGTTGTATGGACTCAAGAAAGCACCTCGTGCTTGGTATACTGGTGGGCTCCAGTATTGTAGCAATAATGCTACAACTCCTGGAGCTTCCTTCTCTAATTTTATCAACCCGGTAGTTCGTAACAAACTTGGAAGCGACGGTGCTATATGCACAAGTACTAGCTCTTGTCGCAGCTGTCACTTGGTCAGCTGGCACAAGTTCTCTAGGGCTCAAGCCAACTTCTATGAGCTCTCAGAAGAAGCTTTTTAACTGATGAACGAAAGCTAACTCAAAGGAAATTAACCTACTTTTCAAAAATAATGAAATGAAAACCAACAAGAAATGAAAACCCTAGCAAACCCTAATTCTACCATCTAGTCCTTCTGATGCAACGGTGGGAATGCAAACTACTGAAAGTGATGCCATTACTTCTAGTAAGGTGAGATGCATGTGTTTAGGCTACTTTCATCTGAAGAGAACATATTTTTGTATTTTTGCTCAAGTTGTTGGAATTATTATGCATATGCTTCTAACTGGGTCTTGACTGTGCAGGGATAGATCAAGGGGAGGAATGCTTGGAAGAGGTCAGGAAGGCTCAGAGAGGGTCTAAGGAGTCCCTAACATCCTTTCAGATAGTTTCACAAAGTTTGGATGCCAAGCAACCGTGTTCATGAGCTTCTACAGAAAGTCTGCAGGGGTTCTACAGGATGTTCAGAATTTCTACAGGAAGTTCAGTAATTCCTACAGGATGTTCTACAATCGGATTTTTGGGTGATGGATGAGTGGAAGAGGCTGCATGGATGGATAGGGAGGTAGGAGGGGGGTTTATAATGGCTTATGGACAGAGAGATGAGATGAAGAGGGGGTGTGCAAAGCTGGTTGGTCTAGAGGAGGGTAGAGGGAATAGAAGGTCGAAAAGGTAGAATAACGTGGGTGATAGAAGAGTTAGGAGGCAAGTGGTCGAACTGGGAGATGAGTAGATGGCCTAGGCATGGCTTAGAAGGATAAGGGAGTGAAGGAGTAGCACTGCACAGTGTAAATGAAACAAATCATCCACGTCTTGCACATAACCGAAATTTCATCAACTTATTCTAACTGTTTTATTAAAAACCAAAGAACAACAATGTTGTTTCTAAGAAAAATCATGCATGGTGCTGAAGCAAAGAACCATTCCACAAGATCTAAATGCATGGACACTTCTACAAACGAAAATATTGCATCAACGATTGCATGGACTTGTAAAACAATGTTTTGGTGGGTGGCACGGTCTGCAATTCCTGTCCCTAAACAGAGGTGAAAGTGAGTGTGCAGTCAACCCTTTTTGGAACTCTGATTAACTCCAATCTCCTTACTCTAATCTGAGCTGCTGAAGCAACTCTGTTCATAAAACTCACCTACTTAACCACACCAAGAAATTCAACTCAGCAAACTGTGTTTCCAAATACATGTAAAGGGAAAGAAATACAATGTTGAAAGAAAGGTAACAATACAAAGGAAGGAGGCCTTAGGCTCTCAGGTTGGGCCCAACCCCCAGAGCTATGGCTCCTTTAAGAACTCAGAACTGAACTCAAATCTGCCTGCTTTTCATTAAAAGATAATAGTCATAAGTCAAATAACATGCCAAAAATGGCTTACAAAGAGCAAAACAGAGCTATCAGCTCGTAGTTCAGAATATGCAACAAGGTTTCAAAAGTCCCCCTCGAAGGCTACAACCTCATCATTCATACTTTATGAGGGCCAAGCTAGCCTCCTAAATTAGTGGGGTTTGGCTGACCAAACTAAGAGTGATCTGCTGCTTCCTCAAAATCCGCTTGGCTGCCTTCTAGCTCGGTGGTGGTGGCCGTTGGACCTCGGAGTTAGGGGTGAAGATCACGAGGAAGGTCATTCAATGCTGTGGACAACCTTCCTACAAAATCTCAATCCCATCTTGGTTGTCTCCTAGCCCTCATCTGCGTGGTTTTGCTCCATTAAATGTCAAAAAACCTGAAATAAACATGTGTTAGCCACCTAGGAATAGTGACTTCCCTCATTCGTACAAATGACATAAATATACTAAAAAAATGATGCATAAGTTATGAAAAATGAAGGGTTGAGCAAGGGTAGTTAGGCCAAATGAGCCCAAAATGTTACCAAATTTGGGGCTCATCATCACCCCCCAGCTAAAATGATTGCTCATCCTTGAGCAACTAATCCAGCTCCTCGTCCTTCATTGCCTTCACTGCCACCCTCACATCCCAAGCTTCTGCAGTAGTGTCCTCCTTACTGACATGGAACCCAGCCTTTATTTCCACCTCTTCCCACTGTTCATGCTCATCTTTCTCTGTGTTTCCTTCCATCAATCCTAACAGCAGAGGTGGGCTTAGTTTGAGGCCAATCCAGCTGGCCTGGAGGTTTTGCAAGGATTTCTTATAGAGGGGCACCCGTACTAGAGCTTCCCTCATTCGAGTTGCAGTATGATATTCTCTGATTTTTAGACTGTGGGCCAATGTGTTCCATCAGCGGGTGCAAGCTTGAACACAGTTGTCCCCTAACAGTCTCTCCATATCCTCGAAGTGCGCTATGGCCTGGGCCTGCTGATCCATATATTTCAATGAAGCTTGAGGGTCGGTGGATAAGTGTTGGTGTGCCGATATTAATGCAGTTGGATGGTTCTGCTCTAATTAGCAATGGCTCATTCAGCTCTCGGTTCATGACCGATTTGGCTTCTGCTGCTCTTTTGTCTTCATGGTTCAACCATGAGGCAAATGCCATTAACTGCATATCCCCTAAGACCGTGTTGGGATCCCATGAAGTCACATTAGGAAGGGCCAAATTATGGAGGTAGAACTCCGATAGTTTGGCCTTATCCTCTGATGAACTGGTATTGCACAATTCAGTGAACTGTTGCAGGTCTTGGAGCTGAGAGATACCCCTTTACGCCAAGGTATTGATTTGAAATTGCAGCCACTGGTCTCTCAAGTACAGGCCATAGGATTTGGCCGGGTGTCTGCATTGTATAGCATCCATGGCCCGACTAGCCATGCAGGCCAATTGTGCCTCTTTCTGCTGCAGCTGTTGTTTGAGAGCTTGCATCTCAATTTGTGCTTGCAGTTCTGTTTCCTGTAGATGCGTGTTTGGCTCCCCAAGACCGATTTGCAATCCTTCTCTGCCTTGCTGTTCTGCTGTGATGTCCCCTGAGGATGTGCCCTTTCCTTTCCTCAGCTCCTGTAGCTGCAGTCTGAATTTTTTGTTTTCTTCCTATAGGAGCACCCGCTGGCAATTTGCCACGTGTTTAGCCATAGCTAATTCCTTTCTTGCCTCCTTGAGTTCCTCCTCCAAGGGGCCTATGTCTACCACACCTTTTGATTTGGCTATTTTCATCCACGTGTGGGTTCGTACTCTCTCTTCCTCCAATGCAAAGAACAGTGGCACAGTGAATTTCTGTGGTATAATTTTGCCAGCTTCTAAGAAGTTATAATATGAGCTCAAACTTAGCTGAGGGCTAGGCTCCGGAATATGCTCTTTCTCTTCTTCTCTTGGTGGCTCTACTTCGCCTTCCCTCGGTGGTGATGAGGGTGCTTCTCCCTCCATCCTCTCTGTCTCCTTAAGCCGGGCTAAGGTTTCCTGTAGAGCAGCCTCAGCATCCTGTAGCCGGGCTTTTGAGGCCAACTGGTCCAACCTCTCTTTCCAAGTAGTTGTTTTCGGGCTCCCCCTCTCATAGGTGACTGATATCTTTGAGGGGGACCTCTCCCTGGGCGAAGCAGGGGCATCCTCTATAGTGATTGGGCTGCTGGATGGAGGCTGTGGCTTGCCCGTTTTTATTCTCACACTTCTCCTATCTTTAAAATATAGAAGGGCCTCCCTCTTTCTCTTTTCCTTTGGCTTAGGAGGTGTACTGAGGGCGGCCAGCACAGCTGCTACCTCCCTTGCAAGAATGTCAGCTTTCTTTTCCTTGGGTTTTCCTTTCTCAGGGCTTCCTGTAGAAGGCCCTTTTTCAGCTGATTTCTGGCTTCCTGTAGAAGCCGGTTTTGGTTTTCTTGTAGAAATAGGTGGCACCGTTTTAGTTTGTTTTGCTGAGTGTGTTTTTCTTTTTGACTTGGTCGAGGCTGTTGTCGAGGTGCCCTTACTGACGTGGACTGGCTCAGTCCTGTCCAACCTACTTTGTAATCTTTTCTCTCTGGGCGTTAATATGGGTGTGTCATCCTTCTCTTTGGCACCCTTTTTCTCTTGTTTCCCCTTTTGCTCTTTCTTCGGTTCTTTGGCCGTGGGTCTCCGGCCTTTCTCTTTCCTCTCTATGGGTACTGACTCCTTCTCCTCACTGCTGGAGGAACCAAGATCTTCGATCAACATTTTTATATTGCCATCCTTAGTCAAATTTCGGAAGGCTTCCCACGAGAGAGGGACTTTGTATGTGTGGAGTGCATCCTCCACGAGGAGCTTAATGAGCCCATGGTGGGCTACCTGGTCTGGTGTGCCTTCTTTCAACTTGGTGGCACATTCAGTCATAGACTGCAGTAGAAAGTAGGGAATACTTAGTTTGTTCTCTGCAGGTAGGTCCATCTGATGCCTTAATTCTGTGAGTAGCCGAAATGGTACCCATACACAATGCTAAACCGATCTTCGCATGTGATGTATTTCATAATTTGGAGGCTGACTTCGCTCCAAAGTGGGAGTAAGCTAGTTCTGCGAAACCATTTCTTATCTTCTGAGAATTGCTCCTCTGGTGGAAAGAATTCCTTCTTAGCCTTCTGGCCTAATTTCCTCTCTTCTTTGTCCCATGGTACCCCCATTGGGAGCTCAGTAACTCGACTGATGAACTGCGGGGTGAGTCTGAGACTCAAACCCCTGAAATTGACGGTCGCCAATGTTTTTGATTTTGGCTTCAGAGCTCGCAAGAAATCCTCTGCCACCTCATCATCATATCCTTGCAATTTGTCGCAGAATGACATCCATTGCGCGCGAGTGAACAACTCTACCACCTCAGGATTCTCTCTTAGTTTCTTTGAGTCAGTCGGTTCCTTTCTGATGAACCCACCCGGCATGGTGAAAAACCGCTACGTTAGCTGGAGGTGGCGGGTGCGAAAAAACTAGCCTTTTGGGACAGAGCGTAGAATTACGCCTCTGCCACGCACACAATTCGCGAAGACTATCTCGAGATGAGCCTTAACAGGGCTTAATTACATATGACATCCTGTAGAAAACCTTGCATACACTTCGACGACAATTCATGCAAACGACAGACAACACTTGCAATTTTTTTATGATCAGACTGTAGAACGTCGACTCCGCCACCCTCGAAACCAATTGCATGGGAGGCACAGGTTCAGGCTTACCTTTTTAATTCGCCACCTTTGACGTGAAGAGCCCAATTTTCCTCGTGGCAATGAGCTTCCTGTAGCGGAGCTTTCCTGTAGAAGCAATGCACGGGTTCTGGAGAACACTGCAGTGGTTCTGCGCCCTCTGTGCTGCTATCAGACGTTCGAATGACCGAAGACTTGGAGTGTCAAGCTTCAGAATAATTCGGATGCTCACTCGACTTCTAAACGGCTAATGATAAATGCGTGGGGTGGCGATCTAGCCGATAGATTTGAATCCGGCGGAACTCGTGGCACGGGGGTGAGCTGTCCCTGCCAGACCGTTGGACGACGTCATCTACTCATTCCACTGCAAGTTCCCTCACTGTTGCATCATTCTCCGCAGATACGCCGCCGCCATTTCTATTAAAATGCGCTTCTCCCCGACTGGACGGTTCTCATGTGTCCACTACCCGTTCCTTTTGCCACGACCACCATTCTACACATCCGACTATACCATCTGACTGGTCGACGTGGCCAGTTGAATGGCCATACGACTGCTCAACCCGTTCATTTCATACTTGCAAACATTTCAAAGTAGTATTCATGTAATTCGACGAAAGAAAGGGCGAGGCACTTACCTGTGCGGCCGCGACATGATTTTCCAGGTTTCAGGATGATGATGACTAGATTTGCTTGCTGCTGCTATTTGCACAGGCCCGGAGGTTCCTCTTCGCAGGCTGCTGATGATGAAGCTTGTGACTCGGCTGCATGTGCCCGCTTTATTATTGCATGTTGCAGGCGATTTAATGGTGTACACTCTAGCTGGCTGAACTACTACGGGATTCCTGTAGGATGTCCTGTAGCAGTTTTTCCTCCTCGGGTGCATGCTGAACGGTGAAGACAGTGGCATCACGATCACACTGACAGTGTGATGAGTATTGCATGGCATCTCGGCATCTTTTTCTATTTAAGAATCACTTCCTCTTGATAATTCAATGATCTATTTTGATTGTGCAGGTACTTTCATTGCATGTCAACTGGGGTGGTAGAAGGAGGTGACAGCAGTGTGTGATGGAGAAAATAGTAGCTTGCATGCCTCCATGCCGAACCTTGGTCGTTAGATCTCCCTGCACAATTAGTTCTGGGCCGTCCAAAACTTCTACAGGAAGTTTCCTGTAGAAATACAGAACTTCCTGTAGAAAGTCTGTAGCTTCCTGTAGAAGACTAAGCTGTGATGAAATCGTGCCCATACCTTGGAGAAGATGAGTGTTTTCGGAGGAGGTGCTGGTGAGGTCACCTGGCAGCATAATAAGGACCCTTGTCTTTGAGTTGAGGGACCTCTTCTTCCTTCATAAAATACCTGCAACCTGCATGCATTGCCACATTGTGAACTTGTTGTCCCTGTTTTTTTGTTTATTGTTTTTTTTTTTTTTGAAAGACAGCAGGGGTGCCTCCATGAGGTTTTCACCCTTACTATCTGCCTTGCGCGCCTCAGAGAGGTTTTCACTCAAGGGTCTTTTTCAAACCTTTTTTTTTTTTGAAAGACAGCAGGGGCGCCTCAATGAGGTTTTCACCCTTACTATCTGCCTTGAGAGCCTCAGAGAGGTTTTCAACCAAGGATCTTTATTTATTTATTTATTTATTTTCTCTCTTTTTTTTTTTTTTTTTTTTTTAAGATCTTCAGGGTATGCCCAAAACAGAGGCAGAACCCTTCTCTATGACCAGCACTGATTTCTCCACAGTTTTGATGAATTCTTGTCTTGAGAGAGGTTTCCTGTAGATTTTCAGT
The DNA here is from genome assembly GCA_031772625.1 of Pinus tabuliformis. Taxonomy (NCBI): domain Eukaryota; kingdom Viridiplantae; phylum Streptophyta; class Pinopsida; order Pinales; family Pinaceae; genus Pinus; species Pinus tabuliformis. The sequence continues at coordinate 387,180,959 of CM062819.1, forward strand.
CGATGCCCATTGACAAGCATGGGGATGGCCTCCTCATCAATGGTCCGAATAAGAACAGATCCATTGTCATGACATTTTTCCACTGCATATGGTCCCAGCCATCTGGTTCTCAGCTTCCCCTTGAAATCTTTATGCCTGGAATCATACAACAACGCCCAATCTCCTGGCTGAAATTGCTTGTCATTGAGGTGTTGGTCATGCCACACCTTCCTCTGAAGTTGAACCACTTCTGAGTGAAGAAGGGCTTGCATTCGGTGCTCGTCCAATCCATTCAGCTGCAATAACCTTTCTTGTTGGGCATGGCTGAGATCTAGGTCCAGCTGAGCTGCCATCCTCAAAGTGTTGTATTCAAATTCAATTGACAGCAAAGCTCTCTTCCCATAGACCAGCTCATAAGGTGTGAAGCCGGTTGTGGTCTTCCAAGTGGTGTTGTAAGCCCATGTGGCCTCAACCAGGCGATCTTCCCAATCTTTCCTACTGCTACTCACCACCTTAGTCAAGATCCCTTCCAATGTTCTATTGGTGACTTCCACCTGCCCATTTGCTTGAGGATGATAGGGGGTGGAAGTCCTATGCTTGATTTTGTGATGAGCTAGTAGGTCTTCAATTAAGTTGGAGGTGAACTGGCTTCCTTGATCAGTGACTAGCTCTCTTGGGTAGCCAAATTTGTAGAAGATGTTTTCTCTTAAGAACTCAGCCACCTTTTCTTCTGTCGCTGCTTTGATTTCCTTGGTTTCTTCCCACTTTGTCAGGTAGTCGGTGCACACAATGATGTAAGACCTTTGCCTCGAAGGAGGGTTTATGGGACCCACAAAATCCATACCCCACTTCTCAAATGGCTCAAGGGTCACTTGAGGTTGGAGAGGCATTTCATCCCTTTGAGTCGGTTTCCCCATCCTTTGGCATCGGTCACATTGGCTGATATACCTTCTGACATCTTGATGAAGTGTGGACAGATAGTAGCCTGCCTGCAGGATTTTGAAGGCAGTCCTCTTTGCTGCAAAATGTCCTCCACAAGGCCCATCATGACAGGTGAGGAGGATATCAAAGACTTCCTCCTCCCTTACACAATGCCTTAAGATCTGATCAGGGACAAGCTTGAACAGGTTGCCCCCGATCCAAGTGAACGAGGCACTTTTTCTGACGATTCTGCTCTTCTCTCTTGAGGATAGGTGTGGAGGGAACTGTGCTGAAACAAGGTAGTTTGCTATATCAGCAAACCATGGAGAGAGTACTGAAATAGCAAACAGATGTTCATCGGGCATCTGGTCATCCACTGTTCCATCCTCATCTGCAGATAAATCCAATCTAGACAAAAAGTCAGCAACAACATTTTCTTTACCTGGTTTGTCAACGATAGTCAAATCAAACTGCTGCAACAAAAGTAACCATCTAATAATACGAGCATTCACATCTGGTTTATTCATTAAATATCTAATTGCAGCATGATCAGTATGTACAAATGTTTGATAGCCGGTGATATAATGTCGGAACTTGTTCAGTGCATGGACCACGGCCAAGAATTCTTTCTCAGTTACAGTGTAGTTCAGTTCTGCGTTGGATAAGATTTTGCTAACAAAGTAAATGGCATCCGGAAGTTTTTGTTCAACTTGTCCTAAGGCTGCCCCTATGGCTTTGTTCGAGGCATCAGTGTGGATGTGGAAAGGTAGGGCCCAGTTTGGACCTATCAAGATTGGGGCAGACACCAACTTGTCCTTTAGTTCATTCAGAGCCCTCTGACAATCGTCAGTCCATCTAAACTCCACATCTTTTGCCAAGAGGCCAAACAATGGTGAGGCTAGCTTGCTGAAGTCTTTAATGAATCTCTTGTAATACCCTGCTAATCCTAAGAAACTTTGGACATCCCTTACCTTCTGAGGAGGTGGAACCTTCTTGATGAGAGCAATTTTGTTAGGATCCACCTGTAACCCTTGGCAAGAAATGGTATGGCTTAGCACGGTCCCTTCAGTCATCAAGAAATCACATTTTTCAGGACTAAGGGACTGGTTCATCTCAATGCATTTGGTTAGGACTTTTCCCAGATTGGACAATGCTTCCTGGAAGTTGGACCCATAAGGAGTGAAGTCATCCATATAGATTTCCACCGCATCATGGACCAGCTCAGAAAATATGCTCAAGACTGCTCTCTGGAAGGTGGCAGGAGCATTGCATACTCCAAAGGGAAGAACGCGGTAAGCAAAGGTACCCCAAGGACAAGTGAAGGTGGTCTTATCTTGGTTTTCCGGGCTGATTTGGATCTGGTTATACCCACTAAACCCATCCAGGGTACCCCAAGCACAGTTCCCTCCGCACCTATCTTCAGTTCTCCGTAGTCCACACAGATTCTCCACTTACCATTTTTCTTGTGAACCAACACCAAAGGGGACACCCATTCGCTATCCGAGATGGGGTAGATGAATCCGACGTCCAACAGTTTTTGCAATTCTTCCTTGACGATGTCCTTAAGGGCTGGATTCATTCTCCTCTGGGGTTGCCTAACTGGTTTACAATCCTCTTTGATGTAGATGTGATGGGTACAGACCGAAGGATGGACTCCTTTCATCTCCTTATAGCTCCAAGCAAAAGCATCTAGATGACTGGCCAACAGACTACACAGCTCCTTTTCCCGGGAAGGAGATAGGGAGGAGCTGATCTTTAACGTTCTCTCAGGGCCGAACTCCACATTTTTTACTCTGGGAGTGACAGGGTTGGTCGCACAAAGGTCCACTAAGGTGTTGGCTTGGGCATCCTCCACCAATTCCTCTAAGGACAGTGCACTGGGAGGTGGATTCTGGATCAAGGTCTCAATCAAATCATCCTCGGTTGGGGAATCTCCCCTAGTGGTGTCTAGGGTGCACAAAGGTGCTGAGTACACCTCATCCTCTTCTCCTTCCTCCAACCAAAGTGGTAGGTCATGCTATAATGAGGGTTGGGCAGGAGGGTATAGGACTAACTGCTTGGACATAGGACCATTTTTGATGGTCATGTTTCCTGCACGGCAGCTTATGTAAGCATCTGCAGTGGCTAACCAAGGCCTTCCCAAAATAAGAGGATATCCAGTGAGCTTTGCCTTTGGTTGCAGAACCAAGAAATATGCAGGGTATTGCCAAGAGTCAACAGAGACCAAGACATCCTCTCCAATCCCTTCGGGAGTCACGGTGGAGCAATATGCTAGTTGTAGGACTGTCAAGGTCTTTCTCAAGGAACCCTGAAGGTTGAGTTTGAGCATGGTATCACTGTCATCACATTAATGGCAGCCCCCAGATCAATCAAGGTGTGAGCTATGATGGTGCCATTGATGTGGACATCTACTACAGGACTCCCAGGATATAGATACTTTGGGCAGATGACTTGTCCCAACATAAGGTTAGACAGTTGTCCTATGACATTGATGGTTGAAGCATCTCTCTTTCGCCTGCCTGGGTGTCTAAAACACTTTTCCTTAACCAGTTTGTTGTATATCGGTACATCTTTGATGGCTTGGAGAAGTGGTATTTTCACACACAACTGTTTGAGCTCTCCCAGAAGCTCATCCTCCTCTGGGTTGGGTTGTGTGGTGGTCATTAGTCTCTCAGGAAAGGGTGGAATAGCCTTTTGTTCACTTTCCTGTTTATCTTCCTCGTCCTCTGGGGGAGGAGGTTGGCGATCTGGAAGAGTCTTTCCAGATCGCAGATTGATCTCCTGGATCTCCACAGCATAGGTAGGGCATGATGTTTCCCCAGTATATACCTGCTGGGCCTGTCTGTTGTTGGGGTTCAGGTTTGGTTGAGCAGGCATTTGAGGTTGCCTTGGAGGAGCAGGAGGTAATGGTTGTGGTTGAACTGGTGGTGGAGGCAAAATGGCGGGAGGAGTATTGTACTGGGGCCTCCACCCTGATTGAGGTGCATTCCACTGAGGCTATGGCTGGGCATGTGAGTGATACGAACGAGTAGTGGGTTGAGTATGGTACTGAGGTGGGTAAGACCATGGAGGAGGCATAGACCAGGAAGGATGAGCAGGGGATCCCAGGAAGGTATAGGAGTAGATTGGTTGGGGCTGTAATAAGCTTGGGGTGTCCCTTGCATCCCCTACTGGTAAGGTCTAGGTCCTTGTGGCCTCATTTGGTTGAGGAAATAGAGAGGTTCGGTGGGTGCTTTTGTCCCTTGATACATGGCTTTAAGCCCAGGTAAGGTTTGAAATTGGTTTGTGGGGTGGTCCTCCTCACAAACAAAACATACTTCAACCGAATGTAATGGGCATTCGTTCTTAGGGTGTTTCCTTGTACACCTAGGGTAGAAGATAGCCAAAGCCCTCTCAGCTTCTTCTTTCTTCTGCTGGATTCGGAATGTATCAAGTTGCATGGCAATGGTCTGTCTCACCTCACTCTTGAGATCCTCTAATTGATTTGCAAACTCATGTTTGGAGAAAGGAATACCAGCTGAGAGGAGGTTTCCTCTACCTCTTTTCCGGGCTGCCCTAGAGTGGTTTCTAAACACAGTCTTTATGTCCTCATAAGGCAGTTAGTAAATATCTCCTCCAGCTAACATGTGAAGTGTATCTAAGAGGTCTTCACGGACTCCTCGGAGCAGGACCAACTTGAGGGATTCAGGGTCAAGTGTGCACCTGGCCCTTTTATAGCTAAGTTGGAACCTTTCCTCGTAATCCTCTAAGGACTCATCATTTCTGATGGTCATCCGAAATATTTATCCCTTGGTTTCCTTGGACCTATAGTAGTCCCGGTATTTGGTATTGAAATCTTGCTGCATCTGAGCCCAAGTGGTGATACTGTTCCTAGGTAAGCCCATGAACCAGCGTAATGCTGCATCCTTAAGGGTTGAGGGGAAGAGTTCCAGCTTCTGCTCATCTTCAGTATAGTCATAGGTTCGACAAAGGACAACAAACTCAAACAGGAAGGTATCAGGATCTTCAGTAGTCAGTCCATGGAAGTGAGGTAAAGCAGAAGGGCTTATGTTCTTCATTTTTATGTCTCCATTGGTCTCTCGGATGGGGAAAGCACCTTCTATTCTCTCATCTTCTCTCCTATTGTCAGCCATAGCTTCAGATGGAATGGTATCTAACTCTTCTTCTGCTATAGGATCTTCGTATATCTCAGGAGGTTCACCTATAGGTTCTTCTGGATCACTCTCGCCACAGAAGAGAGAAGGGTGACTCAGTGATGTGGTGGGGGTGTTGGGTAAGAATTTGCCTGTTTTATCTCGATTCCTACGAGGCATGAAATGGAAAGACTTTTGATTGCTTTTGTTTTTTTTCTTTGGTACCTGAAAAAACTGAAGCAGATTGATCTACAGCGAACTATCTTGCTGAAATGAAAATGCAGAATTGAAATGAAAGCAAGAAAGAACTAATCTACTTTGCTCAAATGAAATTGCAGGAATGGAAATGCTAGTCTACGCTTGCAGAATTGAAATGCTAATCTACGCTTGCAGAATTGAAATGCTAATCTACGCTTGCAAAAATGAAATTGAGGAATTGAAATGTTAATCTATGAAAGCAGGAAATGTCTATGCTACTTTTGCAGAATGGAAATGAAATAAACTACTTAGCAGAAGGTGAGAGTAGGAAAAGTAGAAGAAAAGCAACAATTACTAATACTATGACGCTTCCCCGGCAATGGCGCCAAAAAGATGGTGGGCTCCAGTATTGTAGCAATAATGCTACAACTCCTGGAGCTTCCTTCTCTAATTTTATCAACCCGGTAGTTCGTAACAAACTTGGAAGCGACGGTGCTGTATGCACAAGTACTAGCTCTTGTCGCAGCTGTCACTTGGTCAGCTGGCACAAGTCCGCTAGGGCTCAAGCCAACTTCTATGAGCTCTCAGAAGAAGCTTTTTAACTGATGAATGAAAGCTAACTCAAAGGAAATTAATCTACTTTGCAAAAATAATGAACTGAAAACCAACAAGAAATGAAAACCCTAGCAAACCCTAATTCTACCATCTAGTCCTTTTGATGCAACGGTGGGAATGCAAACTACTGAAAGTGATGCCATTACTTCTAGTAAGGTGAGATGCATGTGTTTAGACTACTTTCATCTGAAGAGAACATATTTTTGTATTTTTGCTCAAGTTGTTGGAATTATTATGCATATGCTTCTAACTGGGTCTTGACTGTGCAGGGATAGATCAAGGGGAGGAATGCTTGGAAGAGGTCAGGAAGGCTCAGAGAGGGTCTAAGGAGTCCCTAACATCCTTTCAAAGAGTTTCACAAAGTCTGGATTCCAAGAAACCGTGTTCATGAGCTTCTACAGGAAGTCTGCAGGGGTTCTATAGGATGTTCATAATTTCTACAGGAAGTTCAGTAATTCCTACAGGATGTTCTACAATCGGATTTTTGGGTGATGGATGAGTGGAAGAGGCCGCATGGATGGATAGGGAGGTAGGAGGGGGGTTTATAATGGCTTATGGACAGAGAGATGAGATGAAGAGGGGGTGTGCAAAGCTGGTTGGTCTAGAGGAGGGTAGAGGGAATAGAAGGCCGAAAAGGTAGAATAACATGGGTGATAGAAGAGTTAGGAGGAAAGTGGTCGAACTGGGAGATGAGTAGATGGCCTAGGAATGACTTAGAAGGATAAGGGAGTGAGGGAGTAGCACTGCACAGTGTAAATGAAACAAATCATCCACGTCTTGCACATAACCAAAATTTCATCAACTTATTCTAACTGTTTTATTAAAACCCAAAGAATAGCAATGTTGTTTCTAAGAAAAATCATGCATGGTGTTGAAGCAAAGAACCATTCCACAAGATCTAAATGCATGGACACTTCTACAGATAAAAATATTGCATCAAAGATTGCATGGGCTTGTAAAACAATGTTTTGGTGGGTTTCACGGTTTGCAATTCCAGTCCCTAAACAGAGGTGAAAGTGAGTGTGCAGTCAACCCTTTTTGGAACTCTAATTAACTCCAATCTCCTTACTCTAATCTGAGCTACTGAAGCAACTCTGTTCATAAAACTCACCTACTTAACCACACCAAGAAATTCAACTCAGCAAACTATGTTTCCAAATGCATGTAAAGGGAAAGAAATACAATGCTGAAAGAAAGGTAACAATACAAAGGAAGGAGGCCTTAGGCTCTCAGGTTGGGGCCAACCCCAAGAGCTATGGCTCCTTTAAGAACTCAGAACTAAACTCAAATTTGCCTGCTTTTCATTAAAAGATAATAGTCATAAGTCAAATAACATGCCAAAAATGGCTTACAAAGAGCAAAACAGAGCTATCAGCTCGTAGTTCAGAATATGCAACAAGGTTTCAAAAGTCCCCCTCGAAGGCTATAGCCTCATCATTTATACATTACGAGGGCCAAGCTAGCCTCCTAAATTAGTGGGGTTTGGCTGACCAAACTAAGAGTGATCTGCTGCTTCCTCAAAATCCGCTTGGCTGCCTTCTAGCTCGGTGGTGGTGGCTGTTGGAGCTCAGAGTTAGGGGTGAAGATCACGAGGAAGGTCATTCAATGTTGTGGACAACCTTCCTACAAAATATCAATCCCATCTTGGCTGTCTCCTAGCCCTCATCTGCGTGGTTTTGCTCCATTAAATGTCAAAAAACCTGAAATAAACATGTGTTAGCTACCTAGGAATAGTGACTGCCCTCATTCGTACAAATGACATAAATATACTAAAAAAATGATGCATAAGTTATGAAAAATGAAGGGTTGAGCAAGGGTAGTTAGGCCAAATGAGCCCAAAATGTTACCAAATTTGGGGCTCATCATATACCCTGATCGACAACTATCTCAATGGTTTGGGCTTCACCAAAAGTGAAGTAGATGGAAACCTTTATCACATTGTGGTAGAAGGTAAATGATTATTTATTGTTTTATATGTTGATGACTTGATCCTTACTGGTGAGGAGTAGGTGATCAAATGTTACAAGGAGGAACTTACAAGAGATTGTCAGATGAAGGACATGGGCCTCATGGACTACTTCCTTGTTTTTGAAGTATGGCAAGGAGATGGGGAACTGTTTGTCTCTCAGGGCAAGTATGCCAAAAATATATTGAAGTTCTGCATGGGGAGTGACAAACCCACGGACACTCCTCTCGTAGGTAACTAGAGGAAAGAGGATGCCACTTCAGGTGAGGAAGTAGAGGCTACCATTTACATGTATCTTGTGGGTTCACTTATGTATTTGTTTAACATATGACTAGACATGTGTTATTTAGTTAACTAGCTTAGTCAAGCCATGGTTAAGACAACCAAACTATATTGGAATGTAGCAAAGCATGTGTTGAGATACCTCAAAGGCACTACTCTGTTTTGTCTTTGGTACAAACAGATAGAGGGAGTGATGTTGCAAGGCCTCACAGATGCAGATTGGGTGGGGATTCCATCAAATAGGAAGACCACATCAGAAGGAATTTTTAGTGTTGGATCAACAATGGTTTCTTGGTACAACAGGAAGCAGAGATTTGTGGCACCCAGCTCAGCAGAAGCAGACCGCATGGCTGCAAGTCAAGAAATATGTGAGGTTATATGGATGAGAAAGATTATTGTTGGGTTATTTGGTCAAAAGATGAATCCTACATTGATTTACTATGACAATCATAGATGTATCGAACTCTCTAAGAATTTGGTATTTTGTGATCGATCCAAGCATATAGACATCTCGTATCGTCATCTACAAGATTGTGTGGAGAGGTGGATTATGTATTTGCAGTACATTTCAACAAAGGAACATGATGTAGGTATTTTGACAAAGGCCTTGTCAAGAGGCAAATTCAGGTTCCATAGAATAAATATTTGGGTATTTAATAATCCCTTTCTTGTTGAGAGGTAGTGTTGAAAATTTAGCAAGAAAATCTAGTTTTGATTTTGCCTTGGTCAAACTAGATTAAATTTTGAATTTCAATTTTAACATAATATTTGGAGGTATTTAACTGAGGTGACATGGCTCTTGCCACTTATTTAACTTAGTAAATTTGAGTTGGAGACACTTGATTTCCATTATACATGATTTATTGCTAATTTGTAGCAATATATTTCAATTAATTGGAGTTATTGTCAATTTAACTATTTCTCACTGTCAGTAGAACTAGTGGAGGTCAAATTGAGCATGTGTAACTTTTTTTTCACACTGATTGATCATCCAATTAACTAATCAATCAACCCAAAATGATTTTTGCATCAAGATAATTTGAGTTAGTTAATTAAGATTGGAGTTCAAGGGAATTATACTATCATTTGTAATCTAATCCAAGTTTTACAAGTGGTGCATGTAGTCATAGGATTTCCCTATGATAATTGCACAATTCCTTGGTGTGAAATTCCTAAATAATAGGGGAAATTTCCCAAGGGAACAATGCAAGGAAATAGGAGCTTGAAGACTTGAAATTTTGGCTAAGTATTGGCCAAGGTTAGTCAGTCGGGTACAGGATAGAAGCTATGGGTGCAGGTTGAGCTCAAGCTTGAGCAGAGCATATTGTATTCATCCATATTCTTTGATTAATGCAATACATATAGTAAGTTCTTTTTACCAATTGTTTTCACCTAGATAAATCTATATGTATATGTATTGAATTTTTATGCATGTTGATGATTTGTGTTCTTGATCGTGAATTTACTTCGATAGATCAGTAGAGTATCTTCTAGTCTTGTGATTTAGAAAATTTCATAAGTAGTTTAGAATCTACATATTAAGTGAAAGTCCCAAAATACATGATTACAATGATGCAATACTAACCCTAATAGTGGAACATTATGTCACCACTTTCTCCTCCAAATAATGATCTACTCTCCCATGCCAAGCTAAGGAGACCAAGGTGAAAATTTAAAATTCCCTTGGCTTGAGCTATGAGGATGTATTTATAACAAATGAGGTGACTGTCCACCTCCCATGTGACTCTTGACCTCCCTCATGAATTTTGAGCTCCTACTATGACTTTTCAAATACATATGTTACCTTTCAGCTTCTTCATGACTTTAGGAAGTGACCTTTCACATTCCATGTGGGGCCCTTAGGCTTCCACATATTTTACATTTTGTCATTTTTTGGAAATCATATATTTACATTGCACAAGTGATGTGGCAAAATACATTGACACATATGACTTTTAAGGTGACACTTTGAGAAGCCATGACTCTGTGATGATGACATAAGACTTCATTTCATCAATGTTAAGCTCTTCTCTTTGTTGTTATGACCTATACTTCTTCATAATGGATATTTTCTTGTACTTCATCTTCACCCTCCGAAGGGTCTAGATGAGTGTCAGAAACGTCGAAGTCAACATGAGCTACCATCTGTTTGTCTTATTCCAAGATTCCTTTACACCTATGTAATATCATCTTTCTGTCTTATCTCCATGAGTGTCCTTCTTGTAACCCCTTGCTAACCCTTTGATATCATCTTGTCATTGTACAATTATATCACCTACAAATGAATTCACTCGTGACAAGACACATTAGTCCCATAATCATTGTTATAGTTGTGCTTTCTCATACAATATATTAATTGCGATGGGACAATGGGCAAGGGTTTTGAGAGAGAGAATAAATTTCATAGTTGAGCTCAATAGTGACCGAGGGATGATGATGTTGTCCATTGGAACTATGAAATGTGCAATAAGGAGAGGCTCTTCAAGGTTCTTCATAGTGGGAAAGTCCAAGAGACAAGGGTGATGACCTTGTTGACTAGTGATGTGCACCCAATGGAAATAGATTCAAGTCAGTGCATGTGGGAATGTTGTATATCACCACTAATAATGGCTTCACCATGTCTTCAACTCGCCTCGTAGTCTCCAGTGCTTTCTAAAATAACCATGACTATTCATGGGATATATTCTATAATGCACACTTCTCTACAACCTTTGGACTAACATAACTAAAATTAGAGCCTAGGTCAATTAGAATAGAAATAGGTTAGTTATCAACCATACCTTTCTTTCAATCAATGATGCTTAGTGATAATCATGCCTGTTATCCAACAAAACACAAATTCATGGCACATTTTGAGCCATGTCATTCACTACCTCTGGCCCTTGCATATTTCATAGCCTTGGAACATTATGCTATCACTAACTTATCTAGGTGCCTCCAGAAATAGAAGGGGCCTTGAAAAACCTAAAAAATCAAAGCTATCAAATTGAAATGAAACTAGGACCAGATCTTATTTCTCATCATCCTAATTCCAATGGTGTGAACATCACTCAAATCTAGGTTCTTATGCTCAAGATATTCACTGTCAAAGTTTTGGTCAAACTAGGCCAAATGATAGTCACTAACAAGGCAACAATTTGGCAAAGGGCTCATACACGAAATCTGGTAGTTAGAATGGGAAAATTTCTCTCCTATTTCATTTTTCCACTAACCCTTAAAAATCGCTACCGATTATGGTTAAAAAAATAAAAAATAAAATATATAGAAATGGGGTGGCAAGCCAACACCCGCCAACGACATTGGTTAATTATTACAATGTGGTGGGTGGGCTAGCCACTGGTGGACCCGACAAACCCACTAGTTAATCGGAAATGTCAAAAAAGTGTTGGCGAGTATCGAACCCATGCGATCTGCCGAACGACCTGCCCATCGACAACCCTACCAACCAAACAATACACCAGTTTAAGCATTGTCGAAAACCATTAAAACAAATGTCACCGAAAGTTGCAACAAATACCTCCTATTTAAATAATGACCATGCCATATTTGGGGCACGGCAAGTTTTTAACCTGGTCTGGTCCCAACCAAAAAATTAACTTTTCTTTCACCAACCAATAGGTCTTTCAACCATTTCATGGAAGATATGTCGGTGAATTTCCATATAAATCTTAATCACTTATTCGATGGAGGAGGAATGGTGGAACCTAGCAACAGGGATGAGATTACAAGTGGAACTAGGAGTGCACCCAAGCCAAAACACTTCCCAGGCCAACACTAATTTCAAGAAATATTCCTATGCAATCTTGGGAGAATATTTTTGAAGTGAATCTTGAGGGAATCTAAATATTCCTTAGAGCTATAGAGATCACTTTCTTAGAATAGGGTCAAGTTTATAATCGTTTTACATGATTTCATGCCACGATTCCAATGTTGATGTCCATTTCTACATCTAAGCTTTTCATTTTTAGTCCATGTGGGAAAATGGACGTATAAGGGTCCTTTATGTAAATTTGATAGTAATTCATTTATGTCGCCATTTAATGAAAGAGGCCTCCCCACATTGAGAAGGGCCCCAAGATGTAGCCCACTAGGTGAACTTCGTAATCAAATTGCTTTGTGCCTTTGATCTCATGTTTTTTTTTATTTCTTATTATTTTCATGTGTTTAAGTTACTTGGCATGATCTACAGTGTTTTTGACCCAATCTAATTTTCCAATATCCTCAAGCATGAGGTCTATGCAATGTGCAGCGCATGGGGTCCAAAAGATGGTCTTGTGTTTCTCCTCTAATAGTTTACCAGCAAGAACATAGTTAGAGGCATTATCTGTGATGATTTGAACAACATTAGCCACCCCCACCTCCTGAACAACCTGATCCAATAGCTGAAACAACAAGTGGCCATCTTTTACCTTATCAGATGCATCAACTGATTTTAAAAACATGGTTCCCTGTGGGTAGAAGACAAGAAAGTTTATGACGGTACGGTTTCTTTGATCAGTCCATCCATCGGACATGATGGTACACCCTATTCTTGCCCATGAGTCCCTGAACTCTTGCAAATACTCATTAATGGATTGAATTTCTTTCTGCAAAGGAAACCCCCTTGGCTCATGCATAGTAGGGCCTTTGAAGCCCTTTCTAGCAGCATGTATGGCATCAAACATAAGCTCATAATATGGTGAACGAGCAGCATTAAAGGGGATATCAGCATCATACCCCCATCTAGCTATGTACTCACAAGCAGTCTCCCTCAATTCTTTCTTCCAATGGTCATCTAAAGTGGGTTGAATTTGACCTTTACTAACTTCAGGACCATGTGCATCTGATGGAGAGGAGGGAGTGAAATAACTTTTGATAGTCACATCACCCTTTTTCAAATTCATTCTACCCTTTCCCTTATCTTGAACAGAACCAAAAGAGGGAGGAACATAACGGAAAGGGTTGGATGCCTCAGTTTGAGGGATAGAGGAAGAACCCTCAAAATCATAGTGGGGGTTGGTAGCCATCATTTTTTGTATCTCCCTCTTCCTCCCAATTTCAGCCTGTATCTCTTTTTGCCTAGCCTTATCTTCTTTAAATTTCTCAAAGTTGGCCAACAAATTCTTTCTAATCTCCCCAATTTCTGGTGAGGTACATGGGGTAATTTGGCCTCTAATCCCTGCCAAGTTTTGTTTCAGCCTATTAATGCCCCCAGGACCTTCCTTAATTTTCCTATGGAAAAATTTCCAATGCATTTGACTATCAACCATTTCAACATATGCCCAAGCAGGAGCTTTTGCTCTAGGTGCCATTTTTTGACTAGGAAAACAATCTGAAAATGAAAAAAAAGAAACATTGATTCTGTTATCACAAAATCATGCCCCTGATAGGCTGCTGATCAGGAAGACTTTGAGTAACTATTTCAAACCAAACTTTTGGCTGAGGCTTAGCCTCCTCAGCCTGAGAGGGCTCTCTCAAAGGGTTAAAGATTTTGATTAAAGAATAAGATAGATGGCTAACTCTATGGTTTGTGATTGTATATGTTTATAGGTTGAAAGATGAAGGTTGGCTACCATTGGGCTATGGAGTCAAAGTATGTTCAGTACCACAGCAAGATCAGCTTAACATGAAGTCAGGGCATAGAGAGTTTTTATACATCAACAAAACAAAGATACAATGCAAGGAAACACAGTTTATAAATACATGAAGGAAGTTAGAGCATCATTGATGAATTCTAAGTAACATGTATTCATACCACTGCAAGTAAGTGAAAGAGGAAAGCCATGAGACAATAGGACATTAAAAACCCTCTTTGAATCCTGAGTAGTGAAGCCAAAACATTCTACCTAGCATGGAAGTCAAGGCATTATAGAGTTCAAGTGCAGAAATGCAAATATAAAACAGTGAAACACATTTAGTTTATCTATGAAGGAAGTCAGAGCATCATTGATGAATTCTGAGTATCATAAGTAAACCTCACTGCAATGTAAGTATTGGAAGATGCCATCAAAACAAGAACATACAAGAACTCTTCATGAATCTTGAGTTGTCTAAGTAGAAATTCTGCATTAGGTTAAAAATATACACAGTCTGCACATAGAGCAACAATTGAGCCAAAAAGTCTCCAACCCTTTGCTAATTCGACCTATTGCTCTATATAAAGCATTTAAAATTAGGATTCCATCATCCCTCATCAAGAGAATTCGAATTTGCCATCAGTGACACCTAATGACACTCAAAACTAACTATTAAATGCAAATGACACCTAACTAGCAGTCCTAGAGACCTAATACAACTAGGAGTGTAACTCCTTATCATGATTCAACAACCTTATCTAAGCATTTAAAACATTCTTTGACACCTAACACTCCATGAAGTCGAATTTGATGAAGCCTCCCACGTGGTCACCCAACTGCTGATGAGAAACCCTAGAAATTAGGGAACATGTTTCCCTGTTTTTTGGGTTAGATCCTTGAAAATTGCAGAACCTTTATCTCTTCATCCATGACATATTTTACGAAACTGAAGGAGGTTTTTGTAGCCCATGTTGTCCAGAACAAAAACCTCTCCTGGTTTTTGAAAATATTTCTCCAGCTGTCCAGAAAATGTCCTTGAAAAACACGTGGCAAACAAGGAAAAATCCGTTTTCTGAAATTAGGGTCTCAATGAAAGCTTCTTATCTTCCAACTGAAAACACATACGAATAAAGTGAGATAGTTTATTGTAGCTGGACATGTTATGAAGAGAAACCTCCTTCAGAATTCCAAGATAGCCTTTCATGTGACCAGAAACTGATTTTGAAAAACACTACTAAAACCAGTAGACAAATCTTGACTTTCTGCAGTTTCGTAGCGCAAGTTTAACCATAAATTCCTCCCACCTCAGAACGAATTTGAAGAAACTGAAAGAGGTTTTGGTAGTGCAGCATGTTAGGAAGAAAAGCCTCTTTCATTTTGCAAAATTAAGTTCTCAGCTGCTCAAGAAAGCTTTTAGAAATTGACTAGTAAAAGCAGAAAACAGAGTTTCTTCAGCTGAAACAGGCTGCTACAGGGGTTTCGCAGCGCGCTGCGAAATCACCTAAAAGATGTTGCGCTGCGAAACTGCTAAAAATGATTTATGTGTTTTACCATCAAACAAATGTAAGACATTTGGCATTGAAATTTTGTCAGTGATAACAGTGGCTCCACTTGGGATAGTGTGCCCTTGTGGTACACTAAGAACCTGCAGTTTCGGTGCCTTGTAAAATTTATTTGACAAACATCTTCTTTCAGCTTCTTGAGCCTTCACCTCGGGCTTAAGCTTGATGATGACTGTGAGAAAAAGAAATCTACCACTACTGAAAAAATGCTCAGTCAACCTTGAGCTTATTTGCACTTTCCTACCTACCTACCCTATCAGCTGCATTCTCCAATTGTAGCTCAAGGAACATGAAACTTCCAATGAAGCCAATCATCAATCTGATCTGAAACTTGGATCTCCTTACTGTGCTTGAAGCATAAATAAACCAGATACTGAAATAACCAAGGAAGCATGAGGTGCAACTGTTCTTCAAGATGAACATATAATTGGAAGCCTGAACAATAAATCTTTTCCATGTAGTCAGCTATAGGGTCAAAAAACACATGGTTAGTTTGATAATCATCATAACATTCTATCTGTTTAGACAACTGATCCTTAGCCACACAAAACCCCTTTGATGTGCTATCCAATTTGCTATTTGACAAGCTATTCAACTGCTTTTCTGAATCATTCCAACAAACAATGGAATTTTCCTCATTATTATCATCATTCTTTGGTGTAAGCTGCTGCAAGAAATTACAAAAATGAACAATATTTTCCTCTGCCTGAGGGTCATAAAAATTTTCTTCCAACATTTCTTCTTGGTGTTTGTAATCATGTTCATTTTGATAATGATCCGAAGACTGACAAGTCTGCTGCATCTCTACATCAATATCAGAGGATTGAACATGGTTTTCATAAGTAAACCCCTGCTGATCTTCATGCTGCATTTCATGAGATGTTGTACTTTCTTCTTGGTGCTGAAATGCATTGTTATGAAGAGCCTCTAAAATTTCTTCATCCACAAACTCATCATCATCATAACAATCCTCCAAGTACTGAATGAGATTTAAAGAATGTCTACAACAATCTTTGAGCAACAATAAGGAAGGATGACACTCTTTATACATGTCATAGAACACATTATGGAAATAAGCAAGAGAAGATAATGAACCATTTTCCAAACTTTTATACCAAGACCATGCTTTTCCTTCTAAAGTGGCCATAAACATCCTCATGAGACAATCCTCAGGAAAGTGAACCTTAAGACTGCGTACATGCATATGAAACCTAACCAAATGAAGAGTAGCATTGTCCTTCTTTTCATCTTTGAATATCGGAAGATCCTCTAACCAATCAACATTTGGCATAGGATTTGGAAAACCAGGGATATGAGACCGATTCATAGGAGCATACTTGGCATTCATTCTTGCAGTGGAACTCATCTTGTAACTTCATCAAGCTACTGATCTTCTAGCAGTGGAGTCACCTTCTAATTTCTTATTTGATGTGTGGAGTCGCCAAGGTAGTTTTGCAGCCTCAAAGATGTCTGAGCTCCTGCTACCTTCATAAGTTCAACCATTGATTTCAGGAATGAATAGACTTCAGGCTCCCGGCAGACGCACCAAAATGTTATCACAAAATCATGCCCCTGATAGGCTGCTGATCAGGAAGACTTTGAGTAACTATTTCAAACCAAACTTTTGGCTGAGGCTTAGCCTCCTTAGCCTGAGAGGGCTCTCTCAAAGGGTTAAAGATTTTGATTAAAGAATAAGATAGATGGCTAACTCTATGGTTTGTGATTGTATATGTTTATAGGTTGAAAGATGAAGGTTGGCTACCATTGGGCTATGGAGTCAAAGTATGTTCAGTACCACAGCAAGATCAGCTTAACATGAAGTCAGGGCATAGAGAGTTTTTATACATCAACAAAACAAAGATACAATGCAAGGAAACATAGTTTATAAATACATGAAGGAAGTTAGAGCATCATTGATGAATTCTAAGTAACATGTATTCATACCACTGCAAGTAAGTGAAAGAGGAAAGCCATGAGACAATAGGACATTAAAAACCCTCTTTGAATCCTGAGTAGTGAAGCCAAAACATTCTACCCAGCATGGAAGTCAAGGCATTATAGAGTTCAAGTGCAGAAATGCAAATATAAAACAGTGAAACACATTTAGTTTATCTATGAAGGAAGTCAGAGCATCATTGATGATACTCAAAATTCATCACTGATGCTCTGACTTCCTTCATAGATAAACTTACTATGTTTCACTGTTTTGTATTGTCATTTCTACACTCGAACTCTATAATGTCTTGACTTCCATGCTAGGTAGAATGCTTTGGCTTCACTACTCAGGATTCATGAAGGATTTCTTATATTCAGAATGTGGGTTGTCCTTTCCTTAGTTTTGTTTACAGTTGCATAGGTGTACAATCACTCAGAATTCACTGATTGTGCTCTGACTTCCTGTGTGCACTTATGAGTTGTGGTTCCATATGTGTGTTGTGTTTTGAATATTCAAATGCTAAATGCCCTGACTTCATGTTAAGCTGATCTTGTTGTGGTACTGAAACATACTTTGACTCCATAGCCCAATGGTAGCCAGTCTTCATCTTTCAACCTATAAACATATGCAATTACAAACCATAGAGTTAGCCATCTATTCATATCTTTAATATAAATCATTAACCTTTTGAGAGAGCCCTCTCAGGCTGAGGAGGCTAAGCCTTAGCTAAAAGATTGGTTTGAAATAGTTACTCAAAGTCTTCCTGATCAGCAGCCTATCAGGGGCATGATTTTGTGATAGAGACCTAATACAACTAGGAGTGTAACTCCTTATCATGATTCAACAACCTTATCTAAGCATTTAAAACATTCTTTGACACCTAACACTCCATGAAGTCGAATTTGATGAAGCCTCCCACGTGGTCACCCAACTGCTGATGAGAAACCCTAGAAATTAGGGAACATGTTTCGCTGTTTTTAGGGTTAGATCCTTCAAAATTTCAGAGCCTTTATCTCTTCATCCATGACACATTTTACGAAAGTGAAGGAGGTTTTTGTAGCCCATGTTGTCCAGAACAAAAACCTCTCCTGGTTTTTGAAAATATTTCTCCAGCTGTCCAGAAATTGTCGTTGAAAAATACGTGGCAAACAGGGAAAAATCCGTTTTCTGAAATTAGGGTCTCAATGAAAGCTTCTTATCTTCCAACTGAAAACACATACGAATAAAGTGAGATAGGTTATTGTAGCTGGACATGTTATGAAGAGAAACCTCCTTCCGAATTCCAAGATAGCCTTTCATGTGACCAGAAACTGATTTGAAAAACACTACTAAAACCAGTAGACAAATCTTGACTTTCTGCTTTTACTAGTCAATTTCTAAAAGCTTTCTTGAGCAGCTGAGAACTTAATTTTGCAAACTGAAAGAGGATTTTCTTCCTAACATGCTTCACTACCAAAACCTCTTTCAGTTTCTTCAAATTCGTTCTGAGGTGGGAGGAATTTATGGTTACACTTGCGCTACGAAACTGCAGAAAGTAAAGATTTGTCTACTGGTTTTAGTAGTGTTTTTCAAATCAGTTTCTGGTCACATGAAAGGCTATCTTGGAATTCTGAAGGAGGTTTCTCTTCATAACATGTCCAGCTACAATAACCTATCTCACTTTATTCGTATGTGTTTTCAGTTGGAAGATAAGAAGCTTTCATTGAGACCCTAATTTCAGAAAACGGATTTTTCCCTGTTTGCGACGTGTTTGTCAAGGACATTTTCTGGACAGCTGGAGAAATATTTTCAAAAACCAGGAGAGGTTTTTGTTCTGGACAACATGGGCTACAAAAACTCCTTCAGTTTCGTAAAATGTGTCATGGATGAAGAGATAAAGGCTCTGCAATTTTCAAGGATCTAACCCTAAAAACAGGGAAACATGTTCCCTAATTTGTAGGGTTTCTCATCAGCAGTTGGGTGACCACGTGGGAGGCTTCATCAAATTCGACTTCATGGAGTGTTAGGTGTCAAAGAATGTTTTAAATGCTTAGATAAGGTTGTTGAATCATGATAAGGAGTTACACTCCTAGTTGTATTAGGTCTCTAGGACTGCTAGTTAGGCGTCATTTGCATTTAATAGTTAGTTTTGAGTGTCATTAGGTGTCACTGATGGCAAATTCGAATTCTCTTGATGAGGGATGATGGAATCCTAATTTTAAATGCTTTATATAGAGCAATAGGTCGAATTAGCAAAGGGTTGGAGACTTTTTGGCTCAATTGTTGCTCTATGTGCAGACTGTGTATATTTTTAACCTAATGCAGAATTTCTACTTAGACAACTCAAGATTCATGAAGAGTTCTTGTATGTTCTTGTTTTGATGGCATCTTCCAATACTTACATTGTAGTGAGGTTTACTTATGATACTCAGAATTCATCAATGATGCTCTGACTTCCTTCATAGATAAACTAAATGTGTTTCACTGTTTTATATTTGCATTTCTGCACTTGAACTCTATAATGCCTTGACTTCCATGCTAGGTAGAATGTTTTGGCTTCACTACTCAGGATTAAAAGAGGGTTTTTAATGTCCTATTGTCTCATGGCTTTCCTCTTTCACTTACTTGCAGTGGTATGAATACATGTTACTTAGAATTCATCAATGATGCTCTAACTTCCTTCATGTATTTATAAACTGTGTTTCCTTGCATTGTATCTTTGTTTTGTTGATGTATAAAAACTCTCTATGCCCTGACTTCATGTTAAGCTGATCTTGCTGTGGTACTGAACATACTTTGACTCCATAGCCCAATGGTAGCCAACCTTCATCTTTCAACCTATAAACATATACAATCACAAACCATAGAGTTAGCCATCTATCTTATTCTTTAATCAAAATCTTTAACCCTTTGAGAGAGCCCTCTCAGGCTGAGGAGGCTAAGCCTCAGCCAAAAGTTTGGTTTGAAATAGTTACTCAAAGTCTTCCTGATCAGCAGCCTATCAGGGGCATGATTTTGTGATAACAGATTCAATGTTCATTTATTTGACAAAAAACACTCTCTAAGATTTCTTGATATGCACCTAAAATTTACTAAGCAAAAACAGATTTATAGAGGTGGAAAAAAATACCTCCAGGTACAAACTGCCTTGTCAAGCTTGCTCCAAGAATCAACTCCTCAATGCTGCTCCAAATGGCTGTCCAAGAAGCTCCTCACTCCAGCTACAATGCTCCCCCAAGACTCCTCACTACTGCTCCAAAACAAGCTCAAGAACTGCTCACTAATTCTCAAAGAAGACTCTCACTCAAATGCATAAGACTGCTGTGAGTGAATGAGAGCATTTTGGTGTCTTAAATAGGGTTTGAGAGGGGGAAATGGACCCCAAAAACATTTAGCATATTATTATAACAGTTTGGGATCCATAAAATTCATTAAACAATTCAAAAATACCAAAAAAATGAATATTTTATTGTGGTTTACACGTGCCTGGTCGTTCCCTTGTGACTCGGCCGAGTCATATCGGAACCGGCCGGGTTGACCGAGTCACACATGACTCGGCCGAGTCATGTGTGACTCGGTCAACCGCACCGTTTCAAAGGCCAGGTCAATTCCCTCAGCAATAACTCGGTTCAACTCGGCCGTTTCAGTTTCGAAACGGCTGGTTTTTAAAACACTGCTCCTAAGCTGGTTAGGAACCCTCTAGAACTTAGGGGTTTTATCCACTTAGAATTAGGATTTAGTTTTCTCTCTAGCGTGCTTGAGCCACAGTTCATCTAGGATGGATGACCTCCCAGGAAGTCCTGGTTACTGGGTGCAAGCCCCAGAAGTGATGATTGACACTATGTGATTTATTTCACTAGTTTCAATCACACTTCTTCACCCCTGTGAGCATCATCCAATGCAATGAGTGTTAAGTGGAATATTCAAAAATCATGACAAATTTGTCAGTTACGACTACATCTCATGGAAATGGTCATAGATGAATGATTTACTTAATGTGGTTGAATCCCAAAAAATGATATCTAATATAATGCACTGCGAAAACCCCCCAATACTTAATTTTTTCTCTTTTAATTTTCTTTTTATAATTTTAAACCCCATCTGGGTATAGAACCACTTCACTTGGGTACCTTTCCCACAAACCCCATTTGCGACCAAACTCACACAAACCCCATATCTAGGCTTGTGGAGTACCTACCAAACCACACAATTCAACACATTGGTTTGAAACTCTATGGGAAAAAATCTAGTCATGTTAAGGGCTAGTGTAGCCTACACCTAGTACAATCCCTCCATGATTTTAACAACTTAGATTCCGCTAGGTCGTGGTTTCTCAAGCCAAAGGTTAAACCTACAGTCATCTGAGGATTCACACAACTTAGCAAACAAACAAAAAAATGCTACACTTAAACCAAACTAGCTTAGGTCCATCTTAACTCTCGATATACTAAGCACTAAGAGGTATCAAATCTCTTAAGGTCAAACCTCTTTTTTAACTGCAAAACTTAAGGGAATGTTTGTGCCTTGAGAGATTTGATCCCTCTTGGCACTTCATAGATTGGAATTAAGATTATAAGAATGCCATTGACAAAACTATTGGCTGTCAAAACCTAGAGCCCAAAAGCCACGAATAGTAAATTATATATTTTCTTTTCTTTTATTTTAACAAATATCAATTATAATTATTAATTTTATATTTTACGTATTATTTTTATTTTCATGTAATTTGACCGATTCTAGTACATTACAACATCTCTTCCATAATGTGGTTGGAGAGTGACTCTCAACACAATTATTTCAATTTAACTACTAGCTTAACTTAAACTAAATTAGCTTAGACCTATATTAATTTTGGATCTACCAAGCGCAAAGAGGATCAAATTGCTTTTCACTCTAAAAGAGGTTAGCACCTCAAGAGATTTGTTCCCTCTTGGTGCTTGGTAGATATGAAATTAAGATGGACCTAGGCTAACTTAATTCTTAATTATAATTTATTCTCTTTTGTTTATTAGGTAACGTGAGTCCTAAGATGACTGGCACACCTAACTTGTGGCTTGAATAACTGTGACCTAGGGGCATTTAAGCCATCAAAATCACCTAGGGATCACATCCCACCTACACTACATGAGTGCTTAGCATAGCTAGATTTTTGCCCACGGAGTTTCGGAGTGCCTTAACGTAACACGCCACCATCATCCATTCTACACAACGTGAGAAATTTTTATTTTTATTTTTATTTTTAGTTAATTTCACCCAATCATAATGTTTTATTAATATTTATAATTAATACTTTATTTTCATATAATTTGACTAAGTCAAAATTTTTAAGAAAATATTTGAACATATTTACCATACTGACTTGAGAGTGCCACTTAGCCTAACACTTACTTTTTGCTATTGAGACCTTTTACATGTGTGCATTGTCTAAAAAGCACAACGTTTCGGGAAGGAAGAGTGTTTGACCATATTATATAGATAATGGAGTGAAGAATTAGTGGTTAGAGCGCAGAATTAGCTGTTAGAGATTTGACTAAACCATATAATTGAAAGATTTAATTTTATATAACTCCTTAATCAATTCCAATTCAAAGGAAATCTAAATAAATGAAAGTGTTGAGGTAAAGAAGTTAAACTTAAAAATTATTTTTGATTGGTCAAAAACTTAACTAAAATTTATAAGTAAATATTATATATTGATTAAAAGACTAATTAAAAATAAATTAAATTGAAATGAAATGAATAAATTACTTTGAAGAGATTATAAAATTTATTATTAATTGGTAAAAATTTCTAAAGAGGGGCAGCCCAAACATGAAAATTGAGATTGAAAATTAAAATTAAGAGATTAAAATATATTTATTTGATTTTATAAATTATACATGATCACTCTTAATATTAAAGGACATATTATGATGAGAGGAAAATTTTGTGGAACTAAATCAATTGGAATTACCAATGGTCCAAAAAAAATTAAAATTAAAATTATTAAATACCCTAACTTTGCTAATTATGTTAAGATGAATAAACTGGTAGGGTAATTAATAATCAAATTAAATTAAACAGGTGAAAAACATAATTAAATGCTAAACCAGCCTAGAGCCATCTTAACTCTGCATTTATCAAGCACCTAGAGGATCAAATATCTTGACTTGCAACTATCTCCCTTTCTCTCCTACCTCCCTCTCCTTCCCCCATCTCTCTCTCTATCTGCCATCCAATCCTCTCACTATCTCCCTACTTCTCTCCTTCTCTCTCTCCCCCCTCCATCTTTGTGTCTCCCTCTCCCTCTCTTACCCTTCTCTACCTCTCTCACTCCTCTCCCCATATCTCTGCACCTATATCACTCTATGTCTTCTTTCTTCCCTCCCATATATATATCTAGGGTTAATATATATCATGATATAGTAATATATATTATAATATAACAAATTTAATATTGCATTAATCCAAAGTTATTAAATTTAATAATACCAATATGAACATATATTTAATGATAATAATCTTTTAATATTAATATTAGGGTTAATAATATTTATTTTGCATGGTATTAATAGTAATTTGGCCCATAGGCTTCATCTAAACAAAACCTCTTTTTTGAGTGTTTATAAATATAAAGTAGATTATGGAGTAAATATAAAAGAAGTTATATTTATTTACCATAGCTCTGGTTTATTTATATTTTTATTTATTTACCGTACTTCTTTAGACCTCTTTTATATTTATTTATTTAATATACCTCTTTTATCAATATGGTATTTGGCCATGGTATTTGGCCCATGGTATTAAAATGATATTTGGTCAATAGCTTCACCTAAGTAAAAGCTCTATTTTGACTTTTAGTAAATATACAGGCTTATGGAGTAAATATAAAAAGAGTGTTTATGTATTTACTATACCTCTAATTTATTTATATTTTATTTATTTTCCATACGTCTGGAGTAAATATAAAAATAAGTTTTATTTATTTACCATACCTCTAGTTTATTTATATTTTTATTTATTTACCATACCACTTTTTTTAGTGTTCCCTAAACTTCTTTATATTTTAAATTTATATTGTGTTTATACATAATAATAATTATATTGATTTTTAAACAAGGCCAACAATAGATAATGAAAAAATGTAGTGTTAAACATTACATGTTAAATGTTTATGTTTAAATTTAGTGTTTATGTGAGATCTACCCCCATTTACATTTACATGTTTACGTGAGAAAACATAATTAGCCTCTTGGGGCAAAAACATAATTAAATATAATAAAAAACCCACAAAAGATGACAAGAAAAACTCAAAAAATTCAAAGAGGATGGGAAAGGGGTAGGGAGATTAAGACGAGATTGGCTTAACTAATATCCATCATTCATCATGTCGGTTAAAATAATAAAAATACTTTTGCTTTTCAATTTAAAAGGTCTTACGAATAAACCCGCTGAAATGATAATTTTTTAAGTATGATAAATTTAATATTTTAAACTAAATCATTTATTATTATTTTTTAACTTAAACTAAACTAAATTATTATTAATAAATGGGTCAACTTACTATTATTATGAATGACGTGGTCAACTTTAACTACATTATTATTAATAACTTTGTAATAACTCTAAAACTCATCGCTTCGTGGACATCTCCTCTATATATATATATATAAACTGATCCTTCAATTTCTATCTACAACCCATTTCGACTTTCAGGTTCAATAGGAAGCACGAGAGTCGGTAGGGGTCCAACGATACGCGAGGCTTCGAACTTCGTATCAGTCGATCCGTTGTAAAGGCTCTGCATTTACGATTCAGGAAGGTTAGTAAAGTGCGAAATATGTTTTCGATTGTTGTCGATGATCCCTCTTAACTCTCAGCGCTCTGTATTTGATTGCCATTGAATCATGTCTTGTTATTTATGATCCCTATCATCACTTTTGCTCTCAGCGTCTGTATTAGGGTTATCCCTTAATTTTAACTTTAGGGTTTTGAAATATTGTGAAATAGTCTCCTGTTCAATTTCTGTACATTAATCGTAGCTGTTCAAATGATGTTCACTTCGGTTTCCGTTATTTGCCTTTGCTGTGTGATTATGAGTGGTAATATTTTTCCGACATTGCATTTGGGATTAGGGTTTTGGAAATACAGGTTTGAATCCTATATTTTTATTAAATTCTCAGTGTTTGGAAGTTTCCTCGATCTGCATACCTAGTGACAGTTATGTTTAAACGGTATTCTTTAACGTATCGCGGCAGCAAGGGCAAAAACATTTTTCTTTTTAATAAATCATGGTTTTCGCTGAAGATATATTTATGAAATATTGTAATATATCACATCTTTATATTTTATTTTGTATGTATGACAGATCTCTACTTCTTGCTCACTTACTTTGTACCAGTGAGTTCTACACAAAACAGCTAATTGGAGAGCTTTGTTTTTTATAAGTCTTATGATCCAATTTCGAGCAACACTATATGCTTGAGAGTTGCTCCCAGATAGATTTCTTCTGTTGAAAAACAGAAATATACCCCATAAATAATGGATAACAATGGGTCAATGTTTAAGAAGACAATGAGGAAACCATTGTCTAAAACTACTTCTGCAGCCCAGTCTCAAGCATGCATTGAGGCTGGAGTGAACGGAGCAGTAAAGATGCCCAGATCATCAAAAAAGAGGGAGAAGAAAAATGGGAATTCTGAGAAGAATGGTGACAGCTCCAGGTCTATGTCAACTGAGAAAAAAGGTGACAGCTCCAGGTCTCTGTCAAGTGGTCTTCCAGAACATTCATCTCCCGCTAAAATAGAGGAGGAATATCGAGCTTTGAGGCATAATTATTTGATTCTAGAGGAAGAATACGCCACTCTGACGGATGAGGTGACAGAGGTAGAAAGGGACATCGAAATGCTGGAAGCCGAGAAACACGCACTTTTGGATAAGCTGGTGGTGTTAGAGGGCTTGGTTGACGAGTCAGATTTGGAATCTTCCACTTAAAATTTTTGTTTTAAGATCTCTTAGTGCTAGGTGGGGCTTGGTCACATGACTATACAGTTAGTGTTTATTTGTGTTTTAATATTTCTTTAATATCTGGTTTTGGTTGTGAGTGGTGATGGTCATATCAGTTATATTGTTATTAATTTAGTCAAAACTTGTTTGTCTGGTTTTTGGAGTTTTGGTGTTCGGAATCTATTTACAATAGTTTTACTCATGTTGTATTTGTTTTTGGTGGTCAATGGTACTTAATCATATGAGTCAGATTATTATTAATCTAGACAAAACCTATTGGTCATACCTCTAGAATTTTGGTGTTTAGAATGGATTTACAATAATCTCACACCCTTGTTGTATACTCTAACAGTATTATTATGACTATTTTTTTTTATCTATTTTGAGACTCAAATATTTACCCCTTTTAAAATAAATAATAAGTATTTTAAAATTTTCAATTAAATAATGGATTTTCACCACTGTCATGTGTACTCTCTGGTTTATCTAGTAAACGAGTAATCATTTTGACTTCTACAATGTAGTGTTTTTTCCGTACAATAACAAACAATAAGGTATTTATAGTTTAGCACTAACCTCATTGTGTTCACTTGATGAGTGGAGAGTACATCTTTCACACATATAATATATTTGGGTTATTTGTGAAATTAGTTAGAATAATTGTTTGAACCAACAAGTGTGGTTCATCGTCAGGACAAGTTGTAGTCTGAGCAGAGACTCCAACGGCTATCTTGACTAACGGCTAATTTTGACTTTAGGACCATAGTCAAGATTTAATAATAATAATAATAATGGAAATTAAATAAATTAATGAATTAACTAAAATAAATAAATCAAGTGAGCGAAAAATAAAATAAAATAAACTAAATGAATAAATTAATTAAAATAAATAAAACAAGCTAGTGGAAAAATAAATAAATAAAGATAAAAAAAAAAAAAAAAAAAAAAAAAAAAATAATAATAATAATAATAATAAGCGAGCGAGGAGGAAGGAAAAAAACAAGGCACCCAGGAAAAATGGCGAAATAAAGGGGGACCAATGAAAGCAAGAAAGGGCAAGATTAGGAAGAAAGGGCCGGGATCCAGCAGCTATTGATCTTCCATTCGTCATCTCTATTGAGATTGCTCGGCCTTCTTTCAATTTCAATAGCTTCTCTGAATTATCGGTGATGGAACTGAGCAACCATGGCAATAACCTTGGCCTCCTCAATACACACTTGATGCTTGGTCTTTTCCGCATGCTCTGCCAATGCTGAAGACTTGGTTCTTCCATGTCTTAGGTCCGCTGCATGTTCGCTAATCCTTTGATGGATGGAGCGCCCTGTTTCCCCAATATAGGGGGTCCCACAAGAACAGGGGATCAAGTAGACACCCTTCATATCTTTAGGATCAATGGGACCTTTCACTGATATGAGGGATTTGCAAATAGTGTTGAGGGGCCTGAAGGTTGAGGGAATATCATACTTCTTAAGAATCTGAGCAATCTAAATTAATTTATATAATTAAATAATTAATTTATATAATTAATTAACAAATTAATTATTTATATTTTGTTTGATTAATTAATTAATTAATTAATTAATTAATCTTATTTAATTTTAATTTTATTTATTATTACATATATTTAATTATTATTATTTTATATATATATATGTGTGTGTGTGTGTGTGTGTGTATTTTGAACTAAGCTTCTAAAGGTCTGGATGGATTTTTCTGTCTAATCAGGGGAAGCCAATTTCCACTAATCTGACTCCCACTGTCCCTGTTGAGGTTTTGAGGAAGATTCATAATTTAGAATATGGTGATGAAGGTTGCAATATAAGAAACCTTGGGAGTTCATTTTTTTCTAAAGGACATGGACTAGACTCTTACAACTATCCTTATAATCATGAAAGTCAGAGGTACCTCACTGTGAAAAAAATGATGAAGGGAATTGAGAAGTCCTTGATTTTGGGCAGTTTGATTTTATTAAAGAAAAAAGAAAAAGGAGGTGTCTTCATATAAATATAGATGTCTGATGAGAAGGACTTGCATATTGGTAGCACTCATCTTACAATGAAGTAGTTGACTGATAGGATTTTTTTTTTTAAATGAGCCCCTAGTTTGATGAAACAGTTGAAAGATGAGGAGCATTATGATATAGACCCAATGACTGAAATAAAACTTTAGAGGGTGCTATAAAATCCCTAAAAAAATGGCTTGATGATTCTTCTTGCCCAATGATTATTACAAGGAAGACCATATCAAAAGACATTGAGCTAATTCAATATATCTCTGATTTCCTAAGAAGTTGCATGAAATATACATGATTATGATTCACTTAATTAAATGGGTGAGTTTGGCACATGGACCAAAGGAATAATGACAGAAAAGGTAACAACTTGAATATAGCTCGATATTATGTCACTTCCTCGATACTTAGAGAGAGAAATAATAAAAAATGTAGTTATTGATGATATTTGTCTAAGAGAAGATGATCCTCTCAATGTAAGAGGGAGTTGACCTTTTCAATAACATTGAAAAATTGTTGTTATGGATATAAACAACTTGTGGGGGCCCTAGTAATCTTTTTAAGCTTACATACCTTGCTACAAAGAAGACTCCATGGATTTTTCAATGTTGGTTGCACTAGAAGTATGATGAATGGAAAAAGCACATCCAGGTATTTCATTTCTTGAGATCCACTTTTATTTAATGGATGAATCAAAGGTTGAAGTTTTTTACTTTGGAAGCACCACTCAATACACACACACACACACACACACACTAAGTAGTGAACATGGCTTAGTATGAAGGAATTTGGTTAGAGAAGCTCCTTAGTAAGAAATGTGTGCACATGCTAAAAATCACCATTTTATATTGCATGAGATTCACTTTTAAGAGAATCCACAATTGGCACTAGGTACCACTTTATTTAGAATATGGTGTAGCTGAGAGAAATCAAGCTCGATTATTGCAGGAAGGATGTGGAGGTTTCTAACAAATTCTCAAAGCCTACTAGTAAAGTCAAAATTTATCATCATTTAGAGAAAGGTTGGGAATCGTGGAAGGACCCTACTATGAGGGTCTTAATTTAACATTGAGCTCTACAATATTTTTGGAGCCTCGGGTACTTCTTAGAGCTATGTGCAACCAAAGGGTGAGTGGTTCACCTTCCCCTATAGGTACGCTAGGTACAGGGTGAGTGGTTCACCTTCCCCTATAGGTGCGCTAGGTATAGGGTGAGTGGTTCATCTTCCCCTATAGGTACGCTAGGTACAAGGTGAGTGGTTCATGTTTCCCTATGGTGGTTTTCATGTGTGTAGGGTGAATGGTTCACATGCCCCTACGACTGATGAGATATGTATTGGATGAGTCGTTCACCGTCTCCTATGGCATATGGATAGGATGAGTGGATCACCTTCTCGTGTGAATTACCTAGTGAGATATGCATATAGGCATCTATTGACATGTCAGTGGAATGTGGTTCATCCTTTCCCCACATGTAGGATGCTCATTCCCTATGATTGTTGGTTGACATGTTAGTGGGACATGGTTCATCCTTTCCCCATGTGTAGCATCCTTCCTACGATTGATTGTTGTAACTTGTGTTTGTAAGATGTGATTTATCCTTTCCCTATGTGTGATTGTAACTTATGTTTGTAGGACGTGGTTCATCCTTTCCCTACTCTCAATGATTTGCATACATAGGATGTGGTTCATCCTTTCGCCACTTGTGGCTATGATATGTGACTGTAGGATGTGATTAATCCTTTCCCTACATGTGATTGTAGGATGTGGTTTCTTCTTTCCCTACGTGTGGTTGTGAGTAGGTGATACATTATTTCCTTGCTATTGATTTAGTATCATCCTACCCATGTATCCTAGGACACATGGGAAGTACCTCTCATTTGGCTAATGAGTTGGGAAATGTGGTTAGGGACCATAGCACTATTGATGGACACATCAGGTACTCTCATACTCCCTATGATTGGGACACATGGTGTTTCTCAATTTGATCTAAGATCAAGTCTGATTGGTAAGAGTGGTAAGGACTTGTAATTCACTCTCGATCAATTCTTCTTCATTATTACATCAGTGTTAAGCAAAGTAGAGGAGAGAAGAGATGATATAGAGAGATGGTTCATATCACCTCGATGGCATGATCATGGATGGATTGGCAGGTGGAATTCTCCCTAGTTCAGAGGGAGTGTTAAAATTAGCAACTAGGGCCAAATTCCACTTTGGAGAGCTCTTATGGGGAATATTATTGCAGAATTGAATTTCTCTCTTCAAGAGGACCAAAATCGATACAAATATTGTCTCATTTGGACAAGCAAGTGTGATTATGAATTTTCCTTCTCTGATAACTAAATTAACAAGGTCGGCCTCACCTTATGTCGTCTCATCAAGCCTAATAGCCATGTCCGCTCATCCCCAATGACTACTATATATAGAGGTGCTTCCAACATCATTTCATCATCAACGAGGAGCGTAATTCTTCTAATATAAACTATGAATATGAGGCTAAGGCGTTCAAGGGAAAAAGAGTCGTAGTTTGTCTTTCTTTTGTGGAAGAAAGAGACGAAATTGTCTGAGGTTTGTCTTAGCCAGACATCATGCTCGGAGAACTATTTGGAGAAGGTTTAAGGCTATGGATTCTCTTCCATTTCAGACCATAATTAAGAGAAGAAGCATTTCTGTGTTTTTCTTCGTATCATATATATTTTAGATTGGACTCTAGGAAGGGCTTCTACTTCAACATGTTGAAGGCACTTATGGAATGGCAGAAATGGTCAGTTTGTATCCTCCATCTTAGCTGAAGTTAAGGAGGGTAGGCCATAGTCTATTCAAAAGGTTGTAATGTTTATCTATGAAGCAATTGAATTCTACTACAAGATTGAAGACTCAAGCCCTACATTACATACATTAGACAACAGTCTTTTGATTATCCATTCTTGGACTATCTTGAGCTTATTCCTCTCAGTAAAGAAGGTTACATCATATGATCAAGGACTGAGTTCCCTTAGGACATCATTCTGTCATTGCTTAAGCTACTCTCCAGTTAGTATTTGACTGTTCCTGCTTGTGGAAAAAATTGCATACATGATTGGGCTACCTGCTTGGCATTGGACACTGGTTCAAATCATCATTCATTTTACTCTCTCTCTACTGTTCATTTGATTTTGATAATAAGAATAATTGTTAAAGGGATTTCTTTCATTCAATGGATAATATGATTCGTAATGGAATAATGAAATTAATAATGGGCTAATGAAGTGATTGAATTTTGCAAAGAACATGTTAATCCTAAAATTAAAAGATATGAGCCAAGGAAGTTGAAGCATGAGAGAACTAATGCCACTTATGATTTGAAGCTAGCAACAATAGTGCATGCATTGAAAGTGTGGAGCAACTACTTGTTAGGAAGGAAGTCTTTTTTGATGTTAGATCATGGAGGGTTGAGGTACTTATTTGACTAGCACATGTTGAATGTAAGAAAAGAGAGGTGGCTAACCTTGATTAATGAATTTGATTTTGAGATAAAGTATATCAAAGGTGAGGAAAAAGAGGTAATTGATGCGCTTAGTAGAGCGCTGCAACTGGATCATGTAGTAGACATTAGTACTTCTGAAGTTGATATAAAAGAAAGGATCAAATAATCAATGTGTTAAGATGAGCCTTACTAGCAAGTGAATGAACATTTTCAACAAGAGATAGAAGGAACATTGAGTAAATATTAATCTCTCACAAATGATGGAATGCTAAAATTCAAAGGTAGATGGTATATAAATTGCATGAACAACTTGAATAAGCTCATCTCTAACAAATTTTAGAAAAGACTTTATTCAAGTCATCTTGGTTATAGAAAAATGATAAAAACCATGAAAAATTATGTATTATTGGCCAAGAATAAAAAAGGATTTTGACAAGTATATTTAGAAATTCTTGGAGTGTCAACAAGTGAAAATGGAGTGCAAACATCCAACAAGATTGTTATAACCAATCCCCATTATTGAGTGGAAGTGGGAATTCATTGCTATGGAATTCATCACAAGAATACTAAGGACAGCTAGACATCATGATGCCATAATGGTGGTCGATGATAAGTTGAATAAGGAAGCTCATTTTATGGTTGTCAATTCTACCCATAAGGAAATTTGTATTGCTCAAATTTTATTGAAAGAAATATTTAGATTACATTGTGTACCCAGGAAGATCATTTCAGATTGGGATTCCAAGTACACCTCAAACTTTTAGAAACTACCTTTTGTTGGATTTGTAGAGAAATTAGCATTCAATATAGCATAGCATCCACAAATGGATGGATAGACTAATAGAGTAAAAGAGGTGCTAGAAGATATGGTAAGAATGTATGTAATGCATCAACCCAATATATGGGAAGATTTTACAACTTTGGTAGAATTTTCCTATAACAATGCATAACAAAAATCATTAAAGATGAGTCCTTTTGAGGCTATATATGGTAAAATATGTAACACACCCAGGGATAGTGGCTTAGAGACTAGCATTTCCACCATGTCCATAATGATTTCCATGTTTCTTTTCTTAAAAAATATGTGCATGCTGCTAATCATGTTGTTGAGTAACTTATGATACAAGTGGAATCCATGAGAAAATTCCAACCAAAAACATACTACATTCTCAATTAGAGGAAGTTCGTGCTCTTAAATAGAGTAATGAAGCAAATTAAGTTGTATTGGAAGCACTTTGGACCAGAAAAAACACGTAGGAAATGGCTAATGAGAAGAGGTATCATACTCATTTTTTTATTGTATAAGTAAATGTAAAAAGAGTTGTGTATATAGATATTTCTGTTGAATATTGTGTTCGCATATGTAACATTGAGGATGGTTTCCCTTTAAGGGGGTGGGGTCTGTGACGACCATTTTTTCTACCATTCTTGTAAATGTCACTATGAATTATAATTCATGTAAGTATTGTGAAAATGTAAATAATGACTAGGCTACAGGTGTTATAGACAATTTTGTGCCTTACAGCAACAGGCATGAATTGTCAATAATCCAAGGGATCCAAAGTTCCCTAAACATGATGTTCTTACCCCTAGAGGAACAAGGTCAGCAAACCAACAGCTCTCAGATCAGTTCTCCACCTGAAAACACTCAAAAACAAGCAATCCTGAAATCAAAGCAGGTGCTCCACTAGGCTTCTACACTGAAACACAACTCCTCCATGGTGTACCTGTGTTGCAAAGCAGGTAGAACAAAGGCCACCTGCGTTGAGCGAGTTTGGACATGTGGCACACTGAGTCATTGCTCTGGAATCTTCCAAAAATGACACTTGGATCAGGGATTTCGCCTTGTGATGAGTCAGAGGCTCTGTTTCTCCAAGTGGAAGCAAGGTTCTCCAAGTGGACTCAAGAACTGAAGATCATCTAAAGATTAACTGAAGAGAGAGAGGACACAAGGCAGCTACACATCAGTTGCAAGCTGACTCATCCTTTCTCAATTCATCTATATATTGAGCTCTCTCCTATGAGCTCAGGAGGCTGGAATTTTGTGCAAAGTAATGATATGTTGTTGGTTTCACTATAGAGCTATTGGGTGATTGCTTGAGAGAGGTGAAGAGGAGAAATTCTTTCTGCTGGGAGGTGTTGCTGGATTGGGGCCTTCAATGGTTGTAACGCTCTCAGAACCTTTACTTCTTCATTAATAAAAGCTATTGAGGTTCTTCTATATGCTCTTGTTTCAATGATATATTGTGATAATTGTATATTTGGTTTACACTAATCCTTGAACCAGTTATGATTGCATGCCTCTTGTAGTTTCCTTCTTTGTTATTTTGCAGGATCTCATTGTAGCTGGGCTAGCAAAAGAGCAAGGAGCTAGGAGCAAGCGGCCAAAGAAAAGAGTTTGGATTCGACATTAAGCGCAAGGCAACGGTTAGTGCATTTCTCCACTCTCTTTTGCTTTCATAAAGAAGTAAACCTTAAGTAGTTTGCTTTACAGTTGTTGCTGAGGTACTATCACCCTTAGAGTGGGATAGGGTCATCCGAGTCGGATACTTTTCCCTACAACAAACTGGCGACTCCGCTGGGGTTCGTATCCATTTGATTGTGTTTGTAGTATTTTGCTATTCATTTCCTGAACAAAAGAGTACCAAATCGAAAAGCTTTTGACTATATCAAAAGCGAAGTAGAGGGCAGCTACTCTAGCTCATTTCTGAGCAAGTTCATGATTTGAAGAGCTGATCTACAAAGATCCTTGTAAGCTCTTAGTGATAGATTTTCACCTTCCTTATCATCCCTTTGAGTGTGCTTGACTGATTGCTTTTGATTTGAGCAAAAACTGTGCTTTTTTGAGAAAATTGTGACCCGGAAACTGTGAAAACGCAACTTTCGTTTTCCAAAGCAGGTAGTACACAAGCTACCTGCTTTGCAATGTAGGTCCCGAAGGGGCTACCTGCGCTGAGAGCCAGACTGGCTGTGCAGCACCTGCGTTGGCCCAATTTTGCCTAGTGCTGTTGGGGTTTCCTCCTTTTCTCTTGCCTGTTTTCACTATAGATTTGGCTGCCAGTTACCAGTCTTGCACCTGTTCTGAAACCAACATTACTTGCCATCATTCTGCCTCTGTTATATAACGAAATTGTACTTGTTCTTTTGTATTTCTTACTCATTTACAATTTCCCATAACGAAGAGTAAACTAGTCTTGCTTTTGGCCTCTTAGATCTGAACCTGTGTTAGGCATTTTGCTGGTCTAAAGAGTTAGCTTGTTTGCTGTCCATAGCTGATTAGTCATTTTACTTTCATCATTATGGTTTGATTTCATGCATTTCCAGTGATTAAGGAAGTAAATCTTAAGGTGTCTTTTGATTTTGGACAAGCTTGTTTGTTTTCACTTTAAATCGAAATCAAAGTTATATAACAACTTTCTTTTTGTAACCCATCTACATTAAGAAAGGGAAAAGAAAATACATGCATTGTGCATTTTGCATTTGACGATTTAGGAAAAATTTGCATTTAGTGTGTGCTCTATGATCTGTGTGAAAAGATTTGCCTTTCTCTTCCCTCAGTAGTTAAGGTTTTCAAAGTTGAAAGATTGAAAAGTTTGCTTCTCATCTTAGACTGCATTCAGGAATTTGTTACATACATCTCGTGGTGATCCTTAAAGGCAAACTGCTAAGAAAGATCAACATTAAAATAAATCCAATTTACATAACAACGCTTTGTAACATAACGCAAACACATAGAGGTCTAGGTAGAGACATGTTCCGGCGTCGTTAAACATAGTGACTGTCGATCTCTACGAAGGTGGGTGATTCCTCCTGAGAGTCGGTGGCACTAATACGGACTTGTGCTCCCACGTACCATCGAGTATATATTGGGAGACCCCTATAGGCAATTATCCTTTATCCATAGGAAGCCGTGTCGGCCGCCCTACTGATCGCGATGCAGTGAACATAGCATTCACGAAGATCGACCACCCGTACCGTAAAACGTATTCTGTGGTTTCGCGAAAAGTTTGGCACACCCTCTGCCTAGAACTCCAGAGAAGTTTCTTTTGGCCTTTTTCAAACTCTATAACTGAAAAAGTCCATCCGAGCATTTGTCACTTCGGGCTCGTTAAAACATCGAAGGCGACTAGAGTCATCTTTAGCTTTTTTTCGACTCTTAAAACATGAAAAAGCAAGTTTGTGTCTAAAAGTGTCGTTAATAAAATTTATTTTAAACGGAACATAATCACCTATTATTCCCACATTGATCTTTCAGTTGAAAAGTATGGAGCCCACCAACCAAGGAAGTAACCTTGGTGGAAGTCCAAATCCCTTCTCCTCTTGGGGAGATGTTGGTGCGCCTCATATGGCCACATTGTCACTTCCAGGATTGACAATTGGCCTACCTGTATGGCTCTTTTCAACTAATGTAGTTCAGATCGCCACTAATCCTGAGAAGTCGAATCAACAGTCAGACCAGTCTAGAACTACCCACCAGCCTTCCACTTCTTACAATTCCTCCTCTGATCCTTCATCTTCACAAGGTAGAGCCGGCAAAAGTCAGCCTCCCATGGGGAAGAAGGAAAAGAAGAAAAGAGAAAAGAAGCAGAAGGGGCCTATGGCGAAGGCGACTGGGGGCAAGCAAAAGACAGCTGACAAAAATCCACACACTGCACCGACCGGGCCTAAATCGCCATGTGTCATTTGCAAAGGGGCCCACTTCCATCGTGATTGTCCTTGTATTCCCCAGATACTAAGGGACTGGTCCCCAAGGTTGCACAATCCGGTAGCATCAACCTCTGGTAGTCATGTTGATTGCAGTCCGTCAACTAGCGAGAGTGAAGGACGAAGAGGGAGACCAAGATCACCCTGTATGTTGTGTGAAGGCGATCATGCCATCCACCGATGGCCATTCTTAGATGAGGCAAAGAGAGTTTTGGAAGATCGTCCGGTTTCACCGTTACGACTTCCTCCTGGATACCAAAAACTCGCGCCTAATCCTTCGATAGTTGAAAATCCAGCTGACCCGCTCAAGTGGTCGGCTGAAGTGTCGGTCATTGAGAATGAACCTGCTGAATCCAGACCAGACGAAAGTCTAAAGGTCGAAACGGCAGTCGACCTGGTTCTTTCTTCAGAGGTTTCATCCTCCAATGACTCCGTCATTGAAGACCCATCTTCAAATGACACCCTCACTGAAGAGGATAAGGATGACACCGTCCATATTCTTTTCATCAACACAGACTCTGATGAGCATCAGGGCAATGCGCCCATTCCTTTATCGCAGGAAGGAACATCGTCAGGGTCGTATCCGGCCGTATATTCGGTCCCACCACCAAGCAACCTAGTTGTATCCTTTGATTGGAATCAACTAGGCAGACCCCAGTTACCAACCAGTATCCCATTCAGAATCATAGTCCAAATCTACAGAATGGTGATGGCTGGAACTATCATTGATGAATGGGCATCTGTGAGTATCCTTTCCTCTATTGCTTGGAAAGCACTGGGTTGCCCAACGCTTTTACCTGAGATAAGAAATCTATCAGGTTTTGATAAAGGAACCAGTCACCCGTTAGGGATTCTCCCCAATGTTCCAGTTACATTGAAAAGGAAGACAATTCATATGAACATCATGGTCGTCCAGGGACCCTTGGTTTATAACTTACTCCTTGGACGAGACTATATATATTGCATGGAGGCAATAGTGTCCTCGCTCTTTAGAGTCATGTGTTTTCCGCACGAAGGAAGAATGGTCAAGCTCATAGACCAACTTTCATTTCCAGGATCACGCATCGCAAATAGTCAAATACCATCCCTTAACGGTTTATTCACTCAAGGAATGCCACCACCCCCGGTTCTACTTCCCGATGAATGTGAGTAATTCGGAAAGAAAGAACTGGGACCCAGGGGGCATGCACCCTGGCCTGCCTTGGGCAGAGAAAACCTTGGGTATAAAGTTAATTTCCGCAGAAGAATGGACTAGTCAGTACCCCGTCCGAAAAAGGAAGAGAGGGTTGTTCTAGGATAAAATTCTTTTGTCAAAGTTATGTGAGTGAAAAGATCGTCTCCCTTTGTCTAAAAAAGTAGGCTCTCCTAAGGAGGAGATCCATTTGTGGCAGCAAGTAGCCACCATCTTTGAATGTCAAGCCTCACCCATTAAAATGATATGTTTTGAAGGATAAGTAGGGGCAGTCTCCAAAGAAAGAGATGAAATTGCTGAAACAAGTAGTCACCATCCTTAGCAACCTAATGATAGACATCGCCGAAAAGAGAGTTTAGTTTGCGGAAGCAAACAAAACCATTTTTCGGATAATAAGTAAGAGGACAGAATCTCGAAATTATACTTTATACCTGGGGGCATGCAAACCTTTCAGAGTGCAAGCACGGGACGACTATTTATTTTTTAAATTTTTAGGTCCTCCCTTTAAACCTGTAGGTCTAACCCGTTAAACTCGTAGGATTAGCCGTTTCCAGCTTGCATAAAGAAAGGATGAAGGGCAAAAGTTAAAACCTGCCAAATTGGAGTAATTAGTGAGGTATCGCTCCTTAAATAAGATTACCTCACCTAAGGCATTCCTTGTATTAAGACTGGTATAAATTGAGCAAGGTTTGAACGCATTCAAGCTCGTTAAAAAATGAACTGCCCCTTAAAGTTTAAGGGGCATATGCCTCGTCTGCATTATTATGCTGAGGGAATCCATAATCGAGCAGTTTTTGTATAGAGTTCATGCTCGTTAAAAAATAAACATAAGTTGTGAGCAATCTTTCCTTAGCAGTTCAAGCTCACCCAAAAAAAAAATGAACCGGTAAATAACCTTGAGAAATGTAACCTTTGATAGCCATATTAAAAGCCCTTGGTCGTGTTTATATGCCATCACCTCCATCTGTTCATTTGGCCAATCGTTCATCTCCATATGTTTGTTTACCCATTTTGAGGAACAGCTGCGAAGAGTGATTTCACTTAGCCATCCTTGTGACACTGCCGTG
Source organism: Pinus tabuliformis (assembly GCA_031772625.1). NCBI lineage: Eukaryota > Viridiplantae > Streptophyta > Pinopsida > Pinales > Pinaceae > Pinus > Pinus tabuliformis. The sequence continues at coordinate 387,219,509 of CM062819.1, forward strand.
ATTGGAAAATTCCAACCTATACCTGGAATCTGTTGCTATCCCTGTTTATCACTCGTTCCTCAAAAGACGAGTCTTCTTTGAGCTCTTTTCACTGACTCGTAAAATATGAAAAGTTTGCCGAGTTTTGGCCTTCCAACTCGTTAAAAGGACCGGAAGAGCTATCCCTCCTCTAGATTTTAATCTTTTTGGACCTGAGGGATTATTGCACAAAAAGAGCGAGCGCTTGTTTTGTTCAGCTCGTTAAAGAAATCGAAAATTCATCCCTTTTGTATTGTTCTATACTTTTTCGGACTTAAGGGATTAGATGACGAAAAAGGAATTTTGGAGTTAACTTTCCGTACCTTTTCAGACTCTCTAAAAATGAAAAGGACCGAGTTTTCCTTGTCGTTAGACTCGTTAAAATGATTAAATAGCGACAAACTTGTCTTTAGACGAGAACGAGTTTCCCTATCGCTAGGCTCGTTAAAACATAGCAATGGGCTTGCCCGAAGGGCAGGTTATAGAACAAGCATATGTTATCCTCCTCAAGCTTGACAAAAATAAAGAGGTACTGGTCAGCAATGACTGGGGAAAAATTGGGAGAACCTCACAGCATTAATGGTAGCAAGTCGCTCTTGAACATGACACTTTGTCCTTCGTATCACATCGGGTTGGGTTGTTTCATTCACCGGTCTCATAACCATGGTCCTCGCCACACCATCCACAATTGGGGTAATGCTACCAATCCATCACATCAGTGTCGTTATATGTTCAAGAGATGTGGTTCTGCAAAGAGTCAACCATGTCCCATCCACTGCCATACATTATCCTTCATCCACTTCATGGCCGCCACCCTGAATCATACATCACAGTTTGTTTTCACCTCATCACAATCACTAGCTCCGTTCCATGTCACTGATGTGGGATTCATTAAGGCCCTCCTTTGACGGATCGCTCCTTGTTGACATCAGCTCATTATCCAAGGAGTTGATCTAGGAACACCCCCTTCAGTACTTTGAAGCTTGCATGCCTCAATGGCAAGTTTCTCACTTCCGGCGACAGGTATACACCAATGACCTTCGACCAGAAGATTTTGCATGGTGGTCGACGCCAAGTCCTTTATTCCCACCATGTGAATTGTACTGCCGTACCTTGAGGGTCATCATCCTTATCGGTGATTCCTCTCGCGCTTGTTAACGGTTTACATCATTGACCGGTAATCAAGCGATGTCTTTCCATGTTCGACTTCAAAAAATTCTCACATGGATCGACTTGTACATCGAGTGAAGATCGGAAGAGATTGAAGACCCCGGATCTAGTTTCATCCATCCGGGCTGCGATATATATTCAGGATATTAAGACATTTGATATGTACATCATTGCAGCAGATGATCATCCTTCTCAAAGGATGATAATTTCAGCAGAGAATTATCAATCTACAATCAGACGATCGTCTGTTCTATCTACCAAAATGTGTTTATAAAGCTGAGCATGGGAATGCCCGCCTCAGCTAGATCATGAAAATGTATGAAAAATAATGTATTATATTGTATCTTATTACAGGACACTTCTCAGCAGATTGAATGAACTTCGGATCCTCTCAATAAAGCATTTCACCCGATAAACGACCTCATACTTTAGGGGGCATCTGTTATAGACAATTTTGTGCCTTACAGCAACAGGCATGAATTGTCAATAATCCAAGGGATCCAAAGTTCCCTAAACATGATGTTCTTACCCCTAGAGGAACAAGGTCAGCAAACCAACAGCTCTCAGATCAGTGCTCCACCTGAAAACACTCAAAAACAAGCAATCCTGAAATCAAAGCAGGTGCTCCACTAGGCTTCTGCGCTGAAACACAACTCCTCCATGGTGTACCTGCGTTGCAAAGCAGGTAGAACAAAGGCCACCTGCGTTGAGCGAGTTTGGACATGTGGCACACTGAGTCATTGCTCTGGAATCTTCCAAAAATGACACTTGGATCAGGGATTTCGCCTTGTGATGAGTCAGAGGCTCTGTTTCTCCAAGTGGAAGCAAGGTTCTCCAAGTGGACTCAAGAACTGAAGATCATCTAAAGATTAACTGAAGAGAGAGAGGACACAAGGCAGCTACACATCAGTTGCAAGTTGACTCATCCTTTCTCAATTCATCTATATATTGAGCTCTCTCCTATGAGCTCAGGAGGCTGGAATTTTGTGCAAAGTAATGATATGCTGTTGGTTTCACTATAGAGCTATTGGGTGATTGCTTGAGAGAGGTGAAGAGGAGAAATTCTTTCTGCTGGGAGGTGTTGCTGGATTGGGACCTTCAATGGTTGTAACGCTCTCAGAACCTTTACTTCTTCATTAATAAAAGCTATTGAGGTTCTTCTATATGCTCTTGTTTCAATGATATATTGTGATAATTGTATATTTGGTTTACACTAATCCTTGAACCAGTTATGATTGCATGCCTCTTCTAGTTTCCTTCTTTGTTATTTTGCAGGATCTCATTGTAGCTGGGCCAGCAAAAGAGCAAGGAGCTAGGAGCAAGCGGCCAAAGAAAAGAGTTTGGATTCGACATTAAGCGCAAGGCAACGGTTAGTGCATTTCTCCACTCTCTTTTGCTTTCATAAAGAAGTAAACCTTAAGTAGTTTGCTTTACAGTTGTTGCTGAGGTACTATCACCCTTAGAGTGGGATAGGGTCATTCGAGTCGGATACTTTTCCCTACAACAGCAGGAGTGGGTATGGATTCAAAGGCATAATGGAGAGGGATTTGTTATGTTAAGTGTGAATCCAAGCCACTACATTTATTTTACCACTTGTCTCCTTGATGAATTTATCACATTTTTTGGTGCAAGAATTGAAGTCCTTGCCCTCATGGAGTGCGTTGGTGTAGTCAACATGTATGAAAAGGGACCTGAAGCAAGAGGAGGAATAACTAAAGACAAGAAGAGGAGGTAGGATGCGCATGCATACATGAAGACACAAAAGTATGCAACATATGCCAGGGAGGCATATGGTAGTTGTGAGAACTTATGGAAGAAAACACAAAAGTGCATTCTTGGCATAGGAATTGTGGAAACACATAGGGGTGCATGGTTGAAGTGAAAATAAGAGAAGGGTAGGTGAAGACATAGTGTGTTTTAGATTACTACAATATTTTTTGTGACCTTTGGATTCCTATTGTGTTTAATAGGTGTAGACATTTTGTCCATGTTGGGTAAAATAGGTGGCACTATTGTGTGCTCTAGATTGCTAAATTATTTTGTAAGTGAAGACACTATGTACCCTCAAAGCCTATGTGATTTAGTTGACTTTATTGGTGTGAATCTCCCTTGAGGACCTAACTCATCAAAACCTGAATCTGGCTTAGGGGTAATTAGTTGTAAGAAATATTTCAATGTGGAAACAATGGGCCATATTTCCAAGTGGCAATGATCATCAAATAAGAATGTTAAGGTAGAAGGAATGCGTCATATCAAAAACCTATCATTGTTATATGTTATTCTAATGTTGTGCTCATGTGTGAACCTCTAATGCTTGAGATAAGTATGACTTTTGTGTAAAGCTAATGTGCTAAAGGAATGATCAACATATGTGAGTAAGGATAAGATGGTTTTGAAAAGGATCATTAAATCATAGGATAATATATTTAATATAAACCATTAAAGAAACTATTATGAATTTCACGAACTAAGTGGTTCATTAGATAAATGCATTTTTTCTTATGTATACAACGTCATCAACTCCATACCACTTACATTCGTGGTTATTTAATACATGTCTAATCCTTTACATTGAGGAATTCTTTTTGTTAAATGAAAAATCAAATTTTGTTTAACAAAACTAATTTCCTACAAATTTCATAATGTGTTTCTTAATGAAAAGCATGCCATATTCATTTCAAAATATTTGTTGGCTAAGAATCCCTTTTGAAAAGAAACAACTCAATTACTAAGAAACAAGAAGTTGAAATAAGAAACAATGTAAGAGAGAGATGCTTGTCAACATTAAGGCAGCTAGAGTTACAACTAAAATGGAAAAAGATATTTCTATGAAAATAATAAGTGAATCATATGTCTTCATTGATAATAGATTTACAAAGGAGAGAAAAATCCTTTTAATATAAATCTTATAATAGTACTTGACAAATTCACATAGTGATAAATCATTAATACATATAGTTAACAAATAAGATTTCATATCATGATTGCATTGATTTAACAAATGATATTTCTTTTTTCTGGGTAGGTAAGCACCCACGGGGGATTTGAACCAATGACCTAGTGACCTATCGTAAGGAGTTCCTTAACAGTGCACCCATTCACTGTCAATCCAAAGCCCTTGGGCTAATATTTCATAATTATTTTATTTTTAAATTTATTTAACAAAGACATAATTTTTAATATGTATTTCTTTTCTTCTCATTTAAATTAAAGTCATGACTAATATCTCCTTTCCCCTAGAAATGTGCATTGAAAAAGAGTTGAAGCATTAGATAACCAAGTTGGGATAACTTTGGACGAACAAAGCTCTTGTATCAAGGGACATGAATAAAAATGGGCGGAAGAAATTGAGGTTAAACCTTGATTTGTTGCAGTTAAAATGGTTTTTTAACTGCACATTTGGATTCAGCAACCCCTTGGACGCTTTCATTGTGCAGAAACTAGCTATCAAACTTGGGATTCCAATAAATTCCTACCGGATTTCGACTGGAAAAACCCGCCGGAAAGACTTTCAAAAAGTCGCGTTATAGACTATTTCTATAAAAACATAATAATAAAATAATTAATTATAAATGGTTAATTTTTTACGATGTAATGTATAATGAAAAAAGTTAAATAAGTCATACAAACTTAAAATACACACCAAGAAAATAAAATAATTATCAAACAATTATTCTAACTAATTTCGCAAATAACCCAAATATATTATATGTGTGAAAGATGTACTCTCCACTCATCAAGTGAACACAATGAGGTTAGTGGTAAACTATAAATACCTTATTGTTTGTTATGGTCCAAGAAAAACACTACATTGTAGAAGTCAAAATGATTACTGGTTTACTAGAGAAACCAGAGAGTACACATGACAGTGGTTGAAAATCCATTATTTAATTGAAAATTTTAAAATACTTATTATTTATTTTAAAAGGGGTAAATATTTGAGCCTCAAGGTAGATAAAAAAAAATAGTTATAATAATATTGTTAGAGTATACAACAAGGGTGTGAGATTATTGTAAATTGATTCTAAACACCAAAATTCTAGAGGTAGGACCAATAGGTTTTGACTAGATTAATAATAATCTGACTCATATGATCAAGCACCATTGACCACCAAAAACAAATACAACATGAGTAAAACTATTGTAAATAGATTCCGAACACCAAAACTCCAAAAACCAGACAAATAAATTTTGACTAAATTAATAACAATATAACTCATATGACCAGCACCACCGACAACGAAAACCAGATATTAAAGAAATATTAAAACACAAATAAACACTAACTGTATAGACATGTGACCAAGCCCCACCTAGCACTAAGAGATCTTAAAGCAAAATTTTTAAGTGGAAGATTCCAAATCTGACTCGTCAACCAAGCCCTCTAAAACCACCAGCTTATCCAAAAGTGCGTGTTTCTCGGCTTCCAGCATTTCGATGTCCCTTTCTACCTCTGTCACCTCATCCGTCAGAGTGGCGTATTCTTCCTCTAGAATCAAATAATTATGCCTCAAAGCTCATATTCCTCCTCTATTTTAGCGGGAGATGAATGTTCTGGAAAACCACTTGACGGAGACTTGGAGCTGTCACCTTTCTTCTCAGTTGACATAGACCTGGAGCTGTCACCATTCTTCTCAGAATTCCCATTTTTCTTCTCCCTCTTTTTTGATGATTTGGGCATCTTTACTGCTCCGTTCACTCCAGCCTCATTGCATGCTTTCCTCATTGTCTGGGCTGCAGAAGTAGTTTTAGACAACGGTTTCCTCATTGTCTTCTTAAACTTTGACCCATTGTTATCCATTATGTATGGGTTATATTTCTGTTTTTTTCAACAGAAGAAATCTATCTGGGAGCAACTCTCAAGCATATAGTGTTGCTCGAAATTGGATCATAAGACTTATAAAAAACAAAGCTCTCCAATTAGCTGTTTTATGTAGAACTCACTGCTACAAAGTAAGTGAGCAAGAAGTAGAGATCTGTCATAGATACAAAATAAAATATAAAGATGTGATATATTACAATATTTCATAAATATATCTTCAGCTAAAAACATGATTTATTAAAAAGAAAAATGTTTTTGACCTTGCTACCGCGATACGTTAAAGAATAGAGTTTAAACATAACTGTCACTAGGTATGCGGATCGAGGAAACTTCCAAACACTGAGAATTTAATAAAAATATAGGATTCAAACCTGTATTTCCGAAACCCTAATCCCAAATGCAATGTCGGAAAAATATTACCACTCATAATCACACAGCGAAGGCAAATAACGGAAACCGAACCCAAAGAACAAAAAAACACATTTGTGAACATCATTTGAACAGCTACGATTAATGTACAGAAATTGAACAGGAGACTATTTCACAATATTTCAAAACCCTAAAGTTAAAATTAGGGGATAACCCTAATACAGACGCTGAGAGCAAAAGTGATGATAGGGATCATAAATAACAAGACATGATTCAATGGCAATCAAATACAGAGCGCTGAGAGTTAAGAGGGATCATCGACAACAATCGAAAACATATTTCGCACTTTACTAACCTTCCTGAATCGTAAATGCAGAGCCTTTACAACGGATCGACTGATACGAAGTTCGAAGCCTCGCGTATCGTTGGACCCCTACCGACTCTCGTGCTTCCTATTGAACATGAAAGTCGAAATAGGTTGTCCACTAAGGGATCAGTTTATATATATATATAGAGGAGATGTCCACTAAGGGATGAGTTTTAGAGTTATTACAAAGTTATTAATAATAATGTAGTTAAAGTTGACCACGTCATTCATAATAATAGTAAGTTGACCCATTTATTAATAATAATTTAGTTTAGTTTAAGTTAAAAAATAATAATAAATGATTTAGTTTAAAATATTAAATTTATCATACTTAAAAAATTATCATTTCAGCGGGTTTATTAGTAAGACCCTTTAAATTGAAAAGCAAAAGTATTTTTATTATTTTAACCGATATGAAGGATGATGGATACTAGTTAAGCCAATCGTGGGAACCCATCAACGCCCCTTTAAATTGAAAAGCAAAAGTATTTTTATTATTTTAACCGATATGAAAGATGATGGATATTAGTTAAGCCAATCGTAGGAACCCATCAACGCCGTCCTAACCCCCCTACCCCTTTCCCATCCTCTTTGAATTTTCTGAGTTTTTCTTGTCATCTTTTGTGAATTCTTTACCACATTTAATTATGTTGTTGCCCCAAGAGGCTAATTATGTTTTCTCACGTAAACATGTAAATATAAATGTAAATGGGGTAGATCTCACATAAACACTAAATTTAAACATAAACATTTAACATGTAATGTTTAACACTACATTTTTCATTATCTATTGTCGGTCTTGTTTAAAAGTCAATATATATAATTATTATTATGTATAAACACAATATAAATTTAAAATATAAAGAGGTTTAGGGAACACTCAAAAAAGTGGTATGGTAAATAAATAAAAATATAAATAAACTAGAGGTATGGTAAATAAATAAAACTTATTTTTATATTTACTCTAGAGGTATGGAAAATAAATAAAATATAAATAAACTAGAGGTATAGTAAATACATAAAAACTCTTTTTATATTTACTCCATAAGCGTGTGTATATTTACTAAAAGTCAAAACAAAGCTTTTACTTAGGTGAAGCTATCGACCAAATACCATGGGCTAAATACCATGGGCCAAATGCCATATTGATAAAAGAGGTGTATTAAATAAATAAATATAAAAGAGGTATAAAGAGGTACGACAAATAAATAAAAATATAAATAAACCAGAGCTATGGTAAATAAATATAACTTCTTTTTATATTTACTCCATAATCTACTTTATATTTATGAACACTCAAAAAAGAGGTTTTGTTTAGATGAAGCCTATGGTCCAAATTACTATTAATACCATGCAAAATAAATATTATTAACCCTAATATTAATGTCAAAAGATTATTATTATTAAATATATATTCATATTGGTATTATTAAATGTAATAACTTTGGAGTAATGCGATATTAAATTTGTTATATTATAATATATATTACTATATCATGATATATATTAGCCCTCTATATATATATATATATATATATATATATATGGGAGGGAAGAAATAAGACATAGAGTGATATAGGTGAAGAGATATGGGGAGAGGAGTGAGAGAGGTAGAGAAGGGTAAGAGAGGGAGAGGGAGACACAAAGATGGAGAGGGGAGAGAGAGAAGGAGAGAAGTAGGGAGATAGTGAGAGGATTGGAGGGCAGATAGAGAGAGAGATGGGGGAAGCGAGAGCGAGGTAGCAGAGAAAGGGAGATAGTTGCAGGTCAAGATATTTGATCCTCTAGGTGCTTGATAGATGCAGAGTTAAGATGGCTCTAGGCTGGTTTAGCATTTAATTATGTTTTTCACATGTTTAATTTAATTTGATTATTAATTACCCTACCAGTTTATTCATCTTAACATAATTAGCAAAGTTAGGGTATTTAATAATTTTAATTTTAATTTTTTCTGTACCATTGGTAATTCCAATTGATTTAGTTCCATAAATTTTTCCTCTCATCATAATATGTCCTTTAATATTAAGAGTGGTCATGTCTAATTTATAAAATCAAATAAATATATTTTAATCTCTTAATTTTAATTTTCAATCTCAATTTTCATGTTTGGGCGGCCCCTCTTTAGAATTTTTTACCAATTAATAATAAATTTTATAATCTCTTCAAAGTAATTTATTCATTTCATTTCAATTTAATTTATTTTTAATTAGTCTTTTAATCAATATATAATATTTACTTATAAATTTTAGTTAAGTTTTTGACCAATCAAAAATAATTTTACGTTTAACTCCTTTACCTCAACACTTTAATTTATTTAGATTTCCTTTGAATTGGACACTATTAAGGAGTTATATAAAATTAAATCTTTCAATTATATGGTTTAGTCAAATCTCTAACAGCTAATTCTCCGCTCTAACCACTAATTCTTCACTCCATTATCTATATAATCTGGTCAAACACTCTTCCTTCCTGAAACGTTGTGCTCTTTAGACAATGCACACATGCAAAAGGTCACAATAGCAAAAAGTAATTGTTAGGCTAAGTGGCACTCTCAAGTCATTATGGTAAATATGTTCAAATATTTTGTTAAAAATTTTGACTTAGTCAAATTATATGAAAATAAAGTAAGTATTAATTATAAATATTAAAAAAACATTATGATTGGGTGAAATTAACTAAAAATAAAAATAATAATTTCTCACATTGTGTAGAATGGATGATGGTAGCGTGTTACGTTAAGGCACTGGGCAAAAATCTAGCTATGCTAAGCACTCATGTAGTGTAGGTGGGATGTGATCCCTAGGTGATTTTGATGGCTTAAATGCCCCTAGGTCACAATTACTCAAGCCACAAGTTAGGTGTGCCAATCATCTTAGGACTCACGTTACCTAATAAACAAAAGAGAATAAATTATAATTAAGAATTAAGTTAGCCTAGGTCCATCTTAATTTCATATCTACCAAGCACCAAGAGGGAACAAATTCTTGAGGTGCAAACCACTTTTAGAGTGAAAAGCAATTTGATCCTCTTTGCGCTTGGTAAATCCAAAATTAATATAGGTCTACACTAATTTAATTTAAGTTAAGCTAGTAGTTAAATTGAAATAATTGTGTTGAGAGTCACTCTCCAACCACATTATGGAAGAGATGTTGTAATGTACTAGAATCGGTCAAATTACATGAAAATAAAAATAAAACATAAAATATAAAATTAATAATTATAATTGGTATTTGTTAAAATAAAATAAAAGAAAATATATAATTTACTAATCAAAGAACTATTTTGATGCCCCATTTTAGAGCGGGTTCCTAGCTTGTTCAGTCGAAAGGAGGGTGCCTTAAGTTTGCCTTATATCTCAATAGAAAAGAACGGTTGAAACCCTTATATGAATGGTTATCTCCACAAACTAGGTCACAAATCATGGAATGACTTGCAAAAGTGTTTGTGGGGATAAAGGATCCTGAAGGTGGCTAGAATATGATCACAAGGCTGAGTAGAAGAAAGGTGCCATGTATAGGAAGGACTATCATGAAGAGGAGTAGTATGTTGGAAGATTTTAGAGGAATATTCAAAGGTTTGAATGGAATATATGAAGTATTCTCCAGATATGTGGATTGAGGGCCAAACCACTAGATGAGATAAGATATGAAAGAGTGTAAAGAGACCTAGAAGAGTGGAGATCAAAAGTCTTATATCTGAGCAATTTGAGTTAGAAATTCCAAGGTAGAGGGAAATGCTTTAGTGGCCCTATATCAATCATGTATGGCCTGAAGATGGGAAAATATAAAATCCCTAGATGTGGGAAGGTTTTGGTAACCCTAGGAACAAACTTTTGAAGTGAAAAGAAGAATGCCAAGTGGGTAGATCTGCAAGATGGACATAGTGTAGGAACAACAGTGTAGGGTTGGAGTCAAATTCTGGACAACGTTGAGGTGGAATCCAAAGATAATATTAGAGGACAACAATATTTGCCACATTGAGCCCTAAGTGCAGTGCTTGAAATGGACATCAAGCTTGCTAGAAGTGGCAAGATTATTGAGCCCATGGACTGCAAACAAGAGAGCCAAAATGAAAACCCTAAGTTGACTATTGGAGAAGGAATTTTGATAGTCATAGTGGGCAGCCTCCATGCCCTAATTTTATTTTCATTGGATAAACACATGAAGGAAAAAGGGGGAAAGTCCCTAAGTGTTGAGGAGCAGCAGTGGGAAGTTTAAGAGTTGTTCACAAATGATGTTGCGAACAACTCACAAGAAGACCCTATGAGTTGGACTAATTGAATGACTAATGATCAACTCGAGGGAAGATTGGAGCCATGTTCAGTGGAAAAAATAAGTTGTTATCATTGATAGAGGCAAATTTGGGTACTACAGATTGGGAGCAGATGGACTAGCAAATGTGTTCAGGACACAAGGACTGAAATGGTTATGGTGCACCACTTAAGAAAGTAGTTCAAGGTTATATTATTCAGGGTTGATTAAAAGTCAAAGTTATTGACTCCAAGCCCTAAATTGTATTCTTGTATCAAGGATTGTATGAGGGCCATGATCCCTAGTACGAGAGCCATAGCTTATTGTATTATAGTTTGTTAATATAATAAAAAAGGGTTTGAAAAGTTAAAAATTGTCATGTGTGCTACATGATTAAATGATATGTCTTTTTGTTGTTGTGAAAATTAGTCATGTTGCGACATTTGAGTTGGTTGTGTTAGAGATTGTAAGACCCAAACATAGATTCTCATATGTCATGGAAATTCAACACAATGAACTTAACGCCATAAAGTTCCTTAAAATTACACCCTATCACCATTTATTCTATGCTCGTTATCAGGCCCCCTAGCCTGAGCACATCTAAGAGGTGCGCCCATGTTGACTAAGATGAAATGGTGGGATGGGATGCCCACACGAAGGTGAGTACACTCCGCCAAGAAAACATCTGAAATATTGTGAACTATGGGTGAGGTCACCTTCACAAAGGAAGTTGTGCCCAATATGAAGTAAACTGAATGAAGGGAACACAAGATATACAGTCACCAAGTTAGTTAGACACACCATGGAGAATGACGCTTGGATGCGACATGCACCTTAGGCATTCCTGCATGAAGGCATGGCATTATGTGCCTAGCACAAGAAAAACGTGTCATGCCAGGAACAAAAACTAACTAGGCGAGTGATTGAGGAATTTAATAATGAAGTGGTCCATTAGAAATTGCATTGGGCATATCACAAGAAACGTGCGAGTCGTGGGGATGCCAGCATTGTTATAGACATTTTTGGGCACTGCAACCCCAATCATAAATGTCCATAAACCAAGGGCTCTTAAGTCCCTAAAAGTGTTGTTCCAACCTCTAAAAGAACAAGGTCAACTGATTACATCTTCTCCCAGAAGTTCTCCATGAAAAACTACTCAGAACTGGTCAAAATTGGACCATCTCACTTGCTCCATGGTCAAAGTGTAATGAATCCCACCTAAATACACACGGGAGGTGTGATGCATACTGAAAAGCCCTTCTATGGGGTGCGATGGCGAGAGTAGACAAATGGCGGGGTCAATTTGCAAGGTGGAAGATCATGGAATCTTCCAGAAACATCTCCTGTGACACTTGCCTCTCTGCATTCGCCCAGGGATGAGTAAGAGATCATCAATCTACAAGTGGAATCAAGGACTATCAGAGAGAGGACACTAATCAAATCTCAAAAGTTGACTCACCCCCCTTGCAAACATCTATATATGGATCCCTCATCCCAGAGATCCAGGGGCTGGAATTTTGTATCTTGTAAGGAAGTGTTATTGGCTTCTTGGTGTAACATCATAGAGTTGGGTGATCTAAGCTTTTCATGAGGTGAAGAAGGGCTTTATTGCCAAGAGGATGATGCTGGGTCAGAACAATTGGTTGTAATCCTCTTTGCTATTCTTGATTATTAATAAAGCTATTCAAGTTTTCCTCCACATTCTTGTATGATTGATGATATATGCATTTGTGTGGTCAATATATATTTGGTCCTATATTTCTTATGATAGTAGATCCATGTTCTTGGATATTGTTATGTTGCTTTGATTCTACAGGTGCTCTTTGAATCTGGGTAGACAAGGAAGCGAGTGGCAAAGATCTATCAGAAGGGAGAGGAATCAAGCAAGGAACCAAGCGCAAGACAGGGGTTGGTCTCCTTTATTCCCCTCTTATCTACTTCTCATAAAGGAAAACGAAAGTGGTTTTAGTTTGTTTGTTTCTAAGGTAGGTTCTAGCCTTAGTGGGACTAGCAGTTCTACATAGACACCAGATTTCCCGATAACAAAATGGCGACTCCACTGGGCATCAAATAGATTGTTTGTCTATATTTGTTTACTTTATAAACTTACAGACGAAGCCTGAAGTCAAGCCAGCTAGCCGTCGAACTGCATTTGCTATGCGAGTGCAAAGTAGATAAATGCTGCTTCAGTCTATCTCCGGGTTTTGTTTATGAACTGAACAATCGATTTACAAGCTCTCTAATTTCCCTTGTGGTGGATCTAGTAACCTCCTTAGATCTACCCCTATGATTTATTTACTGATTACCACTTGCTCGGCCTAAATCCCTGAACTAAGCTGCAAACCGTGACCCGGAACCCAGTTGAAGTCTCTTCCCTATACCATCGCACTGTCTCTTCTTTGGATTATGGATGCATTGCACTTCCCGAGTGTAGTAGGTGTGCTGCATCTCACTTTCCCTGTGTTACAAGTGCGCCAATCAGACAAGGCCTCTTCTGCTCTTAGATTTTGGTTTCTGTGTTCACTCTCTTCATCTCTATTCAGGAGTTTTGCTCTCTATAGTCAGTATACCTCTGTTGAAACCCCCTTCCTTGTCATTATTCTGCCTCCATTGTGCAATGAATTGTAAATGTTTTTATGTATTCTGATCCATTTTCAGTTCTCTTTACAAAGAAGTAGCGTAATTTAATTGTCATTTCTTGATTTGAAAGTGTCGTTTGCAGTCATAGAAGAGAATCTGGGTGTTCTTGATAGTTGATTACACTGTTACTCTTGTATTTGATTTGAATTAGTAGTTTTTCAAGTGTCGAAAGCAAGTTTTCAATTCCGAATCGCAAAGTGTCATCATTGTCTTCATTTTGTCTTGAAAATAAACTTGTTAGTAATGTCGCTTTGAAAAATAATTCAGATTTGCGCTTACCTTTCTTTTTATCATTCACACATTAAGAAGGCTGAAAACAAATACATGCATGTGCATTTGCATTTAGACTATTTGTTGGTTTGATTTAGGACAGTGCATATAGTGTGTGCTCTCTACTCTATGTTGAGAGAATATCATCTCTCTTTCCTTAGTAGCTAGGATTTTCATTGCAAAAAGAAGATTAAACGATTGTTTATCATCTTAGATTGCATTTTAGGAATTGTACATCTACATCACGCGGTGAACCTGAAAGGGAAATTTCTTAAGTAAGATCAACTGTAAAATAAATTTAATGAATGTAAAAATGCTTTGGATCCTAATGCACAACATTTAGAAGTCTAGGCTAGAGATGTATTCCGACGTCGTAAAGCCTAGTAACTGTTGTTTTCATTGATGGTTGGGTGATTCCTCCACTTTAAGACGATAAGTGCAAGTACGGACTTGTGCTCCCAGGTACCATCGAGTATATATTGGGAGACCACAATAGGCTTTATCCTTTATCCATAGGAAACCGTTTCTGTCGCCCTATCGATTACAATGCACCGAACATAAAATTTGGGAAGATTGACTGCCGTACCGTAAAAAGTATTTTGCAGTTTTGCGATTGGTTTACTAATCCCTCTGTCTAGATTTCAAGAGCAGTCTCTTTCGTTCCTTTTCAGACTCCTTAAAGGAAAAGGTCCATCTGAGCACTTGTCACTTCAGGCTCATTAAAAATCGAAGGCGACTAGAGTCATCTTTTATTTTTTCTCGATTCTTAAAAATTGAAAAAACAAGTTGTGTCAAAGCGTCTAAAATTTATTTTAATCAGAATAAACATCACCTTTCCTACAATGGTTTTAGGTTGAGAAAAATGGAGTCCACCAACCAAGGATTTCCCATTAGGGGAAATCCTAGTCCTTTCTCCTCTTGGGGAGATGTTGGCGCACCCCATATGGCCACATTGTCACTTCCAAGATTGACAATCGGCTTGCCCGTATGGCTCTTCTCAACCTCTATTGTTCAGAACACCATGATTCCTGAACAATCAAGTCAGCAACTAAACGATACCAGAGTTACCCCCCAACCTTCTACTTCATCCAATTCTTCCTCTCCTCCTTCTTCTTCGCTTGATGAAGCTGGTAAAGCCAAAAATCAAGTAACCAAGAAGAAGAAGGAGAAGAAGGAGAAAGAGAAGAAGAAGAAGGAGCCAAAAGCGAAAAGGGGCAACCATGCATCATCTAGCAAAAATCCACACACTGCACCGTCCAAGCCTAAATCACCATGTGTCATTTGCAAAGGAGACCACTATCATCGAGATTGTCCTTGCATCCCTCATGTAACGCCCTGGCGTTTTGGGCGGAAGCGTGCCTTCACCCGACGGGTGACCCAGGTGGGCAAACCGTGGGCGACCCGTGCACGACGGGCGGGCAACCCGGGCAGGCGACCCGTGCACGACGGGCGAGCACCCTAGGCGCGCGACCCGTGCACGGCGAACAGGTTACAGGTTTGGCGATCTGTGGATTCAGCGAACGGAAGGCGAGCTGCAGATGAGCTGCAGCGAACTTAGACGCGGGCACAGCTACCCGAACCGACAGACGAAGTCATGGTTGAAGCTCGGGTGAGCTGAAACGATGAGTCGACCCGAGGGCGACCCGCGCCAAACGGGCGGGCGACCCAAGGGCAACCCACACCCGATGAACGAACCGGCGAACAGAGGCATGACCGCGAGCTGGCAGACACGGACATGGACGCGAGCTGGTTTAAACATAAGTGTGGGCGGTTGGGCATGTAGACGTGAACGAAGGGAGGACGACCCGGGCGGGCGTCCATCCATGCGACGGGCGGACAGGACACGACAGCTAAACGGAGTGCGACAGCGAGTTGGCAATGCGGCGTAAGGCGGACGCGACGAACAGCAAATGATGGCGGACGGGTGCGACGATCTTACGAGCTGGTTGCGACGAACTTGGGAGCACTCACAAATTACATATGAAATAATGCGAAGGAAGTGCGAAGTTTATAAGGGCGTAGGTCGACCTTGCCTTTAGGCAAAGGCCGACCTGCCCATAAGATAATAAAGGGGCTTCAACGCATGTGTTTTGGGGTCGACTTGTAAAGCTGACGCCCCTTGATGGACGAGTTGGGATGGCTATATATAGACAGCGTAGAGAGCTCATTTCATCAACAACGCACTTCGCTCTCTCTTGGTTTTCGATCTAGAAACAAGACGAAAGCAGAGTGCGCATTCCTCATGCGCATTGGCGAATAAAGTGCACAGTCCAACCGGGGATTAGTTTGGAGGTCGAACAGTTCACTGTGAAGACAGTTTGGTGCAGAACTAACACGGTGGAGTTTGGAAGCTCGGGTGAGCTCGTGCCTACCGGAAGTAATTGGTATCGAATTGTTGTAAACGACAATCTTTCCTTTGTTGTAATTGTTCTAAGTGTTGGCCGTGGGCTGCCCGGCACACTTGTTGTAATATTGAAAAAGAAGGTTCATAATATAATCGGGCGAACTCGTTCGGGAGTTGCCCCTCCCATTATAATTGTGTGTCAATGTTATGTGCTCGGTTTACATTGCATATTAATTATATTGGTTGTGTTTATATATGAAGTTTTATGCGGTTTACTTGGTTAAAGAAGATTAATTAATTATATTAACGTGGAAGGCGTAGTCCAGTGTATGAGTATTACAAAAAAGAAAATACACGTTGGTGCCGCACCCCGCCGGAGAACGGTCGAAAGACTACCGTAGACCTGGGGGCGTGACAGGTGGTATCAGAGCTTGGTCTAGAGCTGGTGAGCAGGGTTGCTCACACACTTGGAAGTTGGCAGTTGACAAGGTTCTTACAGGTGACTTGGGGAAGCCGATGAATGGTCGAAACAAGGTCGCAAAAGAAGATGGCCGCTAACTCTCAAGCCGGGTCTAGCCATACAATGAAGGATCCCGTGAAGGATCCTCATCTTGAGTTCATGGGAAGGGTGATTGAAAGGATGGAGACTTTGGAGTCTTCTTGGAACCAAGATGTGGACTCACTTACTAAAGAACGAGAAGCCATCTTGAAGGTCAGAGAAGAACTTGTAGAACTCCGTACTCAACATGAGGAGCTCAAGACACAATTTGAATATACAGATCTTCTGTGTACACAATTGGAAGGAAGAGTCAAGGAGGTCGAAGAATCGAGAGATCAAGGCCTTGCAGAAATCACAAACTTGAAAGGGACTCTTGACAAGGTAAATAAGAGTCTTGATCAAGCCAAGGACGAGATTGCGGTATTGAAGAGAGCCGTGAGGTGCACGACGGGCGACCCACGGGCGACCCGTGCACGACGGGCGAGCACCCTGGGCGCGCGACCCGTGCACGGCGAACAGGTTACAGGTTTGGCGAGCTGTGGATTCGGCGAACGGAAGGCGAGCTGCGGACGAGCTGCAGCGAACTTAGACGCGGGCACAGCTACCCGAACCGGCAGACGAAGTCATGGTTGAAGCTCGGGTGAGCTGAAACGATGAGTCGACCCGAGGGCGACCCGCGCCAAACGGGCGGGCGACCCAAGGGCAACCCATACCCGATGAACGAACCGGCGAACAGAGGCATGACCGCGAGCTGGCAGACACGGACATGGACGCGAGCTGGTTTAAACATAAGTGTGGGCAGTTGGGCATGTAGATGCGAACGAAGGGAGGACGACCCGGGCGGGCGTCCATCCACACGACGGGCGGACAGGACACGACAGCTAAACGGAGTGCGACAGCGAGTTGGCAATGCGGCGTAGGGCGGACACGACGAACAGCAGATGATGGCAGACGGGTGCGACGATCTTACGAGCTGGTTGCGACGAACTTGGGAGCACTCACAAATTACATATGAAATAATGCGAAGGAAGTGCGAAGTTTATAAGGGCGTAGGTCGACCTTGCCTTTAGGCAAAGGCCGACCTGCCCATAAGATAATAAAGGGGCTTCAACGCATATGTTTTGGGGTCGGCTTGTAAAGCTGACACCCCTTGATGGACGAGTTGGGATGGCTATATATAGATAGCGCAGAGAGCTCATTTCATCAACAACGCACTTCGCTCTCTCTTGGTGTTCGATCTAGAAACAAGACGAAAGCAGAGTGCGCATTCCTCATGCGCATTGGCGAATAAAGTGCGCAGTTCAACCAGGGATTAGTTTGGAGGTCGAACAGTTCACGGTGAAGACAGTTTGGTGCGGAATTAACACGGTGGAGTTTGGAAGCTCGGGTGAGCTCGTGCCTACCGGAAGTAATTGGTATCGAATTGTTGTAAACGACAATCTTGCCTTTGTTGTAATTGTTCTAAGTGTTGGCCGTGGGCTGCCCAGCACACTTGTTGTAATATTGAAAAAGAAGGTTCATAATATATTCGGGCGAACTTGTTCGGGAGTTGCCCCTCCCATTATAATTGTGTGTCAATGTTATGTGCTCAGTTTACATTGCATATTAATTATATTGGCTGTGTTTATATATGAAGTTTTATGCGGTTTACTTGGTTAAAGAAGATTAATTAATTATATTAACGTGGAAGGCGTAGTCCAGTGTATGAGTATTACGAAAAAGAAAATACATGTTGGTACCGCACCCCGCCGGAGAACGGTCGAAAGACTACCGTAGACCTGGGGGCGTGACACCTCGGATCTTAAGGGATTGGTATCCTTGTTTTCACAATCCGATGTCATCAACCTCTGATGATCATGTTGAAAATATACCGTCGACTAGTGAAAGTGAAGCCCCTAGACAAAAAGGAAAATGTAAATTTCCTTGTAAATTGTGTGAAGGCGATCACATCGTCCACTGTTGTCCCTTCTTAGATGAAGATAAAAGAGTTTTGGACGACCATCCGGTTTCACCGTTACGGCTTCCTCTTGGATATAAGAAGCTCTTGCTGAGTCTGTCAGTAGTTGAAAATCCAGCTAACACGCCATTGTGGTCGGTCGAAGCATCTATCATTAAAGATAAACCATCTGAATCCAGACCAGACGAAATTCAAAAGGTCAAGGCGCCAGTTGACCCGGTCTTACCTTCAGAGGATCCATAAACCAAGGGCTCTTAAGTCCCTAAAAGTGTTGTTCCAACCTCTAAAGGAACAAGGTCAACTGATTACATCTTCTCCCAGAAGTTCTCCATGAAAAACTACTCAGAACTGGTCAAAACTAGACCATCTCACTTGCTCCATGGTCAAAGTGCACTGCATCCCACCTAAATACACACGAGAGGTGTGATGCATACTGAAAAGCCCTTCAATGGGGTGTGATGGGCAAGAGTGTACAAATGGCAGGGTCAATCTGTAGGGTGGAAGATCATGGAATCTTCCAGAAACTTCTCTTGTGACACTTGCCTCTCTGCATTCACCTAGGGATGAGTAAGAGATCATCAATCTCCAAGTGGAATCAAGAAATATCAGAGAGAGGACAATGATAAAATCTCAAAAGTTGACTCACCCCCCTTGCAAACATCTATATATGGATCCCTCATCCCAGAGATCCAAGGGAAGGAATTTTGTATCTTGTAAGGAAGTGCTGTTGGTTTCTTGATGTAACATCATAGTGTTGGGTGATCTAAGCTTTTCATGAGGTGCAGAAGGGCTTTCTTGCTGAGAGGATGATGATGGATCAGAGCAATTGGTTGTAATCCTCTTTGATATTCTTGATTATTAATAAAGCTATTCAAGTTTTCCTCCACATTCTTGTATGATTGATGATATATGCATTTGTGTGTTCAATATATATTTGGTCCTATATTGTTTATGATAGTAGATCTATGTTCTTGGATAGTGTTATGCTGCCTTGATTCTACAGGTGCTCTTTGAATCTGGGTAGACAAGGAAGCGAGTGGAAAAGATCTATCAGAAGGGAGAGGAATCAAGCAAGGAACCAAGCGCAAGATAGAGGTTGGTCTCCTTTATTCCCCTCTTATCTACTTCTCATAAAGGAAAATGAAAGTGGTTTTAGTTTGTTTGCTTCTAAGGTAGCTACCAGCCTTAGTGGGACTAGCAGTTCTGCATAGACACTAGATTTCCCGATAACAAGCATGAAGGTGGGATACCTAGGCATTGGCGTGGGCTTTGCATAACATGCACAAAAGGTGATAGGCAAGAAATTTCAGGCACATATGGGCATGTGGAATGATTAGGTGTGACGTGCGCAAGCGAGACATGCGGTCGAAGGAAGAATGGTTAGGTAAGACATATGAAGCAAAGGTGGTGGGTGTGCCATACATCATAGGATAGCATAGGCGCCCACACACTGGATGTTCCTGCATGGTGGTAGGGTGACTAAAGGGGCACCATGTGCCATGCATGGCAAGGCACCCTGAAAAGGGTGTGCCCACACCGTACACAATGTGTTGGCTTTGCACGATGAATGGGCATAGACCCAAGTAAATAACTTGGGAAAGGATGCTTATAAATAGAGGAAGGCCGCATGGTGAAGAGGCATCAAAAAAAGCTTGAAGGAAGAAGAATAATTTCAGGTTTAGAGGTTGTGAGAAAGTAAGTAAGAAGAGGAATTAAGTTGTAGGTTTATGACCTCACCCTTGTGCGAGTTTGGGTAGGATAAACTTGTGTTTATCTGTGACTTTGGCGTTCAGCTATAAGATCTAGGTATTTTTTTGAAGTGTTTCACGCTTAAGGTTGGGCACTTGGTGACTTTGTGGCAACAATCTTTAGTCTTGGCCCAAGTCATGAATTGTTGTAACATATTGTAAATTGATGTTTTCAAGTGAAGTTAATAAGAAAAGAAGAAGTTTAGGTTTCAGAGTTCCCCCTCCCATGTGCATGTTCTTGGTTTATTGCCATTTATATTGAGGTTCTACATTAGTTTACTATTGCTATTATTTGTTGTACATTTTCAGGATTCAAGTAAATTAATTGTTGGATAAGTGAACTTGAAAATTAATTGAAGAATTGGCTATTGTTAGGTCCCTATAATACTAGTGTATTCCCCTTATTGTAATTAGTGTAGCCCCATGTTTTTATTGTTGTACCCATGTATCCCCCATGTTATTTTTGTGCACCATAGAAGCCCACTATTGTTATTGTTGTGTTCTTACATTATTATTGTTATGTAGGCTCTAATTATATTATGACCCCTTAGAATCCTATGTATACCAAGGAGGTCTTATCATTTCAATCATCCAAGAACTGTTCATTTATGTAAAGTAAAGGAGGTTTCCCCCTCGAAGAGGAATTTTTTTAAGTCGTTGATCTATCTTTTTATGTGATATGGTTGCATAACATTTGGTTTTGGAGATTTGGATTTTAGGGTTTCACTACTGAAAATAGGTCATCTTTCCATTTTCGCTATAACATTTTTTCTAGTAAGGTTTAGATGTTGAAATTTGGATCGCGTGGAGAAGAAATCCTGTTGAACGTCCTGTAAATATTTCAGATCTTGGTTCACTATATTTTTGGAGATATGATCTGAATAAGTTAAGGTTTTTTCATGCTCCAGAATTCATTCTCTAATATGTGACCTTCATAAAAAAGACATAACTTCCTGTACGAGAATCAGGTTTGAATTTCGTAAAAAAGTGACCGAAATTGCACAGCTTGTAGTATTATTTGTATTGTTTTTAGGGCCTAAGGTGGAAACAATGTGATCTAAATGCGAAAGTTAGTGTTTGTTGTGCTAAATTCCACTTTATAATATAAACAAAGTGCTTGAGGATTATGAGATAAATTTCACATTAACTATGAGTTTTTATGTCTTTATATGTAATTCATGAGCTTAAAACGTGAATAAAAACACTAAACTGCAACATGACAATAGACAAAACATCACCATAACTTTAATACACTCAACAATTGATAAAGGAGTTCACACCTCCTGGGCTACATCTCCTTGGTCTAGCTTCCAATGGCTTGACCCAATCTCATTATGCTCAAAATACTTCAGTGATGAGAGTACATAAAGTGTGCTAACATAAAGAGTGGCTAGTTTCCCCTTCAGGGAAACATTCTCCTGCAAAGAAATCTCACTCTAAAAACATGACAGCCTATAGGGAGTCATGAAACAATCAACAAGAAAAGGGCTCTCAAATCAAGACCCCATACTCCATCTGACTATGAGCATAACAAGTACAAGAATTCACTTGAAGCACTAAAAGAGAACTTTCCTCAACAAGACATAATGAGAAAGGAGAAACATGAGCTACACCATAGATGTCACAACTGATCCAGAAAACATATTAAGGCTAGAAAACCCCTACAAGGTCCTCTCCATTTTCAAAAGCCTTCAAAAAATGATTCAACCCACTGATTAATCCTAACACCCATAGACTCAAACCTACAAAATGTCTCTTCAGAAGTGCTCCAATGGTTGTAAAAACTATTTCGTTAGCTTCAGAAGACCCAAAAATGGTTGTGTAGCATCTTCCTGCTCCTGAAAAGACTAAAAACTGAAGAAGATATGAGCTTCCCTAGCCTTTCTGCTATTTTCTCTACAATTTCCCCAAAATCTGGCACCTATCCTACAATTTTGCCCCAAAATCCACTAACAGAGCATCGATTCCACCAAACATCGAAAAAAATTATCGGAGCATTTAAATGCCCTCTAAAGCCAACGGCCCACGCCTGCCAGTTGGGCCCCCACTACTCCACCTTCCATCATTTTATGGTCCACATGGGACCTAGGGCTAGCCCCCATGGCTGTCCCCTTAGCCCAACTCCACTTGATGGTTAAAGCCTAATGGTCACAGTTGGCGCAGTGGTCAACGAAAAATGTCACACGACGCAGTGAGATTGGTGGTTTCGGTTAAGTTATGGCGTAATAGTTAGTGTGGGAGGTTAGACATGTTGAGGTCACATGCAATGGTTTGTAGATGATGATGGTTTAAAGGTGGTTATTGTTAGCGGGGTGTGGTTATATAAGTCCGCAGGTAGTGCGATCACATGTGAACAGTGCGGTGGTTAACGCTACTTCCATGGGGTATGGTGGTGGCCATGTGGGCAAGGCTAGGGTCCAGCCCTTGGCCCCACACCATGGTCTAATGACGTTGGGATGGCTAGGGGCTAGGCCCTAGTGTGGCCCTTCCCAAATGCACTCCCAAACCAACCTTGAATACCATTTCTCCTCCATAGTTAACAAGTGATATATGTGGTGTGCTGGTAAGGCCTGTGGCTTGTATAATGATTCGAATCCATTGAAGGTGCCAATCTAACCTTACAAAATTTTAGTGGCCACTAAGGTGCCACGTGGTAGCCTCTAGTTGGGTTTTCCATGTGGCTGCCACTGGTTGTTCCACGTCACCACACCCCAACAACCAATAAAAATCGCCAACTTAGCACCAATGAGAGAATGCCAAGAGTTTAGATTCCATTGGATCCTAAAGCCCAAACACCTTGCACAGTCATCAGTCCAGTCAGCATGCCACATCAACAGTATGGATTGATGACTGGGAAGACTTGCACAAAATTTTGCTTGTTTCCAAAAATGATCAGAATGCGATAAGTTTTTCATACGACGTCCATTTGATGTGTCATTTGAGCTGCTAGAATCATGGTGACGAATGATATGCAATGGTGCTATAAAATTGAATTTTTAGATAGTAAAATTTTAAGCCTTTTAGGATCCATTTGGATCACAGCGACATTTGGAACTCCATACAAGTTCGCTCTATTGAACTAGTCCATAATGAGGTCATTGAGTGAGATTGGGAATAAATTTATCTTGAAGAATCAAAATTTGGTTTGACTCATGACAATGGAAAGAAGACTCAGAGGACTATCATAGAATGAAATTTTAGATCTTGAAGAGCCAAAATTATAGAGATACAACAATTCCAATATCTAGCTCCAAAAAACAAGAATAAAAGGTGGGTATATATATTTTTAATTTGCACAATTTTTTTTGAAAAAACAGTTTGAAGTGATTTAAGGGACATAGTGAAACATAGATATCATTGTTTGATTCCAAAATGCCTTGAAACAAAAAAAAGGATACACCTACTGTAACACCCTCCTTCCAAATCTACCCAAGTAGACGACCAACCATAGTAAACATCTAACAAAGAGTTAATATGATATGATTCAACTCCCTATGTGTTAGTTAAGTAAGTTGAACCAATAGAACACAACAAAGAAAACCTTCCATACCTACTGTAAAACTTCTAGGGGCCATCCAAACCTACCAGGTGACTAGCCCCTGAGACAAACTGACCTTTTACTACTTTAATTCCCCATTCACTCCCATTACATGGGCATGAGTGTGACTGGGATCCTCTAGTCATTCCCATAGCATTTTTCCACCAACATTTCCAGGACTAGTAACTCAACCCACCAAGGGCTTCCAGAGCTTTTTTCCAACCTATGCTTCTAGGACTAGTAACTCAACCCAAGCTGTTACAGGGCTTCCATAGTGTTTTGGCAACCAAGGCTTCCAAGACTATTAAGTCAAACCAAATTTTTATAGGGATTCTAGAGCGTTTTTCCAACCAAGGCTCCAGGAACTAATAACTCAACTCAAAGCCAAAGAAACAAGAAAACCAACTAGAAAACAAAAGTAAAACCCCCAACACCATGGCTATCAAGGAAATGGGAAGTCTAGGAAAAACCACCATCAATCTAGGCAATCCTCCATGTGAATGACCTATCATAACTAAGAAACCACATGCATATGCCATGCATGCAAAAACTATCAAGGAATCCACACATGCAACTCAGTACCTACCAACAAAACCCGTTGTAGCTGCTGATTCTGATGTCCTCTTTCACTTTCCTTCTCTTCCTTTTCCTTCTTGCTCCAAATCCTAAGTATGCTACACTCCTCCAAGAATTATCCAAGAAAACGCTAAGTTCCCAAGAGTATGAGAGAGAGAGAGAACAGAACGAGAGATTCGAAACTGAACTGACAAAAGTTTGAGCAAAATCTTGCCAACTAATCCTAAAAATCCTTTTTATTAATGAGGCATATATTTTCTTCATTTTCCTCCTCACATATAACCTATGACATTTCACCTTCCTTTTCTCCTATTTTCCACTATTTTCATAAATAAATGTCAAATAATGTCTCTCGCCTTTCCAAAGCCTTTGCCATTGCCTTTCCCAATTTACTTAGCCATAATAAACCAAATTAACGCCCGCTAGGATGTTTCTCCCACCATTTAGCTTGCAATATGTGTCTGATGACTGTGGTCTTATATATTTTTTCATGGATTTTTAATGAGGGCTGTTATGGAACCCTCCCCCTTGGGGGAACACCATCCTCGATGTTCAATGAAACCTACAACCATAATACTGTTGTAAACAAAACATACTTCCCATGGAGCTTTATAACACAAATCCTTATAGTATTTAAAATGACCACTGTTGAAAACATGAAAAACATATTGTTTACTGGAGCTTTATAGCATATCATATTACGGTATTTACGATAACAAACACATATAATTTTATACACATTTGCTTCAACCAACAAATAATCATACTGTCTATGGGGCTTTATAAATCTAGCTCGATATAATATTTACAATAATATACACATATGAAAATTTTCTCAACTAATAAATAAAAGGATATGATGCTTGCATCCACAATAAAGGAATCCAAAGTCTAACACATCCACCCTCAAAGTAATACCAGGATTCACCTCCTTCCTAGGAAGTCCAGAATCTAATGCCAAAGTCAAACTACATCCAATGCCCAATGCTACAATACTTCACTACTTGTCCTCTCAGTGAACAGTCACTAATTCATTATTCCAGGGCACACTCCCAATGTGCATTTGATTCCATCTAGAAATTCTAATGACAAAAAAATACACCCTCAATCTCCCCTCCTCTTCTACACAATCCCTTGGGTAATCTAGTCATCCCCTTCTGTGTAGTCACACACCTTCCAAGTTCCACTGACATCCCCATCCAGGGCAGTCCATCCGTTGGTAAGGATTCCTCACATCAGAAGATACAAAAACCAAGGCATATCCTTACTTCAAAACCATCATACTAATCATAGCATGCTCATGGAAATCAATGGACACTGTTGGGTACCAGTGTCCCACAATGGCCCTCCTCATGAAGTGCACTACCAGCAGACTATTGCTTATTCCAATTCCTTTCACTAACACTACTAATTCTTGCAGTCAATTTCAACCATCTCAACTGACCATTGCATGAATTCTTGTACCAAGAAAATAATTTCCATTATATTCAAAACAAATTGAAATAAATTCAAATCATACCTCATTGGTAGCTCATAAATAAGGTACACTTACAATCCTATCTTCTTCTTGTCACAACAAGTCAAACTAGTTGTTTGATCAAATCATCATGTATAAACATGTCACATCCGGTTAGCTCAAAACACAACCATCATATATCAAAATCATGAATCACATGCAATTATCATAAACCATAATCATAAATCACATATAACCATCATAAGTCAAAATCATAGATCACATGCATAATAAAACTGAAATAAAATACTAATACATATCCTTTAATCAGTCCTTCGCTCCTACCTTTATTGTTTTTCATTTTCATACATATGTATGATTAGTTTCCACACTTTGACAAACACCCAGGACCTCTTATTCAACCACGTACACAAAAACATAGTGTACACCACACACATGTTGATTTTCCATGACCTTCGGTCTAGGTTAGAGTCTTAAAATCACTCACACTACCAAACTAAGAATCTCAACCATAAACTACTTTGCACAATGGAAATATAAAGCAATAAATCACATATGCAAAAAACATAGACAACTTTTTAATTTTTCAACCCAACTTCAATATGTTAACAACATATAATACAACAGTCCAGAGCTCCCATAATAATGTCCCTCATACATCCACTAATACAAGGTACAAAATTAGGGCTTGGTGTTAGCCCATCGACAACCAATCTACCCTCAACAAGATACTCTAACCATCTGGCTATAGTGTGCTCTCTCAGCTCCTCTCTGTCGTACCCTGTACCTACTTGGTCCTTCGTCTCCCGATCTGCAGACTGCAACTCTTGCCTCTATCAATGCTCGAAGTCCATCTAGTCATTGAGCCTCAACTATCTAATCTACTCACTATTTGATCATTTGTCCATCAATGCATCAACATATCAAGACTCCTATTGAGTTGTTCACAACTTCGTTTGTGAACAACTCTCAATCTTCCCACAGTTTCTCCTCAACAAATCAGGGACTTTCAGCTCACTATGGTCTTCCTGCACTTTTCCAATGAATACCAACGTAGGTCATGGAGGGCTGCCACCTATCACTGAAATATGTCCATCTCTCACAATGAACACGAGCTAGGAGGACTGTCCATTATCTATTGAAGAAGTCCTTCTCCACACGCAAGTCTCAGACTACTCAATCCTGCTCCTGCTTGATCAAAACCTTGAGCTCCAACAACAACTTCCAGGCTAGCAGTCACCTTTATACATCAAGGTACTGCACTTTGGCTCCAATAGGGACATTGTCACGCTGTCCTCCAATAGACCATAAGTGTCCAATCTCATCCACACTTGGTCTTCTCTCACACTACATTCCACCAGTCCACGAGAGACCAAGTCCATGTTGTAGCATCTTCTCCTAGTTAGGGCATTCCCACAATTAGGAGACCCTTACACATGGCTTCCCACATACTTCACCAATCCACCCTTTTCTC
Organism: Pinus tabuliformis; assembly: GCA_031772625.1. Taxonomy (NCBI): domain Eukaryota; kingdom Viridiplantae; phylum Streptophyta; class Pinopsida; order Pinales; family Pinaceae; genus Pinus; species Pinus tabuliformis. The sequence goes on from CM062819.1 coordinate 387,247,028, forward strand.
TACAATAGAGGAGCTATTACACAAATCTAGGCACATGAATATATCCTCACCTAAGACACCATCAATCCATTGATCATCAAGTGAAAATCTGCAACACTACTTGTTGCTATCCTCTTACCTTCCAATCTAATGTGCATGTTGTTACCTTGGCTGCTTGGTAGGAATCCAAAAAGTCCACATGGGCACCCCAAAACAACTCCTAAAGTTTCTTCACATTGCCCATCATCTGATCCAAACAATGATCCAATCATGGATTACCAAGTGTGCCCTACTTTTTTTGTACAAGGTTCTTTATAAAAATAATTTTAGGGCACCTTGTCACCTTAACACCTCACAACAATGACAAGAACATGAACCAAATATTGGTCAAAGACTTGACCCAATACACCTTCTCAAAATGTTGTTCTCCTCCATGGTACACTGCTATCACTACATCACTCGTTAGGGAATCACCCTATTCTCCTCCACTTAGTCAATAAAATAGCCCTCTAAAGTTGTGGTTATGCAAAGGAGAGGTCATCCACTCCTATTCTTCCCCTATGCACATTGCTTCACCCAAACACGCACACCAAAGGATAGCATTGTTGCTGGCTATGGCCTGTGGCCTAGCACAGTAGTTACTGTAGCTTTCTATCTCCCTCCAAACATTCACCAACAACCATAAAAATAGTTGTCCCTTGCTCCTTTCAATTGAGGCCTTCTCTTCCCTGCAAACACACTCAAGACAACTCTTAAACATGCCCTTAGACAGCCCTAAAACGCGTCGTTCTCACCTACAAGAAACAACCCCCACAACAGGATTACCCATGTTGTCTTCATGCTTCTCCATGCTGTCTTGTGCTCACTTTTGCTGCAACTTAGGCTTCTACAATCCTCGCACTAAATCCACAATTGGAACAAGCCCTAAATGGATTTGTCTAAACTACATACCTCCCTTAGAAATACGTTTTCCCTATAGCCCTTTCCATGTTATATAGGGAAGCCTCATCAATGTTGTTCCAGGATTTCTTCCCCACGCTGATTTTAGAGCCCTTCTTAAGATGTATTGCATGAAAAGTGGATTGATAAAATGACTCAACGCATCCTCAATATATAGCCTTTAAGGCCCCCAACGAGTCATTTGAAGAGACACCTCTATTTCATTTTCTCAAATAGGCCTACCTGAAAAATAAATAATTACATCAACTTCAAAAATTCATTTCTCCCAAACAGAAACTCAGATTCAGATGATTTTCAATGCATTGGAATCATATTTTTGAGCACTATCATCCTCATCCATCACTGATCTGAAAATGGGGCACTTAGGCTTCCTGTCCAACATAAAATAACCTCTCCCACTTCCAAAGCTTTAAATTTTTCCATGTCTTATTGATTAACCAATGCAGAATTAAAATTGCTTGAAAATAATGGTGTATGCTAGTATTTGTTTTTAACTATTCATGTGTTGTAAATTAATGTGTTGAAACTGATGTATAAATACATGTAACAGAAAATAAAGCAGCAGTAAAGACAAACACATAAGACAAAAAATTGATTAGGAGTTCACCCACAACTCTTGGGCTACATCTTTATGAGCTCTAGTCAACTCAACTAGGCTCTCTGGGATTATGGTATAAGTCTTTTTTACAAGCTCTTGGCTTAACTCCTCCTGTTTTACACATAAATAGCAGGTTCAGACACCATATTATTCCCTGGCTCTTGAAGCTCTGGCTCTTGGCTCTGGCTCTTAGCTCTTGAGTCTGGCTCCTTGGCTCTGACTCTAGCTCTTTGGCTTTGGCTCTAGCTTTAGCTCTTTGGATCTAGCTTCTTTCTACCCTCTATCAGTTTACAACCCTCTTGAATTTTCACTTGGCTTCCAAGTGACTCCCTTGGTTACCTTTTTGCTTCTGTGATGCTTCTTTTGCCTCAGCCTCCTACTTCGGCTTCACTTTCAGCAACAAAAACCCCAACAACACCCTCAACAACCTACAGTCCTACCAACCTCCTGTTTTGTTGTTCTGTGGCTTTTCAAGCCAAATCGGTGTTGTTGGTTCATTTCCGCTTCTCGGCTTTCTATCTTCCAGCCGCAGTCCACTCAAATCCCTTCTCTAAGTGTTAGCAATCATTGCTAAATGCCCTCAGGGATGGATGCCACCTATTCTATAATGGAATGGGTAATCGACACTTGAAATCCCTCAATATATCCATTCTTAGCTTACACAGGAAAACATACCAAACACGGGAAAAATCCGCAGAGGAAATTGTTCATCGGACTTCATATTTCCATAATCGTGCACTATATTCCTATTGGGTCCGCCCGTAAATCGCCATCCGATGTCGCAAGGGCCTACCCCTTTGTATTTTATAATTTCATTAAAAATATTGAAAATAAATACAAGGCTACCGTTAGGTGGATCTCAAAACATATGGAATACCAATTATAATCTTATTGGGTCCAATAAATCGCATCGCATATATATATATATATATATATATATATATATATATATATATATATATATATATATATATATATATATATTTATATATCTATATATATATATATATATAACATATAGCTGCTCCTTTGTAATGCGCCGATGCGATATTGCGATATCGCAATCGCAAGTCGCCCAATCTCCGGTCTTCATAAGCCTTCCATTTGGTGTTTCGCTGATGCGATATTGCAATGCGACTTGTCGCAATCACACATCGCACATACCCCACCATTTAATATGCGGTCCACTGTAACTGCCAATTGCGATATTACGATTGCACTAAACATATACCATGTGCCGATACCTGTCGACTACCACGGCCGATTGTGATTACCGATTGGATCTAGATCGTTGATCAGCCAGATCGGATGATTCCTATTCATTATTGGTTTAAGCCTCCAATGGGCTCGATTTTCGTTGTTTTCTCATGTTTTTGCCTCTTTCCTGAAGAACAAAAGGGGATCTTCTTTTTATGATAACTTCTTCATCTGAAGTCTGTTTTCTCCCATTCAAGTTGTGTTGGATTCAGAATGAGGAGATCTCTGTAATGAGACTATTTCTAAGAGTAGCCTACGATTTTCAATTTCCTCTGATTTACAAAGGATTTGTGCCATTTGGCACCTTTTACCCCTTATATGAAGTCTTTTAGACTTAGAGGTTTATCCAAGATCCATTTTTGGATCATGCCTTCCCACTAAAAGAACTTTTGGTCTCCAAAAGACTGATATACTAATCTAAATATAAATGAGAGTGGCTCACCTTCTTCTTTTAGCCTCCCTACACTTGCCTTTGCATAGTGCCTCTGAACCAATAGTTTCTGACCACTTCCCTTCTTGGATGGGCTGGTCTTCTTGGGAAGAATTGTCTTCCTCCTTTCCTTCCTACAGAACTCCTGCTGAAATGGTTATAGAAGGTATTTTTGAGCTTCTATGCCTTAACCAATGATCCAAGGTGGCTCAACAAATGCGAAGTACATCTGCTCCACAAGACTTTCATTTGTACTTGTTTGAGAAGCTGCCAACAACATCTATTAACAATAACAGGCATACAAACAACAACTGGATGGGATAAATTCCTGCTTCAGCAAGGAAACAAATTTCACATCTTGTGAACACCTCCATGTCTTAGATCTGCATACAAATGATGGACTAGGTCACAAGCCCACAAAACATGCCTTTAAATAAATGACCCTTCAAGTCAAGCACGTAGAAAATGACCATTAGGACTATTTTTCAAAAGATGAAACAATTCATCATTATCTCCATTTGGAGACCAAGTTAACTTCTCCCAAGTCAACATGGCCTCACATGCATGTCAAAGCAATCAAACCTGCAAGTTAATTACACATACATGTTCAAAAACAAGGAAATCATCAACATCCCTGTGTTCATGCACATCAAGCTCATGCATGCATTTCATCCTTCAACATTCACTTAAGCATACTATGCTTTCGAAGCTGAAATGAAATATAATGTAGATGCATCAATAGACATGCAATTTGTTCACATAAAACAAAAAACATTCCTAGGGTGGTGCCCAGATCTGTGCAAGGGTGCTATTGCCCCCCATCCAAACCCCCTGATAGGCGAGTCTACTACCCACCCTGTGACCACCCCACTTCATCTAGCACAATGTACAATGCTTGGTTCTAGTCGTGGAGAGAATATAACACATACCCATCATGCTCCAGTAGCAAGGTACTCATCCATAAGGTCAATTTTAGCACTGTCATCATAGATGGGGTTGAAGATCCACCAAATGGATGTGAATATAGCATTCCTCAATGGAGTTATTGAGGAGGAGGTGTATAATAAGCAACCATAGGATTTTGATACCTTTGAAAGAGAGTCGCATGTGTGTAGACTCAAACGAGTGTTGAATGGACTCAAGAAAGCACCTCGTGCTTGGTATACCTTGATCAACAACTATCTCAACAGTTTGGGCTTCACCAAACGTGAAGTAGATGGAAACCTTTATCACATTTTGGTAGAAGGTAAATGATTGATTATTTTTTTTTAAGTTGATGACTTGATCCTCACTAGTGAGGAGTAGGTGATCAAATGTTACAAGGAGGACTTTGCAAGAGATTTTCATATGAAGGACATGGGCCTCAAGGACTACTTCCTAGTTTCAGAAGTATGGCAAGGAGATGGGGAACTGTTTGTCTCTCAGGGCAAGTATGCCAAAAATATATTGAAGAATTTCTACATGGAGGGTGACAAACCCATGGACACTCCTCTCACATGTAACTAGAGGATGGAGGAAAGAGGATGCCACTTCAGGTGAGGAAGTGGAGGCTACCAGTTATAGGTATCTTGTGGGTTCACTTATGTATTTGTTAAACAGATGACCGTGCATGTGTTATTTAGTTAACTAGCTTAGTCAAGCCATGGTTAATACAACCAAACTATATTGGAAGGTAGCAAAGCATGAGTTGAGATACCTCAAAGGCACTACCCAATTTTGTCTTTCGTACAAACAGATAGAGGGAGTGATGTTCCAAGGCTTCACAGAAGCAGATTGGGTGGGGATTCCATCAAATAGGAATACCACATCAGGAGGAATTTTTAGTGTTGGATCAACAACGGTTTCTTGGTACAACAGGAAGCAAAGATTTGTGGCACCCAACTCAGCAGACGCAGACTGCATGGCTGCAAGTCAAGCAACATGTGAGGTTATATGGATGAGAAAGATTATTGTTGGGTTATTTGGTCAAAAGATGAATCCTACATTGATTTACTATGACAATCGTAGATGTATCGAACTCTCTAAGAATTCGATATTTCGTGATCGATCCAAGCATATAGACATCTCGTATAATCATCTACAAGATTGTGTGGAGAGGTTGATTATGCATTTGTAGTACATTTTGACAAAGGAACATGATGTAGGTATTTTGACAAAGGCCTTGTCAAGAGGAAAATTCAGGTTCCATAGAATAAATATTAGGGTATTTAATAATCCCTTTATTGTTGAGAGGGAGTGTTGAAAATGTAGCAAGAAAATTTAGTTTTGACTTTGCCTTGGTCAAACTAGATTAAAATTTGAATTTCAATTTTAACAGAATATTTGGAGGTAGTTAACTGAGGTGACATGGCTCTTGTCACTTATTTAACTCAGTAAATTTTAGTTGGAGACACTTGATTTCCATTATACATGATTTATTGCTAATTTGTAGCAATATATTTTAGTTAACTGGAGTTATTGTCAATTTAACTAGTTCTCACTGTCAACAGAACTAGTGGAGGTCAAGTCGAGGGTGTGTAACTTTTTTTTCACACTGAGTGATCATCCAATTAACTAATCAATCAACCCAAAATGATTTTGCTTCCAGATAATTTGAGTTATTTAGTTAAGATTGGAGTTCAAGGGAATTATACTGTCATTTGTAAACTAATCCAAGTTGTACAGGTGGTGCATGTAGTCAAAGAATTTCCCTATGATAATTGCACAATTCCTTGGTGTGAAATTTCTAAATAATAGGGGAAGTTTCCCAAGGGAGAAATGCAAGGAAATAGGAGCTTGAAGGCTCAAAAGTTTGGCTAAGTATTGACCAAGGTTAGTCAATCGGGTAGAGGATAGAAGCTATAGGTGCATGTTGAGCTCAATCTTGAGCAGAGCATATTGTATTCATCCATATTCTTTGATTAATCCAATACAGATAGTAAGTTCTTTTTACCAGTTGTTTTCACCTAGATAAATCTATATGTATATGTATTTAATTTTGATGCATGTTGATGATTTGTGTTCTTGATCATGAATTTACTTCCATAGATCAGTAGAGTATCTTCTAGTCTTGTGATTTAGAAAATTTCATGAGTAGTTTAGAATCTACACATTAATTTCTACATATTAAGTGAAAGTCCCAAAATACATGATTACAGTGATGCAACACTAACCCTAATAGTGAAACATTAAGTCGCCACTTTCTCCTCCAAGGAATGATCTACTCTCCCATGCCAATGCTAAAGAAACCAAGGTGAAAAATTAAAAATCCCTTGGATTGAGCTATGAGGATGTATTTATAACAAATGAGGTGACTCTCCACCTCCCATGTGACTCTTGACCTCCCTCATGAATTTTGAGCTCCTACTATGACTTTTCAAATTCATATATGACCTTTGAGCTTCTACATGACTTTAGGAAATGACCTTTCACATTCCATGTGAGGCCCTTGGGCTTCCACACATTTTACATTTTCTCATTTTTTGGAAATTACATATTTACATTACACAAGTGATGCGGCAAAATACATTGACACATATGACTTTTAAGGTGACACTTTGAGAAGCCATGACTTCATGATGATGACATATGACTTCATTTCATCAATGTTAAGCTCTTCTCTTTTTTGTTATGTGTTAAGTTATGGTATGTTCTATGCTTATAACAATTTACTTCTTTTTCTTATTATATTCCACCGATTAGCAATCACATGTACATAAAGTAAAGTGCAGATAGAACATTAAACGATCGACAGAAAACAAGCCAAGACAAGAGACACAAGATGTGGCAGCTAGCCAGGGACAAACCCCACAATGTGTGGGGAAACCCTTTGATCAAATCTTCTTTTATATTCAATAATTCAGCAGAGAGAAATAATACAATAAATCTGATTCATATCAGCAGTAGCAAACCCCAGATCTCTAGCATCGGCATTAGCGGCTTCATTATCAAACTAGGGCAGACCATATCTCAAAAACCGACCGTCGGATTGACTTCATTCCACAACCAAAAGTTTTGGCTTCTAGAGGAGGTTCAGATGAACCTACAGCACAGTTAAGATGAGGATATCTTCTAGGCCACGCAAGTCAATCTTTACTTCTGCAGTTGCAGCTTCAGTTTCAGCAGTTTCCAGCTTCAAACTAGGGCAGTCGATATCTTGCAAACCGTTCATCGGATTGACTTCATTCCACCACCAAAAGTTGCGGCTTTCAAAGGAGGTTCAGATGAACCTACAGCGCAGTTCCAAAGAGGAGATATTATAGGCCACGCAAGTCAATCTTTACTTCTGCAGTTGCAGCTTCAAATTCAATAGCTTCCGGCTTCACATGTGTGAGAGAGAGACACCCATTTCAACGCAATAGAGAAGAGACTCATATCTGCGCAGTAGAGAGAGAGAGATGTGATGAGATGAGTGAGTCCAAATGAAGAAAAGTCCTCTTATATTTATACACAACGTTGGAGGGTGAATAGATGCGACTGTTGGGCTTCTGAGCATACATGAGTTGTAGGTCAGCTTGATAATAATTCCATAATCAAAATAAATTCATATCTCCATGAATACTTATCGGAATTAGATAATCTTTATATCAATCCTACACCTCTCGATGAGAGGAATCTAATAAAAATATTATTAGCCATGAATAAGATGACCCACATGAAGTTTTGCCCTGGTTTCCAATTTTAACACTCCCTCTCAACCATGGAGAACTTCATCTGCAATCTGTCTATCGGTCGTTACTATTCATCCATCAAATGCACTGCCTTGTACAGCCTGACCCTTGCCCTTCTCTGCTCTATTTTGTATGTTCTGCTTTGTCTTGTTCTGCCCTGCACTAATCTGTACTGTTTTGTTCTGTTCTGCTCTGCTCTTGCATTGTTCTGTTCTACTCTGCTTTTGTCTGAATTATGAAGAAGAAGAAATGATCGAGGATGTATCATACTGACTCAAAGTCAGTCTCGGAGTATGTACCATTCGTCCTAGACCAATCTCAACCAACCCAAAGTCAGCGTCATAGTGAGTACAACTCCAATGGTCCCAGACCAATATCATCCTCCACTGACTCAAGGTCAGTCTCAAAGTATGTACCACTGATCCCAGACCAATCTCAACTGACCCGAAGTCAGCGTCATAGTATGGTACAACTCCTACCACTGGTCCCAGACCAGTATTATTGATCCCATATCAACGGAGGTCATCCTAGCGTAGGGAGTACGGTAGTTACAACGATACGTCCATCGGTACTACTATGGTCCCTAACTTCATTTCCCTGCTCATTGATCAGATGAGAGGTACTTCCCATGAGTCCCAGACTGCATGGGTAGGATGCCTCAACAGGAGAACTAATCAATCCTGTCCTCACAGGAGAACACATCAATCCTGATACAATTTCCATGGAGAACACATCAATCCAGGCCTCACAGGAGAACACATCAATCCTGCTACAATTGCTATGGAGAACACATCAATCCAGGCCTCACAGGAGAACACATCAATCCTGCTACAATTTCCATGGAGAACACATCAATCCAGGCTACCATGGAGAACACATCAATCCAGGCCTCATAGGAGAACACATCAATCTTGCTACAATGTCGCCACGGGGTGTACATGTATACCACCAGGGGATAGTGAATAATCATGTGGTCATATGCTGCTCCAAGAAGCACCCCGCACCCCCCTGGAGCTCTCAGAGCTTAATGCATCATACATGACCCTCATTGGAGGGTCTTTGAACAACTCCAAGTTGTTCACAGAAAGTCAGAAATTTTACTTTCCCAAGGGGTTTTGTCAGAATGTCGGCAACCTGTTCATCTGTACCGATATGATGGAGCCTTATAGCTTCCCGTTGCACCATATCTCGAATATAATGGTATCTGACATCAATATGATTGGAGCGATCATGGAATACGGGATTCTCTAACAAACGAATCCCACTTTGGTTGTCACAAAGGATCACAGTGGTATCCAATGTGAATCCAAACAACTCACTGAAGAGCTTTCACAACCAAACTACCTCACAAGAAGCCATGCTAGCAGCAATATACTCTGCTTCGGCGGTGCTCAAAGCCACCGACTTTTGTTTCCTGCTCATCCAGGATATCGAAGTAGATCCCAAGGAGAAATAACACCTGGAAGTGCTCTTACAGTCCTCCACATTGCCTCCCCAGTCAACATCTGTGTGTCCAAATAGTCTCACATCTTTGGCAATGTATCTTAACCCATAAGTGATAGTGCCACGAAGATATCTCAGCAGATTCTTGGCACCAATCCAATGTATGTGGTGGGGTTCAACCATATGCTAGCTCAACGTGTTGACTGCAAAGCATATATCTGAACGGGAGTTCACTAAGAACATTAATGCTCCAACGAGTTGCCGATACTCGGTAGCATTTCGTAAAACAGGTCCAGCAGCACTACTGCTTAACTTCTTGAATTCAAGCTCCATCGGAGTAGTTACAGGCTTGCAGTCCACCATTCCGAATCTTTCCAATATCTTCACCACATATTTTCCTTGAGATAGGAAAATTTCTCCTGGTTTTTGCCACACTTGTAGTGCATCAGTCCTAGGTCTTTCATTTCAAATTCAGAGGCTAGCTCCCTCTTACATTTGTGAATGAGAGGGTCTGCACCTGTTAGAAAGAGGTCATCCACATACAACACCAGTATGAGAGGCTTGTCATCTTAAACCTTAAAGTAAAGGTTAGGATCGGCTTCACTCCTAGTGAATCCCAGCTTCATCAAGTAGCCATCGATCCTCTCATACCATGCTCGGGGTGCTTGCTTCAGCCCATAGAAAGCTTTCTTCAACCTGCATACATGAGATTTTCGATCATAAATCTCAAATCCTTCGGGTTGCTCCACGTAGACTTCTTCTATGATCGAGCCATGCAAGAACGCAGTCTTGACATCCATCTGATGTAGGCTCCATCCTTGTGAAGCGGCAAGGGCTATGATCGAGCGGATGGTCGTATATCTGGCAACAGGTGCAAATATCTCATCATAGTCTATACCTTCCTTTTGGGAGAAACCTCGAGCAACAAAACGAGCCTTATACTTTTCCGTGCTTCCATCTGCTGCATGCTTTATCTTGTAAAGCCATTTGGAAGTAACAATAGTCTTGTCTTGGGGTCTGGGAACTACTTCCCAAACATCATTCTTTATGATAGACTCATATTCTTCGGTCATAGCATCCTTCCATACTTGATGCTTGACGGCATCTGAGAATGACGAAGGCTCGTTTTGTATGATCGTGCTCATGATGGTCAGGTATCCTTGATACCTATTAGGTTTCTTACTTTCACGAAAGGCTCCTCGGGGTGCAGCATGTCCTTCAGCATCATCAAGTAACCCCTTAAGCCATGAAGGCCTCTTCCTAGAAGAGGAAGGTTCATATGGAGGAGGATCAATCGGATCCATGGGTTCTTCTACATCAGGCATTGACTCATCATCCTTTTCTTTTGGTTCCCTAGTGTCAGCTTCTTGAGAGCTCCTCAAAGTCGGAAGATTGATCACCTTGCTGAGAGCCATATCTTCTTCAAAGGTGACATCATGACTAATTATGACTTCCCTTTGACCGGCTACATAGATTCTATAGCCTTTAGTATTTTCACCATAGCCCACGAAAATTCCCTTCTTTCCAGATGCTCCCAATTTATTTCTTTTCTCTTTCGGCACATGAAAGTATACACGGCTTCGAAAAATTTTAAAATGAGAAACATCAGGTTTCTTACCGGTGAATTTTTCTTCAGGAGTCTTGGAACCCAATTCTTGATGAGGGCATCGATTTTGTACATATACAACAGTGTTTGCAGCTTCAGCCCATAGAGACTTAGGAAGACTTTGATCATGTAGCATGGCCCGGACAGCTTCCATAATTGTGCAGTTCTTCCTTTCTGCCACACCATTTTGTTCAGGAGTATATGGTGTAGTAGTCTCCCTCTTGATGCTAGCCTCTTTACAAAAATCATGGAACTCATTAGATTCATATTCAGTACCATTGTCAGTTCTTAAGATCTTGATCTTCTTTTCGATTTGATTCTCGATTAGGGCTTTGAAGTGTCAGTGATCCAGGTGGATATTGGTGGCCACCCACGAATTCCACTTGGATCCCCTCTAGTGCTTCTTACAGATTTTTCAGTTTCCTTAATTATAGCACAATTTACTATTTTTAGCAGTTTTTCGGGTCCTAAACTTCCGGAGCCATTTTGAGGCCCTAAACGAAGTTTTTGGGAAATCTACCACCGGCGATTTTTCTGATAAAAATCATCTTTCCCGTCGTAGTCCTCGGAGAGATATTTCCAATGGGCTATCATGCACGTCAAACGGAGATAGCACGACCAATTCGCGACCCCGGGAAGTTGATGTACCAACTCACCCAAAAACAGGGCCCACAATTTGGCGTTTCATCTTCTAGGGTTAGGTTTTGGAATGTGAATGGTTTTCCATTGTTTCTCAACAATAAATAGGCCTTCGAGCCTCATTGTAAGACAGTTCAGAGGCATGTAGCCACCACATCTCTTCTCAGAGATAAGCTACCATCGCCCTAGCTGGTTTATTTCCATTTCTGTTTGTAAGCATATTTCAGTATTTTACAGTAATGAATTGAGGTATTATTTCCGCCGCATATCTGTCTTTATGGTTATCTCTGTATTTTATTGCGTTCTTGTTTAAATCTGGATCAGTGGTATCAGAGCGGTCTGCTTTTCTTCTCCGTTTTTCTTTGCATGTCCCCAACGAGGTCGGGATATAAGGAGTTAGGGCTTGAACTGGTCGAACCTTTGCAAGACCAGCCTCGCAAATCCCGACGGCCTCCCATGGCGGATGAAAAGAAAGACGAGGGGGCAGGAGATCCTATCAAAATCTTGCCCGAAGAAGCCCTCGAGCGACAAAGGAACGCGATGATGGACAACTTTGCCCAAATCCTTCAGCGGCTACCCAGGGGCGACGCATCGGCTTCCAACAACAACTCTGGAAACGCCACACCATTTAAGGTACAAGTTAATTTTGAAATCCCCATATTCAAGGGTCAGATAGACGCAGATGCCGTCGATAAATGGTTAAATGTGCTAGAGGGTTATTTTTCTGTTCATGATTTTTCCAGTCGAGAAAAGATTATTTTCGCTCTTCTCAAAGCAGCCCCCATGTCAAGGATTGGTGGGAAACATACTGCGAGCAGAAGGATGAAAGTACAGGCTCACTACTTTCAGTCGCACCAACTTGGGATTCATTCTGAGATGCCATCAAGGAACAGTACTACCCTGTCGGAAGCTATGAGGATCAATACATAAAGTGGACCACGCTACGGCAGGGAAGGGACCAAGATGTACCAGAATTTACCAATATTTTCCATACCCTTCACACAAAGTTGGGTATCAAGGATACAGAGCAACATTTGGTACTCAAATACCGTGGCTGCCTGCACAAGTACATCCAAGAAGAAATAGAATTCCTGAACATCTCCTCGCTCGGCATGGCATACCGATATGCCGTCAAGGTCGAGCAGAAGTTTAAACAGAAGAAGCGAGACTTTGGGTCTGCGAATCCAAAACAAAGGAAAGGTGCCCCCAAACCGCAGAACAAAGAAAAAAGCCAAGGCGGGGCGGCCCAAGACAACCCGCCAAAGCTACAAGCAAAGAACAACACCGTGAAGCCAAAAAAGGACACGGGAAAGTGGTGTGAGTTCCATAAGAGCTCCACTCACAACACAAGTGAGTGTCGGGCCAAGCAGTCACTGGTGGCCGAGCTAAAGGTTTCAGAATCAGATACATGTTCTGACTCTAAGTCAAAACCCGATAAGAGGAATGACAAAGGGAAGCAGATTATCGATGCGGAGCCCAACGCCACCGTTGCCACCACGAAGATCCAAAAGGAGGAACCTGAAGATCCAGAGGAGGAGGAGCGTCTGTTCCACTCCCAGATGTGGGTAAAGGGCTCCCCGCTACAGTTCATTGTCGACAGCGGGAGCCAAAAGAACCTCATTTCGGCAGAGGTCGTGAAACGGCTGGGCTTACTAACCACAGCACATCCACAACCATACACCATTGGGTGGCTGCACCAAGGACGGGATCTTCGCGTGAGCCAACAGTGTCACCTTCCATACAACATCAAGCCCTTCACGGATGAGGTATTGTGTGACATTGCTCCCCTTGAAGTTTGTGATGTGTTATTAGGAAAACCATACTTGTGGAAGCGACATGATGTGTATGAGTCAAGGCCCCGTGCTGTTATTTTTACTTTGGGAAATAAGTTGTACAGGATACCAGAGGTAGCACCGCCTCCCGCCATCTCTTTGGTTACTGCAAAACAATGCAGTAAGCTCATTTCCAAAACCGGGAAGTTTGTTTTCCTAATGATACGCCCTCAAGAAAAGAAGAAGACGGTGGCCACGACCTCCAGACAGGGCCCCTCCGCACGACAACTACAGATGGACAAGGTCATGGAGGAGTATGAGGACATCTTCACCTCCCCCGCAGGGGTTCCTCTGCACTGTCAAGTCAAGCACTCCATTGATCTAACCCCAGGTTCGTCGCTGCCCAATGGACCAATCTATCGGCGCTCTGTTCTGGAGAATGATGAAATCAAGAGGCAGATTCAGGAGCTACTGCAAAAAGGTCACATCCGTCCAAGTTCATCGCCCTGTGGGAGCTCGATCGTGCTGGTACAAAAGAAGGATGGGACTTGGAGACTTTGTATTGACTATCGGGCGCTAAACAAGATCACTGTCCGTAATAGGTACCCAATCCCACGGATTGATGACCTCTTGGACCAACTAAAGGGGGCAAAATATTTCAGCAAGATCGATTTGAAGTCAGGATATTACCAGGTACCAATTGAACCCTCTGATGTGTGGAAGACTGCTTTCAAAGCCAAGGAGGGCCTTTTCGAATGGTTGCTTATGCCTTTCGGATTGACGAATGCTCCTGAAACCTTCATGAGGCTAATGGACGACATCTTGAGGCCATTCACCAACTCATTTGTAGTGGTATACTTGGATGACATCTTGATCTTTAGCAAGACTTGGGAAGAGCACCTCCACCACATCCGACAGGTTCTCCAAACACTGCGACAACACAAGTTATGTGCCAATTTGGAGAAATGAACTTTTGGCATGACCCAGGTTCAGTATGTGGGATACATGATTGATGAACGGGGGGTGCATGTGGATCCAGCCAAGATCCAAGTCATTCAGGATTGGCCATCTCCAACCACTCTGACAGAGCTTCACAGCTTTGTAGGCCTTGCCAACTTCTACCGCAGGTTCGTGTTGGGATTTTCTCATATCACTTGGCCCTTGAGTCAGGTCACCAAGGGAGGAGTGAAAGCAAAATTTTTCTGGTCTGTATCTCAACAGAAGGCATTCAAAGAGTTGAAAGATCGACTCTGCACAGCACCAGTTCTTGCATTACCAGACTTGCAACAACCATTTGAGGTCGAGACAGATGCCTCTGACTATGCTATTGGGGCAGTCCTTACTCAACACGGGCATCCAGTGGCATATCACAGTGAGACACTTTTAGACACAGTCCGGAAGTATCCCACCTATGACAAAGAGATGTATTCCATTGTGCAGGCCTACCGACAATGGAAGCATTACATTTTGGGGAAGGAAACGGTCATCCACATGGACCACCGACCCCTGCAGTTCATCCAGACCCAAGGGAAATTGCAAAATGATCGCCATCAGAAGTGGTCCACATACCTGCAACAGTTCCATTTGAATATCAAGTATAAGAAGGGCAGCACCAATAATGTTGCAGATTGCCTCAGTCGACCACCGATCATGGCGTTAACCACCGTGCTCAACTCTTGTGGACACGAAACTTCTGATTGGCCACTGCTCTACAAAAGCGACTTGGAATTCGGCCACACATACCAGACACTCTTGGAGGGTCAGCATGTTCCAGATTTTCACCTCCAAGACGACCTGTTATGCCACCTGGGTCACCTTTATGTTCCTTCAAGCGAGCGTGCCAAGATGATCTGGGAAGCACACTAGAGTCGGGCTGTTGGGCATTTTGGGGTCGAAAAAACCATGGCAGTACGACAGAAATATTTCTATTGGCCGAATCTTCGACAGGATGTCGGGAAGTACATTAGATCATGCACTGCTTGCGCCATTGCCAACCGACCATCAAGAAGCAAGGCCTCTATACCCCGCTGCCTACCCCTAGTAAACCTTGGGAATCCATCTCCATGGATTACATGTCAGGCCTCCCTTCCACTAGGCATGGAAATGACTGTGTTTTTGTGGTCGTCGACAGGTTCTCAAAGATGGCCATTATGGCGGCCTGCAAGAAGAATATCACAGCAGAAGCCACTGCTAAACTCTTCTTTGAACGAGTATGGGTACACTTTGGGATCCCACAGTCCATCATTTCAGATCGGGACAGCAGGTTCCTCAGTACATTTTGGTCTAGCCTCTGGTCGATGGTGGACACCAAACTCACTAAGTCCACAGCCTTCCATCCTCAAACTGATGGCCAGACTGAGGTCGTCAACAGGATGATCATACACATTCTGCGCATGTACAACTCAAAGCATCCACGCACATGGGACGAGAGCCTCCCCTATGTTCAGCACAGCTGCAACCGGGCTCTCGACAGCTCGACTGGCCATAGCCCTTTCCAGGTGGGATTGGGATTCCAACCACTATGTCCCATCGATGTGGCCATGCCATTTGTAGCTACTCACGCAGATTCTGCTCATGTCCAGTCCGAAATAGATAAGGCAAACAACTTCATTGAGCACATCCAACATATTCGCCAGTAGGTCCATGACATTCTTCAGAAATCAAATGCTAAGTACAAGCAGCGACATGATCAACATCGGGTGCCACACAAGTTTCAAGTGGGCGACAAAGTCTGGTTGCATTTGCAAAAGGAACGCCTTACCGGAGCCTATCGGAAACTCAGACCACTCCGATATGGCCCTTACACCATTACCAAGGCTATGGGAGACAATTCATTTGAGCTCAGCATTCCCCCATTCCTTGGCCTGCACCCGGTGTTCAATGTCGACCGCCTTCGGACATGCTTTCCACCATTACTAGACACATCAGACATTGCAGAACAACTCACACCCACAGAGTTAAATCCAGTTTGCATGGAACAAGTTGCAACTGATCGAATCATGGACACACAGATCAAGCACACCTGCCAGCAGAATATCCAACTGTATCGAGTTGTCAAAGCAGGACAACTCCTTCACCAGGGAAAGTGGCT
This sequence comes from Pinus tabuliformis, assembly GCA_031772625.1. Classification (NCBI taxonomy): domain Eukaryota; kingdom Viridiplantae; phylum Streptophyta; class Pinopsida; order Pinales; family Pinaceae; genus Pinus; species Pinus tabuliformis. The sequence continues at coordinate 387,263,452 of CM062819.1, forward strand.
CACCAGGGACCAAGTGCAACAAAAGTTCCCTCATCTCATGGAGGAACTCAACGCAATGGGGACCATTGCTTCCTAAGGGGGGAGGAATGATCCAGGTGTATATTGGTGGCCACCCGCGAATTCCACTTGGATCCCCTCTAGTGCTTCTTACAGTTTTTTCAGTTTCCTTAATTATAGCACAGTTTACTATTTTTAGCAGTTTTTCGGGTCCTAAACTTCCGGAGCCGTTTTGAGGCCCTAAACGATGTTTTTTGGGAAATCTACCGCCAACGATTTTTTTGATAAAAATCGTCTTTTTCGTCGTAGTCCTCGGAGATATCTTTCCAACGGGCTATCATGCACGTCAAACGGAGATAGTACCACCAATTCGCAACCCCGGGAAGTTGATGTACCAACTCACCCAAAAACGGGACCCACAATTTGGCGTTTCATCTTCTAGGGTTAGGTTTTGGAATGTGAAGGGTTTTCCATTGTTTCTCAACAATAAATAGGCCTTCAAGCCTCATTATAAGACAGTTCAGAGGCATGTAGCCACCACATCTCTTCTCAGAGATAAGCTACCATCGCCCTAGCCGGTTTATTTCCATTTCTGTTTGTAAGCATATTTCAGTATTTTACAGTAATGAATTGAGGTATTATTTCCGCCGCATATCTGTCTTTATGGTTATCACTGTGTTTTATTGCATTCCTGTTTAAATCTGGATCGGTTGGAACCAAGGGAACACTTCATCCTTATTTTTCAAGAAGTATATCCAGGTCTTTCGAGAATGTTCATCTGTAAAAGTGAGATAATATGAGTATCCTCCCAAGGAGTTCACAGGTATCATACCTGATATGTCTGAGTGAACTAGTTGTAATATATCGGAGGTCTTGCTTTGACTTGAAGGGAATGGTCACCTTTTGAGCTTTCCTTCGGCACATCGCGGACATACACGTTCTTTCTCTACTTGGAATTCAGGCATCCCTGTTACCATCTGTCTTACATCGGGTAGAGCTTTGTAATGAAGGTGGGCAAACCTCCGATGCCAAAGTTCAGACTGAAGCATTGTGTGACAAGACATGACACCTAGCGGACTTCCACCGACTTGATATAAAGAATCAACTCGAAACCCAAGAGTGAAAGCATCTTTAACATTATTTTTCCATATGCGTACCTTACCATCGCTGAAGGTTACCTTATAGCCTTTGTCTTCCATTGCCGAGATGGATACCAGGTTCTTTTTGAGATCAGGTACATATAATACATCTTGTAAGTGAAGTGTATTACCTTGATTCAGTTTAATAGAAACATTGCCTACACCTTTCACTGGGTATTTCATGTCATCTCCAAGGACAATTTCCAGGTTAGTTTCTTTCTCTACCAGATTATAGATTACTTCTTTGTAACCAGTGAAGTGTCTTGAGGCACCACTATCAATGAGCCAAATTCCCATTGAGTCCGAAGGAGCGGAGGTTGATAGAGCAGCTGGTAGATAATATTCAACCTGCTTATCATCAACAGTGTTAGATTCATACCTGGAATTTCTAGCCTTCTTGAATGGTTGCCCTCTTCCTTGATTTCCCGCATTCCTTTTTCCTTTGATGTTGAATTTTCCATTCCTTTGATTACCATGAGAGGGATTTTGATCATCGTCACGGTGAGAGTCCTTTCTATCAGGGCATTCCCTTGCATAGCGACCTGCTTTATTGCAAATGAAACTTCATCCTTTTCTTACACCCTTAAATCCAGCCTTTCTTTTCGATTTAGACCCAGAATTATTTCTTTTCTTAGCATGAGAAGAAAAAGAAGTAGGAGGACCTTTAGGCAAGGACATTTCCTACTCTTCTACCCTTGTTTGTTCTTGAATGCATCTAGCCATTAATTCCTCGAAACTAGGAATTACATTATTGTTTAGAAGAGTAGTCCTGAACACATACCATTCAGATGGTAATCCTCCGAGAGTTGTGAGTGCCATTTCTCTGTCAGTAATGGTTTCCCCAATAGATAGGAGATCGTTCTTGATCTCGGTGATTCTTAAGAAGTATTCTTGCATACTTTCATCTTTACCCTTCTTGATTTCCCTCAACTTATTTCTAAGAAACAAAACTTGATTTGCATCATTAACTTTAAATAACTCACCAGTCTGTCGTAGATTTCTTTGGAGGTGTCTAGATTAGAGATGTAGGCCACCAAGCGCTTATCAATAGAGTCTCGGATGATCTTCTTTGTTTTGACTTCTCCATTTTTCCATTTGTTCCAGGCAGCAGCAGATGCATTTGATGAAGGCTCAACAATATTGCCTCTTACATGGTCCATCACTCCTTGATCTTCAAGGGTTAGATCAATAGACAGCTTCCATCCATGATAGTCAGCTTTCTCACGGAGCTTGTCTGCGGCAGGAAAGAGTGATGAGGACCCCATAGTTCTTTTAGGATAGCCTTGCCAATCTTCTCTTCAATGATTGCTCTTTCTCTTGCTCGGGCTTTGTCTTCACCTCAGCTTTGATACCATGTTAAGTTATGGTATGTTCTATGCTTATAACAGTTTACTTCTTTTTCTTATTATATTCCACCGATTAGAAATCACATGTACATAAAGTAAAGTGCAGATAGAACATTAAACGATTGACAGAAAACAAGCCAAGACAAGAGACACAAGATGTGGCGGCTAGCCAGGGACAAAACCGACAATGTGTGGGGAAACCCTTTGATCAAATATTCTTTTATCTTCAATAATTCAGCAGAGAGAAATAGTACAATAAATCTGATTCATATCAGCAGTAGCAAACCCTAGATTAGTAGCATCAGCATTAGCGGCTTCATTATCAAACTAGGGCAGACCATATCTCACAAACCGACCGTCGAATTGACTTCATTCCACAACCAAGAGTTTCGGCTTCCGGAGGAGGTTTAGATGAACCTACAACACAGTTCAGATGAGGAGATCTTCTAGGCCACGCAAGTCAATCTTTACTTCTGCAGTTGTAGCTTTAGTTTCAGTAGTTTCCGGCTTCAAACTAGGGCAGTCGATATCTTGCAAACCGTTCGTCGGATTGACTTCATTCCACCACCAAAAGTTGCGGCTTTAAAAGGAGGTTCAGATGAACCTACAGTGCAGTTCCAAAGAGGAGATCTTCTAGGCCACGAAAGTCAATATTTACTTCTGCAGTTGCAGCTTCAAATTCAATAGCTTCCGGCTTCACATGTGTGTGAGAGAGAGACCCGTTTCAGCACAGTAGAGAAGAGACTCATATCTGTGCAGTAGAGAGAGAGAGAGATGTGATGAGATGAGTGAGTCCAAATGAGGAAAAGTCCTCTTATATTTATACACAACGTTGGTGGGTGAATAGATGCGACTGTTGGGCTTCTGAGCCTACATGAGTTGTAGGTCGGCTTGATAATAATTCCATAATCAAAATAAATTCATATCTCCATGAATACTTATCGGAATTGGATGATCTTTATATCAATCCTACACCTCTCAACGAGAGGAATCTAATAAAAATATTATTAGCCTTGAATAAGATGACCCACATGAAGTTTTGCCCTGGTTTCCAATTTTAACATTATGACCTATACCTCTTCATATTGGATTTTTTCTTGTACTTTATCTTCACCCTCCAAAGGGTCTAGATGAGTGTCAGAAACTTTGAAGTCAACATGAGCTACCATCTCTTTGTCTTATTCCAAGATTCCTTTACTTCTACATAATATCATCTTTGTGTCTTATCTCCATGAGTGTCCTTCTTGTAACCCCTATCTAACCCTTTGACATCATCTTGTCATTGTACAATTATATCACCTACAAATGAATTCACTCGTGACAAGACACATTAGTCGCATAATCACCTATTATAGTTGTGCTTTCTCATACAATATAGTAATTGCAATGGGACAATGGGAAAGGGTTTTGAGAGAGAGAGAAGAAATTTCATAGTTGAGCTCAATAGTGACCAAGGGATGATGATATTGTCCATTGGAACTATGAAATGTGCAATAAGGAGAGGCTCTTCAAGGTTCTTCATAGTGGGAAAGTCCAACATACAAGGGTGATGACCTTGTTGACTGGTGATGTGCACCCAATCGAAATAGATTCAATTTAGTGCATGTGGGAATGTTGTATATCACTAATAATAATGGCTTCACCATGTCTTCAACTCGTCTCGTAGTCCCCAACACTTTCTAAACTAACCATGACTATCCATGGGATATATTCTATAATGCACACTTCTCTACAACCTTTGGACTAACATAAATAAAATTAGAGCCTAGGTCAATTAGAATAGAAATAGGTTAGTTATCAACCATGCCTTTCTTTTCAACCAATGATGCTTAGTGATAATCATGCCTGTTGTCCAACGCAACACAAATTCATGGAACATTTTGAGCCATTCCATTCACTATCTTTGGCCCTTGATTATTTCATAGCCTTGGAACATTATGCTATCACTAACTAATCTAGGTGGCTCCAAAAATAGAAGGGGTCTTGAAAAACCTAAAAAATCAAAGTTATCAAACTGAAATGGAACCAAGACTAGATCTTATTTCTCATCATCCTGATTCCAATGGTGTGAACATCACTCAAATCTAGGTTATTATGCTCAAGATATTCAATGTCAAAGTTCTGGTCAAACAAGGCTAAATGGTAGTCACTAACAAGGGAACAATTTGGCAAAGGGTTGGCACATAGAATTTGGTAGTTAGAATGGGAAAATTTCTCTCCTATTTAATTTTTCCACTGACCCTTAAAAACCGCTACTGATATTTTACCCATTATGGTTAAAAAAATTAAAAATAAAATACATAGAAATGTGGTGGCAAGCCACCATCCCCCAATGACATTAGTTAATTATTACAATGTTGTGGGTGGGCCAACCACTGGTGGACCTGAGAAACACACTAGTTAATGGGCAATGTCAAAAAAGTGTTGGCGGGGATCGAACCTATGTGATCTGCCGAATGACCCACCCATCGATGTTATAGACATTTTTTGGCACTACAACCTCAAGCTTAAAATGTCCATAAACCAAGTGCTCCTAAGTCCCTAAAGGTTTTGTTCTAACCCCTAAAGGAACAAGGTCAACAGATTACAGCTTCTCCCAGAAGTTCTCCATGAAAAACTACTCAGAACTAGTCAAAACATGATCATTTCACATGCTCCATAGGCAAAGTGCGTTGCATCTCACCTAGGTACACTCTATGCGTGTGTTGCATTTCAAAATGCCCTTTTATGGGGTGCGATGGGCGAGAAGTGACAAATGGCAATGTAAATACGCGAGGTGGAGAGGCATGGAATCTTCCAGAAACTTCTCCTGTGACACTTGCCTCTCTGAATTTGACCAAGGATGAGTAAGAGATCATCAATCTCCAAGTGGAAGCAAGAAATATCAGAGGGAAGACACTAATCAAATCACAAGCTGACTCATCTCCCTTACAGATATCTATATATGGATCCCTCATCCCATAGATCCAAAGGCTGGAATTTTGCATCTTGTAAGGAATTGTTGTTAGTTTTTTGAGGCAACATCATAGTGTTGGTTGATCTAAGCTTTACATGAGGTGAAGAAGGGCTTACTTGTTGAGAGGATGATGTTGGGTCAGAACAACTAGTTGTAACTCTCTTGGATCTTTCTTGATTATCAATAAAAGCTATTCAAGTTTTCCTCCATACTCTTGTGTCGTTTATGTTTTACGCATTTGTATGGTCAATTTACATCTGACCCTAGATTGTTTATGATAATAGATCCATGTTCTTGTATGGTGTTATGCTACTTTGATTCTACAGGTACTCTTTGAAGCTGGGTGTACAAGGAAGCAAGTAGCAAAGGACTATCAGAAGAGAGAGGAATCGAACTAGGAGCCAAACGCAAGACGGAGGTTGGTCTCCCCTATTCTTCTCTCATCTATCTTTCATAAAGGAAAAACGAAAGTAGCTTTACTTTGTTTGTTTCTAAGGTAGCTACCACACCTTAGTGGGATAAGCAGTTACATATAGATACTTTTCCCTGTAAAAAAATGGCGACTCCACTGGGGAGCGACTAGGTTGTTTGTTTATCTACCTTGTTGTTTACTTTATAAACTTACAGACGGAGCCTGAAGTTGAGCCACGTAGCTTTCGAACTGCATTTTCTATGCAAACGCAAAGTAGATAAATGTCGCTTCAGTTAATCTCCGGGTTTTGTTTATGAATTAAACAACTAATTTACAAACTCTCTAACTTCCATTGTGGTGGCTCTAGTAACCTCCTTAGATCTACCCCTGTTGTTGATTTACTGATTACCACTTGCTCGGCCAAAATCCTGGAACTGAACTGCAAATTGTGACCCGGAACCCAAAAAAAGTCTCATCCCTGGCCCTGCGCAGTCTCTATTCTATGAATCTGAACTTCAGCGCACTTCCCGAGTGTAGTAGGTGCGATGCATTTCAAATTCACTGTGTTACAGGTGTGCTGATAAGACTACACATTGTTCCTGAATGTTGGTTTTTGTTCATTCTTTTCAGTTCTATTCATGAGTTTTTTTTACTATAATCAGTATACCTCTGTTTGAAACCCCTTTCCTTGTTGATATTCCACCTCCATTGTGCAAAGAATTGTAAATTTTTTTGTATATTTGTTGAGTCATTTTCAGTTCTCCTTTTCAAAAAAGTAACGTAATTGTACTGTCGTTTCTTGATTTGAAAGTGTCGCAAGTGTCGTTTTCAGTCACAAAAGAGAGTCTGATTGCTCCTGATAGTCGATTACCCTGTTACTGTTGTATTTGATCTGAATTTGTAGTTTTTCTAGTGTCGAAAGCAAGTATTCATTTCCAAATCGCAAAGTGTTGTAATTATCTTCATTTTTTATTTTGAAAAGAAACTTGTTAGTAATTGTCGCTTGAAAAGTAATTCAGATTTGCGCATTAGCTTTCTTTTCATCATTCACATATTAAGAAGGCTGAAAAAAAATACATGCATGTGCATTTGCATTTAGACTGTTTGATTGGTTTGATTTAGGACAGTGCATATAGCGTGTGCTCTTTGCTCTTTGTGAAAGAATACTGTCTCTCTTTCCTTAGTAGCTAGGATTTTCATTACACAAAGAAGATAAAAGATTGTTTATCATCTTAGATTGCATTTTAGGAATTGTACATCTACACCACGTGGTGAACCTGAAAGGCAAATTTCTTAAGCAAGATCAACTATAAAATAAATTTAATGAATCTAACAACGCTTTGGAACCTAACGCACAACATCTAGAAGTCTAGGCTAGAGACGTATTCCGGCATCGTAAAGCCTGGTAAATTGTTGTTCTCACTGTTGGTTGGGTCATTCCTCCACTTTGAGACGATAAGTGCCAGTACGGACTTGTGCTCCCACGTACCATCAAGTATATTATGGGAGACCACAATAGGCTTAATCCTTTATCCATAGGAAGCCGTGTCTGCCGCCCTATTGATTGCAATGCACTGAACACAACATTCGGGAAGATTGATTGTCGTACCATAAAAAGTATTCTGCAGTTTTGTGATTGGTTTGGTAATCCCTCTGCCTAGATTTCCAGAGCAGTCCCTTTCGTTCCTTTTCAGACTCCTTAACAGAAAAGGTCCATCTGAGCACTTATCACTTCAGGCTCATTAAAAATCGAAGGCGACTAGAGTCATCCTTTGTTTTTCTCGACTCTTTAAAATTGAAAAAACAAGTTGTGTCAAAGCGTCTAAAATTTATTTTAAATGGAATAATCATCATCGTTTCCTATGTTGATCTTAGGTTGAGAAAATGGAATCCACCAACCAAGGAATTCCCCTTGGAGGAAATCCTAGTCCCTTCTCCTCTTGGGGAGATGTTGGTGCACCCAATATGGCCACATTGTCACTTCCAGGATTGACAATCGGCTTTCCCGTATGGCTCTTCTCAACCTCTATCATTCAGAACACCGCAATTCCTGAATAATCGAGTTAGCAACTAGATAAATCTAGAGTTACCCCCAACCCTCTACTTCCTCCAATTCTTCCTCTCCTCCTTCCTCTTCGCTTGATGGGGATGGTAAAGCCAAAAATCAAGTATCTGAGAAGAAGAAGGAAAAGAAGAAGAAAGAGAAGAAGAAGAAGGAGCCAAAAGAAAAAGGGAGCAACCAAACATCGTCTAGCGAAAATCCACACACTGCACCGACCAGGCCTAAATCGCCATGTGTCATTTGCAAAGGGGACCACTATCATCAAGATTGTCCCTGCATCCCTCGGATCTTAAGGGACTGGTCTCCTCGTTTGTGCAACCCGGTGTCATCAACCTCTGATGATCATGTTGAAAACACACCGTCGACTAGTGAAAGTGAAGCCCTAGGACAAAAAGGAAAATATAGATTTCCTTGTAAACTGTGCGAAGGCGATCATGTCATCCACCATTGTCCCTTCTTAGACCAGGCTAAAAGATTTTTGGACGATCATCCGGTTTCACCGTTACGACTTCCTCCTGGATATAAAAAACTCTTGCCGAATCCGTCACTAGTTGAAAATCTGGCTGACCCGCCTAGGTGGTCGGCCGAAGCATCTATCATTGAAGACAAGCCATCTGAAACCATACTAGACGAAAGTCAAAAGGTCGAGGCGGTAGTTGACCCGGTATTGCCTTCAGAGGTTCCATCTTCAGATGATACAGTCACCGAAGAGAACAAGGATGACACCATCCAAATTCTTTTCGTAAGCACAGACTCCGATGAACATGGGGGAAATTTACTCATTCCTTTACCGCAGGAAGGAAGTTCGTCAGAGTCATACCCGGCCGTCTATTCGGTCCCACCTCCAAGCAACCTAGTTGTTTCCTTCGATTGGAATCAAGTAGGCAGACCCGTTTATCGGCTAGTGTACCATTCCGAATTATTACTCAAATATATAGAATGGTTATGGCTGGTACCATCATAGATAAAGGGGATTCCGTGAGTATCCTTTCCTTGACTGCTTGGAAAGTGCTTGGTTTGCCATCGCTTTTTCCTGAGATGAGAAATCTAACAGGCTTTGACAAAGGAACCAGTCGACCGTTAGGGATCCTTCCCAATGTGCCTATAACATTGAGAGGGAAAACTGTTCACATGAACGTAATGGTAGTCCAAGGACCCTTGGATTATAATCTACTCCTTGGAGGAGACTATATTTATTGCATGGGAGCCATTGTCTCATCACTCGTTAGAGTAATGTGTTTTCCGCACGAAGGAAGAGTGGTCAAGCTCATAGACCAGCTTTCATTTCCCGGATCACACATAGCAAATAGTCATATACCATCCCTGAATGGTCTTTTCACACAAGGAATGTCTCATCAATCTCCAGTCCGTCCACCTGATGAGTGCGAGTGATTCGGGGGACATGACTAAAACCTAGGGGGCATGCACCCTGGTCTGCTTCGGCAGGAAAACTTCGGGTATAGGGTAGGTTTCTGTGAGAGATATATGACTAGTCTGTACTCCCGTACATGATTGGAAAAGGGGGTTAGACTGGAACAAGATTTCCTCGTCAAAGTTATGTGAGTGGATTGTCTCACCTTTGTCTATTTTGGTAGACATCACCGAAGAATTTTTTTTTTTTGCGCTGTGAATAGAACAATATTTGGTAACCTGAAAGAGATAGACCTTTCCTGATAAAACAAATGTTTTGTCGGTTTGAAAAAAAGGTGACCTTGAAGCTTTATTTTATACCTGGGGGCGTGCAAACCTTTTGGCGTGCAAGCGAAGAGCGACTATTTATTTTTTAAATTTGTAGGTCCTATAACCCTTTAAACTTGTAGGATTGGTTGTTTCCTAACTTGCATAAAGAAAGGATGTGGGGCAAAACTCTAAAAATTACCGTTTTCATATATGATACATTCTTATTATATGACTGGATTTATCGAGCAGTTTTAGCACATAGTTCAAGCTCGTTAAAAAATAAACATAAGTCATGAGCAAATGTTTCTCCCCGCATTTAAGCTCATTAAAAAATGAACTATTTCCCAATAAATAACCATCGTGAATGTAGTACTTCAGCCTTTAAAGCCTTGGTCGTGTTCTCATCATCACCTCCACTCTGTATTGGCCAATCATTCACCTCCATTTGATTGTTTACCCCTTTTTAGGAACAGTTGCAAAGAGTGAACCCGCTAGCCATCCTTGTAACACTGCCGTGATTGGAAAATTCCAAACCTTACCTGGAATCAGCTGCTACCCAATTTTGTCACTCGTTCCTCAAAAGACGAGTCTCCTTTAAGCTCTTTTCAACTGACTCATAAAATATGAAAATATTGTCGAGCCATTGGCCTCTGCAGCTCGTTAAAGGGACCAGAAGTGCTATCCCAACTTTACATTTTAATCTTTTTGGACCTGAGTGATTATTACACAAAAAGATCAAGCGCTTGTTTTGTTCGGCTCGTTAAAAGTATAGAAAATTCATCCCTTTTGTATTGTTTTATACTTTTTTGGACTTAAGGGATTAGATGATGAAAAAGGAATTTTGGAGTTTCCTTTACGTCCCTTTTCAGACTCCCTAAAATTGAAAAGGACCGAGTTATCTTTGTCATTAAACTCGTTAAAACCTAATAGCGACAAACTTGTCCATAGCAGACAAGAACGAGTTTCACTATCACTAGGATCGTTAAAACATAGCGACGGGTTTGCCTGAAGGGAAAATTATAGAACAAGCATATGTTATCCTCCTCAAGCTTGACAAAAAAAAAGAGGTACCAGTCAGCAATGACTGGGGAAAAATTGGGAAGAAAACTTGAAGAAACTTTGTTGGTAGCAAGTCGCTCTTGAACATGACACTTTCACTCCGCATCCAAGTCGGGTTGGGTTGTTTCATTCACCGGTCACATCACCATGGTCCCATCACCATCCACATTTGGGGTTAATGCTACCAATCCATCACGTCAGTGTCGTCGATATGTTCAAGAGAAGTCATTCAGATAATTCACCTGTGTCTCACCCGCTACAATACATTTACGCTCCATTCCTTCATGACCGCCACCCTGAACCTTATATCACCAAATCGTTTTCACCTCCATTAAAATCATTTGCTCCGTTCCGTGTCATTGATGTGGGATTCATTAAGGCCCTCATATGATGGATCGCTTCTTGTCAACATCAGCTCATTATCCAAGAAGTCGATCTAGGAACACCCCGTTCAGTACTTTGAAGCTTGCATGCCTCAATGGCAAGTTTCTCACTTCCGATGACAGGTTTACATCAATGGCCTTCGACCGAAAGATTTTGCACACCACATGAATTATACTGCAGTACCTTGAGGGTCATTATCATTATCGGTGACTCCTCTCACGCCTGTTAACAGCTTACATCATTGGCTGGTAATCAGGCGATGTCTTTCCATGTTTGACTCCAGAACATCTCTCACATGGATAGACTTGTACATCGAATGAAGATCGAACGAGATTGAAGACCCCAGATCCAGTTTCATCCATCCGGGCCGCGATATATATATTCAGGGAAATAAAGACATCAAATGTACATCATTGCTGCACAGATAATCATCCAATCAAAGGGATGATGACTCTACCAGAATCATCAGTCTACACTCAGACGATTGTCTGTCCTATGTTCATGAAGATGAATTTATAAAGCTGAGCATGGTAATGCCTGCCTCAGCTAGATCATGAAAAAATTATGAAGATAATGTATTGTATTGTATCTTATTACAGGTCTCCTCCCAGCTTGAAAGAACTTCGGATCCTCATGATAAAGCATTTCACCCGACATCAAAAAGGATTAACGACCTCATGCTTTAGGGGGCAACTGTTATAGACATTTTTGGGAACTACAAACCCAAGCTTAAAATGTCCATAAACCAAGGGCTCCTAAGTCCCTAAAAGTGTTGTTCTAACCCCTAAAGGAATAAGGTCAACTAATTACAGCTTCTCCCAGAAGTTCTCCATAACAAACTACTCAGAACTGGTCAAAACAGGATCATTTCACCTGCTTCATAGGCAAAGTGCATTGCATCTTAGCTAGGTACACTCTGTGGGTGCGTTTCATTTCAAAAAGCCCTTCTATGGGGTGTGATGGGCGAGAAGTGACAAATGGCAATGTCAATCCGTGAGGTAGAGAGGAATGGAATCTTCCAGAAACTTCTCCTATGACACTTGCCTCTCTGAATTCGACCAAGGATGAGTAAGAGATCATCAATCTCCAAGTGGAAGCAAGAACTATCATAGGGAAGACACTAATCAAATCACAAGCTGACTCATCTCCCTTACAGATATCTATATATGGATCCCTCATCCTAGAGATCTAGAGGCTAGAATTTTGCATCTTGTAAGGAATTTCTCTTAGTTTGTTGAGGCAACATCATAGTGTTGGGTGATCTAAGCTTTGCATGAGGTGAAGAAGGGCTTACTTGCTGAGAGGATGATGCTGGGTCAGAACAACTGGTTGTAACTCTCTTGGCTCTTTCTTGATTATCAATAAAAGCTATTAAAGTTTTCCTCCATACTCTTGTGTCGTTTATGTTTTACGCATTTGTATGGTCAATTTACATCTAACCCTAGATTGTTTATGATAATAGATCCATGTTCTCATATAGTGTTATGCTACTTTGATTCTACAGGTACTCTGTGAAGCTGGGTGTACAAGGAAGCAACTAGCAAAGGACTATCAGAAGAGAGAGGAATCAAACTAGGAGCCAAACGCAAGACAGAGGTTGGTCTCCTCTATTCTTCTCTCATCTATCTTTCATAAAGGAAAAACAAAAGTAGCTTTACTTTGTTTGTTTCTAAGGTAGCTACCACACCTTAGTGGGATAAGTAGTTATGTATAGACACTTTTCCCTGTAAAAATCGATGACCCTACCAACCAAACAATACACCATTTTAAGCATTGTCGAAAACTGTTAAAACAAATGTAATCGAAAGTTGCAAAAAATGCCTCCTATTTAAAAAATGACCACGCCATATTTGGGGCATGGTGGGTTTTTAACCTGGTCTGTCCCTAACCAAAAACTTAACTTTTCTTCTGCCAACCAATAGGTCATTCGACCATTTCTTGGAAGATTTGTTGGTGCATTTCCATATAAATCTTAATCACTTGTTCGATGGAGGAGGAGTGGTGGAACCGAGCAATGGGGATGAGATTGCAAGTGGAACTAGGAGCGCACCCAAGCCAGAACACTTCCTAGGCCAACGCTAATTTCAAGAAATATTCCTATGGAATCTGTTGAGCCTCAAACCTGCACTCATTTACCTATCCTCACAACAGCGTTTTCCTACTCACTTCTCTCTTTTGTCATCATTTCCTCCATCAACTTGTTCAATTCATCGCATTATATTTCTTTTTAACATGATTCGTTGACTGTGCTAATGATTGACTATTGGTTTAGAATTTTGGTACAAGTGCTGCAATTCCGCAGCTAATACAACGTTTCCGCAGCCGATCAGAGATTCCGCAGCCATTTTCTTGTTTGCTATGTCTCACGTGTCCTCCAAAGGAAAAGGCCACATGGGCAAGTTGGTATGACTGTGTACATGGTTCGTGTGCTATCAGCTAAGCCAACTCACTCATATATACCCTCAGTCAACGCAGATGTAACCACGGTCAAACAACAAGGTTTCAAGTGGTGGCACGGCTCTGCGTGAGTAGGTAAAGCACGGAACCACAACTGGCATCTTCTTCGAGCCACGAAGACGGCAGGGGACAAGAATCTAACCATGGATTTATCATCCACGATGACCGTTTCCTCAAACAGTGCACGGTGCTGCTGCGTGTCTTTTGCACAGTTAATTAGTTAGCTGGTTGTTAGCTTAGTTTACGCAGAAGACAGTTTGTCTCTGCTGCTATAAATAAAGCGTTTGTATACGCTTAGTGGTTAGTCTTCAAGTTCAGTTTTTGACTGTAATCATTTTGTTTATAAAACTCTGTTTTAAAGACTGTTTTATATAGCGTTTACACTTTTGTATTTTGTGACATGCTGATTTAATATCAAGAAGATTGTTTTGCTCCTATCTGTGTAGATGATTTTTAATTGGTTGAGTAGATGGAGGGCCCCCGTCTGCCACAACCTATGTATAGTAGTTTTTAATTTCATTTTCCTGCACTTCTTTTTGTTTTCATTTTCACATGTATACTAATGTACAGTTTGATTTCTGCAATTTTCATTTCTTTTGACATGTATAATATTGTACAGTTTGAATTATGCCTTTACATTTCCAGCATTTTTCAGAACTGATCGGTTTGTTCTTGCAGGTGTGTTAGGAGCCCGGGATAGTGTGTTTTTCTTTCTTTTTATCACTAGTGGCATTTGAAGTTGTCTTATCTAAACTGCTGATTTCTACCTTGACTTGCATTAGTTTCATTGCTTAGTTTACTTTATCATGTTTTGTCAAGTTGCTAATCTCTTGATGGTTCTTTTTATCATAATTCACTAACTTTCGTGGGACCAAAATATCATTTAATTGCAGCTTGGTTTATGTAGTTTTGGACTCATATTCCTAATTCACTCCTAACTCTATTTCACATGATCAATTTAGCTAAAGGCAGAATGTTAAGGGAGAATTAAGTAGTGTGATTTGTCACTTAATCTTTGCATTGCTTTAGATTCAATAGAGGAGTTAGAGTAGTGTTCTTGCTTCCAATTGAGTTAATGTAGATGTCATTTTCATTCTTATCAACAGTAAAGGTATTGGACTAGTGCCATTGGTCTTTTGTTTGATGCTTTACTTTCATTTGAAGCTTTAATTTCATTCCAAGTTATTGTTCAAGTTTCCTCTTTAAATTTCAAGAAGCATTTAGAAATCGTCACATACACACACATTCACTCACTTGGTTATAACTTCATCACATCACATTAGGAAGATAAGTCAAACACAAACTAAAAACGACAAAAAGAACTAGGAAAGGCTGCTTAAGTATATATTGTACACTTCACTTCATCAGCTTACGAGCCCCGGGTTGACAATTTATGATAGCAATTTAGACAACACTAAATTGACCAAACATTTTGGCATCGTTGCCAGGGAAGTGAAATTAGGTAGCCATTTTCTAAAAAAAAAAAAATTATGAAAATTTCAAGAAAGGGAAATTGATAACCTCTCAAAGTATGCTCTCCTCTTGCACCTAGAGTGAATCATCTGGAGGATCAGAAAAGAGAAAGTTATTGGTTTAATAGTTTCTTAAGTATGCTCTCTTCTTGCACCTAGAGTGACCTGGAAGATCAGAAAGAGAATTATTAGCTTGACTTGAAGAAAAACAAAAATGACATGCATAGAGCTAGAGATTCTAGGGGAAGGTTTTTAGCTAGAGCCAAGAGTTCGATTTTTACAAGTCCATCTACTTCAAGGGATAGACAAGAGACACCTCTCTCATCTCCAACTGACACTCCTAGCCCTAGGGTTCCCGGAATTCAAAGAGCAGGAGTCGACTCTCCCATACCTTCCATCGAGTCTGAATTAGAAAGAGATCCTTTCCTTCTTTCTCCAGAGAGGCAAATTATAATTGAAGAAGTAAAAACACCTGAAGAAGAAGGAGGGAATCTTTCTCATACACCCTTAGTAGAAGAACCAGAAGACTCTGAAGTTTCTGAGGAAACTACCATGGTAGAAGAAGAAGCACCTGGATTTGGTAGAGGTAGAGGTAGAGGAGGAGGAGGAAACAATGGAGGAGGTAGAGGTAATATTAGAGGAAATAGGGATGGGGATGACTCATTCGGGTTCCCTATAGTCGATGAGGATTCCCGAGCCACCATGAAGAACATCTCACCATCTGTCCTCCCGAACTTTCATGGATCAATGAATGAGGACCCTGAAACCTTTCTATTTGAGTTTGAAGTTGTATGTCGAACTTATGATTATCTGGACGACTCTCAAAAACTCAAACTATTTCCTTCAACATTGAAAGGACAAGCTTTGAAATGGTTCATGGGGTTACTCACTCAATCCATTAGGTCCTGGAATGATATGAAACAAACGTTTTTGGATAGGTACCTGGACTATTGTATGCCCACCAATCATAAGGATGAGGTATTCAAAATGGTACAAAAGGAAGATGAGACTTGGAGGAATTGATTGAAAGATTTCAATATAATTTGAAAAGAGAAAAAATGAGTAACTTGGATGAAGACACCTTGAAAGCCCTATTACTAAAAGCCATTAGAGATGAATGGATAGATCTTCTGAATATGATGGGGAAGGGAGATATATCTCAGCTTCCACTTTCTGATATAGCAGAATTATGTGTCCATCTCTCAAGGGGGAAATCCAAAACTCAAAAAGTGCCTAGAGATCCTTCTCTCCTGAGAGTAAACAAATTTGCAACTAGATCAGTAAGTAGGGCTGAAATCGGCAATATGCTTGATGAATTCAAAACTGACATCTTGGGGAGTCTTAGTGAACAATTAGACACCCTTAAGATCCACAATAAACAGAAAGCAGAAGCCGAAGCTTTGGCCATCTTTTGCCCAAAGTGTAAAAAGAAACATGCTCTAAGGGAATGTCCCTTGGATGCAAAAGTTGTAGAAACATGTGTAATTTGCTCAGAAAACCATGAGACCAAGGATTGTCCTTCAATTCCTGGGCTCAAGGCAGTCTTTCAAGAAGATCCGAATACACTTGAATCTCTTTGTTTTGTTGCAAGGAGACCTTGGCAAGGGCAACAAAATCAAGGGTTTAACAACTCTATGAATTTCCAACCCCAACCAAACTGGAACCCTTGGCAACAACCTTGGTCCCAACCTCAAAATCCTTTTCAATCTTGGATGCAAAGCATGCAAAATCCTTATGGGAGATTTGCTCAATTCTATCAATATCCTCCATCTTTTCAAAACCAGCAAGCTCCACAACTTCCAAATCAAAGTCAACAACTATCATTGCCATTCCCTCAACAACAACAACCTTCTCCACAAAATCAAAATTCTCAACTCTTGCTTCAATCCCAACAGAAGTCAAATCAACTTCCTTCTCAGCCATTGCCAAACCCCAATAATAGGAATCCTCAAAATGCTTACATGATGGAAGGTCAACCATTCCCTACCTATATGATTGTTCCTCTCAATGAAGTACAACTCAGATCAGGTAGAATCCTAGATCAACCTTCTATAAATGTTCAACAGCCAAGCATTTCTGAGGAAGAATCTCTTAAAGCCAATAAGGGTTCTGAAGCATCTCTTCAAAACCCAAACACTCAAAAAGAAAAAGAAAAAAGAAATGACCCCCACAACTCCCATAGTTGAGCAACCTACATCTTCATCCACTCCTCCTTTTCCTGAAAGGTTACAAATTGACAAAGGAGTGGAAAAACAAATTTGGCTGCCTGACTATAATTTTCTAGATGAATTGAAGAATGTCTGTATCAAGATTCCCTTGTTACAAGCCATTAAAGAGATTCCCATTCTAGCAAAAACAATAAAGGAGTTGAGCCTTAAAAGACCAGGAAGGAAACCAAGAGATACCAGAAGGATCCACTTGGTAGGAAAAATTGCATATATCATGATGGGAAAGATTACCATGCAGAAATATGTAGACCCTGGTAGTCCAATTGTCAAAACACATATCAATGGGGTAGAAATACCAAATACTTTGATTGATTTAGGGGCTGCTATCAACATTATGAATAGACAGACCATGGACCAGTTAAAACTTCCTAACATTCTCTTTACACCTACTTTACTGCAACTTGTAGACAGATCAATCATTAAACCTGATGGTGTATTGGAAGACATTCCAGTCTCCCTAGACTCTTGGGAATATCCAGTTGATTTTATGATTTTAACTCCCAAGAACAATCTAGGAGGACATCCTCTTATTTTAGGAAGACCTTGGCTAGCCACAGCTGATGCTTTCATAAGTTGTAGGTCTGGGGATATGTATATTTCTGATGGCAATTCAACAAAGAAGTTCAATCTGTATCCTCCAGCAAAATCAATTACAGAAGTAGGAGATAATGAGTGGGTTGATGATGAAGATACTATACAACCTGTCTTTACCATTTCTGAGATTAGTGAAGATAGTCAAATTCTGAACACATTAGAAAATTTTGAACCATCTTCAGAATATGACTCTACACAATTTCAGTTGGATTCTGACATAGAGTGTCTATCATCTAGACAAATGTCTCTTTTCTCTATGGAAGAATTTGGTAGTTCTGCCATTGAGATCTTTCCAGGAAAAACATTAAACATTAACAAAAACTTGGAAAAATCCCAACAGGAAGAGCTAACCAAAGTCTTGCAAAGAAATTCTACTGCTTTCGCATGGGAGTATACCGATATGAAAGGTATTGACCCTAAGACTTGCATTCATCACATCTACATTGAGGAAAATACTAGACCAATCAGACAACCTCAAAGAAGGATGAATCCAAACCTTAGCGAGATAGTGAAAGAAGAGCTCCAAAAGTTACTCAATGTAAACTTCATTTACCCCATTTTAGATAGCCGATGGGTTTCTCCCTTGGTTATAGTACCTAAAAAGAATGGCAAATGGAGGGTTTGCATTGATTACAGAGAATTGAACAAAGCAACCTTGAAGGATCATTTTCCTTTGCCCTTTATTGATCAAGTATTAGATACTTTAGCAGGCAAAAAGTATTTCTCATTTTTGGATGGTTTTAGTGGTTACAATCAAATTCAGGTAGCACCTGAAGATCAAGACAAAACCACATTTACTTGTCCATGGGGTACTTTCGCTTACCGAGTACTTCCTTTTGGATTATGCAATGCACCTGCTACATTTCAAAGGGCTGTACTAGGAATCTTTTCAGATCTAATTCATGATTGTGTAGAGGTCTACATGGATGATTTCACAGTTTATGGTAACACATTTGAAGAAGCATTAGGAAATTTGGAAAAAGTCCTAATTAGATGTAAAGAAACAAATATTTCATTAAGTCATGAAAAATGTTTTATGATGTTTACTGAAGGGATTGTTTTAGGACATCATATTTCAGGAGATGGAATTAAAGTTGATAGATCCAAAGTTGAAGTCATCTCCAAGTTACCTGTTCCAAATTGCCAGAAAGATGTTAGAAGTTTTCTTGGGTTTACTGGATATTATAGAAGATTCATTGAAAACTTCACCAAAATAGCATCTCCGCTCTTCAAATTACTTACCAAAGACTGTGAATTCAAATGGGATCCTCAATGTCAGACTGCATTTGAAACTTTAAATACAAGAATATCTGAAGCACCCATTTTGAGAGGGCCAAATTGGAAACTCCCTTTCCACATTTCTGCTGATGCTTCAGATACAGCTCTAGGAGCTGTCTTGGGACAAAAGGATTTGGTCCCTTATGCCATATATTACACCAGTAAAAATTTGACTCCCACTGAGTTAAATTATACTGTGACTGAAAAAGAATTCTTAGCCGTTGTTCATGCAATTAACAAGTTTAGACATTATATAACCAGCTATGAAACTTTTGTCCATACTAATCATTCTGCAATTAGATATCTTATGAAAAAACCTGTTACTAATGGCAGAGTTACAAGATGGCTTTTACTTTTACAAGAATTCAACATTACTGTCTTAGATAGACCAGGGAAACAAAACACAGTAGCTGATTTCTTGTCTAGAATCCAAAATACTAACGAAGATTCTCCTGTAGAGGATAAGTTTCCAGATGAATACTTGTTTGCAGTAACTACCAAAACTCCTTGGTATGCAGATATTGCTAACTATTTAGTTACAGGGAAGCTACCTCCACACTTATTTACTAATGAGAAAAGGAAAATCATTCAAGAGAGTTCACATTATTCTTGGATTTCTAATGAATTGTTCAAAACATGGCCAGATTGTATGATCAGAAGATGTGTTCGGGAAGATGAAATGCCTGACATCCTTAAGGCATGTCATGATGAACCGTGCGGCGGACACTTTGCTGACAAGAGGACGGCCTATAAAATCCTTTCTTTAGGATATTATTGGCCTTCTCTCTTTAAAGATACAAAGCAATATGTTAGAAGGTGTGACAGCTACCATAGAGTTGGGAGACCAACTCTTTCAAATGAAATGCCACTACAGCCACAGGTATGCATCGAACCCTTTGAGAAATGGGCTCTAGATTTCGTTGGACCTATTAATCCATCATCTAAGCAAAAGAAGTATATATTGGTTTGCACTGATTATGTTACTAAGTGGGTAGAAGCCAAGGCATTTCCTTCTGCCACTGAAAAATCAGTTGTTCAATTTCTTTTTGAGGATATTTTTACTCGTTTTTGTGTCCCAAGAGAAATTGTGACAGATCAGGGAAGTCAATTTACATCTAAATTGATGGAGAAGCTGATGGAGGAATACAAAATCAAGCACAGAACATCTACTCCACACCATCCGCAAGCAAATGGTCAAGTGGAATCTACAAATAAAGTTCTTGAAAGCATCATCACCAAGACTGTTCATCTTCACAGAAGAGATTGGGCAGAAAGGCTTCCTGAAGCCTTATGGGCCTACAGAACTACATGGAGGAACACAACAGGACATTCTCCCTATGAACTTGTTTATGGGAAAGAAGTCCTGCTCCCCATTGAGTTCCAAATCAAGACCTTCAAGATGGCAGTTCAATTGGGGATGAGCCTATCAGAAGCCCAAAAACACAGAATGGACCAGCTAAATGAGCTAGATGAAATAAGACAAGATGCAATTCTAAGGACCGATCTAGTTCAGCACCAAAGAACTAAGTGGCATGATCGACACATCAAAGAAAGAAAGTTTCAGAAGGGAGATTGTGCACTATTGTTTGATTCCAAGTTTAAGGACTTCAAAGGAAAATTTCAAACTCATTGGCTTGGACCATATGAGATTGATGAAGTCTTTAACAATGGAGCAGTTCGAGTAAAGACCATTGATGAGCTTCAGACTCCTCTCATTGTGAATGGCCACCGATTGAAAGTCTACCACAAGCCACTCTCAAAGGAGGAATTTGTTGAGTTGTTCCAAGAAGATTCTGCAATGAGGCTGGTGGAGAAGAATTCTTCTCCTCCATCAGCCTGATCCTTGGTTCTTTCAGTTAAAAAAAAAAAAAAATGTTATATAAGCCTGAAAACCAATCTTGGATTGGCAGTTTTATGCAGAAAATATAAGGTGAAAATCAGGGTCACCTGACACTTTATATTTTCCAAAAAAAAAAAAATCTCACTTTCTCTTTCCATCTCATCCGCCATTTCATCCATTTCATCCATCTCATCATTTTCATTCCACTTCATTTTCTTCCAGTTCATTCATTCCATCTCATTTTCACCAATAAAGTCCCTCTCAGGACTATTCCATTCAGTCAAGTTGTTTTAATCCTGTTTGTGCAGGCAGAAAAGTGTTCCTGCAATTTCCGGAGCTAGGAGCCAATTCCGCAGCTGATATCAAGATTCCGCAGCCAACACACTCTGCCCCTGCAAATAAAACAACTCTATTTTCAAAAAGATTTTTTTTTTTTTTTTTTTTTCTCTTTGCAGTCAGAAGCACCATCATCGAAGAGCAAGGACACCTACAAAGTCAGCAACAAATCAAAGGTTAACCACCATAATCAACAAAGGGATCAAATGCAAATGCATGAAGGTATGTTCCAAATTTTTAACCAACAGTTTGATATCATTTATGTATAGTTTTCAAATCATGGTAGGAGGCACTTAATGTAATGATTGATAAGATCCTCGTCCACTCCTTGTCCATGATTCTGCGTAATCCACCTCACCACCTTCCTAACGGTTCCCTAATTGCTGTTGATTCGAACTTAATACGAGCCGCTCTTCCATTAACTGCTCGTACCTCAGTGACGTGTACTGATGTACTATAGCTCTCCAAATGATCATTTCCGCAGCCAAGTGTACGCAGCCACCCGACGTTCAGGGATTTGGCCGTTGTATCCTCCACTCATAACTCCATTTCTCGCATGCATAACCTCATCTTCGTATTGTTATCTACTCCCTCACTCCACCGTTTTCACTCTCGTTTCCATACACCACTCTCGTTTTACCATAAACCTCTCTGTTTTATTTTCCTCACCGCTCCATTCAAAACCCCGATCACCAGTCCTGCACCTCACAGTTCATTGCATCACGGCCACTCTGTTATAGCCGTAATTCCCACTGTTAAGCACTATTTTCCCGTGAAGCTTTCTCCTCCAGTGTTCAAACACCACTGTCAGAGCTGTAAGTGAATTGATAATCGAAATGGGAAAATTTTTAAGAGCAGAACTGGAGGGTTCGAAATTTTTAGAGGGCTACCCACAGACAAAGCAAGCCCTGCAGAAAGCCAAATGGTTAAAGTTCATCCAGAAATTTAAAGGGTACAATAAAGAGGTGACAAAGGCATTTGCCTGGTCATTTAATGGAAATACAAATAATGTGGAGGTAGGAGACCTGCAGTTCACCATCACAGAGAGCACTTTGGCCACAGCAACCGGTTTGCCTCAAAAAGGAGAACGCTGGTTCAAAAACAGAACAGTTGAAGATCAAGAGTGGAAAAATATGCTGAAGAATCCAGGTATGGATACCTCCATTTTCACTAAGGGAATCCCTGTACGTGTTATTAAGGAAGAATGGACTTCATTACTGTTACTTGTTCAAAAATTTTTTACATGTGAAGGCCGCTTTGGTGTCATGTATATATACCATGCAAGAATCATGATGCACTTTATGGATGACCATGCTATCAACCTACCTTATTTCTTGTTAGCTAGTCTAAGGAAGATGAGTGCCACTGTTCAGAAACACGTGGGAAACATTGAACCCCACTTGTATCATCATGGACTCATTAAAATTTTAATTGAGGAGCAGTTGAAAACTAAAAATGATACATGGGAGAAGTTTCTAGTTAGAAACCATTTTCAAGAGATAGTTGAAGCTTCTAGCAGCTCTCCTAGGATACCCAAGAGAATTAGGAGAGGAAGGAGAGAATTCAATTCTCAAGAAACTGATATAGAAGAGACTGTTGCCCAAGACACTGCTGTAGAAGTTGAAGAAACTGCCCAAGAGATTGTTGCAGAAACTCTTCAAGAAATTGCCCAAGAAATTGCTCAAGAAAAGAAAAAGGGAGGCAGAGCTAAGAGACAAAAGAGGGATAAAGGGAAAGCCATTGTGCAAGAGTCATACCCTTCACCTGAGGCCTCAATTGAAGAAGAATCCCAAACACTAGCTGATAGACTTGCTCAACTCCATGCTACTGCCCTCTCCAAAAGAAACAAAAAGAAAAACAAAACAATCAGCCAAAGAGTACTAGCATGCAAGTGAGAAGAAGCAGTAGACTTATAGAGAAGAGTGTGACTAAAGAGAAACAGTCCCATTTCATTGATTTGGGCACACCTGAGAAGACTCCAATTCGACTAGATATTGAGCTAAGTCCTCCAAGAGAGGAAAGTCCTTTCCAGCAAGAGAGAGAAAGCAGTTTTCAAGGATTTGAATTTAGGCCAAGACAAACACCTGACATTGACCCTGACCAGCAGAAGGCATATGATTATTTGGAAACATTAGAGCAATCTGCAGCCGGTCCTAGCACTGTCTTGCCCCTAGAAAAACAGGTTCAATCTCTGAAGCAAGAAGTATTTGAGCTAGAAGTCCTGAATCGCCATATCAAACAGGAAAACGAAGCATTGAGAGAACAGAGCAAAGTGGACAAAATGGTCCACGACAACACAATGCTTCATTTGGGTCTTTGGCAGAGAAAGAACAGGAAATTGAAGAGGAAATGCAAGAAATTGAGCAGGGCCTTGGTTAACTTGAAATTCAGGTGCTTGGTTAGGAAACCAAGAGCAAATTTGGCAACAAGGAGGAAAGGGAGAAGGTTGGATGTCTTGGCAGAGGCATCTGAACATGTGGACTGAAAGATTATGACAAATTTTTGGTTGCATGAGGACATGTAACACCCTCACAGTGGGGGTATGTTGAGCCTCAAACCTGCACGCATTTACCTATCCTCCCAACAACTTTTTCCTACTCACTTCTCTCTTTTGTCATCATTTCCTCCATCAACTTGTTCAATTCATTGCATTATATGTCTTTTTAACATGATTTGTTGACTATGATAATGATTGACTGTTGGTTTGGAATTTTGGTACAAGTGCTGCAATTCCGCAGCTAATACAGCGTTTCCGCAGTCGATCAGAGATTCCGCAGCCATTTTCTTGTTTGCTATGTTCCACGTGTCCTCCAAAGGAAAAGGCCACATGGCCAAGTTGGTATGACTGTGTACATGGTTCGTGTGCTATCAGCTAAGCCAACTCGCTCATATATACCCCCGGTCAACGCAGATGTAACAATGGTCAAACAGCAAGGTTTCAAGTGGTGGCACGGCTCTGCGTGAGCAGGTAAAGCACGGAACCACAGCTGGCATCTTCTTCGAGCCACGAAGACGGCAGGGGACAAGAATCTAACCATGGATTTATCATCCACGATGACCGTTTCCTCAAACAGTGCACGGTGCTGCTGCGTGTCTTTTGCACAGTTAATTAGTTAGCTGGTTGTTAGCTTAGTTTACACAGAAGACAGTTTGTCTCTGCTGCTATAAATAAAGCGTTTGCATACGCTTAGTAGTTAGTCTTCAAGTTCAGTTTTTGACTGTAATCATTTTGTTTATAAAACTCTGCTTTAAAGACTGTTTTATACAGCGTTTACACTTTTGTATTTTGTGACATGCTGATTTAATATCAAGAAGACTGTTTTGCTCCTATCCGTGTAGCTGATTTTTAACTGGTTGGGTAGATGGAGGGCCCCCGTCTGCCACAACCTATGTAAAGTAGTTTTTAATTTCATTTTCCTGCACTTCTTTTTGTTTTCATTTTCACATGTATACTAATGTACAGTTTGATTTCTGCAATTTTCATTTCTTTTGACATGTATAATATTGTACAGTTTGAATTATGCCTTTACATTTCCAGCATTTTCCAGAACTGATCAGTTTGTTCTTGCAGGTGTGTTAGGAGCCCGGGATAGTGTGTTTTTCTTTCTTTTTATCACTAGTGGCATTTGAAGTTGTCTTATCTAAACTGCTGATTTCTACCTTGGGTTGCATTAGTTTCATTGCTTAGTTTACTTTATCATGTTTTGTCAAGTTGCTAATCTCTTGATGGTTCCTTTTATCATAATTCACTAACTTTCGTGGGACCAAAATATCATTTAATTGCAGCTTGGTTTATGTAGTTTTGGACTCATATTGCTAATTCACTCCTAGCTCTGTTTCACATGATCAATTTAGCTAAAGGCAGAATGTTAAGGGAGAATTAAGTAGTGTGATTTGTCACTTAATCTTTGCATTGCTTTAGATTCAATAGAGGAGTTAGAGTAGTGTTCTTGCTTCCAATTGAGTTAATGTAGATGTCATTTTCATTCTTATCAGCAGTAAAGGTATTGGACTAGTGCCATTGGTCTTTTGTTTGATGCTTTACTTTCATTTGAAGCTTTAATTTCATTCCAAGTTATTGTTCAAGTTTTCTCTTTAAATTTCAAGAAGCATTTAGAAATCGTCACATACACACACATTCACTCACTTGGTTATAACTTCATCACATCACATTAGGAAGATAAGTCAAACACAAACTAAAAACGACAAAAAGAACTAGGAAAGGCTGCTTAAGTATATATTGTACACTTCACTTCATCAGCTTACGAGCCCCAGGTTGACAATTTATGATAGCAATTTAGACAACACTAAATTGACCAAACAGAATCTTAGGGGAATATTTTTCAGTGAATCTTGAGGGAATCTAAATATTCCTTAGAGCTACATAGATCACTTTCTTAGAATAGGGTCAAGTTTATAATTGTTTGACATGATTTCATGCCAGGATTCCAATGTTGATGTCCATTTCTACATCTGAGCTTTTCATTTTTAGTCCATGTGGGAAAATGGAGGTATAAGGGTCATTTATGTAAATTTGATAGTAATTCATTTATGTTGCCATTTAATGAAGGAGGCCTCCCAACATTGAGCAGGGCCCGAAGATGTAGCCCACTAGGTGAACTCTATAATCAAATCGCTTTGTGCCTTTGATCTTGTGGTTATCTTTTATTTCGTATTCTTTTCATGTGTTTAAGTTACTTTGTTACATGCTATTTTATATGCAATTCTATATGCATCCATGACATAAAAGATCTTGATCAAGTTTGGTATCATAGCAGCTCTTCTTGATGCGAGTTGCATGAGTGAATGGTAACTAGGAACAAGCTCCAAAGAGGAGAAGGAAAACTCAACTAATTTGATCCCGAAGTGGGGCATGCACCATGAAGATGAAACATGGCATATGAGGAAGCTCAAATGGAGGAAGAGATAAATTATCACAATATATTCTTCTTCATGACAGAAAAAAATGACAAGTTGTTTTAAGAATATGATAATACAATCAAGCCTGAGAAGAAAGAACAAGAGGACCATGCCTCAGTAAATCATGAAGGTGGAAGAGGAGAGCCTCCTGAACCACCCTCTCCATCCTCTAGTGACATTTCTTCTTCTTCTTCTTCATCACTTTAACAGGAATCATAGGAATACATCTAAGAAGCCATCTTTTAAGCTAGATGTAAAGTTTGATTTACCCGCATATAATGGAGAATGTAATTTGGAGAAAATAAACAATTGGATTAAACATATCGATGTTTATTTCCTGATTTAGCAAGTCGAGGAGGATGAGACCAAGATTCAATCAGCATCTCTTTGGCTAAGCGACACAACTCTCATATCATGGGAGAGGAAGTTACAAAAAGGCAACAAAAGCTTTTGTAATTTCCCTTCTTATTGCTCCAATTTTGTTTTTGCATGAAAAGATCAATTTAATCCTTTGGGTTATCCATAAAACGCTTTAATGGAATGGAAATATTTGATACAAGGAAAAGGTCAAAATGTACAAATCTTCACAGAAGATTTTAGAAAACAAGCTTTGAATTTGCGCATTTCACTTGATTCACCTGAAACTGTAACAAAGTATATTGGTGCTTTACATAATTACATCAGGCATTCTTTGTTTTTATTTGAGCCTACTACTGTTGATGCATCTAGTGTAAAGGCCATTCACCAACAAAGCAGGGGAAAGAATAATAAAGAAGATCAACTGAAAAAATCATCCTTCAAACCTCATAATGGCAAGTTCAAAGGAAAAGGCAAGGGAAAGGACAAGAAGGTGGCTACAACGAAGAAGTAGGAAGGAGCAAAGGCATGTTGCACACTTTGCAGGAAGGAAGGCCATGATGATGAAAATTGTTGGAAGTTGAACCCAAAGTTAAAACCAAAGAGATTTGGTGGGAAGAACAATTAAAAGATGACGGAAACCATGTAGTAGGACCTTGGATCTTATTCTAGTGATGAGACATAGATCACAACAGTGGGAAAACAAGGTACTCTTTCTCTTCATGATAATGAAAATTATGAGTTGCATGCAAGTACAAGTTCTTCAAATGATTCTCTTATTAATCAATGAAAGAGGACTGAATTGTTCCACATTAGAGTCATAATGAAACATACTAAAGTGGAAACCTTGTTTGATCTAGGCTCACAAGAAAATTTGATTTCAAAATCCTTGGTTAAGAAGTTAGGGTTAGAGACCAAGCCTCATCTAAAACCCTACCCTCTGGTTGGGTGTGTGATAAAGCCAAATTACATGTAACCAAGCAATGTAGAGATAGATTTGTGATTGCATCCAAACTAGTAGATGAGGTTGATCTTGATGTTGTAGCCTTCGATATATGTGGTATTGTATTGCGGAGTCCATATTTGTATGACAGGAAAGAAGTTTTATTTCACCATGAAAACAAGTATCATCTCACAAAAGATGAGGTGGAATACATTGTTTGAGATCATCGTGCCAAAATTAGTGCCAACCTTGTAAGTTCAGGTCAAATGAAGAGATTGATCAATTCCAAAAAAGGGTGCATGCTCATGGTTGTGAGAGAAAAATATGCAGATACATTTGAAGCTTTCCAAGGTTGTGATCCCATTCATAAAAAGGAATTGTATGATTTTTTTTAAAACTGGAATGGCCTTTTTCAGGAACCAAGTGGGTTGCCTCCAAAACGTGAGGTCCAACATGAGATTCACTTACAATAGGATGCTCCTTTACCCAACATTGGTATGTACAAGTTGTCATCCATTGAGATGGAGGAGATTAAGAAGCTAGTGTAGGAAATGTTGAACCAAGGAGTTATAAGGCCAAGTTCTTCTCCATGCGGTTCACCTATTGTGTTGGCGCCAAAGAAGGATGGCACATGGAGGATGTATGCAGACTACAAAGCACTCAAAAAAATATAGGAGAAGAATTGGTACCCTCTCCCTCATATTGATGATTTGTTAGATCAATTGAAAAATGATGTCTATTTTATAAAAATGGACTTGTGCAGTTGCTATCATTAGGTCAAGATTGTAGAATAGGATGTATGGAAGACTGCATTCAAGACAAAATAGGGGTTTCTTGAATGGTTGGTGATGCCATACGAGCAACGCAATGCTCCGACCACATTCATGAGGGTGATGAATGATATTTTCTAACCTTTTCTTGATGATTTTATACTTATGTATCTTGATGACATTATTTTCTTTAGTAGAACATGGGAATATCATGTGAGTCATTTTAAAAAGGTGCTTGATGTTTTGCAAAAAGAAAAATTGTATGTAAAAGTGTCTAAGTGTGAATTTGGTAAGACATCTTTGGTTTACTTGGGTCACATTTTCAGAGGTGGAAAATTAAAAATAGGTCCTTCTAAAATTGATGTGATTCTAGAGTGGCCTAAACCTGCCAATGTTACAGAGGTTCATAGATTATTGGGTGCAATACAATACTAGAGAAGGTTCATTGGCAACTTCTCCATCATTGCATCCCCCTTACATGATTGACAAGTGTGAAGCAAACCTTTCAGTGGGGAGGAAAGTAGAAGAAAACCATTAATACACTGAAAGAGAAGATCAATACCACACCATTTTTTGCCTTACCTAACCTCTAGAAGACTTTTTAGATCGAGACATATGCCAATGGGTACACCATGGGAAAAGTGTTGATCTAGCAAAGGAAACATCTATGTTACCATTCAAAGACATTCTCCAAAGTTATTGTGAACTATCCCACATATGACAAGGAATTATATGCCTTGATTCAAAGCCTAAAAAAGTGGAAGCACTATTTGATTGGCAAGGAGACCATCATTCACACATATCACTAGCACTTGTCATACCTCCAGTTAGAAACCAAGCTTCAACAAACACGTCATTTCATATGGATGGGATTCCTCCAATAGTGTCACTTTGTAATAAAATACAAGGGAACCAGCAAAAAAATGGCAGATATGCTTTCTCATCCTCCTATTTCTACATCTATAGTCTTGTAAAATTCCTCTTTATATTTTGAAGGTTATGCTGAAAAGTATGTTGATGACAATTCTTTTAAGGAGATTTATGCAAATATGATGTATGGATCATAGGTAAATATCTACCATTTGCAGGGAAAATTGTTGTACCACCTTGGAAATTTTTTTATCCCCGCCAATGATAGAATACATGTAACCAGAGAGGCACATACCTCTCTTGTATTAGATCATTTTGGTATAGGGAAAACTTTGTGTCATTTGCAGAGGTTGTGTTATTGCCCTCACATGAAAAATATTATGACTCGATATCTAAAGGGATGCATGTTGTGTTTAGTTGGCAAGCCCACTAATAGAAAATTGGGGCTCTACACACTACTCCATGTCCCGAATCATCCATGGGAAAGTGTGTCAATGGATTTTTTTGGCATTTTCCTTTTTCTAGGAGAGGTCATGGCTATTTGTATGTCATTGTGGATTGAGTTAGCAAAATTTGCATCTTAATGCCTTGTAAAAAGTAGGTCACGATAGAGCGTACTGCTCATCTCTTCTTCTAATATGTATGGGTCCACTTTGGGTTGCCCGCATCCATTGTGTCTGATCAAGATTCTCACTTTCTTAGAGATTTTTGGACAAGTTTATGGAGAATGATGGACACGAATATGAAAAGGAGCAGAACATTTCATCCTCAGACTGATGGAAAAATAGAGGTTGTCAACCACACAGTGATACATTTACTCTGAGGTTATTGTGGCAAGCATCCGAAGTTGTGGGTCGAACAACTTCCTTATGTACAACATGCATAAAATCAAGCAATGTATTCATCTACCTAGATATCACCATTCGAGACATGCTTTGGACATTTTTCAAAGGATCCCTTAGACATGGTCTTTGGGAGATATGAATATTATAGTGGGAAACATGATAGGGACAAATCTTGGAATTTCATTTAGTGGATTCAGATGATTCACTAGGCAGTGTAGGAGTAGTTGGAGAAAACTCAAGCTCAATACAAACCTCGACATGAAAAACACCGAGTCGATCACCAGTTCCAGGTTAGAGACAATGTGTGGCTCCACATTAGCAAAGATAGAATGAAAGGGGAAGGAAATAAGTTGATACCAATCTGATATGGTCCATTCACCATACTAGAGAAGATTGGAGACAATGCTTTTCATCTTTCTTTTCTAGCATACATTTAGATGTACTCAATGGTGAACTTTCAAAACTTGAAGCTTTACTAGCCTCCTTTGATCATGGACACTGAAGAGGCTAGACATGTTCCTATAGTGGACAAATTTGCACCTGAGTACTTTAACAATCTACCTCACAATATCATTATTTACAAGAAGGCCAGTTCTTCACTACGAGGAGACATGGAGTACCTTTGTGTTTTTTTCAAGGGAATGCATCTGAGTAAGGCTCAATGGGTTGAAAAGGAGAAAGTGAGGGAGAAATTCCCTCACTTTCCAGTTGACTGATAAATATTTTTCTGGCCCAAAAGTTTGTTAGTGGGGAGGAATGATCCAGGTGGCTCTAGAAATAGAAGTGACCTTGAAAATGCTCAAAATTCGAATTCATTGAATTGAAGTGAAATTGGGACTAGATCATAGTGCTTGTCATCCTAATTCCAATGGCATGAATGGAACTCAAATCTAGGCTCATATGCTCAAGATATTCTTGGTCAAAGTTTTGGTCAAACTAGGCCAAGTGGCAGTCATTAACGAGGAAACAATTTGGCAAAGGGTTGCACATGAAACCCAGTGGTCAGAATGGGTGAATTTATCGCCTCTTTAATTTGTCCATTGAACCTTAAAAATTGCCACCAATATTTTACCCATTATGGTTATATATATAGATATATATATATATATCTATATATATATATATATAGATATATATATATATATCTATATATATATATATATATAGATATATATCTATAATATATATATATATATATATATATATATATATATATATATATATATATATATATATATTGTATGTTTTAACCTCGTATAGAAGTTACTTGCATATGAATTCTAAAACACAGAAAATAAAAAATGCGAGAGCTTAACACATACACAGAGATTTTCCCCTGGATCCCAAAACCGGGACTACTAGCTTGATTTTTCATTATATTCCTTTCAATTTTATAATACATATTTATACATACTGAAGCATCCAATACCATGGACCGAAAACTATTGCATCCAATACCATTGACCGAAAACCATTACGTCCAAAAACATGTGCGAAAATCATGCACAAAACCATAGGTGGGTCTGCTCAACCTAACATAGGGTTCAAAACCAAAATTTTCCGGGGTGCTGCCCCAGACCCCATAAAGTGGGGTTATGGGTACACCTCATACCCCCTGTGGTCCCCCCCGCTACACAATCGGTGCAATGAAGGGGGGCTCCACCCCCCCTCTAACCCCCCTGTGAACTACGTGAGCTAGTTGTGGAAAGAATATAACGCAACCCAACATTCTCCCACTTGTTGTTTTCTTTCCACAGGGGGCCATAATAGAGCTTACTCATTTTTCCAGCCCTGAAATGCCCATTTTTTCCATACACCAAGATAATTTCTCAGAGCTCACAGATTTTGTTAATGCATCTGAAGTATTCTTCAAAGTGTCCACCTTTACCAGCAACACCTTTTTATCTTCTATCATATCCCTCACAAAGTGATACTGAACATCAATGTGCTTTATTTTTGAATCATATGCGGGGTTCTTTGCCAAGAAAATTGCACTTTGGTTGTCACAGTCTATCCTTATAGCTCCCTATACTAACCCCATACTTGAACACAATCTATACAACCAAACTTCTTCCTTTCTTGCATGAGTGGCTGCCATGTATTCTACCTCTGCAGTTGATAGTGCCACTATAGATTGTTTCTTACTCATCCAACTGACTACCCCTCCAAATAGGTTAAACACATACCCACTTGTAGATATTCTCTGATCCAGATCTCCAGCCCAATCAACATCAACAAAGCCATGAATATCCAACACTCTATCCAATCCTGTTCTTCCTTGGTAGCACAAACCATAATCACTAGTGGCACGCAAATACTTGAAAACCCGCTTCACTGCTGTCCATTGCTCCTTTCCTGGTTTTGACATAAACCTGCTCAATACTCCCACTACATGTGCAATGTCTAGTCCATTACAAACCATTGCATACATCATGCTACCGACTGCACTTGCATATGGAACACGGGACATGTCCTCTTCCCCTTCTTGTGTCTTGGGACACTGTTTAGCAAATAGACTCACAACTACAAGAATAGGAACCTTCACCAGTTTACTATCCTGCATATTAAACCTCTGCAGTATTGTCTCGACATACTTACTCTGGTTTAACCAAAGCTTCCTCTTTACCCAATCTCTTTTAATTTCCATGCCCAAAATATAGTTTGCAGCACCAAGATCTTTCATGTCGAATTTGGAGGACAATTGGGTCTTCAAATCCTGGATAATTTCTTTGTCATTTCCAACCAGCAAGATATCATCCACATACAAGACAAGTTAAGTAACACGATCACCAATTAATTTAAAATACACACAATGATCTGCTTTTCTTTTAGTGAAGCCAAGTCCTAGTATAAATGTATCAAATTTCTGATGCCACATCCTTAGTGACTATTTTAACTCATACAGAGACTTCTTTAACTTGCATACTAGTTCTTTCTTATCCTTCACCGCAAAGCCTTCAGGTTGCTTCATGTATATCTCCTCTTCTAGATCGCCATAAAGAAATGATGTCTTCACATCCATCTGTTCTACCTCAAAATCAAAAGCAGCAACAATAGATAAAAGTAATTTAATAGAATTTACCTTGGAAACAGGAGAAA
This sequence comes from Pinus tabuliformis, assembly GCA_031772625.1. Taxonomy (NCBI): domain Eukaryota; kingdom Viridiplantae; phylum Streptophyta; class Pinopsida; order Pinales; family Pinaceae; genus Pinus; species Pinus tabuliformis. The sequence goes on from CM062819.1 coordinate 387,296,496, forward strand.
AAATATCACCGAAATCAATTCCCGACACCTAGGAATAACCTTTTGCTACCAACGAGATTTGTATTTCTCCACTTTTCCTTCTACATTTTTCTTCTTTTTGAACACCCATTTGTTGCCAATGGGTTTCCTTCCAGCTGGCAACTCCACCAAATCCCAAGCCTCATTTTTGTGCAAAGATGCCATTTCATCAACCATGGCCTCTTTCCAAAGTTTTCCATCCTCTGAATCTACTGCTTCCTTCATAGCTCTGGGATCATGATCAGTAATAGATAAAGTGAAGTTTGAATAGAAAGTAGATGGACTATACCTTTCTAGCTGCCTTCTTTCTCAAACTAATCTTCTCACAGCCGAAGTTTGTGGCTCTTCATCTTCTGATTCCTCCTCTATTGTAGAGTCTGATTCTTCCTCCTTAAGCTCAAACTCTATCTTCTCAAGTTCCTTTGGTTGGACTTCATGTTTAATAACATCTTTCACCTCTCTGAACACCACATCTTGGTTGTACACAACCTTCCTTGTTACTTGGTTCCAAAGCTTATAACCCTTTAAAACATCATTATACCCAATAATGATGCACTTTTCAGATTTACTATCGAACTTGGTTCATTTCTCCTTTGTAACATGTACATATGCATCACATCCAAATACCCTTAGATGTAAAAGAGAGGGTTTCTTACCAGTCAATACCTCTTGTGGATTCTTATCCTCCAACGCTAATGAAGGTGACATGTTGACCAAGTAACATGTAGTAACCACCGCCTCTGCCTAGAATTCATGTCCTAACCTGACACCACTGAGCATGCTTCTTGCCATTTCCATTAACATATTATTAATTCTTTATGCAACTCCATTTTGGTGAGGTGTATATGGATTAATCTTCTGTCATGATATACCACACTTCTTACATAATTCTTCAAATTCTTTGTTGCAAAACTCTCCACCATTATCTGTCCTCAGCACCTTTATCTTCTTCTCTATCTAGTTTTCCATGAGAGAATTCTTTAAACCTGTCAAAGGCTTCGTATTTCTTCTTAAGGAAATATATCCATGTATTCCTTGAGAAATCATCTATAAATGATACATAGTATAGACTTACCCACTGATGGAACCTTCACGGGTCCAAACACATCACTCTGCACAAGCTTTAATATATGTTTCACCCTCTTACCACCAGAAGGGAAACTCACCCGATTCTACTTCCCATATACACAATTTTCATAGAAATCAAAATCGAGAGAGCTATTACTCATACCTTCTATTATACCTCTACCATGAAGTATTCGAAGGCCCTTCTCTCCAATATGTCCAAGCCTTTGATGCAATAGCATGGTCTTCTCTCTAGAGACCACTAGATTTTCTGCTCCACTTTTAGGAACCACAAAACTATTGCACCCATCAATAACAGTGCTACCTTGTAGCTTGTACAAAATTCCAATCCGAACTCCGCACATCAACACCAGTTCTCTCTGAACCATTTTGCAGGTATCCTTCTCGAACATTGCTTTTACACCTGCATCATCTAACTTTCTTACAAAAATCGGATTTCTGGCCAATGCAGGAATATGCAGAACACCCAGAAGTGTTCTAACCCTTCCACCTTGCAACTTCAATTTTACTTTTCTGTGACCAATAATTTTAGCTTTCCTGTCATCCCCCAAGAAGACATCACCACCATCGTATTTCTCATACTCGCCGAACCACTCTCTATGGGGAGTGAAGTGAAAGGATGCACCTGAGTCAATCAACCAAGCCTCATGATCTACATGTGTACTTGAAGAAGCCAAGTAAACATCCCCACCTTCATCTGAGGTGGTTTTCACCTCTGTAGAAGGAGCCTCATCAGATCCCTTTCCTTTTTCAGGAGATTTAGATTTACAGTCCCTTTTGAAGTGGCCTTCCTTTCCACATTTCAAGCACACCACCTTTACAAGTTTTCCTGGAGATTTAGATCTCCCTCTAGATTTAGATCTCCCACTCAATGACTTATTTTTATTTCTGTTCTGGTACTATCCTCGTACAGACAAGGCATCACCATTCTGGCTCTCCATATTATTCCGTCTCATCTCCTTTGTCGGCAAGGCTAAGACTATTTGATCAAACTGCAAGGCATTTTCATTGCTACCTATTGTAATAACCAGACTATCCCACAAATCTGGTAGAGAAAAAAACAAACTGATGCACTTATCTTCATCTGAAATTTTAATATCAATAGATGCTAACTGAATTACCACAGTATGAAAGTGTTTTGATGCTCTGTCACCGAGTCTCCATCTTTCATCCTCAGGTTATACAGCTTTTTCTGTAGGAACAGTTTATTCACCAGAGACTTAGATTGGTACAAAATCCCTAACTTGTCCCACAAAGCCTTTGTTGTAGCTTCCCCTGATACATTTAGCAATATTGAATCTAAGACACACAATCGTATTGTGCTCTTTGCCTTCCAATCAAAATTCTTCATTCTTCATCGAACACTCTTGTTGGTTTAGTACCCAAATCTACCACGATCCACTAATCTTTATCCACCAATAGATACTCCATCTTTAGTTTCCACAACTCAAAACTCTGACCATTAAATTTCTCGATCTCTATCTTTTCACTGCTCGCCATCTTCTTTCACCACCAGAATTGATCTCGTAGATCTCCCACTAAACAGGGTCTACCACAGGCCTGAGCCAAACCCCTTAGCAACAAAGGTATCCCCTTGAAGCCAAAAATACCTCTGATACAAAATGTAGGTTTTAACCCCGTACAGAAGTTACCTGCATACAAATTCTAAAACACATAAAATAAACAATGCGAGAGCGTAACACATAAAACACATATACACAAAGATTTTCCCTTGGATCCCAAAACTGGGACTGCTAGCTTGAGTTTCCATTATATCCCTTTCAATGTTATAATACATATTTATACATGCCGAAGCATCCAATACCATGGACCGAAAACCATCGCATCCAAAAACATGTGCAAAAATCATGCACAAAACCATAGTTGGATCCGTCCAACCTAACATAGTGTCCAAAACCAAAATTTTCCAGGGTGCTGCCCCGAACCCCATAAAGTGGCGTTATGGGTATGCCTCAAACCCCCTGTGGTCCCCCATCACTACATAATCAGCGCAATGAAGGGGGGCTCCACCCCCCTTCTAACCCCCCGATTAACTACGTGGGCTAGTCATGGAAAGAATATAACACAACCCAACAGATATACATACAAATGCGGTGGCGAGCCGCCACCCCTAGTGACATTGGTTAATTATTATAATGTGGTGGGCAGGCCACGCACCATTGGACAAACCTAATGCACTATTTAATGGCCAATGTTAAAAAAGGGTCGGTGGGTATCGAACCCATGCTAGCCAGCCCGCCCATCGACGACCCTACCAACTAAACAATATGTCGTTTTAAACAAAGTTGAAAACCACTAAACAAATGTCGCTGAAACATTGTGACAAATGTTGCCTATTTAAACAATGACCAAGCCATATTTGGGGCATGATAGGTTTTGAACCAGGTCGACCCCAAACCAAAAACTTAACTTTTCTTTCACCAACCAACAGGTCATTCAACCATTTTTTAGAATCTCCCCCAATGCGTTGTAATATAAACCTTGATCAATTGTTCGATGGAGGAGGAGTGGCAGAATCGAGTAGTAGAGGACAAATTTGCAGGTGGAATTAGGAGTGCGCCCAACCTAGAACTATGCCCAACTAGGCACGAATTTTGAGAAATATTCCTAGAGAGACTTGGGAGAATATTTCTGCAAGGAATCTTGAGGGAATCTAAAGATTCCTTAGAGCTACAGAGGTCAATTTCTTAGAACAGGGTCAATTTTATAATCATTTGACATGATTTCATGCCACAAATCCAATGGTGATGTATGTTTCTACATATGAGCTTTTCATTTTCAGTCCATGATGGAAAATGGAGGTATAGGGGTCATTTATGTAAATTTGATTATAATTCATTTCTACTTCTATTTAATGAAAGAGACTTCCCCACATTGAGTAGGGCCTAGAGCCATAGCCCACACCGGGTGAACTGCATAATCAAATCGTTTTGTGCATTTGATCTCATGGTTGCTTTTGCTGTTCACTTCTTTTCATCTATTTAAGTTACTTGGTTACATGCTATGTTATATGAAATTATATATGAATCCATGAAGTAAAATATCTGTATCATTGACCATAGTCCTTCTTCTTGTTCTTTTCTCCACAAATCGAAATTTTCATAGTTTATTTGCTAAGTTTCTTAGTTTCCTCCCCTGTAGGATTAGGGAACTGATCTCTATCGTAGTAATGGGATTATACTAAAGCTCAACCTTGAAAATAGTTAACTTCATAGCCCTTCCTCCCATTTGATGTACTATGTTTTTCTTCCCTTCTGCTCTAAATTTGGGCTTTCTCCTTACTTTCCCACCAGTGCAGAACTTAGTCTTATGCTTGGATTGTTCATAGAAACATTTCATCTTTTCAATGGTGTCCTCTAGAGTTTTTAGCTCATCAAAATTTATTCTATCCATGCAATCCTATGACAACCCAATGATATACCACTATGTTTTTATATTCTCATCCTTGATGTAAGGCACGTACCTCAACAACTGCAATAATTTATTTTATATTCATTAGCTATTAATTTCCCTAATTTGTGATCATGGAACTCCTTGATCTTGCTATCATAGTTCATTTTAGATAGGTACTTCTTCCAAAATTATCTCTCAAATATCCTCCATGACAACTCCTTTCCTCTAATGTATTTGACATTCCTTGGGTTTTCCCACCAAATATCATCCTTTCCTTATAAAATAAAAATAGCTACCCTTGTCTTCATATTCTTAGAGTAATCACGTAACTTGAAGTACTTCTTCATTCCTAGTAAGAATGCCTCTACTTCCTCGTCCTTTTTCACCTCTCCATTAAATGTAGGAGGTTTTTCCTTCTTAAATTCTTCTGACATTGAATCTTTCTCTTTTGTTTTTTTCTTGCAATGTCTCTTGGTTTTTCCACTAGACAGTTGATCATGACTTATTATTCTTCTCTCTAGATTAATTAGTGGAGTTCCTCTTCTCATTGTATCTTCGCTTTCTTTCTTATTCTTTTTCTTAGACCAGTTTGTTTTCACACCATCAATCCTTAATTCATGTTTTCCGAGTCGTAATGGAATTTCCTTGTACTTATACTTTACTAGGTAACTAACAACTTGCTCATGTTTCCTCTGTCATTGGAAATTTGATAAGTCTATAGTATAACTGCATTATTTCTACTTGCTATTCCTAAGCTATGACAATATTTTCATTTTCTACCTTGCAACTTCTTAATTCAACCCTCAAATTTCTAATGGTTTCCATCGAGTCGGGGGAGACTTTCTCTCTCCTCTTTCCCATTGATGCTTCTTGATGACCATGTTGGGATGTATAGGTGTTGTACTGCATAATTCTACTACTCATTGTTTTATGTTATTAATGTTCCTTAGTGTCTTCTTATGTGTTGTTAAACACACATAATAGTTATCCAATAGAAAATACAAATAAACATATTTACCCATCACCCTTCATTATCTAAAAATAACATATTGATGTGAGAATATCTAAAAATCAAGTGTCAAGTTAGTATTCTAGCTAGAAAATAATAAAAAGATCAATAATATATGTTGCTACTCTACTGATACTTCACTACTATTGTTGCATCCCTTCTAGATCAAACTTCTCTCCCTTGCCTGATCTTTGTGACTATTTAGCTCGATCTACAAAGGAACTCACTCTACTCGGGTGTGTTCTCCATCCCCATCGATTTTCTCTTATAATATCTCATTGGTGAACCAGTGACCATGATTAGATCTCCATCAATGGCTAATATCATCTCAAACTCAATATGCATGAGTTTCTATAACATTCTCACTTTAATTCATTTTAATTAATTGATTTTCGTAAGTCAGGCTTAGAGATTTTTTAATTATTGATCAATTAATTTAATTGAGTTGTCTCTGGGTGTTTTCTCCTAGAACTTTTCTGTGTTTCATAGCCTCTCTAACCAAAGTTGAGACTAGAACATCTATCTAATGCTACAAAAACTAACATGTTTAACCTAGGCACTCTAATCTCATAATGTAAATGAGCTTCAAATTTTATCTACAAAGTCCCTGTTTAGAGGATATAAATTTTATCTCAACTTTACTCCCAGATTGAACGTTATTCCCCTTTAATTTTTTATTAATAACAACTACCAAATCAACTAGATCCACCTCATGTCCATGCATCCTTTTCCATACGTCCATTGCAATTTTCACTTCATTAGGTATAGCCCCTTCATTCAATGCAACAAATTCCCTTGTATATGATTTTATGGGGTAACTAGGTGTGCATGGAATTTACACTTTGGGAAACTTCTAGAGCCCTCAGACCCACTGATTACGAAATCAAACAACTTCCCCAATCCACCATTCAATGTTTCCCAAGTTTAGCACCATGCCTTTCCCCTGAATGTTGAAATACTTACATGACCTGACAAATATGGAATTACACATATTATTTCACCATGTTAGGCCCCACCTTGGATATATCCACATGGATATATGTCTTGACTCATATCTAAACCCACAACTACTTTTCATTATGTGTGACCTCTCAGATCACCTAGATACTAGATTCACTTATAACCAATATAACATTTGGCTTGTAAGTAAAGTCAGCTACATGCCTTCGATCAACCGAATGGGCCAACCCTATATATAAAAGTTTACTTATTTCCTCCATTATATATCGATATAATTTCATTCCTAGTGCCCTGATGAAGATGCATAAGTGTAAACAATCAAGATTCCTGGACTCTCATATACATCCACCAAGCCTAAAATGCATTTGGCCCATATCCAAAACCATGTCAATGACTTATCCGACATTGGTTACAAGAAAAATCTTTGTGATAGTAAAACTTAGAAACTCTAATGATCTCTATGAACTTTCCCAAGATTTCTTTAAATCTTGGTGTCACTTAGAAAACTAACTCCTACAAGAATGAACCCTGCATTGCAAAACTAGCATTTCAAACATGATTAATAAACATAATATAGTCATTGAAGATATAAACCTACCTACTAACATGCATGACACAAGCCAATCCACATTTAGAATTGATCTATAAAATTACATACAACGACATCACATTAACCACATAATGTGTCCCAAGTATACTCTATCAAATCTATCGATATATCATGCCATACATAGAACTAAACATATACTTTCGATTATATTTAAGTAAGAGATACCCATGATATTCATAGCATATCAAACAATGGAAATCACACACCATAAGAGTTTAACTAAGTACAACAAGCAATCATACAAGACCATGTAAATAAATATACAACTCGTGAACATATCATCATCCCCATAGGCCTCCAAACCCCTCATAATCATGTGAAAATGTATATAAAATATCAATAGAAATAAATAGGAATATAAAATTCCACAATTAACATTGTTGATATATTCACTGTCATAACACATAAAAATATCAATCACCATTCATAGTATAACATTTGTACAAGTAAATAAATTTATCTAATCATCTTAAATGAATAGAAACTGAGGGAGGGACTTGAACTCTCCACACAGCCATAAGCCAACTGCACCACAAAATTTTTTGTATTTGACCACCACCAAGTCGAATTTAGAGTTTGAGTTAAATGCTTAAAGGAGATTCACACCAATAAAAGTCAACCAAATCACATAGGAATCCAAAATGCACAGTGTCTCCACCTACTTATAGAGGTCTACAGCACCCAATGCCTCCACCTAAAAACCACTCCAAGAATCTAGAGCACACAATGGTTCCACCTACTAAACCTAGTAGGATCCAGAATGCACAATGCCTCCAACTATTAAACTCCATAGGAATCCAAATCACATAGTTGTTCCACTTACAAATCCTGTAGAAATCCAGAACACAGCATGTATTCACCTACCCTTATCTTATCTTTAGTTCAAGCCACACACCCCTGTGTGCTTCCATAATTCCTATGCCAACGCTCCTCCCACACATTTTCTTCCACGAGTTCTCTCACAATTACAATATGCGTCCTTGGAATACACATCATACTTCCATGTCTTCCTATATGCCCACACATTCTATCTCCTCATGTCTCTCATTGGTCCCCCTTTTGCTTCATGTCCCTTCCCTTATGCATTGACCACACCAACATGCTCAATGAGAATAAGGATTGTATGGGCTCTTCCTTTACTTGGAGGCCCATACACAACTTCAATTCTTGCACCAACAATGCCATAAATTCATCAGGGAGATATGTGGTAAAAAAAAATGTAGTGGCTTAGGTTCACACTCAATGCAATAAACTCCTCTTCCTTGGGCCTTTGAATCCATCTCCACTCCTCCAACCCAGTCATTTTTTACATTTATACAATTATTTACATGAATTACAATTCATATTGACATTTACAAGAGGGGTAGAAAAAGGGTTGTCACAATTTGGAGTGGCTAAGAATCAACAATGTTGTCTCAATATGAGTGCTAAGAGAATAATTGAGAAGGGTGTCATGAATGTGATAAGGGTAGAAAAAATTATTGTCACATTTACAAAAGGGGTAGCAAAAAGGGTTGTCACATTTTGGAGTGGCTAACAATCAACAATGTTGTCTTGATATGATATCTAAGCGAATAATTGAGAAGGGTGTCAAGAATGCAATCTTGAACTTCATCTAGGATAAAGAAGTGTGGGTTGTTACAATTTCTAGACATTATAGAAGAATAAGGTTGATTCATATCTTTTCAACTCGCCCTCGAGTTTCCCTTGGAAATTCTCTTTGGGAAATTTGACCATGACTAAGTCTTCTATGGTTTCTCATCCCATATCTACTATTATGACAAAGAAAACCAATGTTCCAGCTTCTTCTATGTTTGCAACATCACCTGAGATAAATATATGTGGTGCCCTGTCTCTCCCAGCAGATTACCAATCATTATCTGGTACCTTTTCTGGTGCATCATCTAGTCCATGGACTTCTCCCATGTCATCTTTTTATGGAATCCCATCTAGAGCTTCTTTAATGAGAGCTACACAGTTTTCTCTTCCTCCTCCATCTCAATCTTCAATAGAGAAGTAATATGATCCTTATGTTAGTGGGTATGGACATAGGTTACAACAACCCAATCCACCTCATATGGGTACCCTTCTCTTGGGGGGAATTTTCCTTTGTATTCCCCTCCTCTTTCACCATGGGGGAACCTATTGTTGGAATGTTTGCATCCCATAATCAAATACTACAAGCTAGTTCTCAACATCATTCAAGTCCTCCATATCCAAGAATAGCCACCAATTCTTGGCAACCTACATTGTTCATACAACCTAGCTTAGTTTTGAATCAAGTTCAAACCTCTCAACCAGTTCCACGTACATCTCAGATTCCTATTTGTTAACCTATATCTCAATCTATTCAAGATAAATTTCATGGAAGTTAAACTTTGCAGGCTACATCTCTAACTCAACCTCTTCCATTGGTATCTAGGGTCTCCCATGTCCCACTCACCAAGCTTCTTCAAGTTTCCTTACAACCTCCACCACTTGGTTAGGTTATTCCTCAAATCCAAATGGGTCAACTTGCATATGGCATGGAACAGACACAACCTATCCCACCTTATGTGGGGATGATGAAAAATTCCCTAGGGAAACCATATAAAGGTATTCCTTGAAACCCTTATGAAGTTCAGAAAATGAAAATCCAGCCATTTCAAATTTTGGAAGGCTATCCTGGAACTAGACAAAAAGGTTATCTTAAAATTAGGGGTTATTTTTATCTGGGTTATCAAGATCCTCCCTATCTAGGAGAGGAGATACCTATTGCTCAAGCTATCCCATCTTACTTAGGATACCTTCCACCGTAATTTAATTGGAAGTTTCCATTTGTGGCAACCCTTGAATTTCTAGATCAGACCTAGCTTACAAATGATCTCATTCTTTACTCTCCTTGGTGGTTGGTTATTCCTACGAAATATCCTAGTGATATCCCAATGTTCAATGGAAATCCTAGAGAAGACCCTTCTATGCATTTTATGACGTATCATTTATGGTGTTCTTCGAACTCTTTAAATGATGACTCTATTCAATTGTGTCTTTTTGAGTAGACACTTACTAGTACGACAACAAAGTGATGTATTGAATTACCACGAGCATCATTTGACAATTTTAGCTCCTTAGCAAGCACATTCTTAAGTTTTTTTTAGTTTCCCATTTGCTATGAAACTGGGACTAAACTTTTGAATTCATTCAAACAATCTGGTTCCACTCATATTTTTTATCATATTCATGAGTGGCAACGTCACATCCATTTAATCAAAACTTTCATTCCTGACCAATTATTATCCGAATGGTTTATTGAGCCTCCATCACCATCCATAAAAAAATATGTTGCTAAAAGTGAAATTATCACCGAAGAGAAAGTAATTAATCTTGTACGATATCTTGATATTATTTATACTCAATCCAGCATGCTCTATGATAAAAAACCATATGCTCCAATATCTTCAAATATTGTTCCCCAACCTCCTAGTAAATAATCACATGCCACCGATGAGGTGACTGGTTCTATGAGCCATCAGTCAATGAGTAAACTGCCTAGTTCAAATCCTATTGTGGTTGCCCAAAACGCATCCTTTACCAAACTTGCAGCATCTACTTTTGAGATAATTTTCATACAATCCAAGAAAGGAAAATCTTAGCCACTATGAAGAAAGAATAAAGAAAAAGGTGAAAACAAGAAAGATTATCCTCCAAAGAATAAACAAAATAACCAGCCTTTTTGAGAAAATCAGAAACCTCATTATCCTTTCTTTTCCTATAATGAGGAGAATTTCACTTGTGACTGTCCACATTGGTGTTGTGCGTGGAGCATGATTGTTCAAAGGTTTTTTGTTTCAGCTGGATGTATACCCCAAGAAGTTTGTACATCCCTCCATGCGGGGGGGTGCGGGGGGGACTTGTCCCCCCCGCGGGAGTCCGAGGGGGCCGATCCCCCCCGGCTGGGGGGTCCGGGGGCTAGCGGTCCCCCAGTGGGGGTTCGGAGGTAGTGCCCCTGAAGCCAAAAATAGATGTAAAATTGCCTTGTAAAAGTATAGTAATTTCTAGTCAATCCAGGCCATTCATTAGGCAGATGATCTGATAATATAAATTATGTTTAGTTTAGGGTAAGGGACGATATCCCAAGGAAAAATTTTGGATATGAGCTGGGGCAGAAATAACTCCACAGGGAATTTCAAGACATTTACCAATATGACGTTCCATTGGAGTACCCAATATTGCAGAGGGTTCCACGCGAGAGATAATATCTCCTACTTCAGCATGATCATCTGTGATGATTATCTCATCAAAAAAATCTTTAATTTTCTCTTTGAAGCATTTTGCATCATGTTTACAATAAGTACCTGTACAACTCACACGAATTCCCATCTCTCTAGCAATTATCTTAGTGATTGAAGCAGCATGAGTTCCATCACCAAAAACGATTGTTTCTTTCCCTGTAAAATTCTAACAATCGATAGATCTTGAGAACCAAGCATCTTGGGAAACGAATCGAGTTTGTCCTTTGCCCTAGAAGGAAACCCCTCTCTTTTTATGAGGGAATTGTATTTGAGGTTGTGATATAGATGTGTACGCTCTGAGCGAGAAATAATCTCCCACTTGGAGAATGATTGTAGCAACTCTAACGCTGCTTCATTTGTTGGACAATGATTCCTCTTTGGACTTGGCTGTTTCTCATCTTCATTGTCATCCTTGAAGACCAATTGAAACTGAGCATGTTCTCAGTTTCTCCCTGGTTACAACTTTTGTTGGCATGTCTGCAGGATTTTGGCTAGTGTGTATCTTTTCCAGCTTCAACTCTCCACCTTCCAACACTGATCATATGAAATGGTAATTGAATTGTATGTGTTTAGTCCTAGAATGAAATGCTGAGTTCTTTGCAAGATGAATGGCACTTTGGCTATCACTATATAACGTGCCCATATCATGCTCCTTACCCAATTCACCCATAAACCTTTGTAACCAAATCATTTCTTTACTAGCCTCTGTAGCAGCAACATATTCTACTTCTGTTGTTGAAAGCGCAACAACACTTTGGATTTTTGAAACTCAACTGACAGTTGTTCCACCAACAGTAAATACATATCCTGTAGTGCTCCTTTTGTTATCTTTGTCACTTGCCATATCTGCATCAACATATCCCTGTAGAGAAATGTTTGAACCACAAAAGCATAATGCTTGATTTGTGGTACCTTTCAAATATCTGAGAATCCATTTCACTGCCATCCAATGTTCCTTTCCTGGATTGTTCATGTACATGCTTACAACTCCCACTGCATGTGCAATATCAGGCGTTGTGCAGACCATTGCATACATTAAGCTTCCAACTGCTGATGCATATGGAACTTTAGACATATAATCCATGTCTTCTTGGGTCTTTGGGCACATTTCCTTACTAAGTTTGAAATGGCTAGCAAAAGGTATACTAACTGGTTTTGCATTGTGGATATTAAATCTTTTCAACACCTTTTGTATGTACTCATTTTGAGACAATGTTAATTTTCGATTTTTCCTGTCTTTAGTGATTCTCATACCAAGGATTTGTTTTGCAGCTCCCAAATCCTTCATTGCAAATGAATTTGCCAATTTTATTTTGAGCACATTTATTTCCTGCATGTTAGACCCTGCAACAGGCATGCCATCTACATATAATAACAATATAATATAGTTGCCATCATTTTTATTTTTCAGATAAACATAATGATCAAAGTGACATCTAGTATAACCTTGTTCAAACATAAACTTGTCAAATTTTAGATACCACTGCCTTGGAGCCTATTTTAAGCCATACAAGCTCTTCTTCAACCTGTACACTAGTTTCTCCTTCCCTTTCACCTCATATCCTTTTGGTTGTTGCATATATATCTCTTCCTCCAAATCCCCATGGAGAAAGGTTGTATTTACATCTAACTGCTCAAGATGCAAATCTTCAGCTACTACTAGACTTTAAATAGTTCTGATTGAAGTCATTTTAACAACAGGAGAAAATATTTCATCAAAATCAATACCTTTCTTCTGTGCAAACCCCTTCACCACAAGTCTAGCTTTGTACCTTTGTTTTCCTCCATCTTCTTCCTTCAGCCTGTAAACCCATATATTCTTCAATGTAGTTTTTCCTATAGGCAACTTGACTAAGTCCCAAGTCTAGCTATCCATTAATGAGTCCATCTCTTCTTCCATGGCTACCTCCCACTTCTTCCTGCTTTCAACCTGCATTGCTTCTTCATAACATTCAGGTTCACCAGAATCAGTCAACAATAAATAATATAATGAAGGAGAGTATCATTCGGGGGGTCTACTTATCTTGGTAGATCTTCTAACACCACTTTTAGGTGTTTGGGGTGCCTGTTGCTATTGTGGTGGTTGTTGTTGTTGTGGTTGTTGATTATTATTATTTTTAGGCACCTTTACATTTTTAGTGATTTCATCAAGAACTGCATATTCCTTGTTTTCTTTTTCTTGCTTCTTTTCCTGCAACTGATTCTTATACAAGACGTTTTCATTGAATATTACATCTCTGCTCCTAATGATTTTTTTATTTCGTAATCATATAAGCGGTAACCAAAATCATTAACACCATATCCAATAAAGGTACATTTCTTTGACTTTTCCTCAAGCTTTGTTCTATTTTCTTTATCAATATGGACAAATGCCTCACAACCAAAAGGCTTTAAAAAGGAGTAGTTTACCCTTTTACCTGTCCATGCTTCCTCTGGAACACCACCATCCAAGGAACTTGAAGGCCCTCTGTTTATTAGATAAACAACAGTATCTACAGCATCTGCCCAAAACTGTAAAGGAAATCTTGCATGCAATCTCATGCACCTTGCACGCTCCATGATTTTTCTGTTCATCCTTTCTGACACACCATTTTCTTGTGGTGTTCTTGGAACTGTCTTCTCTCTGTGAATTCCATGCTCTGAACAGTAGTTATCAAACTCTTTGCTGCAATATTCACCTCCATTGTCTGATCTAAGACACTTCAATTTATTCCCTGTCTCAATCTCAACCAAAGCTTTCCATTTCTTGAAAGTATCAAATACATCAAATTTATTCTTAATACAATAAATCCAAGTTTTTCTAGTTGCATCATCAATAAAGGTAACATAATAATTAGAGCCACCAAGAGATGATACCTGAGCAGGTCCCCATACATCTGTATGCACAAGCTCTAATTTTTTTCTCTTCTTTTCTTTCCCAACTCTGAGAAATCTGACTCTCTTATGTTTTCTATAAATGCAATTTTCACAGAAGTCCAAATCAACATTCTTCAAACTCGACAACAAATTCCTTGAGTGAAGAATCTTCATCCCCTTTTCACTCATGTGTCTGAGCCTATGATGCCATAATGTTGCATCTGCTCCTTTGGAAGTTAAAGCATTAACAGAGTTAGAAATACCATTTCATAAATACAATGTACCAACCTTTTCACCTTTTTCTATTACCAGGTCTCCTTTGGTGACCTTACAAGCTTTATCTGTGAAATTTGTCCCACAACCTTCACCACCTAATGCCCTATTGAAATCAGATTTTTCGTTAGATCTAGAACATGCCTTACCTCCTTTAGTAGCCATTGGTTTCCATTTTGTTGTTTTAGAAGAACCTTACCCATTCCAACCATTTTACAGGGTTTATCATCACCCAAATGAACTTGTCCAAAATCTCCTTGAACATAGTAATGAAAGTATTTCTTATCAGGGGTGGCATGGAATGAGGCCCCTGAATCTACCACCCAGGAATCAGTTATATTTTCGAAAGAAAGAATCAAAGCGTCTTGTAACACCTCACCTGTCACATTTGCTTCATGATTGTTTTCTTGTTGTGCATCTCCTTATTTTCCCTTCCTAGATCTACATTCTTTCTTTAGGTGTCCTTTATTTCCACATTTCTAGCACACTATCCCAAATCTGGACTTGGATCTACCTTTCCTTGATTTACTGTGATATCGTGAGCTCTTTCCTCTTTCCATTTTTCTTCCCCTAGACTCTGCACTCAAAGCATTACCTGATGTCTCACTGAAGCTTTTCCATCGCATTTCATCGCTAAGGATAGCACCGACAACATCATCAAACTTTAAAGCACTAGATCCAGAGATAGAGTTACTAATGGCCATTACTAAACCATTCCAACTTTCTGGCAATGAGAACAAGAATAACAAAGCTCTAACTTCATCTTCAAAGTTTACCCCTACAGAACTTAATTGACTTGTAACTGTATTAAAATCATTTAAATGATCTGCAATAGATCCACCTTCCGACATCTTCATATTAAATAACCATTTCATAAGAAATACCTTGTTTGAGGCCGAGGGTTTTTCATATAGTTTTGACAAAGCCTAAATCAAACCCTCTGTTGTTGTTTCCTTCGAAATGTTGAAGGTGACTGATGCAGCGAGGCACAATCGTATTGTTCCAAGTGCCTTTCTATCAAGAAGGTTCCATTCTTCATCTGTCATAGCCATCGACTTCTTTGTTTTTCCGCTCAATGGTAGGTATAAATCTTTTTGATATAGATGATCTTCCATCTGCATCTTCCATAGCGAGAAGTTTTGGCTGTTAAATTTCTCAACCCTAAACTTACCATCTTCTGCCATTTCTCCCACTCGAATGAGGAACCCTTCTTTCCTGCGAGTTTATCAGCCAAATAGACCTTCGGCTTTGATACCAGTTCTTGAGAAATTTATTGCATAACATAAATAATTACTGAGAGGAATATATATAAAAATAACCAACAACAACCATAAACACATAAACGCAAATGTTTATCCAAGGAAACCTCAAATCCATGGAAAAACCCAACCTAACAAGATCTCATTAGCATTGGCCAAACCCCTGGCCAATCCTACCAAGTGAGCCTTCACCACTCACCTCCAGGTCTTGCATTACAATGAGGTCCTTCCAACCTTTTATAAGCTCCATTACATATAATACGATGGGCAAAATACTATGGGTGCACAATACCATGTGCCCCAAAACCATCACTGTTCAACTTGGTCAACTTTGACTCTATTCTGAGTCAAGTTTACCTAACAATTGGGTGAAATAAAATCAATTCCTTAAATCATCTGTCACATTTGATGTGTTGTCAAATCCCTTTCCTAATCAGGAGACTAACAAGGTTACTAGGATCCCACTTCCTCTTCTTCGATTGTGATGTTGTCCTCCACCAAGCAAAAAAATGAAGTCATGGTGGAAAATACGAATAAGGGCTATGGTAATTTGAATCCCTCGACTGGTCAGGATGCGAATCAACCTGCTAGTTTTACCTCATCTACTTCAGATCCTACTCCAAATCTAATTCCTACTGAATTAACAAGAAAAACTCCTAAGGTCATTATTCATAAATTGGCATTCAACCCTCGTGTGGGAGCTGCACATAATTATAACATAGTTGAGGATCTGGCTCAAGCTCTTTTAGTTATGTCAAATATCGAGGTGTTGCAAAATTGTCCTACCCATAAGAAGGCTTTACTTTCCACAAGTTGATCCTTTAGATTCTAACCTCGTGTTTTTAATCATGAAACTCATACACCCATAATTCTAGTGCAATTATATTTCATGATTTATGTTGTTGTGTGAATTAAGACAATCTATCAAACTATTGTGGACAAAGGAGCTTCCACATGCATCATGTCACTTTCTCACTGGAAGGCCATTGGCTCTCCTCAACTAAATTAGTGATCGAATACTCTAAAGGCCTTTGATGGAATGGGGCTTCAAGCCTTATGGAATTTTGAGTTCATTACAATTTGAATTAGGTGGAAAGATTGTTTTAGTAGAAGTCGAAGTTATTGATGGACAATTACAGTATAACCTTCTACTAGGTCATACATGGTTTATGTTATGGCTATTGTCGTTTTGACTTATTTTAGGATGATAGATTTCCTTCACCAAGGGGACATAGTGGCCATTATTGAGAATCATACCTCTTGTGGGAGAAACCCCACATCTATATCAGCATGTAGGGGTGGGATTGCTTAAGGATTCTTCTCTTATGGGAACCTTTTCTTTTCCTCCTCCTCTTTCTTATTCCCTTCTCAACAAATCAAACCCGGTTGCCTATGGAAACATGATATCTTCTTATACTACTCCATTTGATCCTTGGATAGTACCATATGCAGCTAATATTGATACCTTTGGTGACCACATGTCGCTCATTCCTATTGGCCTAGAATATGAAGCCATCTATTTTCCATGTTTGAAACACCCTAATTTTTTCTCTTCGATAAAGTGGGTTGATCATTCTTTATATTATGGTACATATTTTGATCCTTTATTCATTACATTCTCTACTGATGAAAGAATCATGGAGGTCATGATGTTAGATGATGCATTGTCTAACGAGAATCATCATCATTCCTCCTTTCTAGATTCTTCCAAGGATAATCTTAGTGAAGTACATTCACTCAATGTCATTGAGATATCTGTGAATTTTTTATGTATCCATGATATCGATTTTGAGAAGAATTTGTTGAATATTGAAGAGACTAAACCTCTTGATATTTCGATCAAGCTCAAAATTGTCGAGAATGTATATATTTGTGCATCTTGATTTCATGATGAGATCAAGACCTATAAATCCCTTTTTTAGGAATTTCGAGACATTTCCGCCTGGTCCTATGAAGAGATTCCAGGTATAGATGTGAAAATTGGTATACCTGAAATAAAAACAGATCACAATAATAAGCTAGTTTGACAACACCTATGTCGTAGGGGAGAATCTAGGATATCTTATGGAACTCATATTTAGAGAGATTATCATGAGATAAGGATGATTTGTGGGGTTTTATCAACACGCCCCTGGGATGGCCAAAAAGGGTAAGGATCTACACAAGAACCAAAATGTCTTTGACATCCACAAAAAAAATATAAGAATATCATCAACAAAGAGAAGATGGTATATAGCCATGTTTTTAGTTATGAGAGAACCTTGGAAAACCCCCCTCTTCTTAGCATCAGATATAAGGTGAATCAATGCCTCTATAACTAGAAGAAAAAGAATGGGAGACAGGGTACAACCTTGACTATGGAGGCACAATCACCCACATTAATATAGGAACTATACATATTTGTACCAAAAAATCATTACAACCATAATATATTTTGGTGTTTACATTATTTTCAAAATCGTCTATTAAACGAGATCCTATATCCATTAAATCTTTTGTTTTCAATATGAGTTGGGAGGCTACATCATTTCCATCTTGTGCGATATTTGAATTTATCTCTAAACTACAATTTTTATATATAGAACCTAAAATTGTTGTAGTAATATCTAGTTCATTAAGTAGCATGGAAATTCTTTCTGAATAGTAACTCCTATCCCTGGAAAATGGAAAGATTCAAGATTTGTACAGGTTGTGGGCGAAATTTATTTGTATTTTAAAATGAATGAAATTGCATTGATTTTGTGTTTTGATGTTGTGGATTCCTTCTTGAGCCACCCCTATAGATTTTTTAATTTGTCTCCCTTCCAAGAATCCAAACTGCTTAAGGGAAATGTATCTCGATAAGATAGGTTTAAGCCTAGTAGCAGTGATCCTGGCTATGATTTTATAAATGAAATTACTAAAATCCAAGAAGGATAGGGATGACTAGATTTATGGGGCAATGAAAGTTGAGTTGAAATTTAGTATATATTTCCCTCCTTCCTAGACTCTTCAATAACCCTTAGAAGCTTGGGTCCCATAATTTCAAAAATATCTAGGAAAAAGATAACACCCCACCCATTTGGAGTATAAATTTTATCTCGCTAGAAATTGTGGAGCATGACTTGCAGCTCCTCCAATGTAACCTCCCCCATAATTTCCTTTCTTTCATCTTCATCCACCATTCTTAAGAAGAGTTGAGAAACTTGCATTACTCAAGTGATATTTTTTTCCTAAGAAGCTCTAAATAGGTTCTCAAAGTTTCTTTTACCAAGCCTATCCATACATTAAAAAAATGAGACATTTACATCATTTTCATCCTGTAAGCTCTAGATGGTGTTCATGATTTTCTTTCCTTTAGAAAAAGCCTAAAATACTTTGTGTTTTAATCTCCACCTTTTAACTAGCTAACTCTGATATTCAGGCACCATTTACTTTATATTATATTTTATTAGTAAAAATATATATTGATATATTTATATATGTTCATTAAGTTGGTGGAACTACATGTTATACATCATTTTGTCACATCTAGTCATTAGGCATGCAAAACGTATCAATCAACATCCGTGAATATGTTGTCATTATCCCATCACAAAGCCCTAAGCATGACCTTTCCAAAAAGTATCAGTTTCTTAGATTAATTACTTAAAATCAATGTTTTTAACCCCAATGCACCATGTCCCTTTAGCCACCTACATTCAGCACTAGTTTCTCCCTTCTGCACCAATGTTGGTCAACATTATTTGCTACTTTCTGTAGGTGCACTAATTCTAGAAATTTGGGAAAATTAAAAAGAATTATGAACCTTCCTCTTCTATAATATTCTAATGGTTGTTTAAACTATTTACCATGGATAAGAAGCTTGAATCCTATCTAATCCTACCTTAGAGACTTCACCTCTAATCCCTTGAGCTCTTCATCCAATCATATGTGGATCTCAAACCCATAATGGTAAATCATAAATTACCATCCTTATCCTATAAATTTACAGCCATCTGGTGGGCTCCTGTATTGTAGCAATAATGTTGCAACTCCTGGGACTCCCTTCTTTACTCTTATCAACCCAGTAGTCCATAACAAACTTGGAAGCGACAGTGCTGTATGCACAAGTACTAGCTCTTGCCGCAGCTGTCACTTGGTCAGCTGGCACAAGTCCGCTACGGGCTCAAGCCAACTTCTATGAGCTCTTAGAAGAATCTTTTTAATTGATGGATGGAAGCTAACTCAAAGGAAGCTGATCTACTTGCAGAAATAAACTGAAAGCCAAAGAGTAATATAAACCCTAACAAACCCTAATTCTACCAGCTAGTCCTACTGATGCAGAGGAGAGGATGCAAACTATTGAAAGAGATGCCATTACCTCTATGAAGGTAAAATGCACATGCCTATGCTATCTCTATCTGAAGAACACATCTTTTCGTATTTTTGAATAAGTTGTTAGAATTATCATACATGTGCTTTTAACTGGAGTTTTACTGTGTAGGGGTGGATCAAGGAAGGGGAATGCTTGGAAAAGGTTGGGAAGGCTCAGAGAGGGTCTAAGGAGTCCCTAACACCCTTCCGGAGAGTTTCACAAAGTTTGGCTATCCAGAAACCTCACTTGTGAGCTTCTACAGGAAGTCTGGACGGGTTCTACATGATGTTTCAGGGGTTTCTACAGGATGTTCAGAAATTTCTACAGGATGTTTTAGGGGTTTCTACAGGATGTTCAGAAATTTCTACAGGATGTTCTAAAATTGGATTTTGGAGGATGGGTGAGTGAAAGAGGATGCATGAATGGATAGGGAGGTAGGGTAGGGGTCTGAGATGACCTAGTGACTGATGGATGAAGTGATGAGAGGGTGTGGAAAACTAACTTGACTTAAAGAAGGCTAATGTAATGGAAGAGCAAGAAGGTAGGGTTACGTGGGTAGAAGAATAGTTGTGAGATGAGGAAGCTAACTAGGAGATGGAGCAGCTGGCATGGACAAAGCTTAGGTGGATGAGAGAAAGATGGATATGCCCTGCACGGTGTGTACTTAACCAAATCAACCAAGTCCTGCACATAATCACAATCTCAGCTAATCTATTCCTAACTGTCAACGAAACAAATGAACAACAACTTTATTTCTTAAAGAGAAAAATGTACAACACTTAATCAAAGAAACATCTAAAAAGGTCTGAATGCATGACTAACTTCCACAAATGAAGACATTACACCAAAGATTGCATGGTCAAGAAAACTAGTGTTTTTGTTGGGCAGCACTGTTTCTACAATTCCAGCCCATGATCTAATAAGGGAGAGGTGAAACTGAGAGTTCAGGCAACCCTTTTTCTGGAGATTTATCAATTATTATCCTATCAATCTATTCTACACATCTGAAGCAATTCTATTCCTCAACAATGACCTATTTAACCAAACACAACTAAATCTTGCTCAACAAAACCACGTTTCAAATGCATAAGAGGAAAATCACAGTGCTGAAAGGAAAGATAACAATAGAAAGAAGGAGGCACTAGGCTCTCAGGTTGGGCCCAACCCCAAGATCTATGGCTCCTATAAAAAACTTAGAGTTGATATCAAATATGACTGCTTCCCATTATCAAAAAATAACCATAAGTCAAGAGTTATGCCAACAATGGCTACAAAGGAACAAAACAGAGCTAGCAGCACTGTAGTGAAAAATGTGCAAGAGTTTTTCAAAAGTCATTTTCGAAGCCTGAGGCCTTAAAATTTATACACCACGAGGCCCTAGTTGGCCTGCTAAATCTATGGGACTTGGCTGCCCAAACTGTGAGTGAACAGCTCCTTCCAAGAAATTTGTTTGGCTGCCTTCCAGATCTGGTTTTGGTGGCCTTTGGAGCTCAGATTTGGGGGTGAAGATCCCGAGGGAGGCTATTTAATGCCATAGACAACCCCCCTATGAATCCTCAACCCAAGCTTGGTTGTCTCCTAGCCCATGTCTGCTCGATTTTGCTCCAACATGTGTCAAAAAATCCTGAAATGAGCACGTGTTAGCCACCTAGGAATAGTGAATACCCTTATTCATACAAATGACATAAACATACTAAAAAATAATGCATAAGTTATGAAAAATGAAGGATTGAACAAGGGTAGTTAGGCCAAATGAGCCCAAAATGTTACCAAATTTGGGGCTCATCATCACCCCCCTACTAAAATGATTGCTCATCCCTGAGCAACTAGTCCAGCTCCTCGTCCTTCATTGCCTTAAGTGCCACTCTCACATCCCAGGCTTCTGAAGTAGTATCCTCCCGTTGAAGCCCCGAAAATCGGGTCGACAACAAGGGGGATACCCACCCGGTCCGGACCTTGGTTGACAGCTCCTTATCTATTTGGTATAGCGGGTCCGATTGAGGATAATGGGACCAGTTTCCCAATCTAAGGGGTGTGTGTGTGTGTGTAGAGTTGGATGATGCTGATCTAAGAGTACTTAAAGCTAATTTAATTCAAACTTCTAAACTAACTCTATGCTATTGTAATCTAATGAGAAACAACACATCTAATCTATGCTAACCCGGGGTGTATTTCTTCTATTTATGCGATCTAAAGAGATTTCAAACAATAACTGATAATAAAGATCATTCAGCTATCATACGAATAGAAATCAATTAAGATAAACTACTTTGCATAAAAAGTTAAGCAAAACAGTTGTGAACAGCATATCGCATAAAAAAGTTATTCATATATCAAACACAAATAAATGACTCCACCGTACAGAAGTGCCAAATGGTAACCCACACATTCATGCATTAACATATAAACAACTGAAAACTGTATATCACTTTAAGAATGTAAGCAGAAATGGTCAAGAGATAAAAGTACCATTTATGACTGGTTCCACTCATAAGCTTCAAGCAACAATGATTTATCTCTACTTGTTCTAACATCTACTAAGAGTACAAAAGTGCAACATCAGTAGCAGATATCAAACACAAACATTGATAAATCTCGATCCAACCATTCATCAAAAACCCCCTCCGAGGGTGCAAAAGTGCATGTTCTGAGGACAAGTTTTTTGACAAATTTCTGGACCCTTCTCCAAATGCCTGAGAAGGGTTTAAATACTGCTAACTAATTAACTTAATTACATAAATTTAGGATACGGTTTTAAATGACCGCCCTTCTACTAAAACAAAATTATTTCTAAAAATTGAATCTAATTTCTAACCGTTTCTGTATTTGCTCCTTAGTGCTGCAAGCATGCAACATTCGCCTGGGAAGAGTCGGTTGGTCGTCTTCCCCTTTCGTTTGAGCTACGAAAATAGAACTAACAAGCGTTGGCACCACTTTCTGGTAAACTAGAAGATATTTTCGAGAATCTTCCTCTGGGTGGGTGTATTCACTGTCTGTATACTTGGTAATAACCCAAATTCCTTTCAAACTGATTCTGCTTTTGCTATTTCGGTTTCTGGCCTTGCGAATGACTGAATAAGTTAGGAACTTTGCTCTCTGAACAATTTTCTGTATTGAAAACTGCCTCCGTTCTTTGTTCCGGGCTTTTCTGGTGTGTTTTCCTTCTTTAGCGCCTTTTTTTGTTTTTGCTTTATCGAGCATAAGCTTCAGGATCTTTTGCAAACATGTTGCTTTTGTGCGCCTTTGATTTTGAGTTTCAGATGGCCTATTGACATCAGTATCTGTTGAGTGATACTCTAAAACCTGTGGTCCTATTGCACGCGGCATCCGTTTGTGAAGGCATATCTTCTTTGTTCTCCGATCATTGACGCTTTCCCCTTTTCCTTAGATGTTTCAATTATTAATTTCTTTTAAGGCACGCGCCCAATTTTGGTCTACAGACAGCTTTCCTTGAATACTGTGCAGAGGAAATTTTGCGATGGGTGATTTTTGCGACTCGCATCGCAGTATCGAGGATCGCATCGTCAAGATGTGTCATCGCAAAAATTGATGATCGCATTCATCGCAGATTGCAACATTGCAGATCACATTCATCGCAGATCACAACATCACAGATCACAACATCGCAGATCGCAATTAGTCATCCAATCATTGTGTGCTGCTTATGCGATGTTGCGATATGCGACGTCACATATCGGCCGTCTGAGATTCCTTAAGTTTTTTCATTTAAGAGTGCTTCATAATATATGCGATGCGATGAATTTCGCGTCGCTTCTTCGCAGCTTGTTATGCGCATAGGAAAACGTTTCATTCTCTTCTCGCGATGCGATACAGTTTTAGGGAGTTGAAATACAAAAATTTTGATAAAATGTTTTTTGGATTTTTTATTAAGGGTCCCCATTTGCTTGGTGTTATCGCTAATACCAAACAAAGAGGAGGGTTGTTGGTGGCCACAACAATGGAGATTCACTGTGAAGAACCAGTTATCTCTGTTTTTTCTATTGAATTTTAACTTCCAAAGCAGAAAAATTTTCATACATCTAAATTTTGTTATGGACAGATAGAGTACATTATGCCTTATCCTATCAATGATATTTTGTCTCAACCTTTTCCTATTCCAATTGTTTGCTTCCTCAGGCTTAGTCCTTATATTTACATCGGTCATTACTTGGTCTTTTAAAGATAAAATAAGGTCTTCTCTGCATGCTGGCTTTTAAAATATGCTCATTTGTCGTAGGTAGAGCCTCTGCTGCCAACAGGCGTCCATAGCCTTGACAGGGTTACCTGTTACCCAGCAATGATCCTTTATCCTGCTTAAGGCTCTTTACAACTTTTCAGAGAAAAACCCCTTTTGACACTTTTTCCTTTTTCATTCTCTAAAGAACAATGTCTTGGTTTGGTGGCCAAATTATGACACAGTCATTCAATTGATTTACACTTTTGCTGAACAAGATGGCTTGTGATGAGACCCCTTGTCTTTTGATTGCAACAATCTTGAGTCGTTGCCCTATTTTGGTGGACAGTATTTGGCAAAGTCAACAAGTTATAATATCTGTGATCATGATAAGCCGGCTCGTGATGAGACCTCTTATTCTTTGAGATATAGTGTTTTCTCGGATTATTCCTCTGAATGCTGCGATTTCCTTTAGCAGGGAGGAAGTCATTGTTTTTCCTTAAGAAAGCTCTGGACGACAAGAATAGAGTTTTAAAACAGCATTTTTACAGAGAATATTTATTTTATTATTGATACCTTTCATTGTGCTGATATAAAACATTTTTTTACCAAAGGTTGCTTTCATCAATTTTTTTGAAGTTGAAACTAGTATCATATCTAGGCTAAAGTTAACTCTACCTGTCAATAATAAAGATCAAATTTTTCGAAAAATTTTGCTACTTGTACAAGCGAAAAAGCTCAAAATCTGATAGAGAATTGGTGTCTTTTTCGTGAACCCCTTTAGTAACCATCTACAACTGGTTTTATTTATAAGAAAAGAAAAAAAAACAAAGAAAAACTAAAACTATCCTACAAAATAGAAGAGTAATCTTCTATGGAAAATATATTTTAAGGATATGTCCATTAACAGGCAAAGAATCCCTTCTACCTGCTAAATCCTGCAACACAAACGTTGATGGGCCTATGACTTCTACAATCTGAAAAGGACCAAGCCACATCTTCTAAAATTTTGTATGTTTGCCCTTTTCTTCATGAGCCTTATCCCATTTCAAAACTAAATCTCCCATCTGAAAAAAATTTCTGGTCATTATGCTCGAGTCAAAAGAGGATTTATTAGCGCTTGGTGATGAGCATGGGTTTTCTTAGCTTGTTCTCATCGTTCTTCTAATTTAATTATTTCCATTTGTCTTAGTTGTATGGAGGAAGTAGATACCTCATCGATGTATTGTACTAAAGACAAAGAGGGGATGACTAAGTGAGTTGGAAGAACCACTTCTTTCCCATAAACTAAATTAAAGGGAGAAGTGCCGATTGAAGCTTTCTTTGTTATTCTATCTGCCCATAAAGCATTTATCAAAGCTTTGTGCCAATTCTTTTGGTTCTGGTCAACTGTTATTTTAATAATCCTGACCAGGTTTTTATTAGTTGATTCAGCCAATCCATTACCTTGCGGATAGTAGTTGGCCGAATATTTCAGTTTGAACCCTCTTTTAAGTGCAAACTTGGTCATTGCATTCCCAAAAAAGTATGAGGCATTATCAAACATTAAAGCCGTTGGCAATCCAAACCTAGTGATTATAAATTGGTCTCTAAATTCAATGATGTTTTCAGAATTAGCTATCTTGAGAGGAACTGCTTCTACCCATTTAGTAAAATAATCTGTTTCCGTGAGGATGTATCTATGCTGCTTAGAAGAGTGAGGAACGATCTCACCTATTATGTCCAAGCCCCATTGACTGAATGGTTTCTCGATGTTTACCGGCTGTAGTGGCATGGACGATTTCTTTTGTCTCCCTGCAGCAGTCTAGCAGACTTGGCATTTCCTCACGTAACTGTGTGAGTCTTTGAACAGCGTGGGCCAATAATATCCTGCACGTAAGATTTTATGTGCAGTAGCATCTCCAGCATAGTGTCTGCCTGCTGGTCCATCATGGAGTTCCTGCAAAACCTTTTCGGTTTTAGTTTTCTCAAGACACCTAAGAAGCACAGAATCGTAATTCCTTTTAAACAGAACATCATTTATGAGCTGATATTGTTTAGCTTTCAATCTCAGAGCTCTTTTCTTGGTGTGATCTAGGTGTGATGGAGCATACCCATTCTTAAGATAATAAATGGTGTCATCATATAATGATTCTGCATCGTTTAGGCTTACCTCATACGTTTGTACCTCTTCAGATGAATTCTCAGGAATTTTCGATGCTCCAGCCAACATTTTGCAGAAGCCTTGACCTCTTACAATGCTTGCTGGTTTGATCTCAAGGTCGTATTCTTGTAAAGCAGTGATCCAATTTGCTCTTTTTTCACCCACATCCTTCTGTATTAGAAGATTTCTTACCGCTGGAAACGGTACTATGACCTTAGTATGGGCTTTAAGTAAGAAAGGTCTGAAATATTTGATCGCTTTGAAAACAGCATATGCTTGTTTCTCCACGTCTGAATAGTTGAGTTTAGCACCTTGTAAATTCGAGCTGAAAAATGTGATTGGAGCTTCCGCTTTCTCTTGATTTGCTTGAGTTAGAATCGTGGCATATGATTTCTCTGAGGCAAATTTGTATAAGATAAAAGATTCTGAAAAATTTGGGGTTGCTAAAGATGGAGCGTTAATGATAGCTTGTTTGATCAGGTTGAATTCTTCATTCTCATCTTGACCCCATTTAAAATTCGAATTCTTTTTAATCATGGTTTGCAAAGGAGAAACAATCCTTGAAAAATCTAGGACAAATCTCTTCACAAAATTGATTTTACCAAGGAGAGATTGCATGGCTTTTTTGTTATGACGTAGGGATATTTCAGAAATTTCTTTGATTCTGTCAGGCTCAATGTGAATACCAGATTTTGACACTATGAATCCTAGAAGTTTTCCTTCACTTAATGCGAAAAAAGATTTCTTTGGGTTAAGTGAAATCCCATACCTTAAACATCGTTGAAAGATTTGTTTCAAGTCTTTGAGATGGTCGCTTCGCTTCTTGGAGTACACTGTTATATCATCCAGATAAATCACTACAGATTTATTGATTAAACCCTTGAATGCGATGTCCATGGCTCTCTGAAATGTAGCGCCGGCATTGATCAAACCAAATGGCATCTTCCGATATGCGTATGTGCCCCATTTAGTTCAGAATGTGGTTTTTAACTGATCATCAGGATGTACCAGCACTTGATTGTATCCTGAAAATCCATCCAAAAAAGAAATTAATTCTGAGCCTGCTACTGCCTGTAATATCTGCTCCATAGGTGGGAGGGGAAAATTGTCTTTTTGACAGGCTTTGTTGAGATTCCGAAAATCGATACAGATTCTAATATCTTCATTTTTCTTTCTAACGGGTACCATATTGGAGACCCATTTTGAATGTCTGAAGGGGAAAATTATTCTGGCTCTTAATAACTTATTTAGCTCAGTTTTTATCTGATTTTCTAGATTGGGGTGGATTTTTCTGAGTTTCTGTTGGACAGGTTTTTCATTTTCAATCATAGGGATAGTATGTTGAATGATAGAAGTGTCGTATGTCTTCAGCTCATCGTAATTCCAGGCAAAAACATTTTTGTATTGTCTCAAAAGATGGATATACGCTAGCTTTTCTTCAGGGGCTAGGCTGTGGCCTAGATTAACATTTTGTGGTTTATCATCGGTTCCTAGGTTACTAATTCGTAGTTTAGAGTTGAACTGTAGAGCTTAGAATTGGTAGACCTTTTAAACCGACTTTTCAAATCATATAAGTCTTCTAACTTAACCACCGATTTAGGTATAGCATTATCAGTGCTATCTTGTTGTATTTGTCGATCATGATGGTCTTCGTCAATTATCTGATTAGAGTAGGATCCTTCATAAGTGAGGAAATTTACAATATTAGGATCGTCATTGAATACTCTCCAATTTGTAATGTTGTCAGGGATGGATGGTCTAAAGATTAATTCTATTGAGAATCTATCTGGACTAAAATCTTCGGAGGGAATAAGTCTAGGGGCTACGTTAGCTAATAGGTCTGTGCTCGTGTTTTGGAGTCTTGGGATTGACGAAATATTGAATGCTACAAAATGCTCAGTCAAATCTTGTACTAAAGATTGATAGTGTTTCAAATTACCTGATAGGCAATGTATGGTGTTACGTACCTGTCTGACGACAATCTCAGAATCTCCGAAGACTTGAAGGTACTTAACGTTCAACCCGATTGCTTTGTATAGGCCTTGCACCAAGGCCTCATATTCCGTTGTATTGTTTGTGCAATCGAATTCAAATCTGCACGTAAGCATGGTCTTATCTCCTTCTGGGCTAATCAGAACGCATCCTGCTCCTGCTCCTTCGTTAGATTTAGAGCCATCAAAATATAATTTCCAAAACAAAGATGTATTTACAGGTTTATCTAAAAACTTAACACACTTTGAATTATCAGTTTGGGAAAAAATTTCGACTTGGGACAAAAATGAATTTTCTAAGTAAGGTGATGTATGAGCATTGAAATTTCTGAGGAAATAATCTACTAAGTAATTGCCTATGATACTGTTGTTGTATGCTATTGCTTCATTTTCTCCCTCCAATTCCGTTACTATGTACTTCTGGTGTAACTCTCGTTCAACCTTTATTTGATTCGGTTTACCATTGTAGGGTAACCACATGTGCGACCAGTCGGTTGAGAAGTATCCATGGAGTTTTTCGGACCAATCCCTGCTAAGAATCAAGCCATAGAATTCTGGGATATCAGCTACTAGAATGTCAATAACCTGACATACCTTCGGGTTAGATGACAATCTTATGGTCACTTGATTAAGTTCACTAATCACTTCGACTTGAGATCGATCAAGCTGAACTATGCGCACTGCGGATTTTTGTGGTTGAACATTCAACTTGGCACATATTGATCTGGGTAAAATACTCGTTGAAGCACCAGAATCTACCAAACAATTGTGCACATTTTTATTGAAAATTTCATAAGTGAGAAGAAAAGGGGGAGTGTGAGACCTTGATCTTCCTCCAATCAAGGCGATGTCATTTGGATCAACCTTATTGATCGTGTTGGTTGGAGGTCTTCCCATGTTGTGGGAAGCTACAGCTGTAGACAAAGATGTAGCAGGCACGGCATGTAATTCTTTCATCATTATCTTTTGTTGATGTTTCAATTTGCTCAATTCATAAAGAGTGATATTAGCCCTAGTCTTTTTCATGTCATCAATAATATTGTACTCCATTTCATCCGACACAATCAGTGTTCTTGATGGAGGTGTTTGATCTGATTGGACTGGGCTAGATTGAGTCGCTTTAGCGGTCGTTTTCTTTGTTGCGACTTTATCTTTCGCTGCAGGGCTTGCGCCCTTCTGCTTAGGGGTAGTTTGAGGAGGATCAAGTTGATTTTTGCTTCGTGTGCTAACCGGAAATGCTTCTTGATCTTCTTCTTGCGGGAGGATGAAATGCCACATTCCTTGTAGTTCCACAACTTCTTCGTCATCGGTCTGCCCTTCAGTGGTATTCTCTTCTTCTTCCTCTTCTTCTAATTCTACGTTTGAGATAGTGTTGGGTGGTTTCACATCCATTGAAGGGCCTCTTTTAAAAGCTCTGTAGGGATTTTTTGAAGAAGTTTCTGCTACTTGTTTTTTTATGTCAATCATCTCATTGGACATGGTTTTTAATACTTTTTGTAATCCTTCCAAATTGAAAGGGTCTTTCGTTTGTTTCTTCTTAGAGTCTTCCTTGAAGGTGATTTTCTTAGATTTGCGTTCCTCTATCGTAGATCTTTTTTCCAGGGCTACTACGCGTTTCTCTACTGCTATCGCCTCTATCAAGTTTTCAACTAAGGTTGTCTTATTTTCCCTATCCACGAAGATTTCTAAGTTTGATGGTAAGGCCATGATATACCATTCACATCGTACTTCTTCGCTGGGTTGGGAAGCAGCGGGAATTTTGTTGAGGATTTTATTGAACTGTAAATTGAAATCTTTGATGGGTTCTCTAGCCTCGGCTTTAACATTGGATAGGTCATTGATTAATGTCTTCGTTGATCTGTCATCACCAAACTTGGTAAGGAATTGACTTTGAAAAATGTCCCAACTTGTGATAGACCCGGAAGGTAATGAGAAGTACCATGACCCGGCTGTTCCTTGCATTGTATAGGGAAAAAGCCAGACAACAACATCATCGTTGGTAACTCCGTTGAGATTGACAGAAAGCATGAAATTATTAATGTGCTCTTCAGCTAGCATGTCTGCTTCTGGATTGAATTTGGGTAGCCATTTCTCAGAATGGGCCGATATTTGGCTCAGGGGTGGAGGCATTAAAACTGCCCCAGGATTGTTCCAAGGAGACTGGGCTATCGTTGAACTGATAGTAAATGAAAGAGCAGAGGATGATCCTTGAGGTTGGGAAGATGAAGATATTATGATCTTAGATGATTGAAGAAGAGGGGTTGTGGAAGATGGATGAGTGGCTTGGAATGAAGATGTGGGTGGTTGACTTCGCGGTGAGGGAGTTGAAATGGATGATGTAGATGAAAGAGTCTCACTGTCAGACTCTGGTGGTGTTTTCCTTGCTCTTTTCCTGGTGGGGAAAGGGAATTCAGTTGGCTGGATGCCAAATTTTTCACTCTTTAATCTGGTCAGGGGATGAGTAGGATTGTACTGCGAAGTCACACTGCTTTGAGATTTATCAGACCTCTGTGTAAAAATAGAAAATCCCTGGAGTTTGCGAATTAGAGTTTGAACTTCATGGGGTTCAATGATAGATTGGTCTGAAATATTAGGGTATGTAGCAGCGGTTAATACTCGAGCGACTTTTGACTCTAGATTTAAACGTACTGGGGAAGTCGAGGGAATTGATGAGGGCGATTTACTCTCAGAATGGTATTTAGATTTTGATTTAGGTGCCATTCATAGTTCAGGCCCTCCTTCTAGCGCCAAATATGTTGAAGCCCCAAAAATCGGGTCGACAACAAG
This sequence comes from Pinus tabuliformis, assembly GCA_031772625.1. Classification (NCBI taxonomy): domain Eukaryota; kingdom Viridiplantae; phylum Streptophyta; class Pinopsida; order Pinales; family Pinaceae; genus Pinus; species Pinus tabuliformis. The sequence goes on from CM062819.1 coordinate 387,327,683, forward strand.
GGGGATACCCACCGGGTCCAGACCTTGGTTGATAGCTCCTTATCCGTTTGGTATAGCAGGTCCAACTGGGGATAATGGGACCAGTTTCCCAATCTAAGGGATGTGTGTGTGTGTGTAGAGTTGGATGATGCTGATCTAAGAGTACTTAAAGCTAATTTAATTCAAACTTCTAAACTAACTCTATGCTATTGTAATCTAATGAGAAACAACACATCTAATCTATGCTAACCCGGGGTGTATTTCTTCTATTTATGCGATCTAAAGAGATTTCAAACAATAACTGATAATAAAGATCATTCAGCTATCATAAGAATAGAAATCAATTAAGATAAACTACTTTGCATAAAAAGTTAAGCAAAACAGTTGTGAACAACATATCGCATAAAAAAGTTATTCATATATCAAACACAAATAAATGACTCCACCGTACAGAAGTGCCAAATGGTAACCCACACATTCATGCATTAACATATAAACAACTGAAAACTGTATATCACTTTAAGAATATAAGCAGAAATGGTCAAGAGATAAAAGTACCATTTATGACTGGTTCCACTCATAAGCTTCAAGCAACAATGATTTATCTCTACTTGTTCTAACATCTACTAAGAGTACAAAAGTGCAACATCAGTAGCAGATATCAAATGCAAACATTGATAAATCTCGATCCAACCATTCATCAAAAACCCCCTCCGAGGGTGCAAAAGTGCATGTTCTGAGGACAAGTTTTTTGACAAATTTCTGGACCCTTCTCCAAATGCCTGAGAAGGGTTTAAATACTGCTAACTAATTAACTTAATTACATAAATTTAGGATACGGTTTTAAATGACCGCCCTTCTACTAAAGCAAAATTATTTCTAAAAATTGAATCTAATTTCTAACCGTTTCTGTATTTTCTCCTTAGTGCTGCAAGCATGCAACATTCACCTAGGAAGAGTCGGCTGGTCGTCTTCCCCTTTCGTTTGAGCTACGAAAATAGAACTAACAAGCGCTGGCACCACTTTTTGGTAAACTAGAAGATATTTTCGAGAATCTTCCTCTGGCTGGGTGTATTCACTGTCTGTATACTTGGTAATAACCCAAATTCCTTTCAAACTGATTCTTCTTTTGCTATTTCGGTTTCCGGCCTTGCGAATGACTGAATAAGTTAGGGATTTTGCTCTCTAAACAATTTTCTGTATTGAAAACTACCTCCGTTCTTTGTTCCGGGTTTTTTTGGTGCGTTTTCCTTCTTTAGCGCCTTTTTTCTTTTTCCTTTACCGGGCATAAGCTTAAGGACCTTTTGAAAACATGCTGCTTTTGTGCGCCTTTGATTCTGAATTTTGGATGGCCTATTAACATCAGTATCTGTTGAGTGATACTCTGGAACATGTGGTCCTATTGCACGTGGCATCCGTTTGTGAAGGCGTCTCTTCTCTGTTCTCCGAGCATTGATGCTTTCCCCTTTTCCTTAGATGTTTCAATTATTAATTTCTTTTAAGGCGCGCGCCCAATTTTGGTCTACAGACAGCTTTCCTTGAATACTGTGCCAAGGAAATTTTGTGATGGGTGATTTCTGCGACTCGCATCACAGTATCGAGGATCGCTTCGTCAAGATGTGTCATCGCAAAAATTGATGATCGCATTCATCGTAGATCACAACATTGCAGATCGCATTCATCACAGATCGCAACATCGCAGATCGCAATTAGTCATACAATCATTGTGTGTTGCTTATGCGATGTTGCGATATGCGACGTCGCATATCGGCCGTTAGAGATTCCTTAAGTTTTTTCATTTAAGAGTGCTTCATAATATATGCGATGCGATGAATTTCACGTCGCTTCTTCACAGCTTGTTATGCGCATAGGAAAACGTTTCATTCTCTTCTCGCGATGCGATACAGTTTTAGGGAGTTGAAATACAAAAATTTTGATAAAATGGTTTTTGGATTTTTTATTAAGGGTCCCCATTTGCTTGGTGTTATCGCTAATACCAAACAAAGAGGGGGGTTGTTGGTGGCCACAACACCTCCTCACTATCATGGAACCTGACCTTCTTTTCCACCTCTTCCCACTGCTTATGCTCTTCTTTTTCTGTGCTTCCTTCTACCAATCCCAAAAGCAAAGGTGGGCTTAGCTTGATACCGATCCAGCTGGCCTGGAGGTTCTGCATGGACTTCTTGTAGAGAGGTACCCGTACTAGGCCCTCCCTCATTCTAGTTGGAGTGTGATACTCCCTGATTTTGAGGTTGTGGGACAATGTGTTCCACCTTTGGGTGCAAGCATGAACACTATTGTCCCCTAATAATCACTCCATATCCTTGAAATGTGCTATAGCATGAGCCTGCTGATCCATGTATTTTAGTAAAGCCTGAGGGTTGGTTGCTAGGTGTTGGTGGGTGAATATCAATGCAGTGGGGTCCCCTGGCTCTGCTCTAATTAACAGTGGTTCATGTAACTCTCGGTTCATAACATCTTTGACCTCTGTTGCTCTCTTTTCTTCGTGGTTCAACCATGAGGTAAATTCCATCAGCTACATATCTCCCATGACTGTGTTGGGATCCCATGAAGTTACGTTAGGAAGGGCCAAATTATGGAGGTAGAACTCTGATAGCCTGGCCTTGTCCTCTGTGGAGCTGTTGTTGCATAAATCTGTGAATTGCTGGGGGTTTTGGATCTGGGAGATACCCCTCTGTGCTAATGCATTAATTTGGAATTGCAGCCACTGGTCCCGTAGGTATAGGCCATAAGATTTAGCCGGCTGCCTACATTGTAGAGCATCCATAGCCCAACTGCTCATGCAAGCCAGTTGTGCTTCTTTTTCTTGCAACTGTTGTTTAAGAGCTTGTATCTCTATATTTGCTTGCAATTCCCTTTCCTGTAGTTGTTGGTTTAGTTCCTCAAGACCAGCTTGCATTCCTTCTTTACCTTAAGGTTCTGTTGTAGTGTCCTCTGATGATGTGCCCCTTTCTTTCCTCTGTTCCTGTAGCTGCAGTTTGAGCTTCTCATTCTCTTTCTGTAGAAATACTCGCTGGCAGTTTCCCACGTGTTTTTCCATAGCTAATTCCCTTCTTGCCTCCTTGAGTTGTTCCTCCAAGGGGCCTATATCTGCTACTCCTTTTGATTTAGCTATCCTCATCCATGTGTGGGTCTGCACTCTTTCTTCCTCCAATGCAAAGAAAAGCGGCACTGTGAATTTTTGTGGAATAATTTTCCCAGCCTCCAAAAAGTTATAATAAGAGCTCAAGCTGGGCTGGGGGCTAGGCTCCATAATGTGCTCTACCTCTTTTTCCCTTTGTGGTGAGGTGGCTGCCTCCTCTTCCATTCTTTCGGTCTCCTTGATCCTGGCTAATGTTTCTTGTAGAACTGCTTCAGCATCCTGTAGAGGGGTTTTTGAAGCTAACCTTTCCATTCTCTCCCTCCAGGTAGTTGTCTTCGGGCTCCCCCGCTCATAAGTGACAGATACTTTGGAGGGGTACTTCTCCTTTGGCGAGGTAGGGGTGTCTTCAATGGTAATTGGGTCTTTAGATGCAGGTTGGGGCCTGCCGGTTTTAATTCTTACACTGCTCCTCGCTTTGAAATACAGAGGAGTCTCCCTCTTTCGTTTCTCCATTGGCTTGGGAGAGGTACTTAGGGTGGTCAGCACAGCTGCTGCCTCCCAAGTAAGAATTTCGGCTATTTTCTCCTTCTGTTTTCCTTTCTCAGGACTTCCTGTAGAAAGCCCTATAGTGGCTAATTTCTGGCTTCCTGTAGAAGCCGTTTTTAACTTTCCTGTATAAACAGACGGCACCGTTTTAGCCTGCTTGGTTGAGGGTGCTTGTTCTTTCAATTTTGCTGACGTTGCCTTAGAGGTGCCTTTACTGACATGGACTTTTTCAGTCCTTTCCACCCTGCTCTGTAGTCGTTTCTCCCTGGGTGTTAGTGTGGTTTTGTCACCCTCTGTTTTGGCAGCTTGGTTTTTCTCTTGTTTTCCCATGTGTTCTTTCTTTGGTGCTTTGGCCATGGTTTCTTGGCCTTTACCTTTCTTCTCTGTTTGAATGGGTTCCTTCTCCTCGCTGCTAGAGGAGGTGAGCTCCTTAGCCAACACTCGGATGTCATCATCCTTAGTCAAATTTCGAAAGGTTTCCCAGGAGAGAGGGACGGTGTGCGTGTGGAGTGCATCTTCCACGAGGAGCTTAATGAGCCCATGATGGGATATCTCGTCTGGTGTTCCCTCTCTCAATTTGGTGGCACAATCAATCATGGACTACAGGAGGAAGTAAGGAATGCTCAACTTTTTCTCTGAGGGTAGGTCCATTTGGTGACTAAGTTTTGTGAGCAACTAGAAATGATATCCATACATGATGCTGAATCGCCCCTCACACGTGATATACTTCATAATCTGGAGGCTGACCTCACTCTAGAATGACTGTAGGATGGTTCTTCAAACTCTATTCTTGTCTTCTAAGAATTGCTCCTCCGGCAAAAAGAAATCCTTCTTAGCTTTCTGACCCAGTTTTCTCTCCTCCTTATCCCAAGGTACCCCCATTGGTAGATCAGTGACTCTGTTGATGAACTGTGGGGTGAGTCTGAGGGTCAAACCTCTGAAGTTGACAACGGCCAACATATTTGACTTTGGCTGCAAGGATCGCAGGAATTTTTCTGCAACCTCGTCATCGTGACCTTGAAGCTTGTCACAGAATGACATCCATCGTGCATGAGAAAATAGGTCCACCACCTCAGGGGTTTCTCGTAGCTTCTTTGAGTCTGTAGGATCTTTTCTAATGAACCCACCCGACTTGGTAAAATCTTGTTGTTGTTGACACCTAATCTTCATGATTGGGGAATTTGTAAAATAAATAAATCAGGAATGTGAACAGTCATCGGAAGATGAACTGAACAATCACTCCTAATGTATAAAACAATAACATACCTATGGAATAAACACACCAATCGGTTTTTCTGCCTTTGGAGAGTTACTGCCTGGCCTGACATGGTATCAGAGCCAGTTCTAAAAATAATTGTAACTCCCTTATCTCTACCACTGCCTCTGTCCTGAAATGCTTTGCCTCCATTGCATTGCACTCATATGATTACTCTCTCCTGAGCGTTGCCTCTGTCCTACCTCTCAACAATGTTGATTCTCTTCGCATGAATACCTTGACTGGATTGCATCAGTTATAGCCCTTTTTTCACTGCCTCTCTGCGCATGAATACCTTGACTGGATTGCATCAGATTATAGCCCTTTTTGCTGCCTCTCCACACCGTATACTGCTGACAAAGGCTCAAGATTCCATCGCAACCCAAATTCGCTACCTCTCCACTCAAGATGCTCGGCTCAGCTATGCAAGATAGAGCCCACAATCCCTGGCTCATGATACATGCGTGCCCGCACACTGAATCACCGCTTCTGTGAGGAGAAGAGAGGATCTTTATTTTGCGTAGCTCAATAAGGGGTTTTGTTTGAATGTGTTCGGTTTCGCTGACTCTACTACTGACTGCAAGAAACACACAAAGCCTGACATTGCCTTTTAGTTAGCGTTTCTGGTTCTCTCCTCTATATATATAAATATACTTTCTTCACAGGAGTTCAGAGTTCGAATCCAATAAGGCTCTACAACGAAAGTTGCTTTCCATGTTTTGGTATGAATTTTTTTTTGTAAGGTTTTATAACGTTCATCACTGCGTCTTTGTTGCTCCTTCATTATGGTGATTCCTTGGTGTTGGAGGAGGTGTCTTTGAACACTGTTATTTTCTTCTTTCGCTTCCGGATGGTAGCAACAGCCACTACAACAATTTTATGAATTGACTGACGGTGGAGCAGAGTACACTATCTCTGCGCATGGGAGACTCAATCTGCTGTGGTATCGAGTTCTCTCCTTGAGTGAGGTCTACTGGAACAGTGAGATACATCCCAGGAGACTGAGATGCATCAGAGGCGCCTACAGTGAGAAGAGAAGTGGAAACTAAATTCGAATTGCGATGAACTAAACCCGTGGACGTGTTGCAATCAAGGCTGTGTGCAGTGTATACCATTCAAAACATTTGTTGAGTTCATAGTGTTGATTATTGTGCAGTATCATTCAAAACATTTATATCATTCAAAGTGTTTATATATTTCACTGCTTTCAAAGTAGTGTTGCATGATATATTGATATATTGAAGTAATCCCTTGCGCGTTTTTTCAAAACATAGTAGTATTGCATGATATATTGATATATTGAAGTGATATGTACAATGAAATGCTGATGCTTCTATCAAACATTAGAGGAAAATAAAGTGCATAAGGCTATAACGTAGGATTTTTTTTTTCTAGCAGAAGTATTTTTTTTACAGAATGCATTCAATCATCTCTATGGTAGGGATAGTTCTCACTGGAAAGGAGAACTATCCTGAATGGTCCCGGATGATAAAACACACCCTCATCTTCAATGAGTTGTGGAAGGGAGTGTGTGTCGGAGAAGGAGACAATGACCCAGTACAACCTACATCAGACAAAGAGCTCATCACTTGGGATAACAAGAGCAGCAAAGCATTTGCATTAATCGTAGCATCTTTAAATGAAGAAGTAAGTCGCCATATTTCATCATATTCAAATGCCTTTGAAGCTTTACAAAAGCTCAAAGAACTCTATGGCTCACATTCTGCACTTGAAGTTGTTCAGCTCATGATTAAACTCTTCACTCTTGAACTAAAAAATAATGATGCTCTTGCTCTTGCATCTGAAGTAAAATCCATAATGCATGATATCAAATCCACTAAGGTTGAGCTGGACATCCCTCTTATTGCTTTTCTCAAGGCACTCTATCCTACTTACTCCAATTATCTTGAGTCTTTACAAGCAAATGGAAATCTTAAAGATATAACCTTTGACTCTCTTGTGAAAAAGTTTGCTGAAAGAGAGAAAGCCTTTGGAAAGAAGACAGTACCCGAATCTTCTGAAGAGACTGTTTGCCTTGCTCATAAAGAAAAGCATTCTGTTCAAGATTCTACAAGAGGAAGAGGTGGACGAAGAGGAAGAGGAAGATACTTCAGAGGCAGTGGGGGTAGACATTCTCAAGGAGAAAAATCAGAACTGCATTGCATTCGCTGCAAACGAAATGGATCACATGATGCTTCTACATGCAAGCTACCATGGGACAAAATTGAGCAGAAAAGAAACCAGCATAAAGGTAAAACTGATGATACAGACAAAGGTAAAGCACCTGAATCCGCTCACTATATTGAGGCACAATGTAAAATTGGAGTAAATGAAGATTTGTTTAATGCTTCACTTGCTTCTTCGAAAAATGATTGGTTGCTTGATTCAGGAGCAACCTGTCATATGACTCATAGGAAAGATTTTTTTGAAGATTTCACTGACAATGTTGATGGAGCAGTATACTTTGCAGATCAGTCAAAAATCAAGCCATCAGGGCTTGGCACAATCAGGCTTAAACTGCCTGGTCTTCCAGAGTTTCTTCTGGATCATGTTCTATATCTCCCACAACTCAAGAGAAACTTGTTGTCCTTAGTCCACATCTGCCAGCAAGGTCACTCCATTCATATGTTTGATGGCAAGCTTAAGGTAAGAAAAGCATCTGACCACTCACTTGTCATGAGGGGAATAGAAGAAGAAAGACTTCTCAAACTGCAAGGAACCTCTGCTCGTGCACAACATTTCTCATATATTTCTCATCATGAAGAAGGTACACTTTCATCAAGTTTATTATGGCATGCTAGATTTGGACATTTAAACTATGACAGTCTCCGCTTATTGAAGAAAAATGGTGTTGCTGGTTTGCCTACAATTCCTAAGAAACATAAGCAATGTGATGCTTGCATTCTAGGAAAGCATAGCAAACAGTCTTTTCATGATTCACATTCAAGAGCACATAGGAATATTGAACTCATTCATTCAGATTTATGTGGTCCAATGCATGTTCCTTCTGCAAATGGAAATAAATATATCATGACATTTACTGATGATTACACCAGAATGTGTTGGGTTTATTTATTGAAGAACAAATCTGATGCTTTTCAAACATTCAAGAATTTTCATAAATGGATTGAAAATGATGCACAATCTCATATTGGGTCTATTCGCACTGATAATGGAAAAGAATATACATCAAATGAATTTGAAAACTATCTTCGCCAACATGGGATCAAACATCAAACAACTGTACCTTATAATCCCCAACAGAATGGTGTAGCAGAAAGAATGAATAGAACAATTTTGAATATGGTACGATCCATGCTTTTCTTCAAAAATGTAAAGATAATGTTTTGGGCTGATGTTGTTCTATGTGCTGCATATATAAAGAATAGATGTCCATCTAATGCTATAAGAAACAAGACTCCTTATGAATTGTGGTATGGACATGTTCCTTCGGTAAAACATCTCAGGATCTTTGGTTCCACTTGTTATGCTTTGATACCAAAGGTACATAGAAACAAACTTGGTGCTAGAAGTCGTAAGTGTATCTTCCTGGGGTATTCAAACACCTCTAAAGCATACCGCCTCTATGATGAAGTAAATAAAAAATTTGTTGTATCTAGAGATTTCATTTTTCTTGAATCATCCAAATTTGGCAATGTTGTTGAGCGGCAACTTGATCGCTTGGATAGATTCGCAAAAACGAAATCATTTCAAGAATTTGATAATTAGATTCCACATCTTGAAGGGGGGATTCCTATACTAGAACAACATGTGGAATCTTCTTCTGAAGAACAATCTCCCCTGCATGAAACTCCAACAACGGATGATGCTTTAAGTGATATAATTGATAGAATTGGGAGACTCAATCTTGATTCAGTCCCAACTCAATCAACAGAGCAGCCTGGACCATCTCAGAAAGGTCCCCCAAAGTGGCTGACAAAGAAAATTGAAAGTGTTCATCCTGATGAAATTGGAAAAACAGGAACCGGAAATTCAAACCGACAAAATGGAGGTGATGTAGATGACTCTAATTCACCTGTTGATATGGATGTTACTTATGATTGTGAATTGAACTTGTCTACAAATTTTGAACCAAATTCCTTCAAAGAAGTTGCTTCTCATGATGAATGGAAAGAAGCGATGAAAAAGGAGTATGATGCCCTCATAAAGAATGGCACTTGGAAGCTGGTTGATCCTCCATTTGGAACCAAACCAATTGGCTGCAAGTGGGTCTACAAGAACAAATACAAAGCTGATGGCTCACTTGAAAAGAACAAAGCTAGGCTTGTGGAAAAAGGCTTTGCACAGAAGGAAGGGGTCGATTATGAGGAAACTTTTTCCCCCACAGCAAAATGGGCCACCATCCGGACACTCTTTGCACTAGCTGCTCAGAACGGTTGGAAAGTTCATCAAATGGATGTAAAATCTGCATTCTTGAATGGAGATCTAAAAGAGAATGTTTTTATGTCCCAGCCTGAAGGATTTGCTGTGAAAGGACATGAACATAAAGTATGCAAACTTGTGAAGTCCTTGTATGGCCTCAAACAAGCACCGCGAGCCTGGTATGAAAAACTAACTGAGCATCTTCTGAAACTCAACTTCAATCATTTTGATCTTGATGATGCAACTTTATTTGTCAAGAAAGTTGGAAAAACAATTGTGTATCTTGTGGTATATGTAGATGATCTTTTAATGACAGGGAACAATGAAAGCTACATTGCATCCATAAAGAAGGAATTAGGGAAAAGTTTTGAAATGAATGATTTGGGCTATGTTCATTACTATCTTGGCATTGAAGTAACCCAACATCCAAAATCAATATTTCTTTCTCAAAAGAAATACATTGGAGATTTGCTAAACAGATTTGGCATGACAGAGTGCAATCCTCTTTCTACTCCAATGGAACAAAACTTAAAGCTCACATCTATTGAAGGAAAGGAATTTGAGGATGCAACAAAGTATATACAGCTTGTAGGAAGTCTCATCTACCTCACTACTACCAGACTAGGCATTTCATTTACTGTTGGAATCCTCTCCAGGTTCATGAAAAAGCCTTGTGAGGGACATTGGTCTACTGCAAAAAGAGTTCTAAGGTACTTGAAGGGAACTCAAGACCTTGGAATCAAGTATACACAGGTGGACGACTTCAGCTTGATTGGATACTCTGATTCAGACTTCAATGGAGACAAAGAAACTGGGGTATCTACTTCAAGATATACTATGATTCTTGGATCAGGAGCTGTCTCCTGGAGATCACGCAAACAATCAGTTCCAGCAGATTCCACAACTGAATCAGAATACATGGCAGCAGCTGAAACAACGAAAGAAATTGTGTGGCTCAGGAAAATTCTTGAATATTTTCAGGTAAAACAAGTACAATCAACTCCACTCATGATTGATAACACCTCTGCAATAAAGTTGGCCAAGAATCCAAAGTTCCATGATCGAACAAAGCATATCAATACTAAATATCATCTGATTCGACATCATGTTGAGGCCAAAACAATCCATCTCCATCATTGTTCCACAAATGAGCAAATTGTAGACATCTTCACCAAAGCACTTGGAAAGGAAAAGCTTGAACGATTCAGAATGATGCTTGGAATCACCAACATCCCTTCAGATTAAGGGGGGGAATGTTGACACCTAATCTTCATGATTGGGAATTTGTAAAATAAATAAATCAGGAATGTGAACAATCATCGGAAGATGAACTGAACAATCACTCCTAATGTATAAAACAATAACATACCTCTGGAATAAACACACCAATCGGTTTTTCTGCCTTTGGAGAGTTACTGCCTGGCCTGACAGTTGTGTTGGCTTGAGCTTGCTTGCGCGTATACAAAAGTGGATCTTTGGGATTTCCTTAGACAGAGCGCAGAGCTATGCCTCTACTATTCACACAGTTTATAAAATTCACGACTGTCTATGGGTGAGCCTTGACAGTGGCTCAATTATGAATCAAACCCTAGAGAAAATCCCGCATACACACTACGAAGACAATTATCATGCAGCAATAAGAAGACATTTGCAAATTCATGCACAGACTGTAATTTACGGTTTCCTACCCCTTTAACACGTCGACTTCACCACCTTTCGAACCAATTGCATGGGAGGCTATGTTCAGGCTTACCTCATTCCAGAATTGCCACCTTTGACGTGAACAGTTCAATTTCCTCTGTGACGTTGAGCTTCCTGTAGTGCAGCTTCCTGTAGAAGTCGTGCATAGGTTCTGGGCAGCGCTTCAGTGGTTTTGGGCCTTCTGTGCAGCAACAGGACGTTGGAACAGGTTGAGAACTCGAACTAACAGCCTTTAGAAAATTTAGGATGCGTACTCGGCTGCAAAGCAGTTGAGAATAAATGAGTGCAGTGCGCCATACGTGATCTAGCTGGCGGATTTGAATTTCTGCGGAATTCGTGGCACAAGGGTGAGCTGTCCCCGTCCCCCCATTGGCCGACGTCACCTATTATCATTCTGTTGCATGTCTGACTGACCACTGAATCATTCCCTGTATATCTACTACCGCCACTCCTGGTATATCACCGCTTCTGTCCGACTGGATGCTTCCCACGTGTCCATTTCCTGTCTCGTCGACACACCCAAAGCTTTTCGAATTGGACGAGGCCATCGGGCTGGTTGTGGTGGCAAGTTGAATGGCTACCCGACTTGTTCAATCCATTCATTTTCATGTTTACACACATTTTAGAGCATCGTTCATGTAATTTGACGAAATAGGGTAAGGCACTTACCTGTGCGGTCGTGGACGTGATTTTTCTCATGCTTCAGGACGAGGGGTGACGGATCCGCTTGCTACCGTTTCGTGCAAAGGCACAAGAGCTCCTTTTCGTTGACTGCTGCTGGTTACAAGACTGGTTGCTTGGTTGTGGATGGTGTATGCGCTGGCTTCATGAGTTTCAGGTATCTTCATGGTGTGTGCTCTAGCCGGATCAACTGCTACAGGATTCCTGTAGGACATCCTGTAGCCGTTTCTCCTCCTAGGGTGCATGCCGAAATGGTGGAGTCACGTTCACAGGTGCAGGGTCTATGGATCGCCTTGACAGGTAGCGAATTGGGCCTCTGCAAGCTTTATTTTCAATTTAAAAATTATTTCTTCTGAGAGTCCAACGTTCTGGTATGACTGTGCAGGTGTTTCAATCATATGGCAGCAATGGTGGTGGAAGGAGGCGACAGCAGTGGGTGATGGAGAAAAACATTGGTTGCATGCCTCCTTATTGGGTTTCGAGCTTCGAATTATTCTACATAGTCGGTCCTGGCCCGTCCAAATATTCTTAAGGAGGTTTCCTGTAGAAATACAGAACTTCCTGTAGAAAGTCCTGTAGCTTCTTGTAGAAGGCTAAACTATGACCAGATTGTGCCCAAACCTTGGAAGAGATTAGTGTTTATGGAGGGAATGCTGGTGAGGTCGCCTCGTAGCATGGTAGGGACCCTTGTTCTTGAGTTGAGAGGCCTCCTTTCGTGCACGGAATACCTGCATTAATTTCCAAAGATTGAGCCTGTTTTTCTGTTTTTGCCTCCTTCCTTGTTTCCTTTTTCCTTTTCCTTTGTTTTTTTTGTTTTTTTTTTGTTTTTATTTTTTGTTTTTTTGTTTTTTTTAGGAGATAGCAGGGGCGCCTCGAGGTTTTCACCCCTACTATCTGCCTTGGGTGCCTCAGAGAGGTTTTCACCCACGGGTCTTTTTTATTCCAATTTTTCAGAGAGATAGCAGGGGCGCCTCAATGAGGTTTTCACCCCTACCATCTGCCTTGGGAGCCTCAGAAAGGTTTTCATCCAAGGATATTTTTATTATGATTTTTTTTTCTTATGATGTTTAGGGTATGCCCAAAACAGAGGCAGAACCCTTCTCTATGACCAGCACTGATTTTTCCATAGTTTTGATGAACTCTTGCCTCGAAAGAGGTTTCCTGTAGATCTTTTGTCGATGCCCATTAACGAGCATGGGGATGGCTTCCTCATCAATGGTCCAAATAAGAACAGACCCATTATCATTACACTTCTCCACTGCGTATGGTCCTAGCCATCTTGTCCTCAGCTTCCCCTTGAAATCCTTATGTCTAGAATCATACAACAACGCCCAATCTCCCGGTTGGAATTGCTTTTCATTGAGGTGCCGGTCATGCCATATCTTCCTCTGAAGTTGCACCACTTTTGAGTGGAGAAGGGCCTGCATTCGGTGTTCGTCTAGCCCATTTAGCTGCAATAACCTTTCTTGTTGGGCATGGTTGAGATCTAGGTCCAGTTGAGCTACCATCCTCAATGTGTTGTACTCGAACTCAATTGACAGCAAGGCTCTCTTCCCATAGACCAGTTCATAAGGTGTGAAGCCGGTTGTGGTCTTCCAAGTGGTGTTGTAAGTCCAGGTGGCCTCAACCAGGTGATCTGCCCAATCCTTTCTGCAGCTGCTCACCACCTTAGCCAAAATCCCTTCTAATGCTCTATTGGTGACTTCCACCTACCCATTTGCTTGAGGATGATAGGGGGTGTAAGTCCTATTCTTGATCTTGTGATGAGCAAGCAAGTCTTCAATTAAGTTGGAGGTGAACTGGTTCCCTTGATCGGTGACTAACTCTCTTGGGTAGCCAAATTCGTAGAAGATGTTTTCTCGTAAAAACTCAGCCACCTTCTCTTCTGTCGCTGCTTTGATTGCTTTGGTTTCTGCCCACTTTGTCAGATATTATGTGCACACAATGATGTAATACCTTTGCCTTGAAGGAGGGTTGATAGGACCCATAAAATACATAGCCCACTTCTCAAATGGTTCAAGAGTCACTTGAGGTTGGAGAGGCATTTCGTCCCTTGGGGTTGGCTTCCCCATCCTTTGGCATCGGTCACATTGGCTGATATATCTCTTGACATCTTGATGAAGCGTGAGCCAATAATAGCCTGCTTGTAGAATTTTGAAGGAAGTCCTCTTGGCTTCAAAATGTCCTCCACAAGGCCCATCATGACAGGTTAGGAGGATGTCAAAGACTTCCTCCTCCCTTACACAACGCCTTAAGATCTGATAGGGGCCAAGTTTGAATAGGTTGCCCCTAATCCAAGTGAATGAGGCAGTCTTCCTTACAATTCTGCTTTTCTCTTTTGAAGATAGATGCGGAGGGAACTATGCTGAGACCAGATAGTTTGCTATATCAGCAAACCATGGACAGAGTACTGAGATAGCAAACAGATGTTCATCTGGCATCTGGTCATCCACTATTCCATCTTCACCTGCAGGTAAATCCACTCTAGACAAGAAGTCAGCAACAACATTTTCTTTACCTGGTTTGTCAACGATAGTCAAATCAAATTGCTGCAACAGAAGTAACCATCTAATAATGCGAGCATTCACATCTGGTTTATTCATTAAATATCTAATTACATCATGATCGGTATGTACAAATGTTTGATAGCCAGTGATGTAGTGTCGAAACTTGTTCAGGGCATGGACCACGGCTAAGAACTCTTTCTCAGTTACAGTATAATTCAGTTCTACCTTGGATAAGTTTTTGCTGACAAAGTATATGGCATATGGGAGTTTTTGTTCAACTTGTCCTAAGGCTGCCCCTATGGCTTTGTTTGAGGCATCAGTGTGGATGTGGAAAGGTAGGGCCCAGTTTGGACCTCTCAATATCGGGGCAGACACTAACTTATCCTTTAATTCATTCAGAGCCCTTTGACAGTCGTCCGTCCATTTGAACTCAACATCTTTTGCTAAGAGGCCAAACAATGGCGATGCTAGCTTACTGAAGTCTTTAATAAATCTTCTATAATATCCTGCTAAGCCTAAGAAACTCCGAACATCTCTTACCTTCTGAGGAGGTGGAACCTTTTTGATAAGAGCAATTTTATTAGGATCCACATGCAAGCCTTGGCGAGAAATGGTATGTCCTAGCATGGTTCCTTCAGTCATTAGGAATTCACATTTTTCAGGACTAAGGGACAGGTTCATCTCAATGCACTTGGTTACAACTTTTCCCAGATTAGACAATGCTTCCTCGAAGTTCGACCCATAAGGAGTGAAGTCATCCATATATATTTCCACCGAATCATGGACCAGCTCAGAAGAGATGCTCAATACTACTCTTTGGAAAGTGGCAGGAGTGTTGCATAGCCTAAAGGGAAGGACTCGGTAAGAAAAGGTACCCCAAGGACAAGCGAAGGTGGTCTTATCTTGGTCTTCTGAGTTGATTTGGATCTGGTTATACCCACTGAACCCATCTAGGAAAGAGAAAAACTTCTTCCCCGCCAGTCCATCCAACACTTGATCTATGAAAGGCAGGGGAAAGTGGTCTTTCTTGGTGGCTTTGTTCAGTTCTCGGTAGTCCACACAGATTCTCCACTTTCCACTCTTCTTGGGTACCAACACCAGAGGGGACACCCACTCGCTATCCGAGATGGGGAAGATGAATCCTGCATCCAACAGCTTTTGCAATTCTTCTTTGACAATGTCCTTAAGGGCTGGATTCATTCTCCTCTGTGGTTGCCTGACCGGTTTACAGTCTTCTTTGATGTAGATATGATGGGTACAGACCGAAGGATGGACTCCTTTCATCTCCTTATAGCTCCAAGCGAAAGCATCTAGATGACTGGCGAACAGACTATATAGCTCCTTTTCCTGTGGAGGATATAGGGAGGAGCTGATCTTTAACATTCTCTCAGGGCTAAAATCCATATTTTTGACTCTGGGAGAGATTAGATCGGTCATACAAACGTCCACGAAGGTGCTGGCTTGAATATCCTCCACCAATTTCTCTAAGGACAATGCACTGGGAGGCAGATTCTAAATCAAGGCCTCAATCAAATCATCCTCGGTTTGAGGACCTCCCTTGGTGGTTTCTAAGGTGCACAAGGGTGCAGAGTACACCTCATCCTCTTCTCCCTCTTCCAACCAAAGTGGTAAGTCATGCTCTAATAGAGGTTGGGCAGGAGGGTATAGGACTAGCTGCTTGGACATAGGACCATTTTTGATGGTCATGTTTCCTGCTCGGCAGATTATGTAAGCATCGGCAGTGGCTAACCAAGGTCTTCCCAAAATAAGGGGGTATCCAGTAAGCTTTTCCTTTGGTTGAAGAACCAAGAAGTCTGCAGGATACTCCCAAGAGTCAACAGAGACCAAGACATCCTCCACAATCCCTTCGGGAGTCACGGTGGAGCGATCTGCCAACTGCAGGACCGTCGAGTTCTTCCTTAAGGAACCCTGAAGGTTGAGTTTGAGCATGGTATCCATGGTCATCACATTAATGGCAGCCCCTAAATAAATCAAAGTGTGGGGTATGATGGTGCCATTGATGTGGACATCAACTACAGGACTCCCGGGATCCAAATACTTTGGACAAATTACTTGCCCCAACATAAGATCAGACATTTGTCCTATGACATGGGTGCCTGAAACACTTTTCCTTAACCAATTTGTTGTATATCGGTACATCTTTGATGGCTTGGAGAAGTGGTATTCTCACACACAACTGTTTGAGTTCTCCCAGAAGCTCATTCTCCTCTAGGTCGGGTTGTGTGGTTACTGTCAGTCTCTCAAGAAAGGGTGGAGTGGTCTTGGGTTCACTCTCCTGTTTATCTTCCTCGTCCTCTAGGGGAGGAGGTTGGTGATCCGGAAGAGTCTTCCCGGATCGTAGGCTGATCTCCTGGATCTCCACTGCATAGGTAGGGCATGTTGTTTCCCCGGTATATACCTGCTGGGCCTGTCGGTTGTTGGGATTCAAGTTCGGTTGAGCAGGCATTTGTGGTTGTCTTGGAGGAGCAGGAGGTAACGGTTGTGGGTGAGCTGGTGGTGGAGGCAAAATGGCGGGGGGAGTGTTGTACTGGGGCCTCCGCCCTAGTTGAGGTGCATTCCACTGAGGCTGTGGCTGGACATGTGAGTGAAATGAATGAGTAGTGGGTTGAGTATGGTATTGAGGTGGGTAAGACCATGGAGGAGGCACAGACCAAGAAGGATGAGTAGGGGGACCCCAGGAAGGCATAGGAGCAGATTGTTTGGGGCTATAATAGGCTTGGGATGTCCCTTGCATCCCCTGTTGGTAAGGTCTAGGTCCATGCGGCCTCCTTTGGTTGAGGAAGTAGAGAGGTTCAGTGGGTGCCTCAGTTCCTTGGTACATGGCCTTAAACCCAAGTAAGGTTGGGCATTGGTTTGTGGGGTGGTCCTCCTCACAAACGAAGCATACCTCTACCGAGTGTAATGGACACTCATTCTTAGGGTGCTTCCTTATACACCTAGGAAAGAAGATGGCCAAAGCCCTCTTAGCTTCCTCTTTCTTTTGCTGGATTCAGAATGTATCAAGTTGCATAGAAATGGTCTGTCTCACCTCACTTTTGAGGTCCTCCAGCTGATTAACAAACTCATGCTTGGAGAAAGTAGAACTAGTTGAAAGGCGGTTTCCCCTACCTATTTTCCAGGCTGCCCTAGAGTGGTTTCTAAACACAGTCTTTATATCCTCATAAGGTAGTTGGTAAATATCTCCTCCAGCTAGCATGTGAAGGGTATCTAGAAGGTCTTCAGGGACTCCTCGGAGCAGGACCAACTTGAGAGATTCACGGTCAAGTGTACACGTGGCCTGTTTATAGCTAAGTTGGAACCTTTCCTCATAATCTTCTAAAGACTCATCATTTCCCATGGTCATCCAAAAGATCTCTCCCTTGGCTTCCTTGGACCTACAGTAGTCCCGGTATTTGGTATTGAAAGCTTGCTGCATTTGAGCCTAAGTGGTAATACTGTTTCCAGGTAAGCCCATGAACCAGCGTAATGCTGCATCCTTGAGGGTAGAGGGAAAGAGTTTCAGTTTTTGCTCATCTTTTGTATAGTCATAGGTTCGACATAGGACAACAAACTCAAACAGGAAGGTATCAGGGTCTTCAGTAGTCAATCCATGGAAGTGAGGTAAAGCGGAGGGGCTTATGTTTTTCATTTTCATGTCTCCATTGGTCTCTCGGATGGGAAAGGCGCCTTCTATTCTCTCATCTTCTCTTCCATTCTCAGCCATGGCTTCAGGTGGAGTGGTTTCTAACTCTTCTTCTGGTATAGGATCTTTGCATATCTCAGGAAGCTCGCCTATAGGTTCTTCTGGATCATTGTCACCAAAGAAGAGAGAAGGGTGACTCAGTGAAGTGGTGGGGGTGTTGGGTAAGAATTTTCCGGTTTTATCTCTGTTCCTACGAGGCATGAAATGGAAAGGCTTTTGATTGCTTTTTGCGTTTTCTGCTTGTACCTGCAAAACTGAAATAGATTGAACTGCAACTAGCTATCTTGCTAAAATGAAAATGTGGAATTGAAATGAAAGTAGTAAATAGCTAATCTAAAATGAAATTACAAGAATGAATTGCTAGTCTACGCTTGCAAAATTGAAATTGCTAATCTACGCTTGCAGAATTGAAGTTTCTAATCTACGTTTGCAGAATTGAAACGCTAATATATGAAAGCAAGAAATATCTATTTTACTTTTGCGGAAATGAAATAATGAAATAAACTATCTAGCAGAAGACGAGTGTAGGAAAATAGAAGAAAAGCAACAATCACCAATACTTTGACACTTCCCCGGCAACGGCGCCAAAAATATGGTGGGCTCCGGTATTGCAGCAATAATGCTACAACTCCTGGGACTCCCTTCTTTACTCTTAACAACCCGGTAGTTCGTAACAAACTTGGAAGCGATGGTGATGTATGCATAAGTACTAGCTCTTGCCGCAGCTATCACTTGGTCAGCTGGCACAAAAGCTAGGGGCTCAAGCCAACTTCTATGAGCTCTTAGAAGAAGCTTTTTAACTGATGGATGGAAGCTAACTCAAAGGAAGTTGATCTACTTGCAAAAAGAAACTGTAAGCCAAAGAGTAACATAAACACTAGCAAACCCTAATTCTACCAGCTAGTCCTACAGATGCAGAGGAGAGGATGCAAACTATTGAAAGAGATGCCATTACTTCTATGAAGGTAAAATGCACATGCCTATGCTATCTCTATCTGAAGAACACATCTTTTTGTATTTTTGAATAAGTTGTCAGAATTATCATACATGTGCTTTTAACTGGCTTTTTACTGTGCAGGGGTGGATCAAGGAAGGGGAATGCTTGGAAAAGGTTGGGAAGGCTCAGAGAGGGTCTAAGGAGTCCCTAACACCCTTCCGGAGAGTTTCACAAAGTTTGGCTATCCAGCAACCTCACTTGTGAGCTTCTACAGGAAGTCTGCAGGGGTTCTATAGGATGTTTCAAGGGTTTCTACAGGATGTTCAGAAATTTCTACAGGATGTTTCAGGGGTTTCTACAGGATGTTCAGAAATTTCTACAGGATGTTCTAAAATTAGATTTGGGAGGATGGGTGAGTGAAAGAGGATGCATGAATGGATCGGGAGGTAGGGTAAGGGTCTGAGATGACCTAGTGACTGATGGATGAAGTGATGAGAGGGTGTGGAAAACTAACTTGACTTAAAGAAGGCTAAGGTAATGGAAGAGAAAGAAGGTACGGTTACGTGGGCATAAGAATAGTTGTGAGACGAGGAAGCGAACTAGGAGATGGAGCAGCTGGCCTGGAGGAAGCTTAGGTGGATGAGAGAAAGATGGATATGCCCTGCACTGTGTGTACTTAACCAAATCAACCAAGTCCTGCACATAATCACAATCTCAGCTAATCTATTCCTAACTGTGAACGAAACAAATGAACAAAAACTTTATTTCTTAAAGAGAACCATGTACAGAACTTAATCAAAGAAACATCTAAAAAGGTCTGAATGCATGACTAACTTCCACAAATGAATACATTACACCAAAGATTGCATGGTCAAGCAAACTAGTGTTTTTGTTGGGCAGCACTATTTCTGCAATTGCAGCCCCTGATCCAATAAGGGAGAGGTGAAACTGAGAGTGCAGGCAACCCTTTTTCTGGAGCTTTATCAATTATTATCCTATCAATCTATTCTACACATTTGAAGCAATTCTATTCCTCAACAATGACCTATTTAACCAACACAACTAAATCTTGCTCAACAAAACCATGTTTCAAATGCATAAGAGGAAAATCACAGTGCTGAAAGGAAAGATAACAATACAAAGAAGGAGGCCCTAGTCTCTCAGGTTGGGCCCAACCCTGAGAGCTATGGCTGCTATAAAAAACTTAGAGTTGATATCAAATCTGACTGCTTCCCATAATAAAAAAATAACCATAAGTCAATAGTTATGCCAACAATGGCTACAAAAGAGCAAACAGAGCTAGTAGCACTGTAGTGCAAAATGTGCAAGATTTTTTCAAAAGTCCTTTTCGAAGCCTGAGGCCTTAACATTTATACACCACGAGGCCCTAGCTGGCCTCCTAAATCTATGGGACTTGGCTGCCCAAACTGTGAGTGAACATCTCCTTCCAAGAAATCTGTTTGGCTGCCTTCTAGATCCAATTTTGGTGGCCTTTGGAGCTCGGAGTTGGGGGTGAAGATCTTAAGGGAGGCTATTTAATGCCATAGACAACCCCCCTATGAATCCTCAACCCAAGCTTGGCTGTCTCCTAGCCCATGTCTGCTCGGTTTTGCTCCAACATGTGTCAAAAAATCCTGAAATGAGCATGTGTTAGCCACCTAGGAATAGTGACTACCCTTATTCGTACAAATGACATAAACATACTAAAAAATAATGCATACGTTATGAAAAATGAAGGTTTGAACAAGGGTATTTAGGCCAAATAAGCCCAAAATGTTACCAAATTTGGGGCTCATCACTATCCATAACATTAGGTTTGGTTTTTGGAGATTGATTATGCCCTTATGTTGTTGCGTTGAACCTAAGGGATTCATCATCTTCATGCATTAGTGTTGATATTGAGGTGTTATTTGTGACAAGGAAGGAAAAGTCAACTTGGGGATACATCTACAAGATCAACTACTATTTATTCATAAAGATCTACAAGAGTATCTTGTTTTCCTATTTGTTGTGTTATGTTTGCACTCATGTATTTAAATTCCTTATTGATTCATTGAATATAGATGTTAGATTATTCTACTTGGTTATTGTAGATCATTTCCTTATTTTAGTCATGTGTGCAGGTTCTAATTATCACACTTGGAGATAAAATCAAATCTTACAAGCGACGAGGAAAATAAATCTTGCTACAAATTCAAGGTAGTCCTCTTTCCTATTCTCTAAGGAAAAATCTATGATTTTTGTCTTCTGTTATTCTAGACCAATCCACTAGGTGTAGGGAATTCACCTTTGTATCCAATGTAAATTCCACATAACAAATTGGCAACTCCACTCGGGATTGATTTCTTCCCTTAGTGGTTTCCTTGACCTTAGTACCATTTTCACCTCTTAAATTGACCTTGATTGATTCACTCGAACCTTAATTAACCCTAGGAAATCCCTTCTCTGAGCTTTATTTATTTTTTTGTGTCATGTTTTGTCCAAACATTCCTCATCACACCATTTGGTTTAGATACAAATTACTTTAGCACACCCTCTCCTTATTTTTACTTGCGCTACAGAGCACGGATGCCTGCTTTGCACCTGCACTAATCCCTCTAAGATGCAAAAAATTTCTTTTCTTGCCTTGCTTTCTAATTTTCTTTTCTCCAACTTGTTTTCTTACTATCTCTGAGTGTATCCTTATCTTTAAAAATCCTTCACTTAGTTTTATTTTTTTTTCAATAACCTTTCTTAAGAATTTGTTTAGATTTTGCTTTGTTCTTGTCCTTTAGGTCATTGGAAAAATTTTTCTTGATCATTGATTGTTTGAACAAATTGATATTACAATCATCATTCTATGTGGTTTATCTCATCAGTGATTTAGAAAGCATCTTAGTTTTCATTTCATTTGGAAATTAAAAGGATTTGAAATTAAAAACTTATCATATTTGCATTTGGCATTTCATTTATGGTTTTTGTGTGTGAAATCAGAAATTGGAAAAGTTGCACTAGGGAAATTTACTTAACAATTTTTTTTATTGCATTTTGTATGATTCATTTCTCTTTGTTTCTTCCCTCACATACATAATTTTTCATTACAAAGAAAAGATCTCATTTTATCATGCCAGATTGCATCTTTAGTATATTCATGTGAAATTTGAAGTGAGCCTTGAAAACTAAAACTTAATTCAAGATAAAATTTAAAATTTATTGAATCAATCTTAAGGATAATTTGAAACATTAGCACAGAAATCTAGAGGTCTAGGGTAGAGATGTGTTCTAGTGTATAAACATAGGAGTTGTCAGTTTTTTTCTAGTGTTGCATTCCGGGGGTGATATCCCTGTTGATTTATATTATCATCGATGTCAATATGGAAATATTCTGGATAGTAAATAATGATGTGAAGCCATGTAGAGCAGATCTGTGAAGCAACAAGAGTAGGAAGAGTTCATCGAAAGCCATCAAGCGCTACCAGAAGAAGAGCTATCGAAGCAGAGAAGAGCTAATTGGAATAAGTTATCATAGTAGTGTATTGGAAGTTATAGGAGTAAAGAGAAACCACATGAGAGACGAGCCAAGACAATGCATATATATCGCATATGCCAAGAGTAGAAGCCATAACGGAGGAAGTAATAAACCATGGGAACCATTTCGACAATATATAATACCGACAGAAATCTTATTGGCGATTCTATTATATTAAGTTATGTAAAAACTGCTAAAACCCCCGATTGGGATATGAGTTTCAGACCTGATGGTCCCATTACAACACGACCTAAAAAATTTCGCATCCTCCATATCGTTAACCTTAAAACCTTGTTACATACAAATCCACTGATTGCGATATAATATGCAGACCCGCTAGACCATTACAATTTACCTTAATGAAATATCGTGTTCACCTATCAGAACGTTCATATTGCAAAACATAAGTGATGTATACCAAAATCCATTGATTATGATAACATTGCAGACCCGCTGCACCATTATAGCATGACTTAATGAAATATCGCATCCGCAAGATTCACAAGTTTCAAAAGGGTGTCAAAACGCTGATTCGATATAATATGCAAACCCGATAGCTCCATAGAATATAATTTTATGTAATATCGCATCCAGGTATCACGGAAGTTATGCAAATCGTAAGGGTTTTCACTACCAGACTGTCGATTGTGATAAGACTTGAGAACCTGACCACCGATTGCGATAAGTATTGTGAACCCCACCGCCGATTGCAATATTAGATGTGGACCTTATGGATCTATTGATGATGGTTTAATATTATATCACGTTCATTTCATTGGTAGTATGAATAGCGTCCATGTTACATTGGTGATGTTAAGAGTTGCTATTGTGGGACCTCCGAAAGTTGCAATTGTGATTGATGATGTGGATGTGGGACCTCTTTGGGTACAGTTGTTATAGACATATTTGGGCATTGCAACCCCAATCACATATGTCCATAAACCAAGGGATTCTAAGTCCCTAAAAGTGTTGTTTCATACCTTAAAGGAGAAAGGTCCGCTGATTACATCATCTCCTAGAAGTTTTCCCTAAAAAACTACTCAGAACTGGTCAAAACAGGACCATACAGACTGCCTAGTGCTAAGGGTGCGATGCATCTCACCTGCCACATGAAAAAAGTATGATGCATACTAGAAAGCCCTTCTGTAGGGTGCGATGAGTGAGAGGAGACAAATGGCAGAAGCAGTTTGCTAGGGGGAGACCTTGAGAATCTTCTAGAAGCTTCTCATTTGACACTTGCCTCTCTGAATTTGCCCAAGGATGAGTAAGGGATCATGAAATCTCCAAGTGGAACCAAGAACTATTAGAGAGATGACACTAATCAAAATCCTAGAAGCTAACTCACCCCTCTGCAAACATTTATATATGGATCCCTCATCCCAGAGATCCAAAGGCTGGAATTTTGTAATTTGCAAGCAAGTGTTGTTGGTTTATCTTTGAAGACATTGTTTGGTGATCTTGCTTTGTATGAGGTGAAGAGGGCTTTCATGCTGGGAGGACGGTGCTGGGTTAGACCAATGGGTTGTAATCCTCTCTTCTACTACTTCTATCAATAAAGCTATTTGATTTTTCCTCCATATTCTTGTATATCTCTGAATCTTGTATTGATATATGCATCTGTATGGTTAATATACATCTGATCCTATATCGTTTATGGTTATAGATCTCTATGCTTTAATGGTATTATGCTGCTTTGACTCTATAGGTGCTCTTTGAAGCGGGACAAGTAAGGAAGGAGTGGCGAAATTCTGTCAAAGGGGAAAGGAAACAAGGAAGGAGCCAAGTGAAAGACTGAGGTTGGTACTCTCTGCTTCTTTCTGATCTATCTCTCACAAAGGAAAACACAGGTGACCTTAGTTTGTTTATTTCTAAGATAGCTACATGTCTTAGTGGGACTAGCAGCTCTAAATAGACACTAGTTTTCTCGATAAAAAAATGGTGACTCCGCTGGGGAGCGAATAGTTTGATTACTTGTCCCTATTTGTTTGTTTCATAAACCACGGATGGCACCTAAAGTTAAGCCAGCTAGCCTTCGAACTGCATTTTCTATGCAAGTGAAAAGTAGATCAATGCTGCTTCAGTCAATCTCTGGGTTTGTTTTGAGCTGAACAACTAACCTGTAGACATCCTAAGTGCCCTAGTGGTAGCTCAAGTAACCTCATTAGATCATCCCCTAGACTTTGTATTTACTGACTATCATTAGCTCAACCTAAATCCCTGAACTAAGCTGCAAACTGTGACCAAAAACCAAGTTCAAGTCTCATCCCTCGACCATCGCACTGTCTCCTTTTGGCAGACTGGATGCATCGCACCTCCAATGTGTAGTAGGTGGGATGCATCCCTATTTCCCTGTGTTACAAGGACGATGATCAAATAAGATTGTTTCTGCCTCCAGATTTTGGTTTTTTCTTCACTGTCTTCAGCTTTATTCAGGAGTTTTGTTGTCTATGATCAGTATACCACTATTGAAACTCCCTTCCTTTACATTATTCAGCCTCCATTGTACAAAGAATTGTGAATGTTCTTATGTATTTTTCGCCATTTATAGTTCTCTTTTACAAAAAAGTAGCTTAATTAAACTGTCGTCTTCTGATTTGAAAGTGTCGCAAGTGTCATTTTCAGTCAAAGAAATGAATCCTAATCTGTTGATGGTTGATTACACTATTACTCTTGTACTTGATCTGAATTAATAGTATTTCAAGTGTTGAAAGTAGTTTTCAATTCAAAATCGCAAAGTGTCATCCTTGTCTTCCTTTTGTCTTTTGAAGAGAAAATTATTAGTACTGTTGCTTTGAGAAAAAAGATAGTTCAGATTTGTATCTATCATTCTTTTTTTCATTCACACATTAAGAAAGCAGAAAAAAAATACATGCATGTGCATTTGCATTTAGACTGCTTGTTGATTTTGATTTATGACAGTGCATTCTAGTGTGTGCTCTCTACTCTATGTTGAAAGAATTTTGCTCCTCTTTCCTTAGTAGCTAGGATTTTCATTGCAAAAAGAAGAGTAAACGATTGTTTAGCATCTTAGATTGCATATCTAGGAATTGTATATCTACATCATGTAGTGAACCTTAAAGGAAAACTTCTTAAGAAAGATCAACAGTAAAATAATTTCAATGAACATAAAAACGCTTTGGAACCTAACGCAAAACATCTAGAAGTCTAGGCTAGAGACGTGTTCTGGCATCGTAAAGCCTGGTAATTATCGCTTTCATCATAGGTTGGGTGATTCCTCCTCTTTGAGACGATAAGTGCCAGTACGGACTTTTGCTCCCACGTACCATTGAGTATATATTAGGAGACCACAATAGGGTATATCCTTTATCCTTAAGAAGCATGTCTGCCGCCCTCTCGATCGCAATGCACTGAACACAACATTCGGGAAGATTGACTGCCATGCCGTAAAAAGTATTTTGCAGTTTTACGATTGGTTTGGTAATCCCTCTGTCTAGATTTCCATAGTAGTCTCTTTCATTCCTTTTCAGACTCCTTAAAGGAAAAGGTCCATCTAAGCACTTGTCACTTCAGGCTCATTAAAAATTGAAGGCAACTAGAGTCATCTTTAGCTTTTTCTCGACTCTTAAAACTTGAAAAGAAATTTGTTTCAAAACATCTAAAATTCATTTAATTTGGAATAACATTATCCCCTTTTATTTTGAGTTGATAAAGTAATCCGCAATCATGGAAGAAAGTCAATCAAAACCCTGTCGTTTGCGGAGACTAACGAGTCAGCCATCTTTGACTCTTGAAATGAAACCATTCCGGGCTAAGTGGACTCGTTTAACTGGGTCAAATTCTCCTGGTTTGTTTGAAATTTGTGTTTCAACATCCTCAGAGACTCCAGTTACTCCAACTGTTTCTGGTATCCCTGCATCTACAGAAGAAGTTCCAAAGTTACAAGAGGACATTAGAACTGATCCTAGTGTAACAGTAAACACTTCTATTCTTGAACCAGCTCCATCTAGGGTTGATTCGGAAGGTGTTACCTCTCCAACATCTGTCGCTGCAGAATGTATACCTTCTTCGGCACCAAAAATATTTTACAGACCTGAAGGTCTACCTCTTCCACCTAGATTGATTGCTATAGAAGAGATTACGAGGGATATTCCATCCAGTACTCCATCACATTTTGGAACTGGGATCTATCTATATCCTTCTATTTCAGAAGTTAGTTCCCCTTCATCACAAGTTCCTATAGAATTGCTAGGAAGTTTTTTAGATAGACTTGATATGTCTAGAAAACCATTGACATCTAGGATTGTGTCATCTGATACAGTAGTAGCAGAACCTCCTGCCGCCACTCCAACGATGTTCGTTGGTATACCATCTGTCCCAACTATCTCTCAACCACTAGAGGAAGTCCACCCAGGGACTGTTTCGATAGTATGGTCTATTCTCTTTTGTTCGTCTGGAATAATATCTGGAATTTATTATGTTGAGTCTCAGCAAATTGATCATTCGCAACAGTATCAATTTGGGCAGTCCAGTCTCCAAAGGCCAATCTTTCCTTTCAGCACTAGATTGTCGTCGTATGGGGGGTAGTATGCCCTTTCATTGTTCCCTCTAGGAGAACAACCATATGAGAGTTCACAACCGAATTCGGGTCAAGTTGGAATCACATCCAGTGGCTGGGTGCCAATACTACCTCAACAACAAAGAGTTTTATACTGTTAAATTGGAAACTAGGGCAAAACTCCATGTGGGTCATCTTATTTATGGCAACTGATAATTTTACTGGATCCCTCTCGTCGAGAGGTGTAGGATTGATCCAAAGATCATCCGATTCCGATAAGTATTTATGGAGATATGAATTTATTTTGTTTATGTAATTATAGTCAAGGCGACCAGCTCTTATGTAGGCTCTAGAAGCCCAACTGACGTGTCTATTCATTATCCTCATTTTGGTATAAATAGATGAGGATTTGATATCATTTGCACACACGTATTCTTGAGGTGATCTCCTCTCCACATATGGGTTTTTGGAGAAGGAGAGAACCAAAAGAATACGCTGGCCTAAGAAGGAGCCCTAGCTGCAGATGATGCCCTAGCTGATCCAACGCAGTCAATTACTTATACGCTGTTCAAGATGAGACCTTATACGCTGTACATAGAGACTTGTTTATGTTACGTAGCTTAAGAAGATGAACACAACTCGCAAATTCTCTCTGAAATTTCACATATACTAGAAGGAGCAGAGCCACAGGGATTTTCAATGAAGGGCTTGACTGCACCTCGGATGGGTATAAGGTGCAGTCAAGCTAGATCTCGGTTGGATAGAACAGAAGGAACCTCATATGGATAGATAATATCAGCATAAAGATATCTCTGCTCTTTCAGAGGTACAATATTGACATAATAACTAACCGCATCAATAACAATGATCCTATAATTGCTACGACATATATTTGATGCAGTAGATATAGGTGATATTCTTGTAGCAGTCTCGGTATACATTCTCGGCATAATCATGACAACCTCGACATTACAGTGAAGGGTATTCAATCTCAAAAGCAACCACGGAACATAACTTTGCTCTCGACATATCTTTGATGCAGTAGATCTAGGTGATATTCCTGTAGCAGTCACGGTATACATTCTCCGCATAATCATGACAACCTAGACATTACAGTGAAGGGTATTCAATCCCAGAAGCAACCGCGGAACATAACTTTGGTCTCGACATATCTTTGATGCAGTAGATCTAGGTGATATTCTTGTAGCAGTCTCGGTATACATTCTCGGCATAATCATGACAACCTCGACATTACAATGAAGGTTATTCATTCTCAGAAGCAACCACGGAACATAACTTTGGTATCAACATATGTTTGATGCAGTAAATCTAGGTGATATTCCTGTAGCAGCCTCGGAATAATGAACAACAATGAAGTAGGGCTACATTCTTAGCATCACTATGTAGAAGATCTTTTCATATATCATCTCGGCATTCAAATCTGTAATGATATTAACGTTCAAGTTAGATGCAACATATGATCACTGTATATATTGATATCAAGGAATGATCTCTGTGATATACAGTCTCATGATAGTTATAGGATCATGAGTCCTGATCTCGATACAACTCTTTGAATGGTGGTATGAAAGATGATCTCACAAATTTGATCTCAGTGGCACTAACGTGAATGTACATCAACGATGATAGGGTGTTGTCATACGCTTGGTAACAGTGATGATGGTGATCTCAACATTCGCAGAATAAGGGATTGATGTCTTGGTCAAGAAGGATGTATATACGCAGCTAGGACAGGCCTTCTATATGCTACTCATACGCTGTCCTAAGCCGCAGTAAGGAGGCCTAGAAGAGGCCCTAATCTCAGACTTGAAGGTGCCCTAATCCACTGTCACAACTACAACTATCTAAGGGAGATTATATACATTGCAAATGAAGCCTAGCCGCAACATAAAGGAGACATATATCAACGTAAAGGAGCAACATGGAAATTGATGTAACAACGTGTTAAATACTGTTGTTCTAAGGCATGGATAAGCATAGTGATGGACGCAGCATGGTTGGATGCAGCATGGTGAATCGGTTGAAGTATGAGGATGTGCCTTCACCTGAGTTCGGATCTGTAGTCCTTGTCATCAGAACTATCCAGTCATCTTCATGATGAAATATCTCTGATGTCTGATCTCTTATTTTGGCAAGTCAAAGTGTTGACTTCAAATGTATTTGTACCATCTCTCTCTTTGCTGAACTTTGAAGATAAAAGAAGAATTGATCAAGGGTTTCCCCATACATTATGGGGTTTGTCCCTGGCTTGCGCCATATCTTGTGACCTCTTGTCTTGGCTTGTATTCTGCATATTATATTTATGTTCTATCTGAAGTTTATCGTAATGCTGATGTGATTGCTAACTGTGAAAATTTAAGTAAACTGCTCTAGCATAGAACATACCTAATCTTAACATGGTATCAGAGCTGAGGTGAAGACAATACCCAAGCAAGAGTGAAAAAGCAATCATCGAAGACAGTTGGGACAAGACAAAAGGATCAATGGGTTCCTCATACTTCACCTAGGGTGAAGTTGAAGCAGAGAATGTTATTAGAATGGCGCAGCAAAACTTCTGATGGCATCACTTCATTGGGAAGCTAAGATCTAAGGGTAGGAAGGAAAGGTAGATGTCTTGGTTATCAATTCGGCCCTTATGCGAAGGAGTGCCCAAATGACAGAGATGCGGGTCATCAAAGACAATGGTCGACTCTTCCACGAAAGCAAGGAACCCCAAAATCTCTTTTATGTACCTGATTGAACCTGATGTCCATCTCGGAAATGGAAGTCAAAGGTTACAAGGTGGCACTTATCGATGGAAAGGTACGTGTTTGAAAATAGATTTTTTTAAAGATGTTTTTGAGTTCTTGGTTGTATCAAGTTGCAGGAAGTCCACTGGGGACCATGTCCATTGACTCAGCTCTAGAGGTCTGTGAGTCAAATGGTGACTAGGATGCCTGAATTCAAAAGGAAGCATGAAGGTACATGTCTGAAATGTACCAAAGGAAAATATTATAAGGGTACCATTCCCCTCATACAGCAGGTTCACATGTTTGGAACAACCAGAGGAGTCTGAGAATCATGATCAAGGAATCTCATGTATACAGGTGGAAGAAAGCCCTCTATGGCTTGAAGAAAAACACCTCAGGCATAATATGAGAGGATTGATAGCTGTCTAATGCCGCTGAGATTCACTAGGAGTGAAACCGATCCAAACCTTTACTCAAAGGTTGTGGATGATAAACCTCTCGTACCGGCACCTATGTCTGACAGGTGCAGACCCTCTCATTTATAGGAGACAGAGGGAGTTGGATTCTGAATTTGGGAAGATAAGATGCAAGCTTGTGACTACCTCGAGGATCTTAACTTTCAGAAGTTATATGGTAATGATGTCGGACCAGATTTGGAAAATGCCTTTGAGTTTCATAAACTCATTCGCATTGATTTTCTTGGAGAACCTTCGTTCGAACATATGTGTTGCAGTTAGCATGGTGAGCTCATATTTGGTTGAGCCTCATTGGATTGGTAACTGGAATCTTCTGAGATATCTTCAGGGCATAATCTGTCATGGATTGAGATACACTGCCGAAAGTATGAAACCACATGATTATGAAGGGTGGGCAGGCAGTGTGGAGGATCACTAGAGCACTTCTCAGTGTTGTTTCTGTTTGGAATCTGCCTCGTTATCCTAGATGAGCAAGAAGTAGAAGTCGGTGACTCTGAGCACCATCAAGGCAGAATAAATTGCTGATATTATGGCCTTCTGTGAGGCAGTCTGGTTGCTGAAGCTCTTCAGTGAGCTGTTTGTACACATGATGAATACCACTGTGATTCTCTATGACAACCAGAGATGGGATTCGATTATTGAGGAATCCCGTATTTGACAATTGCTCCAGCAGATAGACATCGAATAATGTCTTATCTATGGTAAGTCGATGATCAAGGAGGCTCCATCGCATTAAGATGATGTTTAGGTTAGAGCCTCGTGGAAAGACCAAATTTGTGATTTTCCCGAATGACTTGGAGTCGTCGAGAGACCTTTGTAAAAGGGTCCTGCATACATTGAGCTCTGGGAGCTTTGGGGGGCTTGCAGTTCTATTGGAGCAACATACGACCACAGGGTGACTCACCCTCCTCTGGTGGTGCGCGCTGGAACAAGATGATTCGCTCTCTTGTGGGACAAGATGATTCGCTCTCTTGTGGGACAAGATGATTCGCTCTCTTGTGTAGCAGGATGATTAGTTCTCCTGTGAGGCCTGGATTGATGTGTTCTCCATGGCGATTGTAGCAGGATTGATGTGTTCTCCTGTGAGGCCTGGATTGATGTGTTCTCCATGGCGATTGTAGCAGGATTGATGTGTTCTCCTATGAGGCCTGGATTGATGTGTTCTCCATGGTAGCCTGGATTGATGTTTTCTCCATGGCGATTGTAGCAGGATTGATGTGTTCTCCTATGAGAACAGGATTGATTAAGTTCTCCTGTCGAGGCATCCTACCCATGTAGTCTGGGACTCATGGGAAGTACCTCTCATCTGATCAATGAGTAGGGAAATGAAGTTAGGGACCATAGTAGTACCGATGGATGCATCATTGTATCTACCGTACTCCCTACGCTAGGATGTACTCTATTGATCTGGGATCAATGATACTGGTCTGGGACCAGTGGTAGGAGTTGTACATACTATGACGCTGACTTCGAGTCGGCTGAGACTGGTCTGGGACCGGTGGTACATACTCCGAGACTGACTTCGTGTCAGTGCAAGACTGGTCAGGGACTAGTGAGAGTCGTACCTACTATGATGCTGACTTTGGGTCGGTTGAGACTGGTGTGCGACCAGTGTTACGCACTATGAGTCTGACTTCGGGTCAGTGGAGAATGGTATGAGACATTCTCGATCAATTCTTCTTCTTCTTCATAGTTCAGCAGAGCTGAGCAGAGCAGAGCAGAGCCAGCAGAGCTGAGCAAAGTAGAGCAGAGCTAGCAAAGCCAGCAGAGCTGATTAGAGTAGAGCAGAGCCAGTAAAGCTGAGCAAAGATGGGCAGAGCAGTGCAGGGCACTGATGGTAGAGATAGTACAGTCGGACATATGGATCAGCAGATGGAGTTTCCCCTAGTTGAGAGGGAGTGTTAAATTGGAAACTAGGGAAAAACTCCATGTGGGTCAGCTTATTTATGGTAGCTGATAATTTTATTGGATCCCTCTCGTCGAGAGGTGTAGGATTGATCCAAAGATCATCCGATTCCGATAAGTATTTATGGAGATATGAACTTATTTTATTAATGTATTTATAGTCAAGCCGACCAGCTCTTATGTAGGCTCTAGAAGCCCAACCGACGTGTCTATTCATCATCCTCATTTTGGTATAAATAGATGAGGATTTGATATCATTTGCACACACGTATTCTTGAGGTGATCTCCTCTCCACTTCTGGGTTTTTGGAGAAGGAGAGAACCAAAAGAATACGTTGGCCTAAGAAGGAGCCCTAGCTGATCCAACGCAGTCAATTACTTATATACTGTTCAGGAGGAGACCTTATACGCTGTACATAGAGACTTGTTTATGTTGACGTAGCTTAAGAAGATGAACACAACTCGTAAATTCTCTCTGAAATTTCACATATACTAGAAGGAGCAGAGCCGCAGGGATTTTCGGTGAAGGGCTTGACTGCACCTCGGATGGGTATAAGGTGCAGTCAAGCTAGATCTCGGTTGGATAGAACAGAAGGAACCTCAGATGGATAGATAATCTCAGCATAAAGATATCTCTGCTCTTTCAGAGGTACAGTATTGACATAATAACTAACCGTAGTAATAACAATGATCCTACAGTTGCTACGACATATCTTTGATGCAGTAGATCTAGGTGATATTCCTGTAGCAGTCTCAGTATACATTCTCGGCATAATCATGACAACCTCGACATGACAGTGAAGGGTATTCAATCTCAGAAGCAACTGTGGAACATAACTGTGGTCTCGACATATCTTTGATGCAGTAGATCTAGGTGATATTCCTGTAGAAGTCTCGGTATACATTCTCGGCATAATCATGACAACCTAGACATTACAGTGAAGGGTATTCAATCTCAGAAGCAACCGCAGAACATAACTTTGGTCTCGACATATCTTTGATGCAGTAGATCTAGGTGATATTCCTGTAGCAGTCTCGGTATACATTCTCGGCATAATCATGACAACCTCGACATTACAGTGAAGGGTATTCAATCTCAGAAGCAACCGTAGAACATAACTTTGGTATCGACATATCTTTGATGTAGTAAATCTAGGTGATATTCCTGTAGCAGCCTCGGAATAATGAACAACAATGAAGTAGGGCTACATTCTTAGCATCACTACGTAGAAGATTTTTTCATATATCATCTCGACATTCAAATCTGTAATGATATTAACGTTCAAGTTAGATGCAACATATGATCACTGTATATATTGATATCAAGGAATGATCTCTGTGATATACAATCTCATGATAGTTATAAGATCATGAGTCCTGATCTCGATACAACTCTTTGAATGGTGGTATGAAAGATGATCTCACCAATTTGATCTCAGTGGCACTAATGTGAATGTACATCAACGATGATAGGGTGTTGTCATATGCTTGGTAGCAGTGATGATGGTGATCTCAACATTCGCAGAATAAGGGATTGATGTCTTGGTCAAGAAGGATGTATATACGTAGCTAGGACAGGCCTTCTATATGCTACTCATACACTGTCCTAAGCCGCAGTAAGGAGGCCTAGAAGAGGCCCTAATCTCACACTTGAAGGTGCCCTAATCTGTTGTCACAACTACGACTATCTAAGGGAGCTTCTAGAAGCCTAGCCGCAACATAAAGGAGACATATATCAGCGTAAAGGAGCATCATGGAAATTGCTGTAACAACGTGTTAAATACTTCTATTCTAAGGCATGGATAAGCATAGTGATGGACGCAGCATGGTTGGATGCAGCATGGTGAATCAGTTGAAGTATGAGGACTGAAAAGTGTGCCTTCACCTGAGTTCAGATCTATAGTCCTTGTCATCAGAACTATCCTATCATCTTCATGATGAAATATCTCTGATGTCTGATCTCTTATTTTGGCAAGTCAAAGTGTTGACTTCAAATGTATTTGTACCATCTCTCTCTCTGCTAAACTTTGAAGATAAAAGAAGAATTGATCAAGGGTTTCCCCACACATTGTGGGGTTTGTCCCTGGCTTGCGCCATATCTTGTGTCCTCTTGTCTTGGCTTGTCTTCTGCATATTATATTTATGTTCTATCTGCGGTTTATCATAATGCTGATGTGATTGCTAACTGTGAAAATTTAAATAAATTTCTCTAGCATAGAACATACCTAATCTTAACATATACTCAATGCAACCAAGTCTACCTGTTTCGGATATCCCCACTACACCAACTACTATAATGGTTTCACAAGTACAAGCATTGCCTGTTGTATGCCAACCTCAAGTTTCTCAGGTCGTAGTACAATAGCCTCTTGTTTCCACAACGCAACCTCAATACCCGATTGGTGGCTCCTTAACTAGAGTGACTCAGGCTCAAACAGGTACTATTACCCCTCATCTTGGTCAAATATCCAATATTGGGCAATAGAAAATGGTTTCACAACCATGGCTAGTGCAACATCAACAACCGCAATTCCAACAAGCTTACCAAGGACCTGGGCAACAAAACTTTGTCGGTAATGGCAAACCGTATATTCAAAATGGTTATGCCCAGCAATCTTATCAAAGTTATCAGCATCAAATACATTATGCTGGTATGCAAAGACCCACTTCTCAGGCGATCCCATCTTATCCTGGGTATGCTTCGCCGAACCTGAATCAACAGTTGCCCTTCGTGGTGACTTTGGAGTTACCAAATCTAAACGGGCTAACAAGTGATCCAATTTCTTATGCCCCTTGGTGGCCGACGATTCCTCATAAACTTCCATCAGATATTCCTAAATTCAATGGGAATCCGGGTGAAGGTCCATCGAACCATGTGATGACCTTTCAACTGTGGTGTTCCTCCAACACTCTAAATGATGATTTGATTAGGTTTCGCCTTTTCTAGTGAACGTTAACTGGTTTGGCAGCAACATGGTACATCGAATTACCTAGATCTTCATTTGATAGCTTCAGCACCCTTGCCACCACCTTTTTAACCCATTTTCAGTTACCAATAAAGTACGAAACATGAATGGAGCTTCTTACCAATTTGAAGCAGACGATGGCCACTCACATATCTGATATATTCATGAGTGGCAACGTTGTCGTAGAATGGTAAAAACATATGTTCCTGATCAGTTGTTAGCTGAATGGTTTATTAATTCATTTTTACCTTCTATTACAGAAGATGTGGCAAAGGGAGGATTCGTCACTGAAGAGCAATTCATTGCTCATGCGCAATATCTAGACTTGATCTATACTCAGTCTGGCACGCTCTATGACAAAATCCCTGATGCTCCTAGACCAGAGTTTTCTGTTCCTCCTCCTCCCAAATCAAACAAACACTCTCATGTCGGTGATGGTGTGATAGGTACGACCAGCACGAAATCCACAAAGGTGACATCTAAGAAAGCCCGTAAGGTTTCTTGTCAAAATGCAAATGAAGAACTTCTAGCCTCGAAGGTTAATGTCGTATCGACCGACAAAGGCAAATAACTAAAGCAACCAGGGGGAAAGAAGAAAGGGGAAAGCAGAAAGAAGAAGCAGGATGAATCGTCTCCTGAAAAATCTTCTGCAAACCATTCTAGGCAAAGGAAACCTCCTTCGGGATGTCAGATATGTGATGAGGATCATTGGATGAGAGACCGTCTGCCCAAAGCTGAGATTAAGAAATTATTCAAGGACTCAAAAACCCCGGCGGTATTGGCTGATCCAATTCCAAACCCAGGAACCAATCTGGTTGCTGGCGATAGTGCTTCCCCATCCCAAGTGCTTAAGTTGTCCATTTCAAAACAACAAAATGATGCTTTGATATCGACAAGGAATAAATATTACGGGAATCCATAGTTGTCGAACAACAAGGCTACTGATCAACCTAGTAGTTCGACAACAACTTCGAACGAAGTTGTGCCGCCCATCATTCCTGAGCTAACGATAAATCCACCAAAGGGAGTAGTACACAAATTGACATTTAATCCTCATGCCAGAGCAGCATAGAATTATAATATAGTAGAGGACCTAGCCCAATCGCCATCCACTATGTCGACACTTGAAGTACTGCAAAATTTCCCCTCCCAAAAGTAGGCTCTATTATCAGCAATAGGTGGGATTGACCCAGCGGATTCCAATCTTGTGGTCTTTAATCATAAAGGATATGAACCTCAGTTACCAACTCAACTTGCTTTCCTCATTCAAGTGAAAGCCCTCAACAAAACTGTTCATCGAACAATTATTAATGAGGGGGAATCTACATGTATTATGTCAATGAGTTGCTAGAAAACTTTAGGCTCACCACCCTTGTCGCGATCATCAACGACATTAAAAATGTTCGATGGAAGAACATACAAACCATATGGGATATTAAGTAACTTGCAAGTCGAACTGGGGGGCAAGACAGTAGAAATTGAAGTTGAGGTCATTGATGGAAACCTTGACTACAATATCTTGCTAGGAAGGCCCTAGATTTATGCTATGGCTGCTGTTGTGTCAACATATTTTAGAATGATTGCATTCCCCTTCCAAGGTGGATTATGATCGTTGACCAACTAACCTTCTTCCCCAACAGTTCGCAAGTTACCGGAAGCATTCCATTAATCCATGGAAGCTTTATATCACTTCAAAATATCAGAGTAGGTCTCCTAAAATACCCTTCCTTAATGGGTACTTTTTCCCTTCCACCTCCGAGTAATCTAGTGGAAGTGGCCACAGTGGAAACCTGTCATATGATATATTCTACATCATCAAAGATTAAGAAGAACTCTGACCATTTTGATAGTGTGGATCATCGCGAGGTATTACCCCCAAGTCCTACCATACCTACATCATCTAACGATCAATTCAGTGATGTTGTACATTATGTACTGGGGGCATTGGAACCAGATCTTTCCTTCATGATCCGTTATGAGTTGTGATCAAAGGTCGCTAGAGGATAGTTCATTGACTGGTGTCAACCTCGTTAAAAAATGAAACAAGGCTGAGCAAAATTCCAAGTCGAGTCTTTCACTTGATCTCGTAAAGGAACCTTCATTCCATCCACCTAAT
This sequence comes from Pinus tabuliformis, assembly GCA_031772625.1. NCBI lineage: Eukaryota > Viridiplantae > Streptophyta > Pinopsida > Pinales > Pinaceae > Pinus > Pinus tabuliformis. Next base: position 387,364,714 of record CM062819.1, read on the forward strand.
TACTGCGAGTAGTCTGGTGAATGTAACAAAGCTTAGGGGGCATGCACCCTTGTCTATTTTGCAGAAAAACCCAACTGTAGAGATAATTTTCCCTGTAAGTTATGTGATCGGTCTGGGTGACCTTTCACCTTTATCTATTTGGTGGACAAAGTGCAAGAAATATTTTGTCTAAGTATTGACAGAAAATCATCCTACTTAACCACAGTACGTTTCCATATGGTTACTGAAGATTTTTTATTTTTTTTTTATGTTGGGGGCATGCAAACCTTTTTATACAAGAAAAAATGACCAATTTCATTGTTTAGCTTTTTAGCACTTTTTTTTCTTTTTAGCTTTATAGTTTGGTCATTCCTAGCTTACATAAAAAGGAACACGAGCAGGTTTACACGAAGTCCAAGCTTGTTAAAAAATAAACCTCGAAAGGAGCATATGTTCCCCTAGAGTTCAAGCTCATTAAAAAATGAACCCACCTCCGGTAAATAACCATTGCGATCGCATTATTATCAGCTTTTGAGCCTTGGTCGTGTTCTTACCATCACCTCCACTCTTTTTCAGCTGATCATACACCTCCATTTGATTGTTTACCCCTTTTGAGGAACAATTGCGATGAGTGATCCTATTAGCCACCTTCTTTACACTGTCATGATTAAAAAATTTCCAAACCTTACCTGAAACCAGCTGCTGTCCGAAAACATCACTCATTCCTAAAAAAATGAGTCTCCTTTAAGCTCTTTTCATTTGACTCGTAAAATATGAAAATATTACCAAGCAATTAGCCTCTCCAGCTCGTTAAAGCGATCAGAAGTGTTATCCCTCCTCTAGATTTTAATCCTTTTGGACCTGAGGGATCATTACACAAAAAGATCAAGCGCTTGTCTTGTTCAGCTCGTTAAAACTATATCAAATTCATCCCCTTCATATTATTTTACACTTTTTCGGACTTAAGGGATTACATTATGAAAAAGGAATACTGGAGTTTTCTTTTCGGACTTTTTCAGACTCTCTAAAAATGAAAAGGAGCGAGTTATCTTTATTTTTAAACTTGTTAAAACAATGGCGACAAACTTGTCCATGCAGACAAGGGCAAGTTTCACTTTCGCTAGACTCGTTAAAACATAGCGACGAGTTTTCCTGAAGGGAAAATTATAGAAAAATCATATGTTATCCTCCTAAAGATTGACAAAAATAAAGAGGTACTGGTCAGACATGACTGGGGAAAAATTGGGAAGAAAACTTGAAGAAACTTTATTGGTAGCAGGTTGCTCTTGAACATGACACTTTCACTCCATCACCATGATTGAGTTGGGTTGGGTTATTCTGTTCACCGGTCATATTACCATTGGTCCACCGTACCATCCATTTTTGGGGTTAACTCTACCAATCCATTTCAATGTCACCGATATGTTCAAGATAAGTCACTCAGAGAATTCACCAACCTAGCTTTTGTCTCATCCGCTGCAATACCGTCACTCTCCATTTTTCATGACCTCCACCCTAAACCTTATATCATCATATCGTTTTCACCTCCACAAAATCAGTTGATCCGTTCCATGTCGTAGATGTGGGATTCATTAAGGCCCTCCTATGACGGGTCACCTCTTGTCGACATCATCTCATTATCCAAGAAGTAGACTTAGGAACAACCCTTTCAGTACTTTGAAGCTTGCATGCCTCAATGGCAAGTTTCTCACTTCTAATGACAGGTTTACATCAATGGCCTTCAATTGAAAGATTTTATGTGGTGCTCAACATTAACTCATGTATTCACACCACGTGAAATGTACTGTAGTACCTTGAGGGTCATCATCATAATTGATGATTCCGCTCGTGCCTGTTAACTACTTACATCATTGGCTGGTAATCAGGCGATGTCTTTCCATGTTCGACATCAGAACGTCTTTTCACATGGACCGACTTGTCCTTTGGGAGAAGATTGAACAAGTTTTGAAGACCCCGGATCTAGTTTCATCCATCCAGGCTACAATATATTGAGGAAAATAAAGACATCAAATGTACATCATTGCTGCACAGATAATCATCCAAAGAAAAGGATGATGGCTCTACCCGAATCATCAGTCTGTCACACAGACGGTTGTCTATCCTATGTACATGAAAATGAATTTATAAAGTTGAGCATGGGAATGCCTGCCTCAGCTAGGTCATGAAAAATATTATGAAGATAATGTATTGTATTGTATCTTATTATAGGTCACCTTCCAGTTATAAAAACCTCGGATCCTCATGATAAAGCATTTCACCCGACATCAAAAAGATTTACAACCTCATGCTTTAGGGGGCAACTGTTATAGACATATTTGGGCACTTCAACCCCAATCACATATGTCCATAAACCAAGGGCTTCTAAGTCCCTAAAAGTGTTGTTTCATACCCTAAAGTAGCAAGGTCAGCTGATTACATCATCTCCTAGAAGTTTTCCCTAAAAAACTTCTCAGAACTGGTCAAAACAAGACCATACAGACTACCCAGTGCTAAGGGTACGATGCATCTCACCTACCACATGCAAAAAGTGTGATGCATACTGGAAAGCCCTTCTGTAGGGTGCTGTTAACACCCAGGTTGTTCCCTATGACTCCCAAGGGAATACGGCCGGGGTAACCACTAACCAATCTTTGGAACACAGTTTCTAGCCAAACTGCAATTAGAGAGGGCTCTCTCTTTATGATCTGTCTCTGTTATGATGGTGTTTTAGGCTAGCTATTATGCTCAGGTTTTGGTTTATGTTTTGGTTGAAGGATTTCTTTCAGGGCTTAAGATGTAGTGTTTAGAGAGTAATATATCATTGGGCAATGGAGTCTGGAGTTGTGAAATGTTCTGAAATGTAGGATTGGTGGTGTTCAAACTGCAGGGCCAATTGTGTATCTCAGACAAACAAATTTAACTTGAATGGTGAAGCATGTCAGCTAACAGAAAGCAATTAAGAATTCTCTATTAAACTGGTGATGTGAAAGTGAAACACATTGCACAGGAGCAAACTTGAATTCCTGTGACAAAGGTCACTGTGAAAGATGTATTATGAAAGTGCAGCAATTAAGAATTACACTTATCAAGGTTACAGCTGAAGAAAACATTCATTAACAACACAGATTGAACTCAGGGTATTTCTTGAATAAATCCTGAAAGTTATTCTTTTTCCTTGTTGCTAAATATTCAAAAGTAGAAACATATATGGATTTTAACAAATCAAAAATACATAATAGAGAGAGTTACAGAGACTTATTGTATTGTGTGATACACAGGAATCCAGCAGTTTTCAACATACACCAGAACGCATTCAACACCTCAGAAATCCGAGAAATTCCATCACTTTCTTTATTAAACTTCTGAAAGGATTACAGCATAAGAACTTCTTCAGGAGAAATCAACAACAACCCCTTGCAAACTCATGCGAAGGGGACTTTATAGGAATGCTTATACAAAATATCTCAGGCATCGAGTCATCTGAGAGAGAAAATATCTTCATAACTTCGTACAGAAAGTAGAAAAGAAGTTATTACAACTTTGAATGCAACATAAATGCTCTTTAAGTCTGTCAGAGGATAATTTGACCTTTGGAGGTCATTGAGTCGGTTGAACCGCTTTGCTTTAACGCTGGATAATGTGTCTTTACTTTTTTGCTGCGCTGTATCTTCTCGGCTCTGCCAGCTGTGGTTTCTTATTCTTGCTTTGTTGGCCAAAATTTTTGGTGAGTTGGCTCAGCTTTAATCTTTGATGCATGCTGATTTTGTTAAACTGTGCTTTGCCTAACAACTGATATTTTTTTAAAAACAAAATTTGGTGAGTGGCTCACTGTTTATAAAATTTTCTGTATTGTATTTGTCCACCAGTCTTGTGTAGGGATTTGATGCCTGAGAATTGCATCCATAGTCTCCTCTGCCTCTGTATACTTGTAAAAATTGGGTGCCACATCAAACAGGTGATTGATCTCATTCATTATAAAAAACAGATTTTCTACCTTGTTGTAGATAGTCTGTCCTGTAGCTGGCCCTGTTTCTTCTGAGCTGTTGGGCTTCTCATTGATTTCATTTGTGGCAAATGCATTCACTCTTTTGGCATATTGCTCATGAATGAGCAGTCTCCCCACGCTGTTCAGTAAGCTAGGGAGTCCTCTGTTTTGCAGCACCAGGAACTTATCCATGAATCTTTTTACCTCGGTCTGCATGTCTTGGGTTCTTCTCTCCAATGTCTGCACCAAATTTCTTAAAGTGAGAACCCTTTTGATCAACTGAATGGCCTCAGTTCTATTGGGAATTCCCATGTTTGCCAGCTGAGTACTTGTTCTATTATTCAGCACATTGATCATCCTGGTGGCAATTTCAGGCATGTTGCCTAGAGCAGCCCTTGACTTGTGAATTTCAGCTTGTGCTTTTGGGATGAGCTCTACCTGCTCATGGATTGTCTCTATATACTGCCATTGGTCAGTAATAGACTGGCCAATGTTGGACCATAGCATTGCCTTAAGCCCAGCTATAACCTTATCTAATTTGAGCTCATTTTCTAGCTCTTTTATCCTGTCTTTGAGGGCTTTCACCTCCCTACCCTGCTCTGCCACCGCTTGCTTGGATTTTTCATACCTGTCATTCACCTTAGCCAATTTATCCCTGGTCTCATTTAACTCGGTCATTTGAGCTTCCAGGATTTGAATTTCATTCTTCAGCTTTTGCATATCCAGGCTTTGGGCCTGCTCTGTGGTTGTTGGTGCTGCTGAAGTAGATGTTGCTGTCTGTTCAGTCTGTTGAGGAGGAGGAGCAGTGATAGGAGCAGTTTCCTCAAGATTGATGACCAGAGGAGGCTAAGAGGTCTGACCCTCTTCTATTTGTTTCAGTGCTGTTTGCAATGCTTCTTGTGCGGCCTCTGATTCTCCCAACTTTTCTTGTGCTTGAATAAGTTGCTTATAAAGGGATATCATCAAGGCTGTGGCATCCTGCTCATGTCTTTGCTGAGCTACTTCATCTATTTGAGGGTGAATGGTAGGTAGGAGTTTGATCTTTTTCATTAAGGCAGCCATGTCAGCATCCCTCAACTTCAATATCTCTTGTATTCCTTTGATGTCTTTGGGATCATGCCCAATCTCAATGATTATGTCTTCCAAGGACCTTATTCTATTGTCCTTTGCCTGGGATGATGCCCTCTCCAACTCCAGTTGAGAGGCTGTATTATTGAGGCTGCTTTCTAGCTTGTAATTTTCTAATGTTTTGTCTGCTAAGGCGGCATACACCATCTCACCAGTCTGTTTGTGCAGTTCAATTTTATCCATTGGGTGTATGTCCTTGGCCAGGACCTCCAGATTGGTTTTGAGGTAATCTGAGGTAGATTGGGGTTGCAGTGCTGTTGGCATAAAATGGCTCATGATCATTTTGCCTTCCTGTACATCAAATGCAGACATCAGTCTTTGTTGATTGGTGGGAGCCATTTTCTATAAATGGTTGTACAATTGTATCTTGATAGGGTCACTCCTACTTTTGATGTCTATAAACTGCTGCTTGAAGCTCTTTTCTCCTTCTCTTTGATGGCTGGAGGAGCTGACCTCTCCTCCCATGGTTCTGTCCTGTTCCTGCTGGAAGGAACTGGCTGAAGCTTCTCTGTTGGGTGGGCCCATGCCCATTTCTTGCCTTATTGCTATGTCATCCTCAGAAAAGTCATTCAACCTTTGCCTTTTCTCTCCCTGGTTTATAGATGATGTCAGGGGAGTTTCTCTATCCCTTTTTCTGTTTATGTCCTCTTTCTGTGGAGTTTGGAGGACCGAGGCATCGAAGGTAGTTTCTGGCCTAGGAGGCACTATGTTTTGAGCCTGTTTCTCAGTGGAAGTTGGAGTATCAACTACTCTTTCTTGCTGTAAGGGCTGCTGTAAGGGCTGTTGTCCCTCATGTGGCCCTTCTTCTTGATGTAGTTCCTGTTGTTGTTGTTGTTGCTCTGCTTGCTGCTGCATTTCTTTATCTGCCTGCTCTTGAGACACTGGAGGTGGCTGCTCCTTGCCATGGAGCGATTGTTCTATCTCCATTTCCTTTTCTTTGCCTTTGCTAGATATATTTTCAGTGGCCTTGGTAGTTTGTTGTTTGGCAGTTGAGGGGGATGCAGCTGCTCCCACTTGTGTGCTCGGAAGTGTGAATACCTGTGAACAAAGTTCAAGGTCAGCCATCTTCCTTAGATTCCTTACTGCCCTCTAATTTAGCTCTTCTTGTGATATGGGCTCTTCTAAGGTCCCTCTCCTCCATTTGTCTTGGTTAGCATATTTTTCAATGTGAGGGATACTATAATGATCATAGGCAGACAACTTATATTTGAACCTCCTCATAGTTATAAAATGATTAGGGTCATAGGGTGTCCATAGGAAACTGGTTTGAAGGCCAAGGGACTCAAGCATTCTATCTGCTTCCCTCCATCCTTGCTCCCTCTCGTTATAGATAAAATGGCCAAGTTGGCTTTTCACCTTCAACTGTGCTTTTTGCCTTTTCCTGAAAAGTGAAGCACATCAACCCGGCCAAATTGCCTAAAGTAATCTAGGGCAAATAACCTCATAGGCACATACTTAGGTAATCTGAATGGAGGCAAATCACACCCATATATCCTGATGACGGTGTGGTTTTGGTAGAAGTACCAATCCCCAATGCTGTAAGCTTTGGATAGCTGAAGAATTCTCTGCATGTCATCAGTGAGTCTTGGAGGAGGTGAGCTCATCAGCATTGCCATAGCTGGATGGACGAACAGATCTATGAATTCACAGTAAGTGTATGGAGACTCAGGTGTAGTGTGGAAGACAGAGGACCAATATACCACTGATCTGGGATTGCCTTGGGCATCCACTCTTTTGATTGAAAAATGAAATCTCTCATGTTGATGGTACAAGATCAAATGGTAAATGTAGGAGGTGTATCTGAACATATTTTCTCTGGATAAATTCATTAGCTGCTCATGCATTTTGTCGGAGATGTAGGTGGCATAATCATAGCAAACTGGAGGTTTGCCCGGAGCGAACATCAGCATCATTACTAATACAGTTTGGTCTACCAATTCTATTGAGCTATAGCCCAAAATCGGACTAATCATATCTACCAAGTCCCTGCCCAACTGGTTAAGGTATACTTGATTCAGAGGAGGATATTGCACAGAATCAGAGTCAATGTATAACTGATTTAGCTTAGTGATTTGGGCATCTGTCAATCTATCCCCTTGTTTTATCAAGTCTACTAGTGGCAAGGGGACCAATTTTCTCTGAGTTTTGAAGCAGAACATGTTCCCGATGGCTTCAGGAGTGATGTAAAAGAGAGCAGCACCAGAAGGATCCAACACAGCCCTCTGAGTAGGGTCATAATATTCAGCACAAAGATGGATCAAATCAGGAAATTGATTGACTTGAGGCAACTTAAAAATAGGAAGAAAAGAATCCCATATACCCAACACATCTGCTCCAGTTTCATGCTTGGCCTTAAGTTCATTGAGCAGGTGGATATGGAAATTGGTTCTCATCAATATCTCTTCTGAAATTTGATAATCCATATCTACCAAGGCTTGCCATTCCAAGTTCCTTTGAGGGGCATTCAGAGGCTGAACATTTAGTACTACAGGTGTCTCCATTGCAAAAGAGGGTTCTGAATTAAGTGTAAAGTGGTTTCAATTGAGCAGGACAGTATAGAGGAGTGTCTCTTTACCAGGGAGGTGAATTTATAAGGGACAGAGAGTAGTTCTGATAAACAGCAATTGAAATATTGTTTAAAGCTTAAATAATACCAATGTCTGGCCTCACTCTGTCTTTCTCAGCAGGTAAATTCAGTTAAATGAGTCTTTCGCGAATGCGCGAACAAAGTATGGTTTTTAGTGAAAATGCGGGCAAACAAGGCTCAGCTAGTGTTTTTCGAGTTCACAATTGTGAATGGGGCCAGGCGCAAGTATTTCTGCCGGTCAATTATATGTTTTTTCACAAATTTAATCGTCCTTGGAAATTTACAGACAAAACCAGGTTAAGGAAGGATTTTCAAGGATAAATACCTGGCTTTCAGAGAGCAATGGAGAGGAATGCAGGTGAAAATGGTGCGCTGGCGGTCTCCTGGTCGAGTTCTGCATGTTGTTGCACTGCTGGACGTGAAAAAATCATGCAGGAGCAACAAACGTTTTTGTAGAAAAGTGCCAAAAAAACGCGAAATTTGGCTATAATATTGATTTTTCGGACTTTTGGCACGCTTTTCTGGTGACGTCAGCATGATGTCATCGGTGGGGTCAGGGCCGGGTGACGTCAGCATGACGTCACCAGGTGAGGTGGCAGGCTCTGAGTGGTCCACGGGGATGATGAAGTGGCAAGACACATTGGCAGAAGGTCGGGCGCAGTGGTTGACACGATGGCAGGGTGGCAATGACGTGCGATGACGTTGGAGTGATGTTGGACAAGCGGGATGACCGAAACCGGAAGCGGTTAGCGGTTTTATATCGCACTGCTTATGATACGGACGAGGTATTTGTCAGGCGTACCTCCGATGCGCTGTGGGGAAGATGCGTGGCGACCGCATGACGTATCCATTCTGACAGTTATCGGAAGGTATCTGTCAGCCATCAAAGCCGCTCCGATATCAATGAGGGCCGTCGGATCTCATGGACCCGATCCGACGGTTGACGGGGGGGGGGGGTAAAGTGCTCGACCGGTACGGGGTAATTGGCGGACGTCGGAGCCGCTCTGACATGGATGAGAGCCGTTGGATTAGAGGCCCTCAATCGGACGGCTGTCGGATCAATGAAATGATCGGCCGATACGGAAGGGACGAGGTTATTTTAATATTTATTTCGGGATCTGTGCTCGGCGGAAAACCTTAGGGTATGGGTTTTTGTAAGGTTTTTCGGTGTATTCGGAAAATCACATATATGCGCCAACTTTGGTTAAGCGGCTAAAGTGGGTTTTTTTTTGGATTTTTTCACAACTTCAAAGGGTTTTAGGGGTAAGAAGGGGTTTTTATAGGGTTTTTCTTTGCAAATGATGGTTTGATGAGTGGAATGACTTGAAACAAGGGCGTGAGAGGAGGTATAGGTTCATCAAAGTGACCAGATGTCATTTTGATTCCTTTTTCAGAGAACATATAGCTATAATACCAAGGGGAGGGATATTTATACACAATTTGGGGTTTATACACCATGGTGTTACTACTAGTAGGGGAAAGGTGATATAGGGGATTTACATAGTAAAGTTAGAGTTAATATGGATGAAAGAAGTGGATTAGGGGAGACAAAGCTAAGTTTATTTGAGAAACACTTAGCTTAGGGAGTAGATCAAAATGAAAAGATTTTTACACAAGAAATGTGGCTTTTGAAGGAACAAGAACCACCATGAAACCATAATCTTCTTCCGTGAATCTCAGCTGATGAGGGAGTGTTAGTAATGAAGTGGAAAGGGGAAGAAGGGAGGTAAGACATGCTTCCGGCTTGCTGCAACTTGATGAAGAAGAACACCTTCTCAATTGATTGACTTTGCTTTGGTAAACAAAGTTAATACACCTGCAATGGTAAAGATAACCTTTCTGCAACCCCAACTACTTACCCAGCTACTTGCCTAGCATTTTTTATTTCTTCTTGGAGGGTGCACTTGGACTTGCAGACCCTTACCTGCCTTTTCTTTTCTCTGGCTTTTCTCTTTTTTTTTCTATCTACTTCTACCCTTATTTCTTCCAAGGTCCCAGATTAAGCTGTTGGGATCCTTTTCTTCTCTACCTGAACTATTTGTATGCCAAGATTAAATAGTTTGGACAGACTCCTTTCTCTATTCTACAACTGAAAATTTAAACCATGGAATGATCCAGATTAGACTGTTGGAACATCCATCAAAATTTTAAGTTCATACCAAGCTATAAGCACAGATTGGATTCTCTTGGAAATATGTGATCTTTGAATCATCAAAGCAGAGCATATTTGGACCTTTCATAGCCAATCATGAAATATGAAACCTATTGGTATAGGTAGCTAACAGTGGCTCCACATGGGGATGGTGTTTCATTTGAAAGAGCAAGAACAACAGGTCAGATTGCCTTGCTCCTTGACTGCTCTTGCCAATCTTGAAGTTTGCTGCTTTGAATTGCCAAAATTGTGTGCTTCTCTTCTTGGTAGACCTCTGATTCTATTTACCCTTTGCTGGCAGTTAATAAACTTGAAAAACTTCATTTTTACAATCTAAACAGAAAATAATATATACATCTGCATATATACAAGGGAACCTTAGGATGTACTCATGGGTAATAGTCAAAATAATGCTTCAGCATCCTGCCATTGACAGGACCTTCATCCAAGTCAGTTTCATTTAGACTTTTTAGGAAGTAAGTGTTGTTACCTTGCACTGCTTGGACAGCAAATGGTCCTCTCCAAAGGGAGTCAAATTTTCCATGCTTTCCTTTGTCTTCTCTTCTTGCATCCCACTTGAGGACTTTGTCTCCCACACTGAAATATTCTGCCTTAGTTCTTCTATCAAAGGCCTTCTTTAATTTCCCTTGTAGAACTTGAACTCTGCTGAAAACTTGGTCTCTAGTCTGCTGTAGACATATGATTTGATTGATTCTTCTTTGCATATCATTTGGTTCAGCTTGGCTTTCTTGAAGAAGCTTCATAACAGGCACTCCTAATGATGAGGGGAACTTGGCCTCTAATCCATAAACCAACTCATATGGGCTGGTCCCAATTGATCTTTTGGTAGTTAGTCTATCTGCCCACAGGGCATTCACAAGCTTCTTATGCCAATTCTTTTTGTTCTCTTCTAGTACTTTCTTTATGATATTTACCATACTTTTATTTGATGACTCAGCAAGGCCATTTCCTTGGGGATAGTATGCAGTGGAATGGCCCAAGGTGATGTGAAATTTATGGCAGAAGTTCACCATTTTCTTGGATCTGAAAGCAGCAGCATTGTCCGTTATTATTTTGTCAGGACAGCCAAATCTAGCCAATATGTTGTTCTCCAAGAACTGAATAATTATTGAATAATTTGCTTGTCTGCATGGACCAGCTTCAATCCACTTAGTGAAGTAGTCTGTGGCTGTTAAGATCCATCTGTGTTGGCCTGAAGATGAGGGATGAATTTCCCCAATGAAGTCCAATCCCCATTGTTGAAAAGCTCTCTCTGTTGCAATAGGCCTTAAAGGAAGTGGCAGCAATTGTCTCTTTCCCTCAAACACTTGACATTTATGACATGAGGTGATGAATTTCTTGACATCAGAGAACATGGTGGGCCAGTAGTATCTAGCCCTTAGTATCTTGTCCACAGTGGACTTCCAGTACAAGTGTCCACCACAGTCACCTGCATGAAATTCTTTTATGATATTGTCAGTTTCATTTTCAATTAAACAGTGCAGCAATATACCTTCATGGTTTTTCCAAAGCAGATTGCCATCCATCACACAAAATCTTGAGGTTTTCATTTTTAAGAATCTACACTTAGTTCTGGACAGTCCTGGGGGAGCACACAGGTTTTGTAACACATAACAGATATCTGAATACCAGGGGGATTGTTCAAAGGCTACATTGATCTTTGGAGTCGCCAGCTCCGGTTCACTGTCCAGCTGGTTAATGTCTAAGGCTTGAAAATTTGTTTCTGTCATTAATTTGGCCAAGCCTTGCCCTTTTATCAGTTTTGTAGGTTTTATCTCAATGTCAAATTCCAAGATGTTGGCAATCCATTTTCCTCTTCTGCCCTCTAAATTTTCTTGGGTGAGAATGTCTTTGACAATAGGACTTGGCACATATGCTATAACATGGGAATAAAGGATATAAATCCTAAAAGTCTTTAATTGCTTTGACTAAAGCATAAGCTTGCTTTTCCATGATTTGATACTTTAAAGGTGCATCTCTAAGAGCTTTGCTAAAGAAAGCAATTGGCTTCTCATTACCTTGGTCATCTTTTTGTAATAGGGCAACAGCAATAGTATGCTGGGAGGCAAAAGAGAAAATGATAAATTCTCTGTCAAACTGAGGATTAGTCAACACTGGGGTTTGGGTAAGGGCCAATTTTATACCTTCAAAGGCTTGATTGGCTTCAACCATCCATTTTACTTTTGAATCTTTCTTTAGCATGTTATTTAATAATCTGATTAGCTCTGCTAAGTTTGGGATAAACCTTCTCAAGAAATTGATTTTTCCCAAGAATACTTGCAACTCTTTGACATTTCTTGGGTGGGGCATTTGTAGGATAGCTTGTATCCTATTTGGGTCAATTCTAATGCCATCTTTAGAAATGATGTGGCCCAATAGCTTACCTTCCTCTAAACCAAATAGGGATTTCTTGGGATTCAAGGAAATTCCATATTTTCTGCATTTTAGGAAGATATGTCTCAGATGTTTTATATGTTCTTGGTCTGATTTTGAGAAAGGTGTAAGGTCATCCAGGTAAATGACTAAAAAGTCATGAATCTCTTTGGCAAAGTCAATATCCATGGCTCTTTGAAAAGTTGCCCCTGCATTTTTCAATCCAAAAGGCATCTTTACATATTTGAAAGTTCCCCATGGGGTTGTAAATGCTATTTTGTCCTGATCATCAGGGTGAACCAAGATCTGGTTGAAACCTGAGAATCCATCAAGTAGAGAAATTCTGGAAGCCCCCACTACTCTTTGCAAAATGTGATCCATCTTGGGTAAGGGGTAATTATCTTTGAGGGATACTTGGTTCAGATTTCTCAAATCCACACACAGCCTAATTTCACCCGTCTTCTTTCTTGTAGGGACTAGGTTGGAGATCCATTCAGAGAATCTGATTGGTGCTAAGATGCCTGCTTTGAACATTTTTTGTACCTCTTCTTCCATTGTTGGGAGAAGCATAGGATTGATTCTCCTCAGTTTTTGTTTAAAGGGCTTTTGATCCAGTTTGAGAGGGATAGTGTGCTGGATTACAGAGGTGTCATAGGACTTTAGGTCCTCATAGCTCCATGCAAAAACATCCTGGAACTCTTTGAAGAGGTCAATGTATTTGGGCTTTTGGTCAGGAGGTAAGGAAGCAGATAATTTAATTATCTTGGGCTTCTCACTTGTACCTATGTTGCACTCTTCAATGGCTGCGTTTAAGGGCTGCATTTTTGGTTTTCTAGGGATGTCATTTGAGTCAAAGATGTCTTCTAGTGGAGTTAGGCCCGTTGGAAGAAAATTGTCTTTTAGCTCTATGATTTCAGTTTCAGCATTGGCCACCTCTTCATAGTTGATTTGTTGAATTTGCTGAACATTTTCCTTGTTGAAAATGGTTGGACTCAGCATTAGTTTTGCAGTTCTGGGTGATATTGGGTGAGCAATCTGTTGAAACTGTATTTGTGATGGACTTGCTCCATCAAGTATTTGTGATTGACTTGCTGTATCAGTATCAATATTTAGTCCTGCAAATTCTTGCTGCAGAGTTAAAAAATGGTTTATTTTCTTGTCATCCTCAAATACTTGCCAATCATTGACATTGTTTGGAATGGAGGGTCTGTGTTTTACCTCAGCTGTAAAACAATGATGGGGCTCAAAGGGCAACTTGCAGGTACTTGCAAAGGTGGCTAAACTATGAGCATGTAGATTGTGGGTTCTGGGAATTTTAGTAATTTGGAATTCAGAGAAAAAGTTTAGTACCTCAGCAACAGCAGACCTATAAGTCCTTAGTCTTTTGTCATTGGTGACAAAGTTTCCCTTCACTTGTTGGATAACTAAATCTGAATCACCCATGATTGAAACCCTGGCAGCTTGTAAGAACTTTACTAACTTGAGGCCTAGTAAAAGAGCTTCATATTCTGCCATGTTATTAGTGCATCTGAAATTCAATCTATAGGCTCTGCCTTCTGCATGACTATTTTCTTTATTGTGTACCCAAACTCCAGCTCCTGCCCCTAATTTGTTGACTGAGCCATCAAATTCAAGGAACCATAGAATATCTCGTTGTGGAGGAGATTTGATGATCTGTTCATGGGCTGGCAATGTGAGTAGCAGTTGTGGTTTTTTCTCTAGCTTGTCTTCTAGGACAGTCTCATCATTTGATTGGATGTTCTTGACAACTAGGGCAGCATCAACATCTAGTGTTTGATTGACTGTTGTTTCATGGGTGGTAATACTTTCATTCGAATCTTCCTCTTGTATGAATATCTTGGTTTCAACCTCACCTTTTAGGGGAGTTGTGGTGTCATTGAAGAGAATGTATGAGTCTATGTCTGAATGGACAGCATATATGGGAAAGTTTTGAGGCTTTTCTTCACTGCTGACCATGTATTTCATAAGTGTTTCTTTGTACAACCTTTTTGGTTGCCCAAAAATAGAGATGGTGGCATATGACATGTCTAATTGTAGGGAACCTTGGAGTTTAGCTCCCCATGATCTTGATAACAGCATCCCATACTTAGGTGGGATATGAGCAACTACCACATCCATTAGGATTGTCTTGTTTGGGTGTTGAACCAGAGACACACATAAGTCTTTTATGAGACCTAAACACTTGACTTGGCTGGAGTCAAAGGAAAAGAGATCCTTATATGGTCTTGTTATGTCTAAATTCAATCTCTCCATGACTGCTTTTGGCATGAGATTGTGAGAGGCACCTGAGTCAAACATTGCATTATGTAATATTTTATCATGAATATGCAAACTGACATAGAAAGGCAGTACCCCTATGACTACTGTTTTTCCATCCACTTCTGGGCCAAACAGGAGTTCTGGGGTGTCATCCAACACATTGACATCATCTTTGTTGCTAGTGAGTTGCAGGGATTTCTTGATCTGTAATTTATAGATGTCATGTTTGGCTAGTTCTGAGAGAGGAATTGCTATCTTTAATTTGCCAATTTCTGTTTCTAGATCAAAAGGTTTTTCAGATTGGGTCTTGGGGTTATAGGTGACAGTCCTTTCCTTGTTTATTACATCTTCTTCTTGATTTTTGTCTTGACTTTGGGACTTATCCTTTTTACTCATCTCTTGAGGAGAAAGAGTTGAATAAGGATGAGCAGGGGGAGTGACCATAGGCTGCTGTTTTAAGGACAGTGGTTCAGTGATCTCCTCAACAATCACTTCTTCTGTATGTGAAGTCATTTTGTCATTATGTTCTATGACTATAACTCTTTCAGGCTGCTGATTGTCCTTTTTCTTTTCAGGCTGGTTAACATTCACAGTTCTGCTCCTCAGCTTGTATTGTTTATGGACTTCATAAACAACAGTGTCATAGCCTTGTTTGAAGTCAAAGGATTCCCCTGATTTAGTTTGGAACAGCTTGATTTCATCATCCTCATGATCTTCTTGTGTTAAGAAAACTTGACTTTCACCATCTAGACCCATTAAATTAATCTCAGGATCTTCATTGGGCTCTGCTGATGTGGAGGTTTCTGCACATCATAGGTCTCAAAATGGTCTTGCATCCTCTTGGCATGCTGGGCAGCTGTCAGAGGGCCATTGGAGTCAAAATATGAAATTTTGGTTTGGTAATCTTGGGGTAGAGCTGCAGCATTAGCTGGTATCTGCAAGGGTGCATATCTGTTAGCCATATTTACAGGATTTAGAGGATTAACAGGGGCAATTGGGATAATAGGAACAGTGGGTATCACAGGGGTAACGAGTAGGGGTGAACCTAGAGTGTTGGTTAAGGGGATATGTGCAGTGGATGAAGATGTGAGAGGAGGACTTTGAGATGTGGATGGTGAACTAGGGGAACTAGAGGTAGACCGGAAAAGAACCTTGCATGGGGTAGAGATAAGGCTAGGATGATCTGAATCTGAGGATAAATCAGCAGGTTGCTCTTGCTTTTGCTGCCTCCTAATGTTTCTTGGGATGGTATTTGGATTATCAACAATCATGGGTGGATTAGGATCAGGATTTGCCCTAGTGTGCCGTGGATTTTTCTTAGGAGCCAGTTTCTAACTGTTTTTTAGGATTTTTTTTTAGGAATTATTTATATCTGCAAGGACTAGATGAGGATTTTGGAATGGCTATATATATTTCAAAGCTAAGATGAAGATTCCCTAGAAAAGCTCCTCCCTAAAGCTGTTAATGTGATACAGAAACAGTTTTAAAGGCCTCTTGACTGATTTCAGGCTTGATAGTAGCTATGGAAGATAGATGGTAATTGAAAAATCTCAAGCAGTCCCCAGTGGAGTCGCCAATTATGTTAACACCCAGGTTGTTCCCTATGACTCCCAAGGGAATACGGCCGGGGTAACCACTAACCAATCTTTGGATCACAGTTTCTAGCCAAACTGCAATCAGAGAGGGCTCTCTCTTTATGATCTGTCTCTGTTATGATGGTGTTTTGGGCTAGCTATTATGCTCAGGTTTTGGTTTATGTTTTGGTTGATGGATTTCTTTCAGGGCTTAAGATGTAGTGTTTAGAGAGTAATATATCATTGGGCAATGGAGTCTGGAGTTGTGAAATGTTCTGAAATGCAGGATTGGTGGTGTTCAAACTGCAGGGCCAATTGTGTATCTCAGACAAACAAATTTAACTTGAATGGTGAAGCATGTCAGCTAACAGAAAGCAATTAAGAATTCTCTATTAAACTGGTGATGTGAAAGTGAAACACATTGCACAGGAGCAAACTTGAATTCCTGTGACAAAGGTCACTGTGAAAGATGTATTCTGAAAGTGCAGCAATTAAGAATTACACTTATCAAGGTTACAGCTGAAGAAAACATTCATTAACAACACAGATTGAACTCAGGGTATTTCTTGAATAAATCCTGAAAGTTATTCTTTTTCCTTGTTGCTAAATATTCAAAAGTAGAAACATATATGGATTTTAACAAATCAAAAATACATAACAGAGAGAGTTACAGAGACTTATTGTATTGTGTGATACACAGGAATCCAGCAGTTTTCAACATACACCAGAACGCATTCAACACCTCAGAAATCTGAGAAATTCCATCACTTTCTTTATTAAACTTCGGAAAGGATTACAGCATAAGAACTTCTTCAGGAGAAATCAACAACAACCCCTTGCAAACTCATGCGAAGGGGACTTTATAGGAATGCTTATACAAAATATCTCAGGCATTGAGTCATCTGAGAGAGAAAATATCTTCATAACTTCGTACAGAAAGTAGAAAAGAAGTTATTACAACTTTGAATGCAACATAAATGCTCTTTAAGTCTGTCAGAGGATAATTTGACCTTTGGAGGTCATTGAGTCGGTTGAACCGCTTTGCTTTAACGCTGGATAATGTGTCTTTACTTTTTTGCTGCGCTGTATCTTCTCGGCTCTGCCAGCTGTGGTTTCTTATTCTTGCTTTGTTGGCCAAAATTTTTGCTGATTTGGCTCATCTTTAATCTTTGATGCATGCTGATTTTGTTAAACTGTGCTTTGCCTAACAACTGATATTTTTTTAAAAACAAAATTTGGTGAGTGGCTCACTGTTTATAAAATTTTCTGTATTGTATTTGTCCACCAGTCTTGTGTAGGGAGTTGATGCCTGAGAATTGCATCCATAGTCTCCTCTGCCTCTGTATACTTGTAAAAATTGG
This sequence comes from Pinus tabuliformis, assembly GCA_031772625.1. Taxonomy (NCBI): domain Eukaryota; kingdom Viridiplantae; phylum Streptophyta; class Pinopsida; order Pinales; family Pinaceae; genus Pinus; species Pinus tabuliformis. The sequence goes on from CM062819.1 coordinate 387,382,154, forward strand.
GTGCCACATCAAACAGGTGATTGATCTCATTCATTATAAAAAACAGATTTTCTACCTTGTTGTAGATAGTCTGTCCTGTAGCTGGCCCTGTTTCTTCTGAGCTGCTGGGCTTCTCATTGATTTCATTTGTGGCAAATGCATTCACTCTTTTGGCATACTGCTCATGAATGAGCAGTCTCCCCGCGCTATTCAGTAAGCTAGGGAGTCCTCTGTTTTGCAGCACCAGGAACTTATCCATGAATCTTTTTACCTCGGTCTGCATGTCTTGGGTTCTTCTCTCCAATGTCTGCACCAAATTTCTCAATGTGAGAACCCTTTTGATCAACTGAATGGCCTCAGTTCTATTGGGAATTCCCATGTTTGCCAGTTGAGTACTTGTTCTATTATTCAGCACATTGATCATCCTGGTGGCAATTTCAGGCATGTTGCCTAGAGCAGCCCTTGACTTGTGAATTTCAGCTTGTGCTTTTGGGATGAGCACTACCTGCTCATGTATTTTCTCTATATACTGCCATTGGTCAGTAATAGACTGGCCAATGTTGGCCCATAGCATTGCCTTAAGCCCAGCTATAACCTTATCTAATTTGAGCTCATTTTCTAGCTCTTTTATCATGTCTTTGAGGGCTTTCACCTCCCTGCCCTTCTCTGCCACCGCTTGCTTGGATTTGTCATACCTGTCATTCACCTTAGCCAATTTATCCCTGGTCTCATTTAACTCGGTCATTTGAGCTTCCAGGATTTGAATTTCATTCTTCAGCTTTTGCATATCCAGGCTTTGGGCCTGCTCTGTGGTTGTTGGTGCTGCTGAAGTAGATGTTGCTGTCTGTTCAGTCTATTGAGGAAGAGGAGCAGTGATAGGAGCAGTTTCCTCAAGATTGATGACCAGAGGAGGCTGAGAGGTCTGACCCTCTTCTCTTTGTTTCAGTGCTGTTTGCAATGCTTCTTGTGCGGCCTCTGATTCTCCCAACTTTTCTTGTGCTTGAATCAGCTGCTTATAAAGGGATATCATCAAGGTTGTGGCATCCTGCTCATGTCTTTGCTGAGCTACTTCATCTGTTTGAGGGTGAATGGTAGCTGGGAGTTTGATCTTTTTCCTTAAGGCAGCCATGTCAGCATCCCTCAACTTCAATATCTCTTGTATTCCTTTGATGTCTTTGGGATCATGCCCAATCTCAATGATTATGTCTTCCAAGGACCTTATTCTGTTGTCCTTTGCCTGGGATGATGCCCTCTCCAACTCCAGTTGAGAAGCTGTATTATTGAGGCTGCTTTCTAGCTTGTAATTTTCTAATGTTTTGTCTGCTAAGGCGGCATACACCATCTCACCAGTCTGTTTGTGCAGTTCAATTTTATCCATTGGGTGTATGTCCTTGGCCAGGACCTCCAGATTGGTTTTGAGGTAATCTGAGGTAGATTGGGGTTGCAGTGCTGTTGGCATAAAATGGCTCATGATCATTTTGCCTTCCTGTACATCAAATGCAGACATCAGTCTTTGTTGATTGGTGGGAGCCATTTTCAATAAATGGTTGTACAATTGTATCTTGATAGGGTCGCTCCTCCTTTTGATGTCTATAAACTGCTGCTTGATGCTCTTTTCTCCTTCTCTTTGCTGGCTGGAGGAGCTGACCTCTCCTCCCATGGTTCTGTCCTGTTCCTGCTGGAAGGAACTGGCTGAAGCTTCTCTGCTGGGTGGGCCCATGCCCATTGCTTGCCTTATTGCTATGTCATCCTCAGAAAAGTCATTCAACCTTTGCCTTTTCTCTCCCTGGTTTATAGATGATGTCAGGGGAGTTTCTCTATCCCTTTTTCTGTTTATGTCCTCTTTCTGTGGAGTTTGGAGGACCGAGGCATCGAAGGTAGTTTCTGGCCTAGGAGGCACTATGTTTTGAGCCTGTTGCTCAGTGGAAGTTGGAGTATCAACTACTCTTTCTTGTTGTAAGGGCTGCTGTAAGGGCTGTTGTAAGGGTTGCTGTCCCTCATGTGGCCCTTCTTCTTGATGCAGTTCCTGTTGTTGTTGTTGTTGCTCTGCTTGCTGCTGCATTTCTTTATCTGCCTTCTCTTGAGACACTGGAGGTGGCTGCTCCTTGCCATGGAGCGATTGTTCTATCTCCATTTCCTTTTCTTTGCCTTTGCTAGATATATTTTCAGTGGACTTGGTAGTTTGCTGTTTGGCAGTTGAGGGGGATGCAGCTGCTCCCACTTGTGTGCTCGGAAGTGTGAATACCTGTGAACAAAGTTCAAGGTCAGCCATCTTCCTTAGATTCCTTACTGCCCTCTGATTTAGCTCTTCTTGTGATATGGGCTCTTCTAAGGTCCCTCTCCTCCATTTGTCTTGGTTAGCATATTTTTCAATGTGAGGGATACTATAATGATCATAGGCAGACAACTTATATTTGAGCCTCCTCATAGTTATAAAATGATTAGGGTCATAGGGTGTCCATAGGAAACTGGTTTGAAGGCCAAGGGACTCAAGCATTCTATCTGCTTCCATCCATCCTTGCTCCCTCTCGTTATAGATAAAATGGCCAAGTTGGCTTTTCACCTTCAACTGTGCTTTTTTGCCTTTTCCTGAAAAGTGAAGCACATCAACCCGGCCAAATTGCCTAAAGTACTCTAGGGCAAATAGCCTCATAGGCACATACTTAGGTAATCTGAATGGAGGCAAATCACACCCATATATCCTGATGACGGTGTGGTTTTGGTAGAAGTACCAATCCCCAATGCTGTAAGCTTTGGATAGCTGAAGAATTCTCTGCATGTCATCAGTGAGTCTCGGAGGAGGTGAGCTCATCGGCATTGCCATAACTGGATGGACGAACAGATCTATGAATTCACAGTAAGTGTATGGAGACTCAGGTGTAGTGTGGAAGAAAGAGGACCAATAGACCACTGATCTGGGATTGCCTTGGGCATCCACTCTTTTGATTGAAAAATGAAAACTCTCATGTTGATGGTACAAGATCAAATGGTAAATGTAGGAGGTGTATCTGAACATCTTTTCTCTGGATAAATTCATTAGCTGCTCATGCATTTTGTCGGAGATGTAGGTGGCATAATCATAGCAAACTGGAGGTCTGCCCGGAGCGAACATCAGCATCATTACCAGTACAGTTTGGTCTACCAATTCTATTGAGCTATAGCCCAAAATTGGACTAATCATATCTACCAAGTCCCTGCCCAACTGGTTAAGGTATACTTGATTCAGAGGAGGATATTGCACAAAATCAGAGTCAATGTATAACTGATTTAGCTTAGTGATTTGGGCATCTGTCAATCTATCCCCTTGTTTTATCAAGTCTACTAGTGACAAGGGGACCAATTTTCTCTGAGTTTTGAAGCAGAGCATGTTCCTGATGGCTTCAGGAGTGATGTAAAAGAGAGCAGCACCAGAAGGATCCAACACAGCCCTCTGAGTAGGGTCATAATATTCAGCACAAAGATGGATCAAATCAGGAAATTGATTGACTTGAGGCAACTTAAAAATAGGAAGAAAAGAATCCCATATACCCAACACATCTGCTCCAGTTTCATGCTTGGCCTTAAGTTCATTGAGAAGGTGGATATGGAACTTGGTTCTCATCAACATCTCTTCTGAAATCTGATAATCCATATCTGCCAAGGCTTGCCATTCCAAGTTCCTTTGAGGGGCAATCAGAGGCTGAACATTTAGTACTACAGGTGTCTCCATTGCAAAAGAGGGTTCTGAATTAAGTGTAAAGTGGTATCAATTGAGCAGGACAGTATAGAGGAGTGTCTCTTTACCAGGGAGGTGAATTTATAAGGGACAGAGAGTAGTTCTGATAAACAGCAATTGAAATACTGTTTAAAGCTAAAATAAGACCAATGCCTGGCCTCACTCTGTCTTTCTCAGCAGGTAAATTCAGTTAAATGAGTCTTTCGCGAATGCGCGAACAGAGTATGGTTTTTAGTGAAAATGCGGGCAAACAAGGCTCAGCTAGTGTTTTTCAAGTTCACAATTGTAAATGGGGCCAGGCGCAAGTATTTCTGCCGGTCAATTATATGTTTTTTCACAAATTTAATCGTCCTTGGCAATTTACAGACAAAACCAGGTGAAGGAAGGATTTTCAAGGATAAATACCTGGCTTTCAGAGAGCAATGGAGAGGAATGCAGGTGAAAATGGTGCGCTGGCGGTCTCCTGGTCGAGTTCTGCAGGTTGGTGCACTGTTGGACGTGAAAAAATCATGCAGGAGCAACAAACGTTTTTGTAGAAAAGTGCCAAAAAAACGCGAAATTTGGCTATAATATTGATTTTTCGGACTTTTGGCGCGCTTTTCTGGTGACGTCAGCATGACGTCATCGGTGGGGTCAGGGCCGGGTGACGTCAGCATGACGTCATCAGGTGAGGTGGCAGGCTCTGAGTGGTCCACGGGGATGATGAAGTGGCAAGACACATTGGCAGAAGGTCGGGCGCAGCGGTTGACACGATGGCAGGGTGGCAATGACGTGGGATGACGTGGGAGTGACGTTGGACAAGCGGGATGACCGAAACCGGAAGCGGTTAGCGGTTTTATATCGCACCGCTTATGATACGGACGAGGTATTTGTCAGGCGTACCTCCGATGCGCTGTGGGGAAGACGCGTGGCGACTGCATGACGTATCCATTCTGATAGATATCGAAAGGTATCTGTCAGCCATCAAATCCGCTCCGATATCAATGAGGGCCATCGGATCTCATGGGCCCGATCCGACGGTTGACGGGGGGGGTAAAGTGCTCGACCGGTACGGGGTAATTGGCGGATGTTGGAGCTGCTCCGACATGGATGAGAGCCGTTGGATTAGAGGCCCTCAATCGGATGGCTGTTGGATCAATGAAATGATCGGCCGATACGGAAGGGACGGGGTTATTTTAATATTTATTTCGGGATCTGTGCTCGGCGGAAAACCTTAGGGTATGGGTTTTTGTAAGGTTTTTCGGTGTATTCGGAAAATCACATATATGTGCCAACTTTGGTTAAGCGGCTAAAGTGGGTTTTTTTTTGGATTTTTTCACAACTTCAAAGGGTTTTAGGGGTAAGAAGGGGTTTTTATAGGGTTTTTCTTTGCAAATGATGGTTTGATGAGTGGAATGACTTGAAACAAGGGGGTGAGAGGAGGTATAGGTTCATCAAAGTGACCAGATGTCATTTTGATTCCTTTTTCAGAGAACATATAGCTATAATACCAAGGGGAGGGATATTTATACACAATTTGGGGTTTATACACCATGGTGTTACTACTAGTAGGGGAAAGGTGATATAGGGGATTTACATAGTAAAGTTAGAGTTAATATGGATGAAAGAAGTGGATTAGGGGAGACAAAGCTAAGTTTATTTGAGAAACACTTAGCTTAGGGAGTAGATCAAAATGAAAATATTTTTACACAAGAAATGTGGCTTTTGAAGGAACAAGAACCACCATGAAACCATAATCTTCTTCCATGAATCTCAGCTGATGAGGGAGTGTTAGTAATGAAGTGGAAAGGGGAAGAAGGGAGGTAAGACATGCTTCCGGCTTGCTGCAACTTGATGAAGAAGAACACCTTCTCAATTGATTGACTTTGCTTTGGTAAACAAAGTTAACACACCTGCAATGGTAAAGATAACCTTTCTGCAACCCCAACTACTTACCCAGCTACTTTCCTAGCATTTTTTATTTCTTCTTGGAGGGTGCACTTGGACTTGCAGACCCTTACCTGCCTTTTCTTTTCTCTGGCTTTTCTCTTGTCTTTTCTATCTACTTCTACCCTTATTTCTTCCAAGGTCCCAGATTAAGCTGTTGGGAGCCTTTTCTTCTCTACCTGAACTATTTGTCTGCCAAGATTAAACAGTTTGGATAGACTCCTTTCTCTATTCTACAACTGAAAATTTAAACCATGGAATGATCCAGATTAGACTGTTGGAACATCCATCAAAATTTTAAGTTCATACCAAGCTATAAGCACATATTGGATTCTCTTGGAAATATGTGATCTTTGAATCATCAAAGCAGAGCATATTTGGACCTTTCATAGCCAATCATGAAATATGAAACCTATTGGTATAGGTAGCTAACAGGTGCGATGATCAAGAGCAGACAAATGGCAGAAGCATTTTGCTAGGCGGAGACCCTGAGAATCTTCTAGAAGCTGCTCATTTGACACTTGCCTCTCTGAATTCGCCCAGGGATGAGTAAGGGATCATGAAATCTCCAAGTGGAACCAAGAACTATCAGAGAGATGACACTAATCAAAATCCCAGAAGCTGACTCACCCCTCTGCAAACATCTATATATGGATCCCTCATCCCAGAGATCCAAAGGCTGGAATTTTGTAATTTGCAAGCAAGTGTTGTTGGTTTCTCTTTGAAGACATTATTTGGTGATCTTGCTTTGTAGGTGGTGAAGAGGGCTTTCATGTTGGGAGGATGGCACTGGGTCAGACCAATGGGTTGTAATCCTCTCTTCTACTACTCCTATCAATAAAGCTATTTGAGTTTTCCTCCATATTCTTGTATATATCTTAATATTGTGTTGATATATGCATCTGTATGGTTGATATACAACTGATCCTATATTATTTATGGTTATATATCTCTATTCTTTGACTCTACAAGTTCTCTTTGAAGCGGGACAAGAAAGGAAAGAGTGGAAAAATTCTATCAAAGGGGAAAGGAAACAAGCAAGCAGCCAAGCAAAAGACTGAGGTTGGTACTCTCTGCTTCTTTCTCATCTATCTCTCATAAAGGAAAACACAAGTGACTTTAGTTTGTTTGTTTCTAAGATAGCTACCCGTCTTAGTGGGACTAGCAACTCTGAATAGACATTAGTTTTCTCGATAACAATAGTCTCTCTTATAAAATATTCCATAAATAAAACAAGTTTATGAGTAATCAGATGAATATCCAGAATTTGACCTCTGCTTTCAAATGAACGTGTCTTTTGAGTATTGGTGAAACCCATATAAATACAAGTTATAAAACCTCACCTAAAGAATTGAATTGGCATTAGCACAAAGAAGAATTAAATAAGTTCACAACTTGTGAACTTGAAGAGATATAGAAAGCTGAAGGTTGAGAAGTCGAAGGTCAACCAGACGATAAAGGTGTAGTAGAAGTCGAAGGCAAAGCAAAGAAGGAAGTAGAAGACAGAGCAAGAGGACAATCTTTTGAATTAATTCATCTTTAAGGTTTGGACCCTAAGTGAATCCATAGTGTGGACAAGCGACCTGTTGCAAAGACTACAAGGACAGGATTTTGTAAATAATTCCTTAGAAGAAATATATTACAATCAAACATTTCTTGATAGAATAAATCTATATAGTTGGAGTCCTTGAGGTTGGTGCCTTAGAATTGGAAGGATTAGTGTCCTTGGAGTTGGTGCTCCTAAAATCAAGGTTGGTTCCCTGGTAAGATAGGGCTGGAGCCTTAGAGGTTGGAGCCTCTTCAAAGTCCAAGTTGGCGCTTGGAAAAACTCATCAGATATTGTATTCAATCTTTTTCTATATTTAATAAAATCATTTCTTCAATTAAAATTGTAAAGAATCTAAACTAGTAATAATAGCAATTGAAAATAAATACAGATTCACCCCCCTCTTAATATTTCCAACAATTGGTATTAAATCCTAGTTCTTCAGAAGCAGTCTAACAGCTGGAAGAAGGATTCTTAATTACAATGAAGAATCAGGAAATGAAAATAGGAAGGCTTCCCTTGTTCGATGGTACTAATTTTGGTTTTTTTTAAAAGAGAATGCCTTACTACTTAATTTCCCTTGGACCTAAAGTTTGGAATGTTGTTCTGAATTGGTAAAATTCCCCTCCCACTCTTCCTACTAATCAAGATGAAAGGAAAGCATGCATTACCAATGCCAAAGCACTAAATTCCATTACCAGTGGAATTATTGATTCTGAGTTTATGAAAGTCTTGAATTGTGACTCGACTAAATAAGTATGGGATAAACTAGTTAGCTTATATGATGGGCACTCCAAGATTAATAAGGAAAAGCTTAAAACTCATAGGAGGTAGTTCGAAATTCTAAAAATGGATGATGAAGAAGATATTGCATCATACTTCCTCTGAGTAGCCGAAGTAGTCAACTCTCTTAAAGATTTGGGAGAAAATATTGAAGAAAGCATTGTTGTTCAAAAGGTCTTAAGATCTCTCCCAGATAGATTTGACTCCAAAATAAGTGTTATAGAAGAAATGAATGAACTAGACACTCTCAAAATGGATGAACTTCATGGAATCCTCACTGGCTATGAGATGAGAAAAGGAATCCCAAGTTCCAAAGATGTAGCATTCAAGGCCTCAAAATCACAAAAGTGAAAGGATGGAATACCATCAGTGATGACTCTAACGTTGAATATGAATTCGTGTAATTTTTATGAAGAATAAAGAAAGAATCAAAGCTAAATGGTGAGCATCCTCTTATTTGTTTCAACTATGGAAGAATAGGTTATTATGCTGCAAAATTTTCTCATAAGAATGACGGTGATAATGAGGAAGGAAGGATATACAAAAAGAAAGCATTTACTAAGAAGAATTTCCTCTCTAAACAAGATGAATTTAATGAGGATGAATATGTGGGCATCAAGAAGAAATCATCCAAAGATATGTTCCATCATAAAGAAAGTAATGATGAAGAAAATGACTATGCTAGAAGCAAGGAAGTATTATTTATCGAATTCACTGAAGATGGTGAACGAAGATAGGAAAACGAGGAAGATACAAATAAATTACTGATAAGTACCATTGAAGAAAATGAGGAGTTATGAAATAATGTTATCTCTCTTAAAACCAACAAAGAGGAAGCTAAAAGAAGGAAGGACATTATATGTGAAAGACCTGAAGCTGAAATAGTATCTCTCAAGAAGGAAGTGGAACAAATCAAAAGAATTTGGAAAAGTTCTCAAACACTCGATCACATTCTCAACACTCAGAAATCTCAAAGTGACAAGTCCAGGATCGATTTTTCATCAAGTGCCAAGGATAATACAAGAAGTTATGCTGACGTACTTTGCAGAAATCCAAAAGAATAAAAGTCAACTCATCAAAGGCCTGACTCAAATCCAAAGAATGAAGAAAGACCAACTTCAAGGAAGAAGGTTTATTCAAATCATGGCTATTATAACAAGTACCAAACTATGTTTCTTGGAGAGTATTATTATTGTAAAAAATTTGGTGATCAAGCTAAACATTGCATGGCTCATAAGAATGAAGCACCAATATTGAAGAATCAAACAAACAAACCATGTAGTCTCAAAGGGAAAGGACAAATCAAGACTTTCAATCAATTTGATCATTTGGCCAAATTTGATCCAATTTTCTCATTATGTAATGATAATGGACATAGCGAACAAAATTGCCCCCTCAAAAGCAGAGAAGCAAAATATGAAAATCCCAATATGGATAAATGTGGTCTGGCTTTATGTGCTCATAGTGAAGAAAATCTTTGGTTTGTGGATAGTGGGTGCTCCAGACATTTGACAAGTGAAAAAAGGAAGTTTGTATCATTAAAAAAAATGAAGGAAAGGTATTTGGGAGTGGGTCTGCCAAAATTACTAGAAAAGGAACTGTTACCCTTATTAATGGAAAAGGGAAGGCTCAAAATGAATTGCTGGTAGATGGGCTCAAACACAATCTCTTGAGTGTTAGTCAAATCTGTGATCAAGGACATAATGTTGTATTCAGCACTACAAATTGTAAAATAAGGAACTCTTTCTTAGGAGAACTTATAGTGAAAGGAGTTAGATCATCAGATAACGTCTACATTCTGAACAAAATTCAAGAATATAAATGTTATCTAAGTCAAACATGTGAAAGTTGGTTGTGGTCATTCGCTTGTATGGGCCTGACCTAGGTTCAGAGGTTATTTAGCCAAACAATCCCCTATACTACTAGCCCTTTTGGCAACAGTCTGCGGAGCGCAGATTGAGGTCTCACCCGAAGTAGTATGGGAGGGTGCTAGAACCATGTTTTCACACCTTGGGGATGTCCGATGAGCTTCTAGCGGTCCGCGGTTTGACCCTATGCACATGTTGCTATGCACATCTATAAGTCCCTCGCAACTTGTGATGCTACCTTCACGCAGTCCTACTCGGGGTGCAATCCGTATTATACCCAAGTTCCTTACTATTTAACCTATTATTACCCAAATACTTAACATATCTGTGTAAGATTAGTGATAATTAACAATATATCCAACAATCATATAAGTCTGCATGATAAATAAAACAGTATAAATGAATAGAATGCAATACACAAGCATATGCAGAGAATTTGGAATCAACTTCTCTTTATAATTCTTCGTTCAAGGTTACAGACTCAACACCGTCCTGCGCACTTAGCTACAGGGGTCTGCGCACTCAGTTGTGGATTTTTCTAGGCCTCTGTGCACTTAGCCGCATAGCCTCTTCCTACTACTACAACCCAATACACTTTGATTCTCACTCTGTGCTTTTTCTCTACTTCACTCCTCCGATAACTATATTTACAACTTAGAGCCTTGCTTTATTTATACAATCCCATGGTACGTGAACCATGGGTAAGCTGACATGACATTACATTAAATTCAAAACTTAGGGAGGATAGCCTATGACTCAACCTATACTTCACGCTTCGTTCCCGTAACTCATGGAGTATTACAATACATTTGACCAAAACCTGGGCTTTGAGCTAAAACATGTTGTGGGGGGATCCGATGCCCAACAGGTCCCCAACACAAACATCGTGACTCACCCTCAAGTCACTTTGTTGGTGTGGAGTCCCTCCTACTGGTCCGGAACGACTCAGAGGTCTGCAGTGCACTCTTCTATAGATTGTTGGACTTGCTCCATGCGCTCTCCACAACAGATGAAGCAATCTAGCCTTCTCCACACTACACAACCATTTTCGTGGCTCTAGTGTTGTGATTGGCCCCTCCATTCTCTTCTTCATGAGGCTCTCTGTCTCTAAGTGTGGGAACTTCTCACTGTCCATGAGGCCCCAATCTTCAAACATTATAGTGGGCATGCAGCCCAGGTGCGAGCCCTTAAACACAATTCCATCAAGGAGGAGCAGGGTCTAGAGTGTGCTCTTTATGGCATCCAGATCCTTTGGTATCTTCGTTTTCCCTTTTCGCGGAGGGATGTACTCGAGAAATTTCATTGCAGAGTGCACCGGCTAGATATCCTCTTCCATGTCCTCTTCTTCCTCTACCTCAGCAATGAGAGCCTGTAGGTCCTCCTCCTCATCATCTGTCTCAATGGTGAAAACCTTACCCTTTTCTTCCATTGAGAGCTTATTGAACTGTGGATTTCTCAGGGACATGCGGACTAGCCCCACTACCTGCTTATCTTTCTTGGGTCTCAACATCCGAGGTGATTTTAGGATTTTCAATGCAACCTCAGTACCTTTGGGAACATCGTGTACCATGGGGTTCTGCACGGCCTTGTTGGTGGTTCCTTTTGCAAAGCCCAAACCTCTCCTAGTAGCCGACATCTTGTTTGAACTATATGTGGTCGTTTGTGAACTTCGAGGCTCGAATATCACTCGGCGCTCAACACTTTGTGCTCTAATCAACTGCTCAAATCTCAAGTGAACAAGTTTTGTCTTATGTCTAGGCCATATAGTTTTATAACGCCTTTCAAATTCAAATTTGATTGTTCCCCCCCAATTTCGGGCCATCAATGCTTTCCTGGCAGAAAATTGTCCCAAATATTGCCCTTAGTTCGTGTATTAAATGCCCGGTGCCTGCTCCATTTGGCCTCAAAACATACATCCCGTCATAAATAGTGACACCAATGGTCACTTCCCAACCTACCCATGTGGCAGCGCAGCCCCCCATGTGTGGGTGCAAACCTTGTGACATGTTGATTCTGCGCATACCTCTCTTATCATGCAGTTCCCAAGCAGACTCTTTTATAGTCCCGCACTCTCTTTCAACTGCCTGGAGCATTAAGACTGTGCTTCTTATGACTATTCAGGTGGTCACACAATCTATGTGAGGCTTCAACGACCTTTTAGTATAGCTCACAGAAAATCCCCAATTGCCCTTGTGACAACCGGCGCTGCGCATTTTATCGTATGTAGTGCACTCCCCTGGTTACTACATTTGGTGAGATGCGGTCATAGCCATGGAAGCAAAGTCATAAATTCTCGACGACACTCTTCTAATTCAGTGGTATGATCATTCGCACCTTGCCTTGTCATCCTTGGTTTATCGATGAGACATGCTTGCTTGATCTCGTTTCCCAGCCTCTTGACCTCGGCATCCATCAAAATGCTTTTCTTCCTCAATCATACTTGGGATTTTTCGAGTTCACAAAGTCTAAGATTCCTTCGTTGAATGGTTTCCTGAATCCTTATGTGTTATACCTCTCGTAGCTATGTGATTTCTTCATCCTGGTCTTCACATGCTGTCACATCTATGGGAGTTATTACGTGTGGATTCCTCTTTGCATTCTCTTCAACAATTACGGTCTATACTCTATTATGCACCTTTAGAATTGTTTCCGCTGTTAGGGTTTTGCACATGGTCCTATAGGCCCATCAAACCATTGGTACGCGCATGTCCCAATCAGTGTGTCTCGCCTGGTGGAACCTGTTGAGTACTTCTCACACCCTATCGAATGCTTCTCTGTGGATAATTGGTAGCACGCATCACCTTTCCTGCTACTGGAGTTTGTTCTGATTCTGTATTCTGGGAGTGGTGTGCACTTGTGCGAGCTGTATAGTATATGTCCATACCCATTGGGAAAGGTGGGTGCGCAAGTTGTTCCGCCCCTTCTGACTAGCTCTCGTTCTGAGCTGGGGTTTTCCAAAGTGTAGGTGCATCATCCTTCTACATCCATGCCAGTCCTCAAAACATCCTTGATGTTTACCCCACCATCGTGTGGGTGTTGCACACAGTGCCCACTTCAAGGCATTGAACCGTTGCTATTCTGGCACTGCTCTTTCAAATTTCTTTAGGAATTCATCCACTGCTGTCAACCCATCATATGTAGGTAGATCCCATGCCTCTGTTTTCACGTAGCGTAGTGATCTAACCATCATGTTTTAATTAAGTGTTGTTAGTTCGTGCAATTGATTCTATCATCACTTTATCTCTTCATCTGAATCCGAAGTGCAGGAGCTTTCATACCCATGAAATCCTTCCATATGTACTCAGACTCACCCAATCCTCTTCTCACATGGTTACCTTGTAAATATAATCAAGATCGTCATCACTATCATCATCGTGCACCAGTTCAGTGTATCACGGTCCTTCGGCTGGATCTAGCGGTACTACTACACGTAGTGACTTTTCTCAAAGATTCTTTTATGCTTCTTTAGATTTATGACTCTATTCATATAGGTGGCCCAGTCTATTCCTAGCAGTGTGAGATAGGGATTACTGTCAATGACAATCTCTATCACTTCAAAATCTGCCTGTGCACTTGCACCTTCAATATCTACTGTTACCCCTTGCAATCTTCCCATGGGTAAGATCTTCAGTTGGTTCACCATTCGTAACTGAATAGGAGACCACTGTAGTGTGGGTCTGCCCATGTGTTGCCATGTTTGTTTTGGTAGTACATCCGCATCCGATCTGAGATCTAGGATTACCTAATCAATTTCATACTCGCCGATTTGTGTAGTCAACCTCATTTCCATTCCTGTGTGCAATGCATGCTTTCCAAGTTTTCGGACAACACACGATTCTCCTGACCCCGCACACCTGGTGATAAGTTCATATAGTCCTATTATTGCATTGTTGTCACGCAGTAGTTTCATGCATGTCTCCAGAAAGGTAGTGAGCATTAAAGGATCCATCCCTGGTTCTAGTTGATCCTTACTACTTGAAGTGGAGGCCTCCATGAAGATCTTCATGGCTTCCATGAATGTCTCCTTCACGCATTCTAAATCAAATCCGGGTTCCTTTGTAGGAGCCTCCAGTGTTCATACCACTCCTGAGCATCATGTTTAAATTTGGGTCTTCTTCGCGTGCCTCAGACCTCATCATCTGCACATTATGAGTCAGAGGGGGCTAAAGTACCCCTTTTTCGCGCAGCCTTGCTATCAATGTAGGGCAGTCTTCTGCCTCATGATCAAACTAAGTACAATACAAACATGATGTCCTTGTCAGGTTTGTACAATCACGGGCATAGTGCCTTGGCCCCTCGTAATTGTAGCAAATTAGTTGTCCGCGACCCCTTCCTAGTCCCATTCCACCTCGACCTCGACCGCGCCCCTGAAATTCAACGCACGTCATTCATGTATTAGGATCGAGGGCTCATGTTCCGGTCTACAACTTGTATGCAGGAGTCTAATCCATCATTAGTTCGTAGCTTCTACAGGTGCATTCATCATGGCCTACCGACCTACAGAAATTACAAAAAAATTACTCAGATGTCTGCATATACTTCTCCAATAGATGACAATTATCTATAGTGTGCTCTCCTCCTATTTGACAGATCATGCACCATAATTCAGGTGTCACACTTGGTCCTTCCTATGCCTCGGGTCTTAACGACATCGGCCCTCCTCCTGCCAAGTAATTCATGAACACTGGACAGTGGTCCTTGTCATTCCCCTAGCCTTTGCATTTTATGCACCATACTCCTTGCACGCCTCTGGCTAAGGTGTCCTATCCTGTTTCAAACTTTGCATTTCCAGACATAGATTTTACAGTTGCACGTGGATTTGTTGGACTCCCATACTAGGGTCTTGTATAGGGGTCTCATGCAATCTCATTTCCATCTCTAAAGCTTCAGCCTGGGTGGAAAGTTTTTGCTGTGATAGCACCATCCATAAGTGTGGTGTTAGTGATGGTACAAACCATGTGCAGTGCTATCCATCCGTCAATGTCATGTTGGCTTCGAAAATCATACCCTTCAGTATTTGGTCCAAATCCCAGGGGGTATCACTTGAGAGCATTGTGATCTCCTTAAACCTAATGATTGATTGTGTTTCTGACTTTGGCCTACTAAATTCCCTGTTCAGCGTGGTCTGGATTTCTACAATTCCTGCATTTGGATGGTCAATAGAATGCATGGCATACCATGTTAATGCGCAATCCTGCAACTCACTTACTAGCATAGCCTTTTTGATATTGTCATCCATGACTCCTTGTGCTTCCCATACCGCTCTTACCATGAACCAAAATTGGTCTGGATCTTCATTCCCTACTCCTTTGAATACTGATAGTTTGATCACACTCGTCAAACTGAACTATGGTAGTGGCGAAGGTGGGGTGGGTGGAGATGGATGTGAGGAGGGTGAGATAGGTGGTAGTGTAGGTGGAGGTGGTAAGCACGAAATTCATTGCCTTATCAGATTGATCGCGCTTCTCAGAGAGACTTTCGCGAGCTCTTCCTCTCTTTCCCACGAGGGGTAAATTAAGGGACTGGTTTCCAATTCTTCACTACTTCTGCTTCTGTAGATCTTCCCACTTCGTGTAGTCCCAAACATTAATTTATTCACATAACCCATTCTTCACACAATAGCATCTAAATCCAAGTGTTCAAATATTTGAAATACTTACCTCGCGGCCCTTTATGGAGATGTCGCTCCGCCTCACTGTAGCTAACGGTCATGTCTACTGTGAACTCAGTGATAAATCCTCCTATAATTAGGTTGAGCCAATGGTCCATATCTTGCATGATCTTATCTCCTGACACTTCTAGTCTGCGCACTAATTCCAGAGTCCACACAATTGGTTTGTCAAGCTTACACCTTCCCTAACCGTCTACTAGCTTTGCGATCCACTCATACAGCTCAAAAGGAAAGGATACAAAGAAAATTTCATGGATTTCCGTATACATGTAACGCTCCAACCATTGTTTCTTAGATTCTCATGGGTTTCTATTTTCCTGCGCCATGAACTCGTGAATCTTCTTGTCCAATCACCCTTCAATTTCTTTCTTTGTTGGATTCCAATGGCACGACATTAGACATCCCTTATGTAGATCTCAGTCCTGGCAACAAAACCATTTGTTGGCTTGTATGGGCCTAACCCAGTTTCAGAGGTGATTTAGCCAAAAAAACCCTGGTACTACTGGCCCTTTCTGCAACAGTCTATGGAGCGTGAATTGAGGTCTCACCCGAAGTAGTATGGGAGGGTGCTAGAACCAGGTTCCCACACCTTGGGGATGTCTGATGAGATTCTGGTGGTCTGTGGTTTGACCCTGCGCGCACGTCGTTACGCGCATCTATTAGTCCCTCGCAACCTATGATGTTGCCTTTGCACAACCCTACTTGGGGAGTGATCCATATTATACCCAAGTTCCTTACTATTTAACCTGTTATTGCCCAATTAATTAACTTATATGTGTAAGACTAGCGATAATTAATAGTATATCGAGCAATCATATAAGTGTGCATGATAAACAAAATAGTATAAATGAATAGAATGCAATACATAAGCAGATGCATAGAATTTGGAATCAACTTCTCTTTATTATTCTTCGTTCAAGGTCACAGACTCGACTGCAAAACTCAAATGTAGGGGTCCACCCACTTAGCTGTGGACTCTACTAGGCCTCTTCAGTCTTTGGACTTAGCTTCAGAGCCTCTTCCTACTACTATGACCCAATACACTTAGATTCTCGCTCTATGCTTTATCTCTACTCCGCTCCTCCGCTAGCTATCTTTACAACTTAGAGCCTCACTCTATTTATACGATCCCATGTTCTGCGGACCATGGGTAGGTCGACGTTACATTACATTACATTACATTACATTACAAAGCTTAGGGTGGACATCCCTATGACTCAACCTATACTTTATGCTCCATGCTCGCAATTCGTGGAGTCTTACAATACATTTGACCAAAACCTGGGCTTTGAGCCCCAAAACATGCTTTCGGGGGATCCGATGCCCAACAGTGGCATAAATGATTGGGGCATACAATTTTTGATAACATGATCAATATCAGCAAAATGAATGCAGTAAGGGACATTCCAAAGATGTCAAAACTAGATCAAGTTGTATGTGACCCATGTCAACATGGTAAGAAAACTAGAACCAACCACAAGACTAAGGAGTTCTCCACATCTAAACCTCTAGAGATCATTCATGCACATTCATGTGAACCAACCAGAACTCTAGAACTCCAAGGAAAAAGGTATTTTTCTTCATTTGTTTATGACTATACTAGAATGATGTGGGTATATTTCATAAAATATAAATATTAAGCATTTGAATGTTTTAAGAGTCTCAAAGCTCTTGTACAAAACGAAAAGGATTCCAAAATTAAATGTCTTAGAATGGATAGATGAGGAGAATTCACATCAAAAGGATTTGATGAATTATTTCAAGAACATGGAATCAAAAGAGAGCTCTCCGCTGCTAGAACACCTAAACAAAATGAAGTAGTTGAAAGGAGAAACCGAACTATTCAAGAAATGGCTAGAACTATGTTACTAGCAGCTGACTTGCAGCCAAAATTTTGGAAGGAAGCAGTCAGGACAGCTATTTATACCTTGAATCGACCTCAACTAAGACCAAATAATGAAAATACTCCTTATGAATTATGGAAATGAAGACCTGCGTTAGTAAAATACTTTAGGATTTCTGGAAGAAAATGCTTCATAAAGATCGTTGACAACTCACCAGGAAAATTTGATTCCCCAGTTAAAGAAGGAATATTTCTTGGGTATTCTACCAGAAGAAAAGCTTAGAAGTGATACAATAATCGACTATAGAAAATAGTGGAAAATATTGATGTGAAGATTGATGAAGGGCTTCCAAAAAAGAAAATTGAAGATCATGAAATTGATCCCTATATTGAAGAAAGTGAGGAATAACCTGAAAAGGAAGAAAAAGATCAAGAAAAAAAAAAAAAATCATCTCAAACTCCTTTAAAAGTGAAAATCGTCCAAAAAATCACCCAGAATAGTAGGTTATTGGCAATGTAGATGAAGGAATACAAACCCGAATAAGGATGACAAGTACACCAAATAGAAATGATGTTGCTCTCCTATCTATGATAGAACCAGAAACTTTTACTCAAGCAAGTAAGGATCCTCATTGGGTGGAAGCCATGGAAGAAGAAATGTCTCAAATTGAGAAAAATGAGACATGGGAACTAGTACATCGTCCAAAGGATAAAAATATAATTGGAACTAAGTGGGTGTTCAAAAACAAAATGAATGAACATGGAGAAATCATCAGAAATAAGGCAAGACTTGTCTGTAAAGGTTATTCACAAATTGAAGGAGTCAACTTTGAGGAAACCTTTGCACCGGTAGCTTGTATGGAAGCTATAAGGATGTTCTTGGCATTTGCATGCTCAAAAGGATTCAATGTCTATCAAATGGATGTAAAATAAACATTTCTGAATGGGGGACTCAAGGAAGAAGTCTGCATGGAGCAACCAAAAGGTTTTGATCTAGGAGAAGGAAAAGACTTTGTATGTAAGTTGAAAAAAGGCATTATACGGTTTGAAATAAGCTCCTAGAGCGTGGTATGCAGGATTGGATCACTATCTAAAACAACAAAACTTCAAAAAGGGGGTGGTAGGAAGTAATCTCTACATGAAGACGGATGAGGATAAATTACTAATCACCCTTGTATATGTTGATGATCTGAATTTTGCTAGCAATAATGATGAAATGAGCCATGAGTTTGCTCAAAATATGTCAAAATAATTCGATATGTCAATGATTGGTGAGCTATTCTACTTCCTTGGACTACAAGTATTGCAAACCACAGTAGGCATGTTTGTCTCTCAAACAAAATATCTCAAAGATATGCTTAAAAGATATGGAATGGAAGAATGTGCACCTATGACCCACATCGATGACCACAAACTGCAAACTAAGAAAATATGATGATTCCCCCCCAGGTAGTTGCAATTCTTAATTATAGGTAAATAATTGGAGCTCTCTTATACTTAAAGGCTACAAGGCCTGACATTATGCAAGAAGTGGGATGGTGGAAAGATTTCAATTAGCTCCTAAGAAATCCCACATGTTGGATATGAAAAGAATACTCAGATACTTGAAAGGAACCCCTGATGTTGGTCTTTGGTATCCCAAAAGCACAAATACTATAGTGACAACTTATACCAATGTTGATTAGACTGGAAGCATGGATGATCGTAAAACCACCAGTGAAAATGCATTTTTTATGGGAGATTTCTTGGTAGCCTGGCTCAGTAAAAAACAATCATCGATATCTCTTTCTATAGCTGAAGTGGAATATATAGCCATAGCTAACTGTTGTACACAAATACTATGGATGAACAAAGCTTTGAAGGATGTCAACATAGAAAATAAATAGCCAATCACCATCCATTGTGATAACACAAGTGCTATCAGTCTCAATAAAAACCTAGTGATGCACTCAAAAACCAAACGTATACGAATCAAGTATCATTTTCTCTGTGAACAGGTCACTGAAAAAACCATCAAGTTGGAATATATCAATACCAAGGAATAGATTGCAGCTATTATCACCAAACCTCTTCCTTGAGAAGAATTTGAACATCTCCTTCAAAATATGGGGATTTATTGCTTTAGCATCACACTAAGCCAATTCTTAAGATGCCACATGATAGTGGGAGAAGTTTGACAGGGGCAGCAGTTCAACAAGGGGATTCCTTGTGCACTCCTTTGCCATTGATGTCAAAGGGGGAGAGAAGAAGAATATTGACACCAATGACAAAGAGGGAGATTGTTGATCTATATTTTCATTGATGTCAATATGGAAATATTCTGGATGGTAACTAATGATGTGAAGCCAAGCAATATAGATCAATGAAGCAACAGGAGTAGGAAGAGTTCATGAGAAGCCATCAAAGAAGAGCTACCAAAAGAAGATCTATCAGAGACGAGAAGAGCTAATCGGAAGAAGAACTATTGGAGCAATGTATCGAAAGTCATAGGAGTAAATAGAAACCACAGGAGCGATGAGCCAAGACAATGTAGATCTATTGCAGATGCCAAGATTAAGAGCCATATCAAAGGAAGTAATAAACCATGGGAAACCCTTCAATAATATATATTATTGACATAAATCTTATCGACAATTCTATTATATTAAGTTATGTAAACATTGTTGAAATCCCGATTGCAATATGAGTTATGGACCTAATGGTCCTATTACAACACCCCCTAAAAAATAACGCATCTAGCATATTGTTAACCTTAAAACCTTGTCACATACAAATTCGTTGATTGCGATATAATATGCAAACCCGCTGGACCATTACAATTCACCCTAATGAAATATTGTTGAAATATGGCAACAAGAATATTCCAATTTAGTTTTTCCTTGAATTAAATTGTGAATTAAGATCGAATGTAGTCTTAATAGCTACTTGGAAATAATTAATTAATTTGTTTTTAATTAATTAGTTGGATGAATTCAAGTTAGAAGTCTTTCTAAAGTCATGCAAGAGTTATCCCTTAAATTAAGGAGATAAGATTGAGCTATATTTGAGTTGTAAGTAGTTACCTCAGTTTACTGAGTTAAGTCTAGTTAAAATAGTTCCAAACTATTTGAGGAACTAATAGTGAGTTAACAGTCATTTGATGCATTAATGCACTCAATTAGTGCTACTCTAGTTAACTGAAGATTCCCTCATCAGAAACTCATACATGTCTATTCTGAGAAAGACCCAGTTGAGATTAAAGTTCAAGGACGGTGTAATATTAGTTTCATGTTTTTTCTCCTAGAGAAAACTCATGCATGCAGTCAAGGATTTATCCCTGAGAATTGCGCAATTTTGAAGGATTGGTTTTCCACTTGGTAAAGGGAAAATCATCCACAAGGAACAGTGCAAGGAAATAGGAGCTTGGAGTGTATAGAGCAAGGTTGGATAGAAGCCAAGATTTCCTATGAATTTCTGTGAGGATTGTACTGAGAGCTAAGGCTTTGTATAATTTCTATGTATTTCCACCATGTATGATAATACAATAGTGCGGGGTTTTTATTAGAGGATTTCCCCAAAAGTATTTTCATGTGTATTGTGCCATTGATTCTTCTTCTTCTAGTTATATTGTTCAGCTCGATCTTTAAGCTTTCGCAAATTGATAGTCATAGTAGTTTATAGTATTATGCTTTGATCTATATTGCATTATCGATTTAACCTATCACATATTTTCTACATGGTATCAGAGCTGTGAACAATATACTGAGAAGAGAATTCGAAGTTTGAAGTTCAGGGTTGCAGGTGAAAATCGAATTCATATCATACTTCAAGGTTGGCCAATGGCATTCTATGGCTTGAGACTCGAGTATGCCTTGGAAGGTAGCTTGAATTACATAGCATGGAAAGATAGGATGGAGGTTGTATTGGAAGACAATGGCTTAAAGGAATTCATTGATCAAGAAATCCCAAAGCCAGCTTCAACTAATGCACAAGAGTTGGCTGAGTGGAAGAAGTGTCTGGCGAAGGTGAGATAGATCATCCTTGAGGGAGTTCGAGACCATATTGTCTCGAGTCTCCATGGGAAGGATACTCCATTTTAAATGTGGAAGACATTGAAGGACCTCTACCAGAATAGTAGTGACCAAAGGAAATTGGAACTCAAGGACAAGCTTCCAAGAATCAAGATGGAGAAGGGCGATAATATTTCCACATATCTAAACAAGCTCACCACCTGCAGAGATGAGCTTGGTAGTGTGGGAATAACTATTGTTCATGATGATATGGTGAGCCTCACTCTCCTTGGCCTTCCAAATATTTGGAATAGCTACCAGGGCTTTATGAATGGAAGGGAGAAACTACCAAATTGGGAACGATTGTGGTTAGATCTTATGCAGGAGGAGATCAAGAGGAGCACACGAGATGGTTCTTCATCTAAGAATTATGATGAAGAAAATTTGGCCTTAACAAGTAAGGAAAGGAAAGGGAAGGGGAAGGCTTCCCATTTCAAATCGAATTCTTCTCATGGAGGGAAGAAGGGTGACATGTCTAAAGTAAGATGCTTTAATTATCACAAGATGTGACATTATGTGACTAATGTCCCATCGAAGAAGTCCAAGAAGGGATCCTTGTAAGGATCAGAAGGTGGGGCATTAGCCTCTTAGTTCGAAATGGAATTTACCCTCATCATATGCATGGTGTCATCAATGATGGGTTGTGTCTGGTATCTTGATAGTGGAGCCTCAATCCACATGACCAATGATAAAAATTTATTCAGTGCCTTGGAGGATAAAGACCTAAAGATGCGCATAGAGATGGGTGACGATGGAAGGTATAATGTTTCAGGAGTGGGCACGGTTACTTTTCAGAGGGAGCATGGAGCTCCTTTCACCTTGACAGATGTGATGCATGTGCCTGGACTGAAGAAGAACTTGGTATCGGTCAAGATGTTGGAGGACAAAGGCTACGATGTTGTCTTTAGTAAGGAAAGGAGGTACTAAGACACATAGCCACAAGTTAGACCAAGAGGATAGGGATTCGGGTGAAGAATCTATATAAAATAGAGGTAGATGATTGTGCAACATTGAGTACAAAAGCAAAATTGGTGCAAAGGCAAGACATTGGCAAGTTGCGGCATAGGCGGTTGGGCCATTTTCATCATGGGGCTTTGAATATAATGCAGCAGATATCTACAGGACTTCCCAAAGGTAAACTTGAGGAAGTTGACACATGCAAAGGTTCTACCTTGGGAAAGTACACCAAGTCTTCCTTTCATGATCGAGACAGTCGAGTAGAGGCTATCTTAGAGTGAGTTCATACTGATTTGTGTGGACCATTCTTGATGGCATCCACAACGAAGCAAAGGTATTATGTGATATTCATTGATGACTATTCTTGTAAATGTTGGATTTATTTCATGCAGAAGAAGGACCAAACTTTCACAAAGTTTTGTGAGTTCAAATTTTTGGTCGAGAAAGAGTCAGGGAAGAAGATCATGGCCTTGATAAGCGACAATAGTGGAGAATATGTCTCTCAAGAATTTAAGGACTTCTATGCAACGGAAGGAATTAAATGAGAGTTGATGACACCTCATAACCCATAGTAGAATGGGGTGGCTGAGAGGAAGAACAAAACTATTATAGGGGCAGCATGGGCAATGATGCATGACCAAGGCCTACCACTTCACTTGTGGGCTGAGGCATGCAACACAGCGGTCTATTTGCAGAATAGAAGCCTACATCACATACTTGGGATGAAGACACCAGAGGAAGCTTTCTCTGGTAAGAGACCAGATGTGGGCCACTTCAAGATCTCTAGCTCATCGATATATTGCCATGTGACAAAGGATGCACGGAAGAAGCTTGAGCCGACAACAGAGTTGGGGATATTTATGGGGTGCACTAATACACCTCACAACTATCGAGTGTACTTGCCTACCAATTGGAGGATAGTGGTTCGCAGAGATCTCAACTTTGATGAGCAGAAGGCCATGCAAGTTTCCCTTGAGAGGGAGCTACAACTATAGGTTGTGGAGGAACTGTTGGTTCCTAAGGAGGAGGAGCCTCAGATTGATGTGGAGTAGCTGCATGCAAAGATTTCAAGAGTGGAGACATCCACTCAGGTAGAGTCTTCCAAAGATGGACAGAAGCACACAAGAGAAGCTGACAGATTGTTGGAGGATGCGAGAGAGAATGTGGGAGCACCATCTTCTCAGCACAGACAGAGGAGGTCACCTGAGAGGTACACTGGATACAAGGCCCTTGTTGGGGAATGTGTCAAGACCAACCCATCTTCCTTTGAGGAAGCAGTGCAGTAGCTGATTTGGGTTGATGCATGGTGGAGGAGTATGACTCCATAGTTCGTAACAGTGTTTGGGACGTGGTTCCGAGATTGAATAACAAGTCAGTTGTGAGTTCCCATTGGCTTTAAAAGGTAAAACAAGTTTCTAATGGTAGTGTGGAGAAGCATAAGGCAAGATTTGTTGCTCGTGGCTTTTCACAGGTCAAGAGGATCATGTTGCTGCTGTATATTTCGACAAAGGAGAAATAACATTTTGACAAAGGCATTATCAAAGTGTAAATTCGAGTTCCATAGAGACAAGATTAGGGTGGCAGATAATCCCTTTCTTGCTGAGAGGGAGTGTTGAAATATGGAAACAAGTATATACCAATTTAAATTTTCCTTGAATCAAATTGCGAATTAAAATCAAATTTAGTCTTAACAGCTACGTGGAAATAATTAATTAATTTATTTTAAATTAATTAGTTGGAGAAATTCAAGTTAGAAGTCTTTTTGAAGTCATGCAAGAGTTATCCCTTAAATTAAGGAGATAAGATTGAGTTATATTTGAGTTGTAATTAGTAAACTCAGTTTACTGTGTTAATTCTAGTTAAATTAGTTCCAAACTATTTGAGGAACTCATAGTGAGTTAACAGTCAGTTGATGCATTAATGCACTCAACTAGTGCTACTCCAGTTAACTGAAGATTCCCTCATCAGAAAATCATGCATGTCTATTCTGAGAAATACCCAGTTGATATTAAAGTTCAATGACAGTGTACTATTAGTTGCCTGTGTTTTCTCCTGGAGAAAACTCATGCATGTAGTCAAGGATTTATCCTTGAGGATTGCGCAGTTTTGAAGGATTGGTTTTCCACTTGGTAAAAGGAAAATCATCCACAAGGAACAGCGCAAGGAAATAGGAGCTTGGAGGGTAGAGAGGAAGGCTAGAGAGAACCCAATATTCCCTATGAGCATCTTCGAGGATTGTACTAAGAGCTGGCTAGCTGTGAGAGCTAAGGCTTTGTATAATTCCTATGTATTTCCACCATGTATGATAATACAATAGTGCGGGGTTTTTATCTTAGGATTTCCTCAAAAGTATTTTCATGTGTATTGTGCCATTGATTCTTCTTCTTCTAGTTATATTGTTCAGCTCAATCTTTAAGCTTCCACAAATTGATAGTAGAAGTAGGTTATAATATTCTTCTTTAATCTATATTGCATTATCTGGTTAACCTATCACATATTTTCTACAAATATTGTGTCCGCTTATCAGAATGTTCATATCACAAGTCATAACTGGTGTATATCCAAATCCTCCAACTGTGATAACATTTCAAACCCGATGCACCATTATAGCATGACTTAATTAAGTATCGCATCTGCAGGAATCACAAGTTTCAAAGGGATGTAAAAATGTCTATTATGATATAATACGCAGATCCAATAGCTCCGTAGTATATACCTTTATCTAATGTTGCATCCAAGTATCGGGGAAGTTATGCAAATCATATGGGTTGTCACCGCCAGACTGCCGATTGCGATAATACTTGTGAACTTGATCACCGATTGCGATAAGTCTTGTGAACTTGATCGCTGATTGTGATATTAGTTGTGGACCTGACAAATCTATTGATGATGGTTTAATATTATATCATTTCTGTTTCATTGATAGTATGAATATCGGCCATGTTACATCGATAATGTTAAGAGTTACGATTGCGGGACCTCAAAAAGTTGCGATTGTGATTGATGATGTGGATGTGGGACCTCTTTGGGTATGGTCTCTCCTATAAAATATTTTGTAAATAAAACAAGATTATGAGTAATTGGATGAATATCCATAATGTGGCCTCTCCTTTCAAATGAACATGTCTTTTGAGTTGGGGAAACCCGTATAAATACAAGTTATAAAACCTCACCTTGAGAATTGATTGGGCATTGGCACAGAGAAGAATTAAATAAGTTCACAACTCATGTAGTTGAAGAGATGGAGGAAGTTGAAGGTCGAGAAGCCGAAGGTCTAGCAGACGACGAAGGTGCAACAAAAGTTGAAGGTCGAGCGAAGAAGAAAGAAGAAGATAGAGTAGGAGGACAATCTTTTGAACTGATTCATCTTGAAGGTTTGGACCCAAAGTGAAGCCATAGTGCAGACAAGTGGCCCGTGGCAAAGACTATAAGGACAGGATTTTGTAAGGAAGCCCTTCAAAGCAGTATATTATAATCAAACACTTCTTGACAAAATAAATCTATAGCATCAGATCCCTTGGGGTTGGTGCCTTAGAATTGGAAGGATTTGTATCCTTGGAGTTGGTGTTACTAAATTCAAGGTTGGTGCCTTAGTAAGATAGGGTCAAAACTCTAGAGGTTGAAGCCTCATCAAAGTATAAGTTGGTTCTTGGAAAAACGCATTAAATATTGTATTCAATATTTTTCTATATTTAATAAAATCATTTCTTTGATTAAAATTGTAAAGAATATAAACTAATAATAATAACAATTGAAAAGAAATATTGATTCACGCCCCTCTTAGTATTTCCAAAAATCCCATTCCACATAAGTAAGTGTATCAGATCAATCTCCACATACCTCCATGTATATTGGATAACACTCTGTTGTAGCGGCTACAACCAGCCTCCAAAATTTTTCCTTAACCTATTTTGGAGCCTCCCTACCAACCTTACACAACACTTTGTCTTGCTCTATCAAGTACTCAAGCTTCAAGTGTTTTCCTCACACAAAGGTGTCCTGTCAATCACAGTTGATCCATTCCCTGGAATTGGTCCATCTATAGGTTGAGTAGCTTCCCCTTGAAAATTGTGCATTTCTGGAGGGCAACCAACCTTCCCTCCAGGAATTGCGCAATCCTCTCTGACAACCTGCTGGGCTCTAGGATTACACAATCCTGCCAGCGAACCTTCCCAACAAGATTTGCGCAAATTTTCCGAGCATCAGGCTATTCACCCTAGGATTTGCACAAATTTTGGCAGCAATCAGCTACTTTGCCCAGAAGTTGTGCAAATCTCTTGGGCAGCCAGCACAGCTCCAAGCCAGAAATGTGCATTTTTCTCCAACAGTCAAGCAGTCTCTTGCATGTGTAGTTGAGTTGACCAGTTCTCTCCAAGACTGAGCAAAGCAGACTTGCATGCATGGGATGCTTCTCCCAAGGAAGCATTCAAAGGCGTCCCATGTTTCAAGGATCTATGTATAGTAGTTCGAGGTTGCATGCAAGGAGAAATTTCAAAACCTCTCACCAAGTGTCGCTTCCCCTAAATTCGTGGCATGCACGTCACGACCTCAATGTTATCAAAACTCATTAACTAGACACTGTAGAGCTCATTCCTTACATCAACCTTACAACTCTTACTTCCCACATCAAATCTAGGAGCAATCGACACATTCAGCTCAGTTGTTTTGGGGTAAGCCTCCTTCCCATGCCTTGTGCTGCATTTCTATTGCTTTTTGTGTTTTCACTTGTGGGAGTACTGTTTGCTTCATTTCTTTGAATGCTTGCTATCGTCTACATATATACTAGCCTATCCTAGCTCTCTTTTAGTTTTCATTGTTATCTCACTATTGGCACATGCATGAAATTGTTTTGCACGGACATTTTCTCAACCGATGAACTGCATCACCCACATGCATGTTGATCTATCTGTTGAATCTTTCATTCATGTTTTTCATGCACTGTCAATCACTTCTACTATCACTTAGTGTCACCATGCAGTTACTGACTTAGTTGCTTTTGGTTTCCCGTCGGCGACTTGGGCCAACCTTGGCCCAAACTTTGCCTTCATCAAGGTTGCATTATGCAATCTGGGAAAGGAAGGCTCACCTTCCTCTCCATATTTGCACATTCCTACTAGCACTAGCCTCTAGGACTGTTTTTTGCATTTCCGGAGGATAGTGATTGCTTGGCCCAAGAAATTGCGGAGATCTGTCCCTAGGCTAGCAGTCCTTCCCAGATGGAATTGCGCATTGTGTAATCTCAGTAGTCAGCATCTAGAATGGACTGTGCGTTGCGCAGTTTTAGCAGTCAGTCGGTCTCCCAGTAGCCCATACTGTGCCTTGAGAAGTCTTGGCAGTCAATATCCCAACCTCCCAGGCAAAATTACACAACCTTCATGATCATTCAGCCAGGTATGTTACAAGTTAGTTCTCATGCTCATTTTGGTTTTTGACTCACAGATTGCTTTCTATGAGTGTTGCCATGTCTCCAGGTATCGCAGGTGTTCATATGTGTCTGAGTAGTACATGTACAATGGTTTCCAGGAGAGCAGAGATAAGGAAACCATTCAGAGCACACTTGGGGATGCAATCGATCAAGTGTCTATAAGCTTGCTTACTCACGAAGACATTAAGTTGTTCATAGACAAGTACATCGAGTGACAACATCATCAACAACAACTGAAGACAACATACCAAATGCAATGAATGTAAGATGAGGGTTTTTGACAACACGAAGGAAGAACAAGGTTGCAAGCTCAAGTAGGTCCATTGATGATGAAAGAAACTATGGAGACTCAGGCTATGGACTGACAGCACGACATGAAGATCACACGAAGGCAGAAGATGTAACAAAGAACGAGTTTCATCTGATGAAGTAGCAACTCAGGAAGAACATGAAGTTGCGTAGACATATGAATGAGTTCCAGCAGGATCAGGAATAGCAGTGGGTGCAACATGCACTCATGGATGAAACTACATCTGGAAAGTTAAAGATCCATCCCAGTAGCTAACATAGAGCAAACATGGTGAGAAGTGTGGTTGATCACATGTAAGGGATTCAGTAGCATGCATGTCATTGTGCACATGCATGCAATCCAACCCATTCAACTCACTCACCAAGGTGAAGACAAGAAGCAAGTCCAACTAGAGTCGAATGGGTACTTCGCAAGTTGATGCGCATGACCAATGACACACACTTGAAGATCAGCATGAACACTATTCATTAGTGTGTTGCCGGTTCAACTATACCCAAGAAGACCATGCGCATGTTAGCAGATGAGTTGGATGAAGGGACCGAACCAAGGCACTGGTTGCAACGGAGGTAGAGTTCACTTCAGCAAGATGTCACCATGAGGTGCATGCACACCATCACGGATGACCAAGCTTGGCATCAGCTCACCACCTTCACCATCACAAGCATGTCAAAGAGTTGGTCTCATCATAGCAGACCGAGTGTCAAGGATGTCTTGAAATGCTTTATCAAGCCATGTTGTCTCACATGAGTACATGTGCATTGTAATTTTGAGTCATGTCAAGTGTAAGTCAAGTGTCAATGGTTGGATGTAACAGTCATAGAGTAGGTGAAGAGTCATGAGGGTAGTTGAACAATCACAAAGGGGAATGTCAAGGCTCACCCCACTCTTTGCTATAAATATTCCCTCATAACTCATTTTATAGGCTTTTGGTCAGCCAAGCTTCTACTAAGACTATTTTGAAGAAGGATTGGATGGCATTGTAACATGCCTTGGCTTCTCCACTGCACTGAACTAGTACATGTCTTTGGAGGGCTAGCAGGTTTACATGGATGTATTGTATGATTGTGACTTACACTTCTTTATATAATAAGAGCCAGCACATTTTCATGCATATGCTTTTATTGTAGTTGGACTGCTCCAGTTGATTTAATGATATGTGTTGTTTAACTTACGTACTTATGTATGAACTGATTCACATGCAATTATATGAGTCTTGTTATTAATGTGTTGCATATGTTGTTAATGTTGTCATCATCTATGTCGACTGATCTTCTGAACATCAAACAGACCTTTCACTTGAATCTTGCTATAACAACCATCACACGTTTCTCGGACTGATCCTTGAGTGTTGTACATGTTATCTTGACTTATATGATGTGACTGCCAAATCCGAGTGGACTGCTCTACCGGAAGTTGTGCATGTCCTTTGTGTTGTGTGTTCTTAGTTGAGTTTGGACTAATCCCTTTCAACCCGGAGCTCACATTCATGTCCTTCCCCCTTTGAAGTGTCAGAACCTCTCATACACCTTCCTTGACTCACTGCAGTAGTCACATCGTTGCTACTGACAGAGTTATTCTACTTGCCTCTATGTGACACCGCAGTCAAGGAATTACCTTAAGACCCAGTATTGGGACTCCCGTACCAAATGGTTTGAGGTCTAATTAGGATTTCTTACCAGGGAGATCCCCTTGACATGTTGGCGGGTCCAGCACCATCAACATTTATGGCGCTAGAAGGAGGGCCCAATGACAAGCAGTGTCCTCTCACCTAATTTTGAACCTTTGCATATATTTCATGGAGTCTTGAACTCTTCTTCCCTCGAGGTGTTTTTCGAATTGTGAAGATGTCTCCATATCAAGGAATCTTTTTGTTCTCTTTTCCGCTCACACGTATGATGGTGAAGGTGAAGTGACCTGGCTTGAGCACTTATATAACCTTCTTTTCATGATTTATGAGGAAGATGAGTTTTCTGAAGAACAGGTTGGTTTGCTGCTCACGTACACACTTCGCAAATCTCCATTTTGTTGGGTACTCAGCCTACCATCTAACATCGTGCACTCATTTCAGCACTTCTATGATCTCATTGAAGACACATTCTATCATTTTGATCCCGACTATCTTGACTGGAAACTGTTACACCACCAGAAGCCTCCGCATGAATCCGTTATTGATTTTTAGCAGCACTTCCGTGACTTGCAATTTCAAGCTCCGAAGAGCCAGATGAAATTTTCTTATCTTTGGGACTGGTTCGAGTATTGCCTTAAGAAATCTTCCCATCCCAAGAGGAAGCTTGATATCAAGCCTCATTAAACATTCTTCATTGATGGAACTACACAATCTCATGTGGGAGTGGGCACTATCTCAACTGACTGTCTGCCTCCATCTCATTCATTAGCTCCACCACCACCCAGTGATGTTGAGGATCATGCTCACACACTTGTTCATCCTTCGCACTCTCCCAACATCACTCCACTTGATTTTCATGTAAATTTGGTTGCGAGTCCTTCGAGTTCTCATATGAATTATTTTCTTTGACCTTTGTCTTCGCACTCAGGTGTTCCTTCGGATGATGTTGTCTTGTGTTCATCCATTCTAGACTCTTCACTTATTGTGAACGCGGAACAACCCATTGAAGGAGTCAATGTTGCACAACCAACATGCGCTATCATTCATGAAGAGTATGAGTGGGAGCTTGAACATCAACACTCGGTGAAGGATGACTCCATTATGTTTGAGTCCCCTCCACTATTTCCTAACCTCTTTGGTGAACCTTACATCCATGATTTTGCATGTGTATCTTCATCCACGGATGCACCTGTTATCACAAAAAATAGGACCCTGATAGACTGCTGATCAAACTATCTCAGTGTAGCTATTTCAAACCAAGATTTTAGCTAAGGCTTAGCCTCCTGAGCCTAAGAGGGCTCTCTCAAGGGTTAGTGATATTGATTAATGATAATATAGATGGCTAACTCTATTTTGGTTTTGTGTGTTTGTAGGTTGAAAAGATGAAGGCTTGCTACCATTGGGCTATGGAGTCAACAAGTCAAGAAATTCAGTGGGAAGGTTTCTTGACATGAAAACTGAGAAAAATAAGGTTCTTAAACAAAGACAATTCACTCAATAACATATGTCAAAAGAGTCATTCCATTACTAAAGGAAGTTAGAGCATAGGGTTATGAATTCAGAGTAATAGTAATGAAATCTACTGTTGATGGTTCCAAGGTGGTTTACTCACAAGATTCAGAAAAAACATAGTCATCTCATTACTAAAGGAAGTAAGAGCATAAGATTATCAATTCTGAGTAATAGCAATGAGATCTACTGCTCAACACAATCATTATATTACTAAAATAAATTAGAGCACATGGTTGTGAATTCTGAATAATAGCAATAAAATCTAGTGCCGGTGGTTCAAAGATAAAACACAGTCATCTTAATGTTAAAGGAATTCAAAGCATTAGATTATGAATTCTGAGTATTAACAATAAGATCTATTTCAAGCAATTAAAATAACATGTAGATCAAGAAAGGATTAAACCCTATCTAAACTCAATTTTGTTTAAGAAAACCTCTTTGTATTATTGATTGTATCCCTTCACATAAAGCAGCAGCTAGGCCAAAAAGTCTCCAACCCTTTGCTAATTCGACCTCTTGCTTCATATATAGCTTTATAACCTTGGACTCAATGATCCACCATCAGAGGAATTCGAATTCCTATCCTAGACACCTATTCTAACCATAAAACAGGCTTATTAATTACAAAATGACAGCTTGACTGTCTTTGAGGAGTCCTAATTCAAGTAGGACTAAAACTCCTAAATATATTTCTAACAACCTTATCTAGTCTTCAATTAATCCTTTGCCACCTGTAACCTCATGAGGATGAATTTGATGATGTCTGCAGCCTTGTTATGAACCCTGTTGTCCCATGACCTAACTGCCCTGAAAACTAGGAAATATGTTTTCTGCAATTATGACTTTACCTTAATTGATGATCTTCAAACCATTTTGATAAAAATTTCAAATTTTTGAGACAAGTGACATGTTTTATCACTTCCATAGAACCATTCTTTTCCACTGCTTTGTTCATCTCTGTTGTAGCTGACCTTTAGTCTTTGTTAGTTGAATTTCAAAATCTTCAATTTGCCTCTTTAGCCATGAAAGTTGAGACATAGATTTTATCTCCTTATACAAAATATATTTGGAGAAACTAAAGGAAGCTTCTGGAAAACATGTTGTCTTGAACAAAAACCTCTCTTGGCTTTTTGTAATACCTCTCCTACTACCCAAAAACTGTCTTTGAACATCATGTATAAAACTGGAAAATTTTGGTTTCTGAAAATATGGCTTCAAAGAAAACCTTGTATCTCCCAAATGGTAACAATTATGAAAAAATTGAAATAATTTATTGTAGCGGGAGATTTTATGAAGAGATACCTCCTTCAGAATTCCAAAATAAATTTTCATGTGGCTAGAAATTGATCATGAAGTGAATTACTAAAACCAAAAACATAGTTTTTCTCTCAATGACTTTCAGCAGTTTTATAGTGCAAGTTGGGTCATTAATTTCTCCCACCTCATAATGAATTTAAAAAAAATGAGAGAGGTTTTTGTATTTAAGTATGTTAGGAAGACATACATATTTCAGTTTTCAAAAATGAGTTTAATATTGCTCAGGAACGCCCTTGGAACCTAACTTCTAAAAATAGAAAAGCTAAAAGTTCACCTTCAGCAATTTTGTAGTGCGCTACGAAACTTCTGCGTATGATCTTTTTCAACACAACTCTCAAATGGTTAATGATATGGGTTCTAAACAACATGTGAGACTTCTAGGACATGGAACAAGGCTGGTTTAACTTTATTTGGATATGAAAATGAGACTCTTAACATCTCACCTACCCATTATCAAGACTAAAATGACCTTTAGACCTCCTTGAAATCACGACTAAAAGCAGAGTTGACATAATGATGTTTTTTTGAAACTTTCTGGGTGATAATAGTGGCTCCACTAGGGATAGTGTGCCCCAGTGATACACTAATAACTGGTAACTCCAGTGCTACTATCCATCCTTTAGAATAAACTTCTGAAATTCTGCCCAATCTACTAAAGCTTTAATGATTTCTGCAAGAGAAACTCAAAATGCACCTAAAAAATGCTCATTCAACCTACCCTAAGCTTATTTTCACATTCCTACCTACCCTATCAGCTACAACCTCCATTTGTATCTCAAGGAACACAAAACTTCCAATGAAGCCAGTCATTGATCTGATCTAACACTTGAATCTCTTGACTATCACTGAAGCAAAAATAAACATGATGCTAAAATAATCGAGTTAGCATGAGATGTAACTGATCTTCAAATTGAAAATATAACTGGAAATCTGAATAGTAAATCTTTTCCATGTAATCAACTATAGGGTCAAAAAAGACATGATTAGTTTGATGATCATCATAACATTCTATATCTTCAGACAATTGATTCTTAGCCAGACAAGATTCCTTTGATATGCTATCCAACTGCTTTTCTGAATGAATCCCACAAACAATGTAATTTTCCTCATTATTATGATCATTCATTGATGTAGGCTACTACAAAGTATGACATAAAAAATCAACCTTTTCCTCTACCTGAGGGTTATAAAAGCTATCTTCCATTATTTCTTCTTGGTGTTTGCAATGATTTTCATACCCTTTATGATCAAAAGACTGGCAAGTTTGTTGCATATTTACATTAATCTCAGAGGATGTAACATGGTTTTCATAAGTAAACCTTGTTGACTTTCATGTTGCATTTCATGGGATGTTATCCTTTCTTCTTGGTGTTGAAATTTATTGTTATGAAAAGGCTCTAAAATTTCTTCATCCATGAATTCATCATCATCATAACAATCCTCCAAATATTGAATAAAACTCACAGAATGTTTACAGCAATCTTTGACCATCAATAAGGAGGGATGACACTCTTTATACATCTCATAAAATACATCATGGAAATTAGCAAGAAAATATATTGAACCATTTTCCAAACCTTTATACCAAGACCATGCTTTTCCTTCTAAAGTAGTCACAAACATCTTCATGAGACAATCTTCGGGGAACTAAAACTTAAGATTGCGTACATGCATATGGAACCTAACCAAATGAAGAGTAGCATTTTCTTTCTTTTCATCTTTGAATATTGGAATATCATCTAACCATTCGACATTTGGCATAGGATTAGGAAAACCATGGATATGAGACCGATTCATAGGGGCATACCTGGCATTCATTCTTTCAATGGAACTCATCTCGAAACTTCATCAAGCTACTGATTTTCTAGCAGTGGAGTCACCTTCCAATCTGTTATTTGATGTGTGGAGTCGCCAAGGTAGATGCAGCCTTGAACAGCTTTTTGAGCTCCTGCTACCTTCAAAATCTTAGCTTCTTGATTTTGGGAATGAGTAATCTTCAGGCTCCTGGCAGATGCACCAAAATATTATCACAAAAAATAGGACCCTGATAGGCTGTTGACCAGACTATCTCAGTGTAACTATTTCAAACCAATCTTTTAGCTAAGGCTTAGCCTCCTCAACCTGAGATGGATCTCTCAAGGGTTAATGATATTGATTAATGATAATATAGATGGCTAACTCTATCTTGGTTTTGTGTGTTTGTAGGTTGAAAAGATGAAGGCTTGCTACCATTGGGCTATGGAGTCAACAAGTCAATAAATTCATTGGCAAGGTTTCTTGACATGAAAGCTGAGACAAATAAGGTTCTTAAACAAAGACAATTCACTGAATAGCATAGGTCAAAAGAGTCATTCCATTACTAAAGGAAGTCAGAGCATAGGGTTATGAATTCAGAGTAATAGTAATGAAATCTACTGCTAATGGTTCCAAGGTGGTTAACTCACAAGATTCAGAAAAAACACAGTAATCTCATTAGTAAAGGAATTCAAAGCATAAGATTATGTATTCTGAGTAATATGAATGATATCTACTACTCAATACAATCATTCTATTACTAAAAGAAATCATAGCACATGGTTGTGAATTCTGAATAATAGCAATATAATCTAATGTTGGTGGTTCAAAGATAAAACACAGTCATATTATTGTTAAAGGAAGTTAGAGAATTATATTATGAATTCTGAGTATTAACAATAAGATCTATTGCAAGCAATTAAAATAACATATAGATCAAGAAAGGATTGAACCCTATCTAAACTTAGTTTTGTTCAAGAAAACCTCTTTGTATTACTGATTGTATTCCTTCACATAAAGCAACATTTGGGCCAAAAAGTCTCCAACCCTTTGCTAATTAGACCTCTTGCTTCATATATAGCTTTAAAACCTTTGATTCTATGATCCACCATCAGAGGAATTCGAATTCCTATCCTAGACACCTATTCTAACCATAAAACGGGCTTATTAATTACAAAATGATAGCTTGAATGTCTTTGAAGAGTTATAATTCAAGTAGGACTAAAACTCCTAAATATATTTCTAACAACCTTATCTAGTCTTCAATTAATCCTTTGCCACTTGCAATCTCATGAGGTCAAATTTGGTGATGTCTCCAGCCTTGTTATGAACCCTACTGTCCCATGACCTAACTGCCCTGAAAACTAGGAAATCTGTTTTCTGCAATTATGACTTTACCTTTATTGATGATCTTCAAACCATTTTGCTAGCAATTTCAACTTTTTGAGACAAGTGACATGTGTTATCACTTCCATAGAACTGTTCCCTTCCACTGCCTTGTTCATCTTTGTTGTAGCTGACCTTCAGACTTTGTTAGTTGAATTTCAAAATCTTCAAATGGCCTCTTCAGCCCTGAAAACTAGGTGTTGAGATAAAGCTTTTATCTCCTTATCCAAAATGTATTTTGAGAAACTGAAGGAGGCATTTGGAAACCATGTTGTCTTGAACAAAAAAATCTCTTGGCTTTTTGCAATACCTCTCCTACTTCCCAGAAACTATCTTTGAACATCATGTATAAAACTGGAAAATTCTAATTTCTGAAAATATGGCTTCAAAGAAAGCCTTGTATATCCCAGCTGGTAACACTTATGACAAAAGTGAGATAGGTTATTGTATCTAGAGATTTTATGAAGAGAAATCTCCTTCCAAATTCCAAAATACTTTTGAATGTGGCCAAAAACTAAGCATGAAGTGAACTACTAAAACCAAAAAACAAAGTTTTTCTCTCAATGACTTTCAACAGTTTTATAGTGCAAGTTTGGTCATTAATTTCTCCCACCTCATAATGAATTTAAAGAAACTGAGACAGGGTTTTGTATTTAAGTATTTTAGGAATAAAAACCTCTTTCATTTATCAAAAATGAGTTTTATATTGCTCAAGAACCCCTTTGGAACCTGACTTCTAAAAATAGAAAAGCTAAAAGTTCACCTTCAATAGTTTCATAGCGCGCTATGAAACTGATGTGTATGCTCTTTTTCAACACAGCTCTCAAATGGTTATAGATATGGGTTCTAAATAGCATGTGAGACTTCTAGGACATGGAAAATGGCTTCTTTAACTTTATTTGGATATGAAAATGAGACTCTTAACCTATCACCTACCCATTATCAAGACTAAAATGACCTTTAGACCTCCTTGAAATCATGACCAAAAGCAGAGTTGACATAATGATGTTTTTTGAAAATTTTTGGGTGATAACAACACCCATTGTTGATCACTCATAGGACTCACTAGATGTTAGTGCATCATTCGACAATGCAGAGGATAAGTTACTCATTGAAAATCCACTTTATCCTTCATCTGTCTTTTCTAGAAACACAAAGGATGAGTTTGTTCGCTTTTCATCTACCCCTCTGTGTGATTCATCCAACCATGAGGATGTCGACCAACATCTTGAATTTTCTGATCTTGGTTGTCATGATCCCTTCACCTCATCATCTGGTCATAATGTTTATTCATTCAATGTTAATCGGTCTAAACCACTATTCTACGAAGATCCATCTATCAACGAAGTCGAAACCCCACAAACCGTCGAGGAACTTCAGCCTGAGCTGATGGCTATGTCAGGCCCTCGCTATCTTGAGTCTGGTTTCACTTCTAATCAGGAAATTATTCAAACACTCAAGGCTCCTCATCACTCATCTGTATTCACTCAAGATCAATTCAACACTCAGATTTTACTTCCTCCACTCAAACTACACAATCCCATTGCTCATGCATTGGATTCTTACATTGCAAGCACTCATGCATAATGCAAGTTATCTTTGCTTCATTCGTTTATCTGCATGTCACAGTCAATAGTGTGCTTATGCTTCAAACTTTCATGTAGTGTCACACAACACCATGATAATTCCGTAGACTACTCGTCATGCACATGCACTCACTTATGTCCCATGGGCACTTTGAATCATGAAGTGTGGTTGTCTTCATTGTTATATCTTTCTTGCTTGTTGGTTCGCACAACTAGGTTGCTCACGGACCAAGTCTTTGCCAACATGGGTCTACCAATGTGTCGGTGGCTGCATTGGAAGTATCACTTCACGTGATCAGGCCCATGTACCATTAGTGTAGGAGTAGGAGTAGTGTTTGCTTTCAGTTGTTTGCTTGCATGCTTGTTTGCTTACGTGCTTTGTTTGCTTGTTTGTTTTCTTGCTTGTTTGTTTACTTGCTTCGCTTTCATTTTTTCTTCTGCTCTTGCTTTTCTTTGTTGATTGTTAGTTCATTCGCTTGTTTCATTCATAGGTTAGTTTTGCATGAAACCATGTATGACTCTTGAAGCGAGCTGGGTAAAGTACAAGAGGGCTTGTACAACTATCACTACTTGGTTATCTGTCATCTTGCCTCTATATGATGAGCTTGTTACTTTTATTCCATGATACGTCAAAGGAAAATATGTATTGTTCGAAGTGAACCTTGGTGTAAACAAAATGCTTTCACACTAACTAGTGTCACCTTCTCTAGTCGATTGTTTTTGGGTTAATCCTTGTTAGCTCAGTCAAGTAGAGTAACGTGAGGGGGAAAACCTTAATAGGCACGTTAGAGATATAATAAACTAATTCTCTGCTGGAAAAACCTCTTCTACTCTCAATAAGTTGAGATCCCTCTTCTATCTCTGAAATGAATAAGTGTTATGCATAGTGAAAATGAAAATAATTAAAAGTAAAAAAAAAGGAATGAAAAATGAATAAGGCGAAAGAAAAGAAAGGCTTCCTACGCAGGGAGGTGATGCAGGTAACTCCACAGGGGTACTGACCAGGATCGCTTGCAATGGAGCCATGCTTGTCTTCCTATGTGACTCCATCAGGGTGCTCTCCAGGCCTACTAGCAGTGGAGCAACACCAGAGATGAAACTAAGACTCTGACGACTGTGCAGCACCTGGAAGGTATGCTTTTTGACAAGCAATCTAGTGGTTTTTCAATACTATTTCTAACCTTTTCTGCATTATGAGTCTAAAAAATATAAGGGTTTTGATAAATTGTGTGAAAATAGACAAACGAAGCTCAATCACTAATAATTGATGTTTTCTATGCAGAAGGACGTGGAAATAGGGAATTATCGAGTAAAAACAAGAAGCGAAGGGAAAGTAACTGCTGTCTCGTCGACAGGGAACCGGATGCGGACAAGATCAAGTAAAATTAGAGCCGAATAATCCAGGAAAAGAACGCAGGATACCGAGACGGAGAACGCAAGAAGGAAAGAGGAGAACTGAACGATTAGCGAATCCCTCAGGATCTTCGATCCTGAGGGATCGCTGCTTTAAGCTTATCTTTTGTATCTAGACATCTCCGTCATTTCTGTTATATAAAGGTACCATGCCATCGAGCGTGGGGGACGACTGTTGTTATAATTACAAGCTCAGAACAACTTTGATCATTAAGTTTTGTAAGATCTGATTTTGTATACCTTTGTTAATGCAATCAATATAAAGGACTTGGTGTTCACTTCGTTTCTGCATCTGAAGTAACTTTAAGCAGTGTACCATTGGTAGCCAAGGGCCCAGCTCCGACGGTCACTCGCTGTTGTATCATACGGTGATTTGTGTGGTTTGCTTATTTCTCTTGTTTCAGTAATCTGATATATCTTTTATATGATAGACTATGCTTCCTAATTAATATCTGAATCTGAATAAGTTCTTTAACCCACGTCTCTGTATTACAAAGTGAATCTATTCGAATTACATCCATTTCTATAGCAAGATATTGGTGTGAATGTTATCATCATTGGATTCATATAAAATAAGTACTTGCGAGGCTTGAAGATAATATCACTTTGTTCAGAAACATAGTCACATCATACATTACTCTCGGATTGCTACAGTAGTCTAGAACGTGTACATACATTTGAGTTTGCTGTTCCATTTGAGTTTGCTGTTCCAATTTATATGATTGACGTTTCCTGTTTATGATAGTTCACTGTTCCATTTAATTACTGTTGTTCCATTTGATTACTGTTGTTCCATTTTAGAACTGTTGTTCCATTTTAGAATTTGTTGTTCCATTCTAGAATTGTTGTTCCAATTTACTTTCGCTAATCTGCCTTTATTGCTTTTGCGTGATAGCAGGCCTAAGGCTGTCGTGAGCCCAGCAAGACGCTGCCTAGCTCCCAGACCTATAAGTCCATGCTTTGGTTTTATTTCTTTATCAGTTTCTAAAGGGAAGGGTTATCGTTTCCGTACCCTTGACTGATCAACTGCTTGTGTGATTTTATCTGTTGAATTGGTTTAGTTACAGCTTAGCGTTTGTTTCCTTTCAAACCATTAGAACGCTATACTACCGACCATTACTTAGACGAAACAGCCTCAGATTGAGTTACTCCTTGAAAGAACAAAACGTTCCCGGATTGACTTAATAATGTGGAATAATTGGTGGTGTGAGAGACCCTAGTTATCGCTCTACATTTTGGCGCCGTTGCCGAGGAAGGGGTAATAGCCATTTGTCCTTTATAGAGTAGTGCGCAAATCTGCTAGGAGGGAGTTGGATTTTAAAAACAGAAGGTAAGAACCTGCGTACGGAGCATGTAAAAGCCCTGCTCCACCATCCGCTCTCTTAGTAGAATTGCTGGTTAAATAGGATTTAGCAGTTTAATTGGAGTGCATGACTAAGCAGAAAAAGTTAGAGAAAGATCAAAAGCCTCCATCCAAAGCTAAGGGGCCGGTGACCCTTGGACGAACGACCTTCATAGACGAAATCTATAAGAAAGCCGACTCTCAGCCATCAGTAGGTTATAAGAAAGTCAATTCTAAACAGCCTACTAGTTCCCTTCAGGCCTCGGGATCACCATCTGAAGCCTTTGCTGAAGTGCACAGTCAAACAGAGGAGCAGGATTTTCAAGAAATTGAAAATTTGACTCCTGGACTATTGCACGAAGGGACCCAAAGTAACCTTTGTGAAGGAGAAGGAGAAACAGGGGAAATCGAGGAACCTAGATCTCCTATTGAATTAAACCAGCCTTTAAATAGCCCGGACAAGGGGAGCGCTGTAAAAATCCTTGTTGAAGGAATTCATTCACCACAGACAGTTGGGGCCATTATCATCCCTGATCAAGGGAGTGGTGTCAAGACAATCCCTGTTAAGACTACCCCTCCTCAACCAAGGAACACTCTCTTGGAAATTCCTGAAGATTACTGGCATATATTCGATCCCATGGCGCAGAATTAGCCAAACACCCAGACCTCTACATTACAATATCCGATAGTAGATTCTGCAGCAAATGCGCCCATGAAAGCCATCCCTCTCCAACATATTCCCACATTTCATGGCCTTACATCAGAAGATCCGGACGCATTCTTGTTCGAATTTGATGTATTATGTAGAGGATACGATTACACCACCGATCCCCAGAAACTGAAATTGTTCCCCTCTACATTAAAAGGGGCTGCGTTAAGATGGTTTATGGGCTTAGGTGGTGGGGTTATTAACAATTGGGATCAAATGAAAGAAGCCTTTTTAAAGAAATATCAAGATTACTGTAGGTCGAGAGAACTAAAAGATGAAATCTTTCAAATGTCAACCAGACCAAACGAAACCTTAGAAGAATATGTGGAACGTTTCCAATATAACTTGCAAAGATCCCCTTATGCATCGCTACCTCTGCCTGATAACGTGTTGAAATCTGCATTAATTAGAGGTATGAAAGAGCAATGGATCGAAACGTTAAACATTATGGGGAACGGAGACATTTATCAGGAAAATTTTGCTGATATCATTGATTTGTGTATCAGGAGCTCAAGAGGAAGCATGAGGATAAAACCAGCGGAATATGATCGCTTCCCCAGAGATAACAGAACATCAACAGAGGGAGTAACACGGGTGGAACTTGGAAATTTTCTAG
This sequence comes from Pinus tabuliformis, assembly GCA_031772625.1. NCBI lineage: Eukaryota > Viridiplantae > Streptophyta > Pinopsida > Pinales > Pinaceae > Pinus > Pinus tabuliformis. Next base: position 387,423,528 of record CM062819.1, read on the forward strand.
AAAATTTTAAAACTGATATCCTGGGAACATTAACTACACAACTTGACATTGTGCAGGCTAAACAGAAGCAAGCTGAGGCGGAGTAGAATCTAGCAGTTTTTTGCCCACGATGCAGGAAGAAACACAGCCACAAGGAATGCCCGCTGGATACAGTCCAAATATGTGCTATCTGCACCAAGGACCACCTGATCGAAAGCTTCCCTTAACTTCCTGGTTTGAAGGCAGTATACAAAGAAGCAGAAGAGGAGCCAGAACCAGAATATTTTATTAACCAGCGTCGTCAATGGCAGCCTAGGCAATCAGCTATGTTTTCAGACCCCTCCTCTTCTTTTCAACCCCCGCAGTTCAATACTCAGCAACAGAACATGTGGCAAAACCAGTCTCAACCCCCGTTTTCAAATTGGTCACCTCAAATGTTTCCTACTCTGAATCCTTGGATGTCCCAATTTGGTTGGCCAAACTGCCCTTATCCTCCACCATATTGGCAGAATAATTCATATCCTCCGCAGTAGACCCCTTCCACTTCACAAAGCTCATCCTGGCAGACAAGCTGGCCAAGATCGACATACCAGCCAGCAGGATCAATCCCACTCCCTCAACCAACTCTGCCAGCTTTACAACAAAATCCCCAGTCTAATCTGAGACCGCAACTCCCAGCCCAACCCAATCCCAATCCCAATAATAGGCCAGTCCAATCCATCCAAATCATAGACACATCAGAGATTGGATCTGACCTAAGGGAGTGCAACGATCTTCAGTTAAGATCTGGACGAATAATAGAAACAGAGGGAGACAAAACAATTCGCATTGAAGATCAGTTACCAATAGAACAACCCCCACAACAGAAGGATGAAAACAAAGAGCAAAACAATAAACAAGCAAGTACATCCTCTCCTCCTTTCCCAGAACGAATAGTCATATCTCGATCTATACAATCTCCAGACTTCGACATTTTGGGAGAATTACAAAATTTGTATATAAAGATTCCATTCCTCCAAGCCATACAAGATATTCCTATATATGCAAAAACCATAAAAGAATTATGCATCAAAAAATAAAGGAGGAATACAAATACTAACCCTAGAGTCCAAGTAGTTGGTACTTTATCCGACCTATTATCAGGAAAAGAGGCACCTATCAAATATGAAGATCCCGGGAACCCAATTGTAACTGTCCAAATCTATGGCCAAACCCTGACTAACGCTCTAGTTGACCTGGGAGCTGCAATCAACATTTTGACAACCTCCACCTGCCAAAAGCTTGGCATCACGTCAGTAGAACCTACCTCTACTCTGTTAGAATTGGCAGATCGATCTGTAGTTCAACCAGAAGGTACTCTGAATGATGTCATGGTTTCCGTAGATTCTTGGGAGTATCCCACAGATTTCCTGGTAATTAATCCTAAAACCCGACTAGATGGACATCCGTTAATCCTAGGCAGACCCTGGCTTGCTACTGCCGATGCCTACATTGGCTGCCGGCAGGGAAACATGACTATAGCTAAAGGACCAGATGTTAAAAATTTAATTTTATATCCTCCAGCACAGCCAAGCCTGCCAATGATTAAAACTAACTCTTATCCTGTGTCATATCTTGCTAACAACATCAGATCTCCATTAACTATACAGAAGGCTTTAGACTTTAAAGATCAAACAGAAGATGATGCCATTAACAATTTTATTAGTCAAACTGAAGCTAGAACACATATGCAGTGTTTTATGATAGAAGCAGCATTTGACAGTGAGCTAGAAGAAGATCCCTTAAAAGATCCACATGACCAGACAATACCAGTAACTATTGTTGCCAATAGTAAAGTAGTGGAAATTGAACCTGGTAAAACTCTGAATATTAACGCCAACCTTACATCAGATCAAGAAATAAAGCTTGTTAATCTGTTACAAAAATACAAGGATGCATTTGCGTGGGATTATCCTGACATGAAGGGGATTGATCCTCAATTATGCACCCATCACATCTATATAGAGAAAGATGCAAGACCTGTCCGTCAGCCGCAAAGAAGACTCAACCCTCACCTAAAAGAGATAGTAAAAGACGAACTTCAGAAGCTCTTAGATGTTAACTTTATTTACCCTATCTCTGACAGTAAATGGGTCTCTCCCCTTGTGGTGGTACCCAAGAAAAATGGAAAATGGAGGATTTGCGTGGATTACAGGGAGTTAAATAAGGCTACACAGAAGGATCACTTTCCCCTCCCATTTATAGACCAAGTATTGGACAAGTTAGCAGGGAAGAAATTTTTCTCCTTCCTGGACGGCTTAAGTGGATATAACCAAATCTAAATTGCCCCTGAAGACCAGGATAAAACTACCTTTACGTGCCCATGGGGAACCTTTGCCTATCGAGTATTACCCTTCGGCCTATGTAACGCCCCTGCTACATTTCAAAGGGCTATTCTCAGTATTTTTGCATATCTAATAAACGATGGACTTGAGGTGTATATGGACGACTTCACACCGTATGGGGATGAATTTGATCCAGCTCTGGATACCCTGGAAAAAGTTCTACAACGTTGCATTGCCACCAGACTCTGCCTGAGCCACGAAAAGTGCTACATGATGATGACGGAAGGGCTCATTCTAGGGCACTACATTTCAGCAGCTGGTATCCAGGTAGACCCTGCTAAAATTCAGATTCTTTTGCTCATCCCTACCCCCACTACTCAAACAGAGGTACGTAGTTTCCTTGGATTTTCTGGATATTACAGACGGTTTATAGAACATTATTCACGAATTGCAGCACCTCTATATGCCTTAACTGGTAATGTTGATTTCTTGTGGACAGAGAAATGTGACCAGGCTTTTAAAGAATTGAAAAAGTTGCTGTCAATAGCTCCAGTCCTTCGAGGACCAAACTGGAATTTGCCATTCCAGATCTCATCTGATGCCTCGGATACAACAATCGGTGCAGTCCTAGGACAAGAAGAGGATAAGAAGCCATACGCTATTTACTATATTAGCAAAAATTTATCCTCTGCTGAACTCAATTATACTGTTACTGAAAAGGAATTCCTGGCTGTAATTCATGCTGTTAATAAATTTAGGCATTATATTACAGGTTATCCTGTTGTGTTATATACAGATCATTCTGCTATCAAATATCTAGCAAACAAACCTGTCACGAATGCTAGAGTAACTCGATGGTTGATCCTGTTGCAGGAGTTCGACATCACAATTAAGGATCGACCCGGCAAGGAGAACCCTGTAGCCGACTTCCTCTCAAGAATACCCAAATCAATCGAAACAGCAGCAGTAGAAGATCAATTCCCTGATGAACATCTATTTGCCATTGCCATTCGAACACCCTGGTATGCTGATGTCGCCAATTACCTTGCAGTGGGTAAGTTACCAAAACACCTAACCCCTTAGGAACGAAAGCAAATTATTCAAAAAAGCACTCGATTTTCGTGGATTGGAGACCATTTATTCCATACAGGGGCAGACATGCAAATCAGGAGGTGTATTCGAGAGGATGAGATCCTAGACATCTTAAAAGCTTGTCATAATGGACCATGCGGGGGGCACTTTGCCGACAAAAGAACAGCACATAAAATACTACAGGCAGGATACTATTGGCCTACAATCTTTAAGGACGCGAAAAAGTTTGTACAGGCCTGTGACAGCTGCCAGCGAGCAGGAAAACCTGGTCAAGCTGATGAAATGCCTCTGAGACCACAAGTGGTTATTGAGCCATTTGAACGATGGGCTCTCGATTTCGTCGGGCCCATTAATCCACCATCAAACCAGAGGACATACATCCTGGTAGCAACAGACTATGTTACTAAATGGGTTGAGGCTGAATCATTAGCTAGGGCTACAGAAGATTCGGTAATACAATTTTTGTTCCATTTGTTTTTACGTTATGGACTTCTGAGAGAAGTAATTACAGATGGTGGACCACAATTTGTTGGAAATAAACTAGCTGCAACACTTAACAACTATCATATCCAACATAAGATCACTACCCCCTACCATCCGCAGGCAAATGGACAAGTAGAAAATAGTAACAAGATAATTGAGTCAATCTTAACAAAGACTATCGCATCACACAGGCGTGATTGGGCTGCTCGGCTACCTGAAGCACTGTGGGCTTATAGAACCACATGGAGAAGTACGACAGGCTATTCGCCTTATCAATTGGTGTTTGGGAAACAACCAATCTTTCCTATCGAATTTGAGATCCAAACACTACGAACTGCACAAGAGGTCGGCTTAGATCTGAATGAGGCACAGATCAATCGACTACGACAAATCAACGAATTGGATGAGATTAGGCTCTCTGCATTGCAAAACACGGCATTAATCCAACAGCAGCGAGCTAAGTGGCATGATGCACTTATAAAGAATAAAGTCTTCCATGAAGGAGACTGGGCTCTGTTATACGATTCTCGGTTCCAGGATTTCCCGGGGAAACTCCAGACTCGCTGGCTAGGACCATATGAGATCCAGAAGGTGCACGACAATGGGACCCTCACTCTGATCACAATTGACGGTTCTGGACATACGTTCAAAGTAAATGGCCACCGAGTTCGTCTCTATCGAAGACCTCTTACTCGGGAATCGTTTTGTCAACAGCTACAGCAAGATACTGATTTGGAGATCTTAGGAGAGGAAGCGAAATCTTCCTCACCTATAACTTAAGCAACTCGTTTTTCATAATTTGTACATAACATCCTATACATATTTTCTTTTCATCTTTGTTTGTAGTATTTTTGTTACCTTATTTTGCACAGCACTGGTTTGATTTTGCTGTTCCTTTTCAAAAGGAATAGCACTCGTGTGATTCTGCTGTTCCTTTTCAAAAGGAACAACACTTTTGGTGTTTTGCTGTTCCTTTGCGAAAAGGAACAACACTTTTTGTTTTGCTGTTCCTTTGCAAAAAGGAACAGCACTTTGTGTTTTGCTGTTCCTTTGCAAAAAGGAACAGCACTTTTTGCTTTGCCGTTCCTTTGCGAAAAGGAACAACACTTTTTGCTTTGTTGTTCCTTTGCGAAAAGGAACAGAACTTTTTGCTTTGTTGTTCCTTTTCGAAAAGGAACAGCACTTTTTGCTTTACTGTTCCTTTGCGAAAAGGAACAACACTTTTTGCTTTGTTGTTCCTTTGCAAAAAGGAACATCACTTTTTGCTTTGTCGTTCCTTTGCGAAAAGGAACAGCACTTTTTGCTTTGTTGTTCCTTTGCGAAAAGGAACAACACTTTTTGCTTTGCTGTTCCTTTGCGAAAAGGAACAGCACGTGTGGATTTTTGTTGTTCCTTTGCGAAAAGGAACAGCACTTTTGTGTTTTGGAATTTTTGCTGTTCCTTTGCGAAAAGGAACAACACCTTTTTGGCTTTGCTGTTCCTTTGCGAAAAGGAACAACACCTTTTTGGTTTTGTTGTTCCTTTGCGAAAAGGAACAACACTTTTTGTTTTGCTGTTCCTTTGCGGAAAGGAACAGCACGTGTGGATTTTTGCTGTTCCTTTGCGAAAAGGAACAGCAAGTGTGGATTTTTGTTGTTCCCTTGCGAAAAGGAACAACAAGTGTGGATTTTTGCTGTTCCTTTGCGAAAAGGAACAACACTCTTTGTGCTTTGCTGTTCCTTTGCGAAAAGGAACAGCACTCGCATATTTCTTTTTCCAAGATACAGAATTTGGCTAATTCTGCTATTTCTTTTCCACAAGATAACTCATTTATATGCTTCTCTCACACCATCAGAACCTTTCTGTTCCTATTTGGACGTTTTGCGATTATTCTCTCCTAAATCCTTTAGATATAGCAATGACATTATGCAATGAACATAAAGCATGATATACCGAAACCAGCATATCATAAATCGCTACTATTTTAACAGTCAGTATATATAAGAAGACAAGAGGAGGAACATTAATTTTTGTCTTCGCTGTCATTATCTTATTCCCGAACCGTGGTTTGGTAATTTTTATCATGTCGATCTCCCTAAAAACTTTCTTGATCATTACTGAGGAATATGAGCAAATGATTTATATCTGTCTGTTGGGATTGTAAGACTTCTTCCACCATTCCCCGCTCTTAAGGAGTGCGGAACCACCCTTATGTGTAATTGAACAAAGAAAAAGAGAAGTGTGCTGCAAAAGAAGAATAAAAGAAAAAATAAAAACAAGATATGAAATCGTCATATGCAGGATAGGGGGTCTCATTTAGAGCCAGCCTACCATGATCATAAGGATGGAAGCGAAGTGGCATTCCCATTACGGCCACCACACCAGGGATATGGTCCAAAGGTAAAATAACAAACAAACCTTGGAACAGGAGGTCTCATCATGAGCCGGCCTGACCACGTTTCGTGCCTACCTTGTGAATGGCATTATGGTTATCTGGTCACCAAGCCAGCATAATGGCCTGCATTTTCACAAAGCACTCTTCAGTAGATACACAAAGGATAATGGTTCCGGAGGGTGAGATAAACAACTTTGCCAAGGTTATGAACACCTGTTGGCAGCAGAGCTCTGTTAATGGCATTGGAGTCGTAATATTTACACCAACAGGTATGATATTAAGTCTGTTTGTCTTTTATATCCTTTGCATGTATCATATGTCACACCCTGATATAATTATCGCATGAACATTATCACCAATCATGGCAACGGAATTGACAATGACTACTGGAGACTTGGTACAGTTGACAGACGTCCAACCCCTCGGTTCCTCATTATATCACACTGGCTTATCTTAAAAGCGATCCACTTTTCTGCCTCGGTTTCGGTACTCCATTGTCCTTTTACAACATGGCATAATTTCTACCTGCTGTACTTTATGATTTGACTCCCGACTGGCTGCTGCTCCTCTCTTTGACGACTGGGGGCAGCCTATCAGATCGCGGGGGGGGACGTAACCTCATTACTCCAATGGTTACGTGGCTGCACACCATTCGGGCAAAATAATGACACGATTTAACGGTATGATGATCTCATTCTACGGACTGCCATCCACGATCTTTCTCTTTGCTGCATGCTCTGGGAAAATCCTTCCTAAAATTAGCATCGAGTATCCTCTTTGCTTGATAAATACTGCAAACAGTTGCTATTTCATTCCTGAGTCTATTTCTGAGAGTAAGCTATGGGCGGGAGGACAATCCGAAGTGAATCGCACAAGCTGACCGCGTCCGCTGCTGCCCGCGAAATTCTGGAAAATGCAGGATGGTTGAATTACTTCAACCGCCTGCAAGAATCGAATGAGGTTGTAGTGTTTGAATTCCTGCAAAATTTGCAGGAAAACCACTCTATAGTCGGAGGAAAGCGGATAGAAGTTACGGAGGACATTATCGCAGAAACCTCAGGATTACCAGCTGTTGGACCCAGATGGGAGCTGAAGAAGGAAAGACTGCAGAAAGTAATGGAAATTTTCCAAAGCGAAGGCCAAAGTCTGAGAGTCAAAGGGAAAGGAGTTCTTCCGACAACACTGGGGGAACCCTGGACCGATCTGGCAAAGATAGTGCAGAGCTATATCACCTGTGAAGGGAGAAAAGATGTGGTAAGGGCTCGTCACTTAAAACTTCTAGCTGTTTTAAAGGGAAAATGTTCTGTAAATCTCCCTGCCCTTTTAAATTCATTACTACATGATGCGGCCCGAAGCCTGAAGAAGGCTCAGCACATAGATACGGTTGTTAGCCACCACGGACTGATTCGGTTAATAATAAGCCACAGTCTTACCCAACAGCAAGACACTTGGGGGGAATTGGTCGAAACAGTTAAAAAGGGACTGGCTGTACCACCCCAAAAATCTGAACGAACCTCCAGCACACTGGAACGTTCAGAAAAACATAAGAAGCCAGCAGCAGAAAAGCATGCTGTTTCAAAACGAAAGCAGTCCTCCAGCACGCCGGAACAATCAGAGAAACGTAAGAAGTCGGCGGCAGAAAAGCATGCTGTTTCGAAACAGAAGCGACCCTCCGATACGCCGGAACGACCAGAGGAACCTAGAGAACCTGTTGGCACTCCCAACCTGCCTGAAAGACCCAGGAAGTCAGCTCGATTGGTTCGAATACGGGGAAGGTTGGAAAAGATTCAGAAAACTGCGGCCCAACCAATTGAAATCGAGGACGAACCTTCGGAAGTGGAAGGTGAATTACCCGAAGGAAATGCTGAGCAATCAGAGGCTGGAACTAACCAGCCAGAAGGAGGAATTGAAGAAGAAAACGCACAATCTATGGGTAGCCCGTTGCAAGACCCTCCAGGAGAAGAGGAATTGGCAGCAGTTCTGGCCAATATGGGAGGATACGGCCAAGCCTCCAGTACAGGAGGCGTCCTTGATGGCCCCGCAGAAGAAGAATTACCCGAGGAAAGGCATGCAGAAGAGGCAGGGGAAGAAAACCTGCCTGGCTATGGTAATGAAGCAGAAGACATCAATTCGGGACAATCTGTCCCCAGGGCACCGGAAGATGTTCCAGGAGAGGAAGAAGAAGTAAGATTGAAGGCCAAACCCTCTGCCGAGGCAAGGGAAATTGAAAAATTGAGGAAGAAGCACTAGAGGATGCTGGGCATGATAGCCAGACTTCGGCAACAAATTAGAATGTTGAAAGCCAGTCTGAGAATACAAAAAACTGCAAGGAAAAGGAAAAGGACCACGGCAGCAAGAACCCCGAGGGTCAGAGTTCATATTGATGGACGAAACCCCATCAGGAGACCTACTGTCGAGGAACAGTCTGCTGTTCCAAATGATAATGAGGAACAGGGTGCTGTTCCAATAGAAACTGTTGTTCCATCTGGCCTGGAGGAACGAATGGACATTCCAATGGAACAGCAAGAGGCTCCGGTGGTAGGAAGACCACAGCAACCCTTTGTTCGCATTAAAAAGGAAACGGATAGCAAAGAGGTTCAAACAGAAGCACCCCCCTCGGGTGTAATTCGGGTCCAAAATTCCAAACAACGTAATAAGAAGGTCCAGGTTAAACTTCCAGCTTCTACAGCTGTGTGGAAGAAAGACCCAAAAACCAGAACCTTTCATAAAATGATGAAGGAAGCCCAGCAGGAGGTCGAGCAGTTGCGAGAACAGACGGTCCCCAAGGAAAGATACGAAGAGCTCCAACAGCAACTTCGAAACATCAGTCAGTCTGAGAGCCAGGCCTTTGAAGGATGGCAGTTGAGCAGGAAAAGGTTGCTAAGGTAACTTGTCGACTAGATAGTGTTGTTAAGCAGATGGACACCCTGTGTTCCTTGTATACTGATGTTTTGACTTGTAGAGCCCCTGCTAAAAATTATGCTTTGTTTTTGCTTGAACGATATTTGAGATTAAAAATAAAAGCTGTTAGGGCGGGAGCACCTATCCATATCAACACTGTTAATGATTTTATAGACTGCTGCAAGCACTATGGAGTTAAAGTCCAAAGGTTGTTATGTGAATTTTACCTGCACAATCTTGTCTTAGACCAGGAAACTGATTTGAATCCTGGCCCTTTCGTTGGCGATATACAATTCCAAGCCTTTATCTCATTTGGGGTGAATCAGTTAAAATGTCTTAAAGCTTACAACATCTTCCAGAGGCAAGAAAATAGTTTAGACCTATGGGTACGAGCTGAACCTAGGGACCCAGCAGCATTATGGAGAGAGCATAGGAGTATGATGAGGATCCCAGGTGTCATGAAGATATTAGGTCCCATGCATGGAGACTTGATCTAAAATGGTCTGGAGTATTTCCTGACTATTAAAGACCATGCCCTCCATGCTGCAAAGTTTCGCTACCGAACCTCTAACCCAAACATCCAGCTCAGGGAACCCTTTAACTTTGAGAATTTTGAATTGGCTGCCAGTCGATTGAGTCTCTATGGGGAACAGATTCTGCGAGCAGGACCATTCTGGTTGGGGTATCGGTTTCGCAGCCCAATTATTTGGCATCCTGCACCTGGATATCAGGCCCTATATGAGATGCCTGCAGATCAGTTAGATCAGTTCTTTGACCATCTAGTTGCTAATCATGGTTGTCGACCTCTTCGTGAGATCCCTTCTCCGGCCTACTCTCTCACAGCCTTGCATGTCAATTACAACGTTTTCATGAGGACATGAAACAGGGTAAGTAGGGGGGTGTGTGGAGCACCTGGAAGGTATGCTTTTTGACAAGCAATCTAGTGGTTTTTCAATACTATTTCTAACATTTTCTGCATTATGAGTCTAAAAAAATATAAGGGTTTTGATAAATTGTGTGAAAATGAACAAACGAAGCTCAATCACTAATAATTGATGTTTTCTATGCAGAAGGACGCGGAAATAGGGAATTATCGAGTAAAAACAAGAAGTGAAGGGAAAGTAACTGCTGTCTCGTCGACAGGGAACCAGATGCGGACAAGATCAAGGAAAATTAGAGCCGAATAATCCAGGAAAAGAACGCAGGATACCGAGACGGAGAACGCAAGAAGGAAAGAGGAGAACTGAACGATTAGCGAATCCCTCAGGATCTTCGATCCTAGGGATCGCTGCTTTAAGCTTATCTTTTGTATCTAGACATCTCCGTCATTTCTGTTATATAAAGGTACCACGCCATCGAGCGTGGGGGACGACTGTTGTTATAATTACAAGCTCAGAACAACTTTGATCATTAAGTTTTGTAAGATCTGATTTTGTATACCTTTGTTAATGCAATCAATATAAAGGACTTGGTGTTCACTTTGTTTCTGCATCTGAAGTAACTTTAAGCAGTGTACCATTGGTAGCCAAGGGCACAGCTCCGACGGTCACTCGCTTTTGTATCATACGGTGATTTGTGTGGTTTGCTTATTTCTCTTGTTTCAGTAATCTGATATATCTTTTATATGATAGACTATGCTTCCTAATTAATATCTGAATCTGAATAAGTTCTTTAACCCACATCTCTGTATTACAAAGTGAATCTATTCGAATTACATCCATTTCTATAGCAAGATATTGGTGTGAATGTTATCATAATTGGATTCATATAAAATAAGTACTTGTGAGGCTTGAAGATAATATCACTTTGTTCAGAAACATAGTCACATCATACATTACTCTCGGATTGCTACAGTAGTCTAGAACGTGTACATACATTTGAGTTTGCTGTTCCATTTGAGTTTGCTGTTCCAATTTATATGATTGACGTTTCCTGTTTATGATAGTTTGCTGTTCCAATTTATATGATTGACGTTTCCTGTTTATGATAGTTTGCTGTTCCATTTAATTACTGTTGTTCCATTTGATTACTGCTGTTCCATTCTAGAACTGCTGTTCCATTTTAGAATTTGCTGTTCCATTCTAGAATTGTTGTTCCATTTTACTTTCGCTAATCTGCCTTTATTGCTTTTGCGTGATAGCAGGCCTAAGGCTGTCGTGAGCCCAGCAAGACGCTGCCTAGCTCCCAGACCTATAAGTCCATGCTTTGGTTTTCTTTCTTTATCAGTTTCTAAAGGGAAGGGTTATCGTTTCCGTACCCTTGACTGATCAACTTCTTGTGTGATTTTATCTGTTGAAACTGTTTAGTTACAGCTTAGTGTTTTTTTCCTTTCAAACCATTAGAACGCTATACTACCGAGCATTACTTGGATGAAACAGCCTCGGATTGAGTTACTCCTTGAAAGAACAAAACGTTCCCGGATTGACTTAATAATGTGGAATAATTGGTGGTGTGAGAGACCCTAGTTATCGCTCTACAACGACTATACTGCTTTTGCACCTATAAACCCCTCAACCCCAATAGAAACAACTGTGTTGCCTTAGCTTGGAATGTGTGTCAATTGACCAAGAGTCTAACAGATGCCACATCCTACAATCAAACTAGTGTTAAACCAAGATGAGCTGAGAGCTGAACAATACTTCTGGAGGTGTTAGACTCGCTTTTCACAAACAAGGCTCAGTCAGATAACTGAGTTCTACCAATGTTTCACCAAGTGTTGTAGTGGATACAAACGCCCTCCAAAATTTTTCCTTAGCCTTTTTTGGAGCCTCCCTACCAACCTTACATAGCACTTTGTCTTGCTTCATCAAGTACTCAAGCTTCAAGTGTTTTCCTCGCACAAAGGTAGCCTGTCGATCATAGTTGATCCATTCCCCTCACAGGCTGCTCACCCAGACTTGGTCTAGCTGCAAGCTGAGCAACTTAACCTTGAAAATTGAAAATTTATGTGGGGTAACCAGTCTTCCCTCCAGGAATTGCGCAATCATCTCTAACAACTTGCTAGGCTCCAGGATTGCATAATCTTGCTAGCCAACCCTCCAGCAGGATTTGTGTAAATTTTCCCAGCAGTAGGCTATTCAGCCCAAGATTTATACAAATCTGTGCAGCAATCAACCACTCTACCCAGAAATTGCGCAAATCTCCTGGGTAGCTAGCCCAACTCCTAGCTAGAAATGAGCATTTTTCTCCAACAGTCAAGAAGTCTCTTTCATTTGCAGCTGAGTTGACTGATTCCCTCTGAGACTAAACAAAATAGAATTTCATGCATAGGTTGCTTCTCCCAATGTAGCATGCAAAGGCATCCCTTATTTTAGGGATCTATTTCTAGCAGCTGGAGGTTGCATGCAAGGAGCAATTCCAAAAGCTTTCACCAAGTGTCGCTTCCCCTATATTCATGGTATGCGCATCACGAACTCGATGTTATCAAAACTCATTAATCAGACACCACAAAACTCATTCCTAACAACAACCTTGTAGCTCTAATGTCCCACATCACATCTAGGAGAAGTTGGTACATTTAGCTCATATATTTTGGGGTAAGCCTGCTTCCCATGCCTTGTAATTCATTTTTGTCGCTTTTTGTGCTTTCTCTTGTGGGAGTACTATTTGCTTGATTTTTTTGAATGCTTGTTATTGTTTACATATATACTATCTTTTCCTACATCTACTTCAATTTTCGTTGCTATCTCACTGTTGTCGCGTGCATGAAACTGTTTTTCACGAACGTTCATCCAACCGGAAAACTGCCTCACCCACGTGCATGTTGATCTATTTGCTGAATATTTCATTCATGTTTTGCATGCACTACAAATTACTTCTTCTATCACTTAGTGTCACCATGCATTTACTATCTTAGTTGCTTTTAGTTTCCTGTTGGCGAGTTGGGTCAACCTTGGCCTGAACTCTGCCTTCACCAATGCTACATTGCACAATCTTGGAAAGGAAGGCTCAAATCTCTCTCCAGATTTATGCATTCCTATCCAGCGCTGGCCTCCAGGACTATTTTGTGCATTTCTGGAGGACAGTGGTTGCTTGGCCCAAGAAATTGCACAGATTTGTCCCTAGGCCAGTAGTCCTTCTCAGCTGGAGTTGGGCATTGCGCAATCCCAGAAGTCAATAGCTAGACTGGAATATGCATTGCGCAGTTTCAGCAGTTAGATGGTCTCCCAACAGCCCAGACTATGCCTTGAGCAGTCAATCTCCCGATCTACCAGCCGAAATTGCATAACCTTCATGATCATTCACCCAAGTATGTTGCAAGTCATTTCTCATGTTCATTTTGGTTTTCAACTAATTTCTTGCTTGCTATAAGTGTTTCCATTTCTCCAGGTATCGCAGGTGTTAATCCACGTCTCATAATTATAGGTACAATTACTTCCACGAGATTAGAGACAAGGACACCATTCCAAGCACACTTTGGGATACATTCGATCAAGTGTTTATGAGCTTGTCTACTCGCAAAGACATCAAATTGTTTGTAGACAAGGACATCGAGCAGGAGCATCACAGCGAGGAACATCATGACCAACAACTGAAGACATCATACCAAAGGCAATGAATGCAAGAGGAGGTTTGTTGACAACATAGAGGGAAAACAAGGTTGCAAGCTCAAGCAGGTCCATTGATGTTGAAAGCAACTTTGGAGACTCCAACTATGGAGTGACGGCGTGACATGAAGATCATACGAAGGAATAAGATGTAAAAAAGAAGGAGTTGCATGTGCTGAAGTAGCAACTCAGGAAGAAGATGAAGCTACAGAGACAAACGAATGAGTTGTAGCAGGATCAAGAACAACAGTGGGTGTAACGTGCAGTCACGGATGAAACTACACCCGGACAAGTTAAGGATCCATCCCAGTAGCTAACATAGAACATACATGGTGAGAAATGTGGTTGATCACATTCAAGGGATTCGGCAACATGCATGTCATTGTTCACATGCATGCAATCCAACCCATTCAACACACTCACCAAGGTGAAGACAAGAAGCAAGTCCAACTAGAGCCAAATGTGTACATTGGCAGGTTGATGTGCATGACCACCAGCACACACTTGAAGATCAGCCCAGACATTATGCATCAGTATTTTGTTGGTTCAACCATACCCATGAAGACCATGCAGATGTTAGCAAATGAGTTGGATGAAGGGGTCAAACCAATGCACCGGTTGCAACAGAGGCATAGTTTGCTTTAGCAAGATGTCACCATGAGGTGCATGCACACCATCATAGACAACTAAGCTTGGCATCAGTTCACCACCTTCACCATAACAATCATGTCAATGAGTTGGTCTCATCATAATGGACCAAGTGTCAGTGATGTCTTGCAAGGCTTGCTCAAGCCATGTTGTCTCACATGAGTACATGTGCATTGTAATGTTGAGTCATGTCAAGTGTAAGTCAAGTGTCAATGGATGGATGTAACAATCATAGAGTAGGTGAAGAGTCATGAGGGTAGTTGAACTATCATAAAGGGGAATGTCAAGGGTCACCCCACCCTTTGCTATAAATATTCCCTCATAACTCATTGTATAGGCTTTTGGTCAGCCAAGCTTTTACTAAGACTATTTTGAAGAAGGCTTGGATAGTATTGTAATGCACCTTGGCTTCACCACTGCATGGAGCCAATACATCTCTTTGGAGGAGTAGACGGATGTGGCTATAACATTCCATTGTTGGGGCTAGCAGGTTTACATGGATGTATTGTATGATTGTGACTTACACTTCTTTATATAATAAGAACCAACAAATTTTCATGCATATGTTGTTATTGTAGCTGGACTACTCCAGTTTCTTTAATTATATGTGTTGTTTAACTTACATACTTGTATATGAACTAATTCACATGAAATTATATGAATCTTGTTGTTAATGTGTTGCATATGTTGTTAATGATGTCACTGTCTATGTCGACTGCTCTGCCAGACATCAGACATACCTTTCACTTGAACCTTACTATAACAACTGGCACACTCATCTTAGACTGATCCATGAGTGTTGTACTTGTTATCTTACCTTGTATGATGTGATTTTCACATCGAGTGGAATTCTCCATCGAAAGTTGTGCATATCCTTTGTGTTTTGTGTTCCTAGCTGAGTTGGGATTGATCCCTTTCAACCTAGAAATCACCTTCACTTCCTCCCTCCTTTGAAGTGTTGGAACCTCTCATACACCTTCCTTGACTCACTGCATCAGTCACACCCTTACTGCTAACAGAGTTATTCTACTTGCATCTATGCAACAACACAGTCAAGGCATTACCTTATGACCCACTACTAGGACTACCACACCAAATGGTCTGAGGTCTAATTGGGACTTCTTGCCAGGGAGATCCCCTTGACATGTTGGTGGGTCCAACACCATCAACGCATTCAACGAATGAAAAGTATATGCGAATGTTATCATCTTTTAGTTACTCATTAGACAACACTAACACAGACTATGCTTCCATGTATCGTCGAGTATATATTGGAATTCCACACTAGGTTTTTATCATCACATAGGTAATCAATTCGACCACCTTATACATTATGATACACCGAACACAAAATTCTGGGAGATTTCCTACCCATACGTAAATCCTTGGTTATCCAAGGTTGTATTTTGTAGTTCACGGTTGCTTGGTAGACACGTTTTTCCTAGTTACCCATTTTTTATTTATTTTGTTGGTAAATTCTAAATTTTAGTAAACCAATGTTGAATAACAACCTCCTCAACCTCGTCATTTACGTAGCATGATAATATTTCCTCCTCTTCCACCTAAGGAAACTCCTGGATGTCATCATAAGAACAAAACGACACGAAATATTGAATCTGGTACTTCAAGAGCTACCCCTTATAGTCCTCCATCTAAAATTGGTCCACCATGTTGTTGGGAAAAGTATCCAATACGGAATGACCCTATCCCACTCTAAGGGCGATAGTACCTCAGCAACAATCAAAGCAAAGCTATTCGAGATTACTTCTTTATGAGATGTAAGAGAGGGGAGAAAGAGATCCACTAACCGTTGTCTTCTGCTAACGATTGATCCAATCTTCTCTCTTTGCTGCTTGCTCCCAGCTCCTTGCTCTTTCACTGGCCCAGCTACACCAAGATCCTGCAAAATGGCAAGAGAGGGAAACTACAAGAAGCATACATTCATAACTGATTCAAGGATTAGAATAAATCAAATACACAAGTATAGCAATACACCATTGAGACACATGCATATAGAAGAACCTCAAATGCTTTATTAATGGAAGAAGTAAAGTTCTGAGAGTGTTACAACCATAAGAGGCCCAATCCAGCAACACCTCCCAATAGAAAGAAATCTCCTCTTCACCTCCTTCAAGCAAATCACCCAATAGTTCTATACTCAAACCAACATCACTTCCTTACATTCACAAGATTTCTGCCCCCCTAGACCTCATGAGAGAGCTCTATATATAGGAGTTTTGGAGAAAGGATGAGTCAGCTTGAGCTTGGCATGGAGCTGACTAGTGTCCTCTCCCACTTCAGTTATTCTTCAGTTCTTGAGTCCACTTGGAGTTTCTTGCTTCCACTTGGAGATCTAGATCCTCGTACTCATCACAAGGCGAATTCCCTGATCCAAGTGTCATTTTGGAAGCTTCCTGGGCATTTGACACCTTGAGGAATGACTGTGCCACTTGGCCAATCTCGCCCAGCACAGGTAGCCTTCATTAAAGTTGACATTCAACGCAGGTACAGAGTGGAGCAGTTGACATTCAGCGCAGATGCTCAGTGGAGCAGTTGACATGATCCAGAATTAGCTTGTTTTTGAGTGTTTTCAGGTGGAGAACTGATATTTAGTGCTGTGGTTTGCTGACCTTGTTCCTCTAGGGGTAGGAAAAACATGTTTAGGGACTTTGGATCCCTTAGATTATTGACATTTCATGCTTCATGTTGTAAGGCACAAAAATGTCTATAACAGTGGCCCCCTAAAGTATGAGGTCGTTTATCGGGTGAAATTCTTTATCAGGAGGATCCGAAGTTCATTCAATCGCTGAGAGGTGACCTGTAATAAAATAAAATACAATACATTATGATTCATTCTGCTTTCATGATATAGCTGAGGCGGGCATTCCCATGCTCAGCTTTATAAATTCATATTTTGTACATAGAACAGACGATCGTCTGATGGTAGACTGATAATTCTCTGCTGAAATTATCATCCTTTCAGTAGGATGATCATCTGCTGTAATAATGTACATATCAAATGTCTTTATATTTACTTAATATATATCGCAGCTCGGATGGATGAAACTAGATCCGGGGTCTTCAAACTCGTTCGATCTTCACTCTAAGTACAAGTCGATCCATGTGAGAATTGCGCTGAAGTCGAACATGGAAAGACATCGCTTGATTACTGGTCAATAATGTAAACCGTTAACAAGCGCGAGAGGAATCACTGATAATGATAATGACCCTCAAGGTACTGCAGTACAATTCACGTGGTGTGAATAAAGGACTTGGTGTCGAACACCACACAAAATCTTCTGGTCGAAGGTAATTGATGTATACCTGTCGCCGGAAGTGAGAAACTTGCCATTGAGGCATGCAAGCTTCAAAGTACTGGGGGGGTTGTTCCTAGATCAACTTCTTGGATAATGAGCTGAAGTCGACAAGAAGCGATCCGTCAAAGGAGGGCCTTAATGAATCCCACATCAGTGACACGGAATGGAGCTAATGATTTTAGTGGAGGTGAAAACAATCTGTGAAATATGATTCAGGGTGGCGATCATGGATGGATGAAGGATAATGTATGGTAGTGGATGGGACACGGTTGACTCTTTCTGAAAAACATCTCTTGAACATATAACGACACTGATGTGATGGATCGGTAGCATTACCCCAAATGTGGATGGTTTGGCGAAGACCATGGTGATGAGACCGGTGAATGAAACAACCCAACCCGATGTGATACGGAGGACAAAGTGTCATGTTCAAGAGAGACTTGCTACCATTAAAGCTTTGAGGTTCTCCCAAATTTTTCCCCAGTCATTTCTGACCAGTACCTCTTTATTTTTGTCAAGCTTGAGGAGGATAACATATGCTTGTTCTATAACCTGCCCTTCGGGCAAGCCCATCGCTATGTTTTAACGAGCCTAGCGATAGGGAAACTCGTTCTCGTCTAAAGACAAGTTTGTCGCTATTTAATCATTTTAACGAGTCTAACGACAAGGAAAACTCGGTCCTTTTCATTTTTAGAGAGTCTGAAAAGGTACAGAAAGTTAACTCCAAAGTTCCTTTTTCGTCATCTAATCCCTTAAGTCCGAAAAAGTATAAAACAATACAGAAGGGATGAGTTTTCTATAATTTTAACGAGCCGAATAAAACAAGCGCTCGACCTTTTTGTGTAATAATCCCTCAGGTCCAAAAAGATTAAAATCTAGAGGAGGGATAGCTCTTCCGGTCATTTTAACGAGCTGGAAGGCCAAAACTCGGCAAACTTTTCATATTTTGCGAGTCAGGAGAAAAGAGCTCAAAGAAGACTCGTCTTTTGAGGGACGAGTGATAAACTGGGATAGCAGCAGATTCCAGGTATAGGTTGGAATTTTCCAATCACGGCAATGTCACAAGGATGGCTAGGTGAAATCACTCTTCGCAGCTGTTCCTCAAAATGGGTAAACAATCATATGGGGGTGAATGATTGGCCAAATGGAATGGA
The DNA here is from genome assembly GCA_031772625.1 of Pinus tabuliformis. NCBI lineage: Eukaryota > Viridiplantae > Streptophyta > Pinopsida > Pinales > Pinaceae > Pinus > Pinus tabuliformis. Next base: position 387,442,347 of record CM062819.1, read on the forward strand.
GGTGGCAGGTGCAAAACACGACCAAGGCTTTTTATGGCTAATAATTTTACGATCACAAATGGTTATTTACCGGTACTGGGTTCATTTTTTAACGAGCTTGAATGCGCCAAAACACTGCTCAATCGTATGTTTATTTTTTAACGAGCATGAACTATGTGCTAAAACTGCTCGGATCTCCCTTTTCTATTTTTTAACGAGCATAAATTCCGTGGTAAAACTGCTCGATATACCAGTCATAAGATAAGAATGTCTCCTGTGAGATAGCTATTTTTTATGGAGCTTTATCTCACGAAGCTATGCTCCTTCTCATCCTTTCTTTATACAAGTTTGGAAACGGCTAATCCTACGAGTTTAAAGGGCTAGACCTACAGGTTTAAAGGGAGGACCTAAAAATTTAAAAAATAAATAGTCATCCCTTGCTTGCACTCCAAAAAGTTGCATGCCCCCAGTTATAAGACAACGTTTCAAGGTTACCCCTACTTCTTTCGGCCAAAACTTTCGTTTCACCGAGAGAGGCATACCTCTTTCTGGTTACCCAAAGATTGTTTTGTTAACACCATCAAACGAAAACATTTCCTCGGCACTGTCTATCGAAGTAGACAATGGTGAATGACCTTTGTCAAACAAGTAACCTTGACAAAAGAATCCTGTTCTAGAACAACCCCTCTTCCATCCACAGACGGGGTATGTACTAGTCATATTCTTTCACGGAAATTCTACCTTATACCCAAGGTTTTCTCTGCCCGAAGCAGACCAGGATGCATGCCCCCTGGGTTCCAGTCCCATCTTTCTGAATCACTCACACTCATTGGGAAGGAGGACTGGGGGTGGAGACATTTCTTGAGTGAATAGACCATTGAGGGTTGGTATGTGACTATTTGCGATGCGTGATCCCGGAAATGAAAGTTGGTCTACGAGCTTGACCATTCTTCCTTCGTGTGGAAAACACATTACTCTAAAGAGTGAGGAGACTATAGCTCCCATGCCATATATATAGTCTCGTCCAAGGAGTAGGTTATAATCCAAGGGTCCTTGAACGACCATCACGTTCATTTGAATGGTCTTCCCTTTCAATGTAACAGGTACATTGGGGAGGATCCCTAATGGTCGACTGGTTCCTTTATCAAAACCCGAGAGATTTCTTATCTCAGGCAAAAGCTCCGGGGAACCCAGTGCTTTCCAAGAAATAGAGGAAAGGATACTCACAGATGCCCCTTCATCAATGATAGTTCCAACCATTACCATTCTGTAGATTTGGACGATGATTCTGAATGGTATACTGGCTGGCAACCAGGGTCTGCCTAGTTGGTTCCAATCAAAGGACACAACCAGGTTGCTTGGTGGTGGGACCGAATACACGGCCGGATATGACCCTGATGATGTTCCTTCCTGCGATAAAGGAATGGGCGCATTGCCCTGATGTTCATCAGAGTCGGTGTTGATGAAAAGAATCTGGATGGTGTCATCCTTATTCTCTTCAGTGAGGGTGTCATTTGAAGATGAATCTTCAGTGACGGTGTCATTTGAAGATGAAACCTCTGAAGGCAGAACCGGGTCAACTGCCGTTTCGAACTTTAGACTTTCGTCTGGTCTGGATTCAGTAGGTTCATTTTCAATGACTGACGCTTCAGCTAACCACTTGAGCGGGCCAGCTGTATTTTCAACCAACGAATGACTTGGCACGAGTTTTTTGTATCCAGGAGGAAGTCTCAACGGTGAAACCGAGCTATCTTCCAAAACTCTCTTCGCTTCATCTAAGAAGGGACAACGGTGGATGGCGTGATCGTCTTTACACAGTCTGCAGGGGGATCTTGCCCCCCCTCTTTGTCTTGAACCTTCACTTTCGCTGGTTGACGGTAAGCAATCAACATGGCTATCAGAGGTTGATGCTCCCGAATTGTGCAACCGAGGGGACCAGTCCCTTAGTATCCGGGGAATACAGGGACAATCTCTATGGAAGTGGTCTCCTCTACATATGACACATGGCGATTTAGGCCCGGTCTGTGCTGTGTGTGGATTTTTGTCAGATGTCTTTTGCTTGCCCCCAGTCGCCTTAGGCTCCTTCTTCTTCTTCTCCTTCTTCTCCATGGGAGCTTGGCTTTTGCCGGCTCTACCTTGCGAAGATGAAGGATTGGAGGAAGAGTTATAGGAAGTTGAAGGCTGGTGGGTAGCTCTAGACTGATCTAACTGTTGACTCGATTGTTCAAGGACCATGGTGTTCTAAACTACATTGGTTGAGAATAGCCAAATAGGCAGGCCAATTGTCAGTCCTGGAAGCGACAATGTGGCCATGTGGGGCGCACCAACTTCTCCCCAAGAGGAGAAAGGACTAGGATTCCCATCCTGTGGAATTCCTTGGTTGGGCCGTTCCATGTCCTCAACCTAAAGATCAACGTAGGAATAGGAGGTGATTATGTTCCGTTTAAAATAAATTTTATAACGACGCTTTAGACACAACTCGCTTTTTCACTTTTTAAGAGTCGAGAAAAAGCTAAAGATGACTCTAGTCTCCTTCGATGTTTTAACGAGCCCGAAGTGACAAATGCTTGGGTGGACTTTTTCAGTTATAGAGTTTGAAAAAGGCCAAAAGAAACTGCTCTGAAGTTCTAGGCAGAGGGTGTGCCAAACTTTTCGCAAAACCACAGAATACGTTTTACGGTACGAGTGGTCGATCTTCGTGAATGCTGTGTTCACTGCATTGCGATCAGTAGGGCGGCCGACACGGTTTCCTATGGATAAAGGCTTTGTTCCTATAGGGGTCTCCCAATATATACGCGACGGTACGTGGGAGCACAAGTCCGTATTGATACTTATCGCTTCACCGTGGAGGAATCACCCAACCACTCAACGCTAAGATATCACGTTTAACGAAGCCGGAACACGTCTCTAGCTTAGACCTCTATGTGTTTGCGTTATGTTTCAATGCGTTGTTATGTAAATTCAATTTATTTTAGGGTTGATCTTGTTTAGCAGTTTGCCTTTATGGATCACCACGAGATGTATGATAACACTCCTAAATGCAGTCTAAGATGATAAGCAAGCTTTTCAATCTTTCAACTTTGAAAATATTAACTACTGAGGGAAAAGAAAGACAACATCTTTTCACACAGATCATAGAGCACACACTAATGCACTTTTTCCTAAATCAACATGCAAACTGTCATAATGCACATGCACAATGCTAGTATTTCTTTTCTCTTTCTTAATGTTTGTGCGATACAAAAAGAAAGCTGTTGTATAACTTTGAATTCAATTTCAAGTGAAAGCAAACAAGTTTGTCCAAAATCAAAAGACACCTTAAGATTTACTTGTTTCGACACTAGAAATATATAAATTAAAACCATATGACGAAAGAAAAAGTTCAATCAGCTATGAACAGCAAATAAACTAACTCTTAAGATCAAAACGACACTTATCACAAGTCTAGATCTAAGAGGCCACAGCAAGACTAGTTCACTTTCGTTATGGGAAACTGCAAATGATATAAGAAATACACAAAGAACAAACACAGTTTCTTTATACAACCGAGGCAGAATAGTGGTAAGGAAAGTTGGTTTCAGATAGGTACATTGACTGGTAACAGGCTGCAAAAACAAGGGTGAAAACAGGGCAAGAAACAGCAGGAAACCCCAGTAGCACAAGGCAAGACTGGTTCAGTGCAGGTAGCCCCTTCAGGAACTGCGCTAAAATGCAGACAGCCTTCACACAGCCTGCACTGAAGAACGAAACTTTCGTTTCTCTTGGTTTCCGGGTCACAGATTGCTCAACAATTCACAGTTTTTGGCCAAATCAGAAGCTATCAGTCAAGTACACACTAAGGGATGAAAAGGAGGATGAAAAGCTATCACTAAGAGCTTATTAGAGTCCTTGTGGATCAGCTCTTCAAATCATAAACTTGCCCAGAAACTGAGCTAGAGTAGCTGCCCTCTACTTTGCATTTGAAAGATCCAAATGCAGTTCGATTCGGTACTCCCTGTGTTTATGAAATGAATAGCAAAAAACACAAACAACCAACAAGATACGATCCCCAGCGAAGTCGCCAATTTGTTGTTGGGAAAAGTATCCAATACGGAATGACCCTATCCCACTCTAAGGGCGATAGTACCTCAGCAACAATCAAAGCAAAGCTATTCGAGATTACTTCTTTATGAGATGTAAGAGAGGGGAGAAAGAGATCCACTAACCGTTGTCTTCCGCTAACGATTGATCCAATCTTCTCTCTTTGCTGCTTGCTCCCAGATCCTTGCTCTTTCACTGGCCCAGCTACACCAAGATCCTGCAAAATGGCAAGAGAGGGAAACTACAAGAAGCATACATTCATAACTGATTCAAGGATTAGAATAAATCAAATACACAAGTATAGCAATACACCATTGAGACACATGCATATAGAAGAACCTCAAACGCTTTATTAATGGAAGAAGTAAAGTTCTGAGAGTGTTACAACCATAAGAGGCCCAATCCAGCAACACCTCCCAACAGAAAGAAATCTCCTCTTCACCTCCTTCAAGCAAATCACCCAATAGTTCTATACTCAAACCAACAGCACTTCCTTACATTCACAAGATTTCCGCCCCCCTAGACCTCATGAGAGAGCTCTATATATAGGAGTTTTGGAGAAAGGATGAGTCAGCTTGAGCTTGGCATGGAGATGACTAGTGTCCTCTCCCACTTCAGTTATTCTTCAGTTCTTGAGTCCACTTGGAGTTTCTTGCTTCCACTTGGAGATCTAGATCCTCTTACTCATCACAAGGTGAATTCCCTGATCCAAGTGTCATTTTGGAAGCTTCCTGGGCATTTGACGCCTTGAGGAATGACTGTGCCACTTGGCTAATCTCACCCAGCGCAGGTAGCCTTCATTAAAGTTGACATTCAGTGCAGGTACAGAGTGGAGCAGTTGACATTCAGCGCAGATGCTCAGTGGAGCAGTTGACATGATCCAGAATTAGCTTGTTTTTGAGTGTTTTCAGGTGGAGAACTGATATTTAGTGCTGTGGTTTGCTGACCTTGTTCCTCTAGGGGTAGGAACAACATGTTTAGGGACTTTGGATCCCTTAGATTATTGACATTTCATGCTTCATGCTGTAAGGCACAAAAATGTCTATAACACACCAAAATCTTCTTTTCTTGTGAGTATTGAACTTGAGATTACTTCTCTGCTAGCTGGTCAGTCCAGTATAGTCAAAACATAAGCACATGCTATTTTATTACCTGAGCTTATTGAACCTGAGTATCTTAAATCAGAAAAATTACAAGCTGAGGTTATACTAATTGAGGTGCCTCAGTTAACTACACTTGTTACTTTAGGTACTTCCTCTTCTCTTCCCCTATCTCAGACCCAACCTCAACCCATATATCTTGGACCTGGTAGTGAACCACTTCCACCTGATCTTGTGATCATTGAGGAGATCCCTCATGAACAACGCCAACCTTCTACCCAATTTCATTTCAGAGGGCTTCATATCTATGAATTCCTTCCTCGTCACACTCTGGCACAAAATCCTTTGTCTAATTCATCTATTTTCAACTCACCCTCGAGTTTTCTTTGGAAATCATATTTGAGAAATATAACCATGACTGAATCTTCTATGGTTTCTCATCCCATATCTACTATTATTACCAAGAAAACCAATGTTCCAACTTCTTATATGTTTGCAACATCGCCATAGATAACTTTATGTGGTGCCCTGTCTCTCCCACCCGATTACTAATCGTTATCTGGTACATTTTCTGGTGCATCATCTAGTCCATGGACTTCTCCTGTGTCATCCTTTTTTGGAATCCCATCTGGAGCCTCTTTAATGAGCGCTACACATTTTTCTCTTCCTCCTTCATCTTAACCTTTAGTGGAGAAGCAATATGATCCTTATGCTAGTGGGTATGGACACCTACAACAACCCAATCCACCTCATATTGGGTACCCTTCTCTTGGGGGGCAGTTTCCTTTGTATTCCCCTCCTCTTTCAATAGGGGGAACCTACTATTGGAATGTTTCCATCCCTTAATGAAGTACTGCAAGCTAGCTCTCAACCTCATTCGAGTCCTCCATATCCAGGAATGGCCACCAATTCTTTGCAACCTACATTTATCATATAACCTAGCTTGATTGTGAGTCAAGTTCAAACCTCTCAGCTAGTTCCACTTACATCGCATTTCCTATTTGTCAACCTATATCCCAACCTGTTCAAGCTCAAGTTCATGCAAGTCAAACTTTGTAGGCTAAACCTCTAACTTAACCTCTTCCACTAGTATTTAGGGTATCCCAAGTCCCACTTACCTAGCCTCTTCAAGGTGCCTTACAACCTCCACCGCTTGGTCAGGTTATTCCTCAAATCCAAATGGGTCAACCTATATATGGCATGGCATAGACACAACCTATCCCACCTTATGTGGGGATGATGCAAAATCCCCCAGGGAAACCATATTAAGGTATTCCTCAAAACCCTTACAAAGTTTAGAAAATGCAAATCCATCCATTTCAACGTTTGGAAGGTTATCCTAGCACTAGACAACAAGGTTATCTCAGAATCAGGAAGCGGGATTATTTTTATCTAGGTTATCAAAATCCTCCCTATCTAGGAGAAAATATACCTATCACTAAAGCTATCCCATCTTACACAGGATACCTTCCACCAAAATTTAATTGGCAGTTTCCATTTGTGGTAACCCTTGAATTTCCATATTTGACCTTGCTTACAAATGATCCCATTTTTTAGTCTCCTTGGTGGCCGATTATTCCTACAAAATTGCCCAGTGATATCCCAAAGATCAATGGAAATCCTGAACAAGACTCGTCTACAAATTTTATGACATATCATTTATGGTGTTCTTCAAACTCTTTAAATGATGACTCTATTCAATTGTTTCTTTTCAAGCAAAAACTTACCGGTACGACAACAAAGTGGTATATTGAATTAACACAATATTTGTTTGATAATTTTAGTTCCTTAGCAATAACATTCTTAACTCTTTTTTAGTTTCCCATACGTTATTAAACCGAGACTAAAAATTTGAATTCCTTCAAACAATCTGAATCCACTCATATTTTTTATCATATTCATGAGTGGTGACATCACCTTCGTTTAGTCAAAACTCTCATTCCTAACCAATTATTATCTGAATGGTTTATTGAGTCTCTGTCACCATCCATAATAGAAGATGTTGCTAAAAGTGAATTTATCACCAAATAGAAAGTAATTGATCATGCATGATATCTTGATATTATTTATTCTCAATCCAGCACGCTCTATGATAAAATACCAAATTCTCCAAGATGTTCAAATATTGTTCCACAACCTCACAGTAAAGAATCACATGCCACCAATGGCATGATTGGTTTTGATAACCGCCAGTCAGTGAGTAAACCACCTAGTTCAACTCCTATTTTGGTTGCCCAAAACACATCCTTTACCACTCTTGTGGTGTCTACTTTTTAGATCTTTGTCGTACAATCCAAGAAAGGAAAAGCTTATCCACCATGAAGAAAGAATAAAGAAAAAGGTAAAAACAAGAAAGATGATCCTCCACAGAATGAACAAAATAACCAGTTTTTTGAAGAAAAGAAGAAACCTCGTTATCCTTTCCTTTTATGTAATGAGGAGAATTTCACTCGTGACTATCCACATTGGGCACAAGTAAATCAATTCCTTAGATCATCTGTCACACTTGATATGTTGACAAATCCCTTTCCTAATTAGGAGACTAAAAAGGTTGACTAAGATCCAACTTCCTCTTCTTTGGTTATAATTCTTTCATCCACCAAGACAAAAAGTGAAGTCATGGTGGCAAAGGCGAATAAGGACTATGGAAATTTGAATCCCTCGACTACTCAGGCTGCTAATCAACCTGCTAGTTATACCTCATATACTTTGGATCCTACTCCAAATATGATTCCCACTGAATTAACAAGTAAACTTCCTAAGGTCATTATTCATAAATACACATTCAACCCTCGTGTGAGAGCTGCACATAATTATAACATAGTTGAGGATCTAGCTCAAGCTCTTTCAGTTATGTTGACTCTTCAGTTGTCACAAAATTCACCCGCCCATAAGAAGGCTTTACTTTTCGCAATTAGAGTTGTTGATCCTTTAGATTCTAACCTCGTATTTTTTAATCATGAGACTCATACACCCATAATTCCAATATTTGATGATTTAGGTTGTTGTTTGAAGTAATACCATCTATCGAACTATTGTGGACAAAGGAGATTCCACCTACATCATGCCACTTTCTTACTAGAAGGCCATTGGATCTCCTCAACTCAATTAGTCACCAACTACTCTAAAGGCCTTTGATGGAAGGAGATTCAAGCCTTATGGAATTTTGAGTTCATTACAAATTGAATTAGGTGGCAGGACGATTTCAGTAGAAGTCAAATTTATTGATGGAATGTTACATTATAATATTCTACTGGGTCATACAAGGTTTATGTTATGGTTGTTGTCGTTTTGAATTATTTCAAAATGATAGCTTTCCCTCACCAAGGGGGCATAGTGGTCATTGATCAGCTCACCTTATTTACCAATAATTTTCAATTTACTAGAAGCATACATCTTGTGGGAGAAACCCCACATCCATATAACCATGGCGGGGTGGGATTGGTTAAGGATTCTTCCCTTATGGGAACCTTTTTTTCCTTCTCCTCTTCCTAATCCCCTTCTCAACAACTCACACCTAGTTGCCTATGTCAACATGATATCTTTTTGTACTAATCCATTTGATCCTTGGATAGTACCAAATGCATCTAAAATTGATACTTTTGGTGACCGCATTTTTCGTAGTTATATTGAACTCGAATATGAAGCCATCTATTCGACATGTTCGACACACTGATTTTTTCTCTTCGGTCAATTGTGTTGATCATTCCTTATATTAAGGTACATATTATGATCCTTAATTCAGTACATCTCTATTAATGAAAGAATCATGGAGATCATGATGTCAAATGATGCACCATGGGATGAGAACCATCATCGTTCCTCCTTGCTAGATTCTTCCAAGGATAATCTTAGTGATGTATATTCACCCAATGTGGTTGAGATATTTGTGAATTTTGTACCTATCCATGATATCAATTTTGAGAAGAATTTGTTGGGCGCAAGATACCCCAAGGGAAGTTTTGGGGCTTAGAGCCCAGATTTTGGTCAAAGATTGTAATTTTGATGTAAAGACTCTGCATTTTGTTGGTGCGGAGCATATAGTTTGTAAAAGAGTCATAGCGTTGTCCACCCTTAGTATTTTTTTGTAATCTTGGCTGTAGAAATCTACCCATGGTCCACATACCATGGGATTGTATAAATAGAGTGAGGCTCTAAGTAGTTAAGAGAAGAATTGATAAGAAAAGATGAACATATGATGTATGCGAGACAAATTTGTGGAGTAAAGTCTAGTTTTTGGATCGTAGAGTGGGACAAGGCTCTGCAGCTGAGTGTGCAGAGGCATAGTAGTTCGCAGCTGAGTGTGTGGACCCTTGTAGCTGAGTGTGCAGGGTGAGTCGAGTCCATAAAAGTTGGAAGTATTAATAAAGAGAAGTTTCTTATCATTGGGTATGAAATTCACTTCTAATACTTATATGATACACGAATGTGTATAATTGTATTGATTAAGAGAATGCAAGATAGAATATCTGTTTACACGAAGTTAACTAATATTTGCTAAGAAGATAAGTAAGATACATGGTGTAGTTTGGGGAAATAGTGCATTTCTCTACCTAGCAGTGCGAAAGCATCTCAGCTCCTGGTTAGGGCTACGCAAAAGACAATTATAATAGATTGTGAAGGCATTGAATGTTGGGACAATGCATGAAAATACCTACATGAAGATAGATCTAGTTGGACTAATCGACATCTCAAACATCTCAAGGGTGTGGAAACTTGGTTCCAGCATCCCCTTATATTGCTTCAGGTGAGACTTCAGTCCGCGCTCCATGGGCTGATGCCAAAAGGGCTAGTAGTGTAGGGATGTGTTTGGCTAAATAAATCTAAACCTGGGTCAAGCCCCCATAAGCCAACAAATGGTTCTGTTGTCAGGAGCAGAATCTACATAGATATGTTTGATGTCGTCTCATTGGAATCCAACTAAGAAATAAATTGAAGGCTAGTTGGACAAAAGAATTTATGACTTTGCGACGTAGGAGAGTAGGAACCCATGATTGTCAAAAGAAGAGTGGTTGGAATGCTACCTATACACGGATATCCATGAAATATTCTTTGCGTCTGTCCCTACTGAGCTATATGAGTGGATCACGAAGCTAACAGATAGCCAAGGAAGGTGGAAGCTTGACAGTCCTATTGTGTGGACCATAGAGTTAGTGCGAAGGTTGGAAGCATCAAAGGATAAAATCGCACACACCGTTGATCATCGGGTTGATCGTATTATAGGAGGATTCATTACTGAGTTCACGGCTGACACCTCAGTTACCTACAACAAGGCAAAGTGACGCTTTCTCAAAGGATTGCGAGGTAAGTATGTAAATTCTTTGAATACTTAGATTAAAATGCTATCATGTGAAAATAGGGTTATGCAATTACCTTGATGTCCGGGGCTAAGTGAAGTGGAAAAGCTTACAGGAATGAAGGAAATAAGGGACCAAAAACTAGCCCCTTGATTTCATCTCTGAGAGGGGACGAGGAAGAGCTCGCGAAGGTCTCACCATGAAGTGCGATCCATATGACAAGGAAAAGAATTCTGTGAATACCACATACACCTTCACCGCCACCAGCTTCACCACCATCACTGCCATATTCACCCGTACCACCTCCACCACCACCATGATTCAATATGGCAAGCACAGTGAAGTTTCCTCTGTTCAAAGGTTTGGGAAATGAGGATTTCAACCTATTCTAGTTCGTGGTAAGGGTTGTATGGGAATTACAAGGAGTTACAGATGAAAATATAAAGAAAGTGACACTAGTTAGCACCCTTTAGGACCGCACGCTGACCTCGTATATTAAGCACTCCAATGATAATCCAAACGTAGGAATCATGGATATCCAAGCAGCACTAAATAGAGAATTTACCAGGCTGAAGTCTGAAGCACAGTCGATCATTGGATTCAAAGAGATCACTATGCTACCAAGTGAGACTCCTTGGGAGTTAGATCAGAGGCTAAAATGTATGATTCGCAAAGCTAATATGAATCTGACAGATGGACACCATCGCGAGTGGTTTGTAGCTTCGCTAATGCCACATTTAAGGAGTGCACTATTGCAGCAGAAGATAATGACCCGGGTGGAGGCCTTAGAGATTTTTATGAGGCTACATGAGACCCTGATGTAGGATCCTAACTTAGGAGTTTAGAAGATCCACATGCAACTGAAGAATTTATGCCTTGAGATGTAGAGTCTGAAGCAAGACAGGACAACTCAACCAGAAGTGCGCGAAGAGTTATGGTGTGTAAAATGCAAGGATTAGGGTCATGACAAGGACCACTGCCCCATTTTCACAAATTATCTTGCAGGAGGAGGACCAATGCCCTTAAGGCTGGAAACACAAGCAGGACCAAGTGTGGCACCTGCTTTGTGTTGCGTGATTTGTCAAATAGGAGGAAAACATGCAATGGACAATTGTCACTTATTACAGAAGTATACAAAAAATTCGCAACAGTTGTTCTGCAACTTTTGTAGGTCAGTGGGACATGATGAGTGCACTTGCAGAAGCTATGAGTTGATGATGGATAGAACTCCGACTTATAGAGTTTAGGTTGAAACGCGGCCCCTTGACCGAAATGCAGGAATGGTACGAACAGGATTTTAGGGGCGCAGATGAGGCCGAGGCTGAGGAGGACCTGGAAGAGGTTGCGGACAGTTGATATGCTACAATTGCGGAGGGCCAGGACATTATGCTTGCAATTGCAAGAATGCAATAAGCCCGTCATGTTTGTATTGCACCTTGCTTGATCATGAGACAAAAGATTGTCCTACGTTGATAGACAGGATACATGACAAAGGAGTGCTACCACCTCCCCCGACTAAGAACCTGCAGATGATGAGGTTTGAGACACGCGAGGAAGATCCGAATGTGAACATTGTGCTCTGAAGTGGAATCATGATGGGATATGACAAAGGAAAATAACCAAAAGATAGTACCTGGGTTTGCAAATCTTCAGCAAAAGAAGCAGAGTTTGATTTGGAGTGTGCTCAGGAAACCTTCATGGAAGCTAAGAAGAGCTTCGTTGATGCCTCCACTTCAGGAAGCAAAGATAAACCAGAGCTAGAGATGGACCCATTTATGCTCACAACATTCCTGGAAACATGTATGAAACTACTCTGCGATAGTAAGGTGGTGAAATGGTTATAGGAACTCATAAACAAATGCATTGGGACTGCGCTAGGAGAATCACCCATAGTCTGGAATATCAGAAAGCATAAGACAAGAATGGGAAGAGAGATGAGACTAACCACGCAGATTGGAGAATATGAGATGGACCAAGTAATTATGTATTTGGGATCAGATGTAAATGTTTTGCTGAAGCAGACATAGGAGTGAATGGGGAAACCTATGTTTTAGTGGTCTCCAATTCAGCTAAGGATGGTGAACTAGCGGAAAGTAATACCCATGGGGTGATTGCAGGGAATAACTGTGGATATTGAGGGAGCGAGCGCTAGTTGGCTTTGAAGTGATAGAGATTTTGATGAAAACAATCCTTACCCCATGATCTTAGCAACTGATTGGGGCACTGACATGAACAGGATGATAAATCTAAAAAAGCGAAAAGTGATTTTTGAAAAGAATTCACTATGCATAATTGTATCCCTAGACCCTGCTAGAGGATTGCACTATACGAAGCTAGTGCACGACTATGAAAGTGACGATGACTTCGATTGCATCTATAAGATAACAGCGTGAAACCAGGACTGGGTGAATCCCACCGTGGATGGGCATATTGCATGGGACCATGAAAGCTCCTATACTTTGGATTCAAATGAGGAAACAGAGCAATGGAGGAATCGGTTACATGAGGTAACTACATTGAATTGTAATATGATGACAAGGTCGCTACGTTGTGTATCGACAAAAGTAAGAGACTTGCCTACGTATGATGGTTTAAGTGATGTAGATACCTTCATGGATAAATTTGAAAGAGAAGTACCGGAAAATAAACAATTGCAAGCCTTGGACTAGGTATTACGTGCTATGCCCGCGAGGTGGTGGGGTATGCACAAAGGGAGCTTTGACAACTAGTGAAAATGTAGGGGAATGATGCGCACATGATTTGGGAAGCTTAAGGTGCAACTGACAGATAAGTACAATGGATAGGATGGTCCGCGCACACATTTGGCTAGGAGGATACAGGCCTATGGAAAAGAGCCCCGACCTACGTGGATGCACATGTACTTCGTGTTGAAAGACCTGCTAAATAAGCGTGTGTTGGAGCGACAAAGATTCAAATGGCTCTTAATGTTGGAAATACATTATGCAGGAGGAGATATTGCACAAAAGATTCTATGTGTAGAGGCACTCAACAAGGTTTGCAACACGCTGACAAAGGCATGCAATGCGCAGTGAAGTAATTGCGACCTGCGTACCTACAGTATTATGGGCTTATAGGACAACATGCAAGAAATTGACGGGACAAATGCCTTTTAGCCTTGTCTATGGAGTAGAATTTGTAATGCCTATGGAATACATCATGCCTAGTCTACACATAGCAGTGTTCACAGGTATGATAGATCGTGAAGCCCTGGAGGAGAGGCTCATGCAATTGTAGGAGCTCAAGGAAGAACGATTTTTGGTTAGATTTCACCAGTAGGTCCAAAAGTTGCGTGAAAAGGCTTAACATGATCGAAATATTAAGTTGTGCACCTTCAAGGTGAATGATTTGGTGTTTTTGTATGATAGTAAGTTCGATAAATTCCTAGGGAAGATTAGAATGCATTGACTGGGACTATATGTTATTAAGGAGATCATAGATGGTGGCGTGGTACAGTTGGTAAAGTTAAATGGAGAACTCTTCCCAGGAAAATTCAATGGCAATCATTTGAAGACATACACAGGGGGCTCGGCCATCTGACTAGCTGATAGAAGCATAGTCTTAGTGCTCCAGGTATCTGAAAGGAGGTGTGGGACTATAAACTACTCTGCCCAGGGACTGCGCGATGTCAGGACTGCATGCAGTAGCGAAGTGTTCTATGGTCCGCAACAGCGCAAGGGTCGGCTGGAAAGTGACCGTTACAGTCACTATTCATGATGTGATGCTTGGTTTGAGACCAAATGGAGCAGGCGGCAGGAATTTAAGGTGAACTTTATGGGCTATATTCTTGAAAATTTACCGCCAATCGAGCATTAATGAACCGAATATGGGGGGAACGGTCAAATTCAAATTCCAAAGGTAGTATAAATTACAAAGGGTTGTCTAGCAAACAACACTTGGAAATTTGAGGACTGAGTTGTTTTGCACACAAATATTCATGAACCCAGACTTGTTTGATCTTCTAAAGGAAAATTCGTTGCTTGAGCAATTACCCGAGACGTTGAGAGAATTGTGGAATCACACTATGGCAACACCTGAAGAAGCCATGGATACCGGAGTAATGACCGATGAGGAAGCGGCACAGGCCATTATAGAAGTGGAAGCCCCAGAAAGTGTCGAGATAGTCATAGAAATCCCTAAATCGCTGTGCATACTAAGACCCAAGAAAGACAAGCAGGCCATGGTACTAATGTGTGTATCACCTAGAAATCCACTGAGGACTAGGCTCACCATGGAAGAAAAGGGGAAGCCTATCAATTTGGAGGCCAATGAGGGGGAAGAATTCGAAGAAATCCTGGTAGAGGAGGAGGATGTAGAAATGGAGGTTGAAACCCACGGTGCGACCCTCTTACTAGGCTGCCCGCATATGTTCCTCCGTGGAAGGGTAAAGCAAAGGTGCCCAAAGATATAGATGAGAGAAAGAGCTCTCTGTAGACTTTGCTACTCCTTGATGACATTATTTTTGAAGGAGCGCACTTGGGACAAGTGCTCGTGCTAAATTTTGAGGATTTGGATCTTGCAAACCACGACAAGTTCCTACATCTCACGACCACATATCTCATGCACCAGAAGAAAGATGCACTATCCGAAATCATATAATTGGAGCCGCGTAAATGGATGAGAGGAGTTGAGAAAGTAGGGTTGCTAAACTTGTTCTAGGTGCCGCATTACCATCTCGCCCCAGTGACCACTTTTGTCATCAGGCAACTGCTTTGCCTGGTACATGATGGGTACTTGTGGCTGGAGGAGCCCATCCCAATCATAGACCATTTGATTCATAAAATTACATCACTCCCTTGCAAAGGGGAGGACCTAGAAAACGTCTCAGAGGGAAAGAGTGATGATTTGGCCATCGTAGAGGCCATGAAGAAAAAATTTAAGCTAGAGAAGAAGAAGAGAGGGTACGCCATTTCCAGCATCAAAAACCCTGTAGTTAAAGTTGCGATGCAGATATTGGTAGGGAAGGTTATGTGGAAGTTTCGTGCAGATGAGGTGCCCATGCTGGTGGTTGCACTAGCAGCGCAATGCGCATAAGGGGTCCAGTTCAACTGAGAAAACTATTTATGTTAAGAGTTCCTTGAGAACTACTATGAGGCACAAGAGTGGGGAAAAACTATTCATTATGGATGGCTTCTATTGCCAATAGCACTAGTGGCCTGGGAATTGCCCAAAGATAGCCAGATCCCGATGAACACGCAGGACCTTCCAGAGGCAGTGAAGTACACTTCACTGTGGGCAACGAGGGATGCACAAAGGATAAGGGACAAAAAAATGTTTTGGGTGCACATGGAGATGAACATCAGAATGGGGATTAATTGCAAGGAATGGTTATCGCACACAGTCTACAACAGTCTGCACATCTTCATGGAGTTCAAGGCAAATTTTCACCATATCTACATTAGGGCGCGGAAGGACCCGGTGAAGACGTGGCATGAGTTGCCCTATCTAGTGAGAGACGATGTCATCTTCGTAGTCCTGAAGTCATGGCTGTCAGAGTGGTGTGCTCCAACTGGCTCTCCGGTGGAAGCAGAGAAGTCCGTTGCATAGTGGAAGAAGGAAGATGCGAAACTATTGATGGCACAGCTAGCAGAGAAATTTTGGAAGGAAGAAGCAGTAGCTAAGGCCCAAGCGCCAGGCGACACTGTGAAGTTGACAGAAGAGAAACAGAAGAAGCATGCGAAGGACAAAAGTTTCCTTTGCCTGATCTAGAGACTGATACAGAACAAGGTGGGGTGGACCCTGTTGTGCCCTACAACAACCCCCCATTTCATAACATTTTTATCACAAACAA
Organism: Pinus tabuliformis; assembly: GCA_031772625.1. Classification (NCBI taxonomy): domain Eukaryota; kingdom Viridiplantae; phylum Streptophyta; class Pinopsida; order Pinales; family Pinaceae; genus Pinus; species Pinus tabuliformis. Next base: position 387,458,612 of record CM062819.1, read on the forward strand.
TTAACATATGAAATGGGTCCCTTTTAAAATTTTAATTGGCATTAATTAATTCGTTCGAAAAAGGTATGATAATCAAATGAATTTGTTAACAAAAGCCTTTTTGAACAAATAATAAGCAATTTTTGGTTAAGTCCGAAAAAGCAATCGCAAGACCGTTTGCTACTTTGGTTCTTTCCGATGCGATATCGCTATCGGTCATCGGCGATAGCCAATGCACACACAGAAAAAGCACATATCTTTTCCCCGATGCGACACGATATCGGTGATCAAATATCGGCACTGCCTCTTATGAAAAGTTTTTTAAGCCTCGACCCGATGCGATATCGCTATCTGTAGTCGACAGAATCCCATACATCTTCATAAGACGTTCAGATCTTTTTTCCCGATGCGATGTGATATCGCTATCGGTAGTCGGTAAATCAATTGATATGCATTTAGGGATTATGTTCGCGCGCTAATATGATACAATGTCGCAATCGGCATTCGCCAAGATCTCTCCCAAATGATAATGCCACTCACACTCCCGATGCGATGCGATGACGCTTAATGATGACCAGAACTCCTAAAAAAGGTGATTATTTCAAAGCATTAAAGTTATATTTAAATCCGATTTGACAAAAGCACAAATTTCAAAATGCCGTTAAGTAAAGGGATAAGGTAATGCATGCCTATTTAAAGCTTTGCCCCTTCGAATTAACGAGCAATTATGATTAGACCTTTGAAGAAATCTATTGCACGCTTTAAGGGGTCATTCGGTTTAATAACTTAAGTAATGGTCATTTATGGAGCTGCAGGCTGTAAAATCACCATCATTGCATCTGCGGTGCCCTCTCAAATCATTAGATCCGCAGCCACTTTTAGAATTAATCTCACCACGCTTCAAGTTATATATCTATCCCGTTGTGGATCGTCATTGTTATTTCTTTGTTACGATTTCTCTTGCATTTGTGTAGAATTCAACCGAGAGAAGTCTGAATATGATGGGAAAGAAGTTCAAAAAGGTGGCAGGTTCTACTCCGACACCTGTCTCAGGCCAAGCTGCTATGGTTTCAAAGAAAGGCTTAATCTCAGATACTACATGCACTGGTCTTCCTGGTACTACATGGCAAGGTACATATAATTTGCTAGAAGCAGAACAACCAGAAAAGACAGTAACGGAGGCTAGTGTGGATGAACTAAGAAAGTCTGAGGCAACTCTTAAAGATTTGGCTGACTCCTTTCTGCACAGAATAGCAGCCAGAGAACAAGTCTTGCCTTATACTGATGTGGTACGTTGGGCAATTGAAGAAATTACTCTCACTGATAGAACCTTCCATACTAAGGATGGAAGGATTTTCGGTTCCTTCAAGCCTGATGACTTGAGACGGATGTATCATTTGCCTCAACCCGAGCTAGTCTATAATAGAGCCTTTTTGGAAAAATTCGCGAAGGAGAATGAATCACCATCCGAACCTCTCCGAGATTGGAGGCAGAATCCAGCTAAACACAAGCATGATATGTCGGGTAAGTACTCCAATGCTTCTTTGGCTTCACCTTATTGCTACGCCGGGATTATGATGTGTAGATTGTGGGGATTTCATGACTCTGCAAATATTCATATTGATATGGTTCCTTTAATGGAAGCGGCCGTCAATAGTATAATCATGGATTGGGCCACTATTTTGTCTGATAAATTGGTCATAGCTATTCGTGAGTTTAGGGCCAAAACCAGAGTCACTGAGAGAAAAATCCCACCCTTCTATTACTCTGCTTACATTATGGACACCCTTTGTTTTAATTCTGAGTTTCCTGTCCTTGGTTGGAGATGGACAACCTATGACCCAACACCCATTCACTTGTACCATCGGAAATTGTGGAAACCCTCCCACAAAGACCATCTGTATCAAATTTGCAATGGTTTTATGGTTCCCGTTCACTATTCTATTTTTGACAGACCTATCCCTAGAATTTCCTATGAAGCTTCTTTTGATCTCCCAGCCGTAGCCCATTGGTTCGGCGAAGAGCATTTTACCTATATTAGAGTTTTTGGAAGCAAGGCTAGGCCACATGTCCTCCCCCTGTACGTCCCAGATAAACTGTTAGCCCGGGAAATCTCCTACCAGATTATGTCTGAAAGTGTCACACAAACTCTCAAGGAGGAGATACCTTGACCGCCGATGCATACTGGCTTTTCCTGATTAAACCACATTCTCAAAGGTCGGCTCTTAATTGTCTAACAGATGCTCTCCGATACCTGATTGCCGATATTCAAGATGCCACATATGATGCACAGCTGACTTCACGCCTCAATACTCCACCAGAAGTAGAGCCAATGCTGGCAATATGTCAGCGAAGGAGTAAAGGCAAAGAGACCTCTGACTGAAACATCGCCGCCGACTGCCGAATCACCAAAATGCAAAATGATATTTGTTAATGCCGATTTAGTTGTTTTTCAGTTTTAGATATTTAGATATTTTAGATTAGCATAGTATTTATAGACCCTTTCATTGTTTTGGAAAGGGTCGTAAAATTTTGTAAAAGACTTAAAGGCTGAAGTTTGCACTATTGTGCTTCAGTCTATATTATTTTTGAAACTCGACCACTGGTTCTTAATTTTACTTGGAAGGCTGTTTTAAGTAAATTGTGCACTATTGTCGTTTGCTTGGAATGCTTTCTGGTCTGAAGGAAGAACCGCGACATAGCGATTAATATATTGGATTGATCAAACAGCTTGCATGGTACTATTATCTGTATCTGTTCTCTTTTCTATTATATGAATTGCTGTGTTATTACTTTTGCTATTGTTGATTACATGTATGCAATATAACAGCAAGTCTACATTTCATATCACTATTGAATGTTTTGTGATTTGTTATCTCTTTTAATCATGCGTGTAACAATGATATAAATGACTGAGTGCAGTAATTCGCTATTATCGCTCTGCATAACTACTTATGCAGAGCAATCTTAAATGATTTAAACATTTATGCTTATTGTTAGTGTCATCTATATGCCTGCCAGTAAGCCTAAATTATCAAATGCTGTATTCAAACGAATCGATAAGTCCCGGGATTAGCTGATAGTTATTATATTTCTTTTGTAGTTTAGTTATTTATTTATTATCACCTTATATCGTAAATCATTCATCCATCCCGTTTGCTTATAATCTTTGGGAAACTGGTCCCATTATCCCCAGTCGGAGCCACTATTCCAAACGGAAAAGGAGCTGCACTAAGTTCCGGACCAGGTGGTTTCCCCGATGTTGTTGCAACGAATTTCGGGGCATCAACATTTTTGGCGCTAGAAGGAGGGCCTCGACTGTGAATGGCAAGTAGGTCCAAATCTGCAAACCATTCTAAGAGTAATTCTCCCTCCAAATCCTCTTCCCCTTCTCAATCACATGCTGGTTCTCCGGCACACAATCGAGAAAAAGAGGAATCAACCACCACTGCTCATACCCATCATATTTCAGAACATTTAAGTCTTGAATCCCCTGAAGTTCAGTCTCTTATCCATAAACTTCAGAGCTTCTCGATTTCACCTCAGAAATCTGAAGTATCACAAAGCAGTGTGACCTCGCAGTTAAACTTATCCCATCCACTTACCAGACTTCAGAGCGAAAAACTCGGTATTGAACCTACTGAGTTCCCTTTACCGAAAAGGAAAAAGGCTAAGAAGATTACTGAAGTATCTGATAGTAAAGATCTTTCTTCCATATCTTCCATCTCAACTCCTCCTCTGCGAAGTCAACCATCCACTCCTCCGTTACACATTGTTGTTCATCAGGGAATAAGTACTACAGCATCTCAAGCTACCCTCTCTCCAACAACTTCTTCTCTTCAGTCATCTGGAATACCAATAGTAGTAACAACTATTATCGCCAGCATAATGGCAGACCCATGGACTACGCCAGGTGCAGTCAACATGCCCGGACCATTACATGATCTACCTGATGCTCCCGAAAAATGGTTGCCTAAATTTAATCCAGATAACGGAACACAAGCTGAAGAACATATTAACAATTTCATGTTAGCAGTTAACTTAAAAGGAGTGACAGAACAAGATGTTGTTGTCAGGCTTTTCCCTTATACCCTGCAAGGATCGGCAGGATCCTGGTACTTCTCTTTACCTTCTGGTTCTATTACCAGCTGGACCACATGCCAAGAGCAGTTCCTTACCAAATATGGAGATGATAGGTCTCTGGCGACTTTAATAAACGACCTCTCCAATTTGAGAATAGAGCATAGGGAACCAATAAAGGAGTTTAATGCTCGATTCAACAAACTCCTAAATAAAATCCCCACCGCTTCGAAACCAAGTGAACAAATTAGGAGCGAATGGTACATTACTTCCCTCCCTTCCAATATAGCTATTTTTGTTGACAGGGCTGGCAAACCTACCTTAGCTGAAAATATGAAGGAAGCACTTGCAATTGAAAAGCGTATTAATGCTCTAGAGAAGAAAGCTGCTTTGGAGGATAGAAAATCCAAAAAAGTTTCATTTAAAGAAGATTCTAAGAAAAAGACCCCAAAGGACCCATACGACATGGAAGGTTTACAAAAGGTCCTTAAAACATTGTCTAATGAAATGGTTGAAATTAAAAAACAGGTGGCCGAAACTTCGAACAAAAGACCATTTAGAACTTTCAAGAAAACTGAAACAAAGCCACCCAATGTTATATCTAATGCAGACTCTGAACAGGAAGAAGAAGAAGAGGAATTAACCTCTCAAACGGATGATGAAGAAGAAGTAGTTGAGTGTCACGGCATGTGGGATTTTATACTCCCAAACTCTGACACCGAGAATCAAGAAGAAGCATTTCCTGTTACTACAAGAAGTAAAATCGCTTCTGAACCTACTCAAACAACTACAAAAAAGAGGAGTGCAGGTGCTGCCACACCAAAAGAAAAAGTTCTTCCAAAGAAGTTTCCGGTAGCAGCCCTCAAAACCAGCCTCCAATTTCTAACTCTCCTTCAACATCCAAGACACTAGTGGTATCTGACTCCATGGAGTATAATATTGTTGATGATATGAAAAAGACTAAGGCAAACATAACCATGTTTGAACTAAGTAAGTTAAAACATCAGCAGAAATTGCTCCTAAGAGAATTTAACGCTGTCCCCTCTTCTCCTCTTCCCAGTTCAAAAGCTGCTAATGATTCAGGACAACCCCCTCCAGATATGGTCGAAGCTACCGATTCGGTTCTGATCGGAGATAGATCCAATTCTCATACCCCACCTTTCTTGCTCACCTATGAAATCTATAATCGAAATCTGCATAACTGTTTAATTGATTCAGGGGCTTCATCTAATATTATGCCAGCTTCAGTTTGTTCTAAACTGAACATAGAACCCCAGAAGTCCGCAATTCATATTGTACAGTTAGACAGAACCAAAGTGCAGGTTATAGGAGAAATTAAGTCCGTGACTATCAGGTTGTCTGCTGATCCCAGAATAGTACAGAGAATAGATATTTTGATTGCTGACATACCTGAATTCTATGGTTTAATTTTGAGCAGAGATTGGTCTGAGAAACTGCATGGATACATTTCCACGGATTGGTCACATATGTGGCTCCCCTACAAGGGTAAGCCAAATCAAATAAGGATCGACCGTGAGAAACACATGACTCACACAGTAACCGATTTCGAACAAGAAAACCAGCCTATGGCCTTCAACAACAACATTTTGGGAAATTATTCCTCAGAATCATTCTTTGGAAACTTTGTTGCCCAATCTTCCCCTTTTTCAGTTAACCATTGTACATCTCAAGTAGAAAATTTTTCATAAACCAATTTATCCAAATGCTTCAACGCAAATCAAAAAGATGTAAATATTTTTGTTGATTCTCCTTTATTTTGGTCTTTGTATTTTGATGGCTCTAAGTCCAGTGAGGGCTCAGGAGCAGGTTGCATTTTGGTTAGTCCGCAAGGCGAAAAAACAATGCTATCCTGTCGATTGGAATTTGAATGCACCAATAACACGGCCGAATACGAAGCTCTAGTGCAGGGACTATATAAGGCAATTGACCTTAAAGTCCAATATATAAAAGTATTCGGCGATAGTGAGATCATTGTTAAACAGGTAAGAAATACAATTCATTGCCTTTCAAGCCACCTTAAGCATTATCAATCGCTAGTGCAAGATCTTACTTTGCATTTCTCAGCATTCAACATTTCTTCAATTCCAAGATCACAAAACTCAGCAGCTGATTTACTAGCCAACGTAGCTTCCAAACTCCTCCCTTCCGAAGACTATAGCCTTGATAGATTTTCTATAGAATTAATTTTTAGACCTTCAGTTCCCGATAACATCACTAATTGGAGGGTTTTCAACCATGACGAGGACATCTTGCAATTCTTAACCTCTGAAAAATCTTATGACAATCAAATCATTGAAGAGCATGACCATGATTCTCAAATGAAAGAAACATCTCAAGATAAAGCGATTCCTAAGCCTGTAGTAAAGCTCGAAGACCTTTATGACATTAAAGATAGGTTCAAACCTGTAATTAATGCAAAACTCCAAAGCTCTACTCTTAGGTTTGAATCGATCAATTTGGGAACAGATCAAGCTCCTCAAAATATCAACTTAGGACTAGGACTTTCTATAGAAGAAAAGGAAGCATTCATCAAACTCTTAAGGAAAAACAAGCAAGTTTTTGCTTGGAAGTATGACGACCTCAAGACATATGATACATCTATCATACAACATACTATTCCTATGCTTCCCGATCAAAAACCTATCCAGCAGAAGTTAAGAAAAATACACCCGAATTTGGAAAGCCAAATAAAGTCGGAACTTAATAAGCTCTTAAAAGCTAAGATTATCTTCCCTGTCCGACACTCAAACTGGGTCTCCAATATGGTACCAGTCAGGAAGAAAAACGGCGACATTCGAATCTGTATTGATTTCAGAAATTTGAATAAGGCAAGCTTGAAAGATAATTTCCCACTGCCTACCATGGAACAAATCCTCCAATCGGTAGCAGGATCTGAATTGATGTCCTTTCTCGACGGTTTCTCAGGATATAATCAAGTGTTGGTCCATCCTGATGACCAACTAAAGACTACATTCAGGACAAAATGGGGAACTTATGCATATCAAAAGATGCCTTTTGGACTCATAAATGCAGGAGCGACATTCCAAAGAGCCATGGATACAGCCTTTAGAGGGTTAATTAACCGGACAGTAGTCGTCTACCTCAATGATATTACTGTGTATTCTAAAAAGAGATATAACCACTTGCATGATTTAAAACAGATTTTTCAACGATGCAAAACATATGGTATCTCTCTCAACCCGAAAAAGTCTTTCTTTGCTCTCAACCAGGGTAAGCTTCTAGGGTTTATTGTATCTAAGGATGGCATTTATGTAGATCCTGATCGAATTAAGGAAATTTCTGAAATTCCTTTTCCGCACAACAAAAAATCGATGCAGTCGTTTCTAGGGCAGATTAATTTCGTTAAACGATTTGTTCCAGATTTTTCACAGATTGTACTACCACTACAAACGATGATTAAAAAGAATTCAACCTTCAGGTGGGGATTAGACGAAAAGCAAGCTTTTAATGATATTAAGCAATCAATAATCAATGTCCCAGCTTTGAATACTCCAAATCTTTCTAATCATTTTACATTATATACCATTGCATCAAACTTATCTTACGCAGCAGTGCTCACCCAGTTAAATGATGACAATTTGGAAGCGCCCATCTCATTCTTCAGTTCAAACTTTCAAGGCGCTGAATTAAACTATTCCGATATTGAGAAACAAGCTTTTGCTGTCTTTAAAGTAGTCAAACATTATCGACCCTTTCTTTTAAAAACCCATACTAAAGTGATAGTTCCTTTCTCAGCAGTTAGGCAACTATTAATCCAAAAGGAATTGGGAGAAAAGAGGGCAAATTGGGTCGCAGCTCTCCAAGAATATGATCTAGAAATAAAGCCAGCAAAGTTTGTTAAAGGTCAAGGTTTTTGCAGGATATTAGCAGGAGCATCAAACATTCCGGAATCAAGTGATACAGAGCAAACCCAAGAAGTTAATCAGCTAAGTATTCCTGATTCCGAATCTCAATATGCAGATCTGATCTTTTATTTGAAGAATGGTTATGCACCTACCAATTTGTCCTACAAAAACAAAAGAGCCATTAGATTGAAAGCTAAGAGTTTTTCCATTATTGGAGATGTGCTCTTCAGAAGAAACTATGATTCTGTCCTATTAAGATGCCTTGAGAAACCTGAAGCTCAAAAGGTTTTGCAGGAGCTACACGACGGACCAGCAGGAGGACATTTCGGAGCTGATACAACAGCTCATAAAATCATTCATGCTGGATACTATTGGCCTACTTTGTTTAAGGACGCTCACGAATATGTAAGGAAATGCATCAAATGCCAAACTGCCAGTGGAAGACAACAAAAACCAGATTTCCCTTTGCAACCAATCAACATTGAACAACCTTTTGAACAATGGGGATTGGACATCATTGGAGAAATTAATCCTTCTTCTTCCAAGCAGCACAAATATATTCTTACAGCAACTGATTACTTTACAAAGTGGGTAGAAGCAGTTCCGTTAAAGACAACAAACTCTGAGGCGATCATTGAATTTATAGATCAGTTCATCATTACCAGGTTTGGTGTTCCAAACGCTCTTGTCTTTGATAATGCTTCTTACTTCTCAGGTAACGCAATGATTGATTTCGCTATCAAAAGGGGATTTAAATTAAAGTATTCTGCTAATTACTATCCTCAGGGTAATGACCTAGCAGAATCAACTAATAAAAACCTAATCAAAATCATTAAGCGAACAATCGAAGAGAATCATAAGAATTGGCATAAATCCTTGGTATTTGCATTATGGGCTGATAGGATAACACAGAAAGCTTCCATAGGGACCTCTCCGTTTAATCTTGTCTATGGAAAAGAAGCAATCGTACCAACCAATCTTCTTTTTCCATCTCTAGCCCTAGTGCAATTTATTGACGAAACTCCTTCTTCCTCTATCCAGTTTAGGTATGATCAAATCCTTAAACTTGAAGAAGAAAGGGAAAAAGCCAAGGTTACACATGCTAAACATCAGCAAGTCATTAAAGCAGCTTTTGATCTGGCCTCATCTAGTCCTAAACAATTCCAAGTCGGAGATCTAGTCCTGAAATGGGACAAAGCCCATGAAGACAAAGGTAAACATTCCAAATTTCAAAAAATGTGGCTTGGACCATTTCAGATCTGTGAAAAAATAGGCCATTCCACTTTTATACTGCAAAATCTATCAGGGGTGAGGGATTCTCTCCCTGTCAATGGTCTGATCTTGAAGAAATTCTTTAATTGAGGAGGTAACCCCTTCTCTATGTAATTTGATAGTTTTTATATAATTTGTAGGATTTGTAGAAATAAGGACGTGGGAAATCTTCCATTGACCTTTCGCTGTAATTAAAAGTTGTCTCGCCACCGCACTATTAATATTTACTTTTGGATAATAGCGTCTTAAACCGAGAAAGATCATTTCTAGGAAATTAGATATCTTTTTATTCTGAACATCACAGTCTAACTTTTGTAAACTTCACTCTGAACGAAGTTCTATGAGTCATCTTGGGTTTTCAAAATAAGTCTCCAAAGGTTATCTATATTAAAAAAGGAGCTAATCCATCTTCAGCATCTTTAACTCTTAAACCTGTCATCCATTTACTCTTAGGAAGATAGTTGTTCATCCCATTCACTAAAAGTTTATGATTTCTCAGAGTGTAATTCTAAAATATAAAAGATCAAAGATAAGAGGTCTTATTACAAGCCTGCTTACCATGTTCATAGGAAAATAATTTAACTGACATTACCAAAACTGCATACCAAACAGGGTAATGGCTTGAAATTTCAAGACAAGGGGTCTCATCACGAGCCAGCTTGTTCAGTTTGATTACTACCCGTGAATGGCATTGTCGTTATCTGGCCACCAAACCAGGACAATGGCTTTTATCTTAAGCAAAGAAGAAAGTGAAATTCAAAAAATACAAAAATATCTTTTGAATTCATTCTGTTTAGTCACACTCTTAAGTGAATGGAACAATGGACAACGACATGGTTAAAAGGTAACCCTGCCGAGACTATGAACGTTTGCTAGCAGTAGAGGCTCTACCTATGACAGAGGAGTTTATTTTAAAAAGCTGATATGGAGAAGTTTTCTATTTTACTTTTATGAACCAATAAGGACTTGTTTTAAAACTCAAAGTGTGTTTATAAAAAGAGGAAGTCAAATGAAGAAACCTGTTTTATTCAGAATCAATAGACATCTAGTTATATTAGAAGTTTCCTTTCTTTATAAAGATTCTATTTGAAAAGGTGTAAGTATATTTATTAGTCCAGAGATAACTGGTTCTACCAGCGAATCGCCAATTGTTGTGCCCTACAACAACCCCCCATTTCATAACATTTTTATCACAAACAATTAACATATGAAATGGGTCCCTTTTAAAATTTTAATTGGCATTAATTAATTTGTTCGAAAAAGGTATGATAATCAAATGAATTTGTTAACAAAAGCCTTTTTGAACAAATAATAAGCAATTTTTGGTTAAGTCCGAAAAAGCAATCGCAAGACCGTTTGCTACTTTGGTTCTTTCCGATGCGATATCGCTATCGGTCATCGGCGATAGCCAATGCACACACAGAAAAAGCACATATCTTTTCCCCGATGCGACACGATATCGGTGATCAAATATCGGCGCTGCCTCTTATGAAAAGTTTTTTAAGCCTCGACCCGATGCGATATCGCTATCGGTAGTCGACAGAATCCCATACATCTTCATAAGACGTTCAGATCTTTTTTCCCGATGCGATGTGATATCGCTATCGGTAGTCGGTAAATCAATTGATATGCATTTAGGGATTATGTTCGCGCGCTAATATGATACAATGTCGCAATCGGCATTCGCCAAGATCTCTCCCAAATGATAATGCCACTCACACTCCCGATGCGATGCGATGACGCTTAATGATGACCAGAACTCCTAAAAAAGGTGATTATTTCAAAGCATTAAAGTTATATTTAAATCCGATTTGACAAAAGCACAAATTTCAAAATGCCGTTAAGTAAAGGGATAAGGTAATGCATGCCTATTTAAAGCTTTGCCCCTTCGAATTAACGAGCAATTACGATTAGACCTTTGAAGAAATCTATTGCACGCTTTAAGGGGTCATTCGGTTTAATAACTTAAGTAATGGTCATTTATGGAGCTGCAGGCTGTAAAATCACCATCATTGCATCTGCGGTGCCCTCTCAAATCATTAGATCCGCAGCCACTTTTAGAATTAATCTCACCACGCTTCAAGTTATATATCTATCCCGTTGTGGATCGTCATTGTTATTTCTTTGTTACGATTTCTCTTGCATTTGTGTAGAATTCAACCGAGAGAAGTCTGAATATGATGGGAAAGAAGTTCAAAAAGGTGGCAGGTTCTACTCCGACACCTGTCTCAGGCCAAGCTGCTATGGTTTCAAAGAAAGGCTTAATCTCAGATACTACATGCACTGGTCTTCCTGGTACTACATGGCAAGGTACATACAATTTGCTAGAAGCAGAACAACCAGAAAAGACAGTAACGGAGGCTAGTGTGGATGAACTAAGAAAGTCTGAGGCAACTCTTAAAGATTTGGCTGACTCCTTTCTGCACAGAATAGCAGCCAGAGAACAAGTCTTGCCTTATACTGATGTGGTACGTTGGGCAATTGAAGAAATTACTCTCACTGATAGAACCTTCCATACTAAGGATGGAAGGATTTTCGGTTCCTTCAAGCCTGATGACTTGAGACGGATGTATCATTTGCCTCAACCCGAGCTAGTCTATAATAGAGCCTTTTTGGAAAAATTCGCGAAGGAGAATGAATCACCATCCGAACCTCTCCGAGATTGGAGGCAGAATCCAGCTAAACACAAGCATGATATGTCGGGTAAGTACTCCAATGCTTCTTTGGCTTCACCTTATTGCTACGCCGGGATTATGATGTGTAGATTGTGGGGATTTCATGACTCTGCAAATATTCATATTGATATGGTTCCTTTAATGGAAGCGGCCGTCAATAGTATAATCATGGATTGGGCCACTATTTTGTCTGATAAATTGGTCATAGCTATTCGTGAGTTTAGGGCCAAAACCAGAGTCACTGAGAGAAAAATCCCACCCTTCTATTACTCTGCTTACATTATGGACACCCTTTGTTTTAATTCTGAGTTTCCTGTCCTTGGTTGGAGATGGACAACCTATGACCCAACACCCATTCACTTGTACCATCGGAAATTGTGGAAACCCTCCCACAAAGACCATCTGTATCATATTTGCAATGGTTTTATGGTTCCCGTTCACTATTCTATTTTTGACAGACCTATCCCTAGAATTTCCTATGAAGCTTCTTTTGATCTCCCAGCCGTAGCCCATTGGTTCGGCGAAGAGCATTTTACCTATATTAGAGTTTTTGGAAGCAAGGCTAGGCCACATGTCCTCCCCCTGTACGTCCCAGATAAACTGTTAGCCCGGGAAATCTCCTACCAGATTATGTCTGAGAGTGTCACACAAACTCTCAAGGAGGAGAAGAAGAGAGGATGGCCTCTTTTCCTTTAAGAATTGGAGTTTATACGCTGCTGAATTACAAACATGCAGAAAAGGAAGCAGCAAAACTCCAATTGATATCCCTGGCTTCTATTCCAAACAGACTTTATGATCCAAAAAAGACTGCTTTCATTGCCTTGGAACAGGCCAAGCTGTCAAAGGTTGTTCATCAAGAAGACCAGTTTGACGACCTGTTCATGAGTGCCGATTCAATAAGCCAAGTCAGACAACTCGCTTCACTGAGATATGAAGATGTGGAGTTAACTGAATTTAATAAACTTAGAAAGCAAAGGTTGCAAACTTTGCCTCTAGATTTATTATCCACAACCCCAACATCTTCCTCAAGCGAGTCTGGTCAGCAGCAAATACACCTATCTCCTGTTACAACTAAAGAATATGATAGACAACAGGAGGAAAGGCAAAACAAGCTGCAAACAGAGAGGCATAGAAGAGAGCAGATAGAAAGGCAGCAAAAAGCACAAATTGAACAAGAGCAAAGAAAGCAAAAGGAGTTAGAAGAACAGAGGAAAAGAGAAGAAGAAGAGAAAGCAAAGAAAGAACTGGAAGATAGGCAGAAAAGGGAATTGGAGGAACAGCAGCAAAGAGCACAAGAGGAGCAATAGCGGAAGGCATTGGAGGAACAGAAGAGGATTGAACGGGAGAAAGAACAAAGTAAAGCTCACACAGAACAAAGTGAGCAAATCTCTACTGATCCTGAATTAATTAAAGAATGGAACCAATTCGATTCCATTATAAGTGGTAAGGAAGCCTCCAAAGACTCAAACGCCTCTAAGACTCCCAATACTACTTCTTCTCCGGTTCTAGAAGGAACCAGCGGCCCACCCATGGTACAGAATGTAGAGGTAATCACTCAAGACCCATCCGATCAAATTGATCTTCAGGTGGAGGAAATTCCTCCTCTAGACATTTTCTACAGCCCAAAGCATAGAGCCGTTGTAAGGCGCTCGAGGAAAAGGCAAAGGCTTGATCAACCTTCTATTTTGCCTGAGCAAACAATCACGGGCAATGTGGTCTGGAAGGGAGAATTAGATCCCTCTGAAGATCTGACAAAGCTATCACAATTTGCGGGAGCTTATTCAGTGGCAACTATTGACAAAGCATCCGAAGTAAGTCTTCTTTTGAAGACTAAAGAGCATGAGATATACGCATTACAAGCAGAAGTGATAGAGGCAAGGAATAAGGTAGCGCAGGCAGAGGAACAATTGCTGGCCCAACAACAAGAGAATCATTTGTTAACCCAGCAAATTGAACAACTGAGGATAGACCAAAATGACATTCAGAAAGCAAAAGAATTGTCAGAGGCATTATCCCAGTTGAAGGCATCGAATGAGCTGATGATACAAGCTAAAGACGAGCAAATAATTCAGCTATCAGCTCAGCTTGAAGGTATTAAGAGCGCCCAGAGTATCAATGATTTCAGAGCAGAGGCAACTCGAATAAACAGCGCACTGATATCTCAAATCAGGATCTTATGCCAACAACTTGTTGAAGCTGAATCATTGTGTGAAACATCTACAGCAGTGTGTGAACAAATCGAGAAAGACAGAAGTAAGTTGGATCAGGCTGAAGACGATATAACAGAGTATATTGAATGGCAAGACACTCCAGAAGGGCACGCCGCAAATTTCTCCCGAATCTGTGTAACATACAAGGACATACTCTTCATGGAATGGAACACACAGATGATGAAAGCAGAAAGAGCAGCCTCCAGATGCAAAATGATTGCCAGTAACATGATCAATCTAGTCAATGATACATTGTATCTGGCAAACATGATTTCACAATGCACACCTGGAAACATAACAACGGCAAACATGCTGGAGCACAGGAATTACCCTGATCTGGAGAAACAAGGGCGGTTAATTGTTGGAGTAAATACCTTGACCGCCGATGCATACTGGCTTTTCCTGATTAAACCACATTCTCAAAGGTCGGCTCTTAATTGTCTAATAGATGCTCTCCGATACCTGATTGCCGATATTCAAGATGCCACATATGATGCACAGCTGACTTCACGCCTCAATACTCCACCAGAAGTAGAGCCAATGCTGGCGATATGTCAGCGAAGGAGTAAAGGCAAAGAGACCTCTGACTGAAACATCGCCGCCGACTGCCGAATCACCAAAATGCAAAATGATATTTGTTAATGCCGATTTAGTTTTTTTTCAGTTTTAGATATTTAGATATTTTAGATTAGCATAGTATTTATAGACCCTTTCATTGTTTTGGAAAGGGTCGTAAAATTTTGTAAAAGACTTAAAGGCTGAAGTTTGCACTATTGTGCTTCAGTCTATATTCTTTTTGAAACTCAACCACTGGTTCTTAATTTTACTTGGAAGGCTGTTTTAAGTAAATTGTGCACTATTGTCGTTTGCTTGGAATGCTTTCTGGTCTGAAGGAAGAACCGCGACATAGCGATTAATATATTGGATTGATCAAACAGCTTGCATGGTACTATTATCTGTATCTGTTCTCTTTTCTATTATATGAATTGCTGTGTTATTACTTTTGCTATTGTTGATTACATGTATGCAATATAACAGCAAGTCTGCATTTCATATCACTATTGAATGTTTTGTGATTTGTTATCTCTTTTAATCATGCGTGTAACAATGATATAAATGACTGAGTGCAGTAATTCGCTATTATCGCTCTGCATAACTACTTATGCAGAGCAATCTTAAATGATTTAAACATTTATGCTTATTGTTAGTGTCATCTATATGCCTGCCAGTAAGCCTAAATTATCAAACGTTGTATTCAAACGAATCGATAAGTCCCGGGATTAGCTTATAGTTATTATATTTCTTTTGTAGTTTAGTTATTTATTTATTATCACCTTATATCGTAAATCATTCATCCATCCCGTTTACTTATAATCTTTGGGAAACTGGTCCCATTATCCCCAGTCGGAGCCACTATTCCAAACGGAAAAGGAGCTGCACTAAGTTCCGGACCTGGTGGTTTCCCCGATGTTGTTGCAATGAATTTCGGGGCATCAACAGACCCATAGACAACAGCAACCCAGCTAAAATATCTGAACCCAAGAGAACAGGTAGGACCATGAAAGAAGTCGAAGGCTTCAAAGACTTCATTCAACTTGATCACCCTCAATGAGGGGGATCTCCATGATATTGGTGAGATGGTGAGGGATGTCACCATGGAGGCCCTCCAGCAGTTTGAGGAGCAACACCAGATGGTGTTAGGGGCTCTGTGGATGCGGATACAGGAGTTGCAAGTGCACACTCCACAAGCTAGCACTGTGTCCACCAGCCTCGCAGTAGGCATGTCTGTGGCTGAGGAAATGCTACGTGCCCAAATGACTAACATAATAGCTCTCCCAGATGGTGAACTCATTACAAAAAATGAGGCCGACAGGCATATGGTCAGTAGGTTGAAGGGAATCGGATTAAAAGTGGCTGTGCTCCCTTGGGAGACACTCTATATTTGGTAGGATGGAGTCACTACAGAAGTACGAGCCAGGGAGGGTCACACACTCTAGGTAATAAGTGAGCAGCACATCAACATGGAATAGTTGAGCCTGCAGCATAATGAGGTAGTGGCACAGAACAACCAAAGAGTGTAAGTGGTAGAGGAGGCCTGCCAAATGGTCCTGGAGTTGGGCATCCATGCATAAGAACCAGTGGAGGTGCGCATCCGAAAATTAGCAGCAATGGTGCACAAGAAAAAAGAGGAAATGGTCAGGGTTCAACTAGAGTTGAACCTTTAGCTAGAAAAACTACACTTGAAGGTGCAATTTTCAACTCCGCCAAAGGTTAAGGAACAACATGCCACCGTGATTACCACAACAATAGTGGCAGTCAACACTGCAGTGACGGACTGCACAAAGTTGTTCGAGCAATCATTCGAGGTCCTCACCACCCTGTAGGAGGACCCATACATACAACACCTAGAGACAAAGGTGCATGAGCTACAATACAGATATGATGAAGTAAAAGGGACCGCGCATATGGTTGCCCTTACATAGAGGCTCACCAGGATGCAGCAGGCTAAAGCACTCAAGGAGCGGTTGGATGCTGCTCGGAATAAGGAAGCAGTTTTGAAGGCGCACTTACAGTCGTGGATTGATGAGGCATACTACATTATAGCCTCCATTGAAGCAAAGCTCACGTAGCTACAAGCAATGCAGGAAATGATCCAGGGCAACAATTCAACCACAGCGGTCATTGAACAGTGCACCAAGGAAGTATTGCAGGCAGTTGCTCAGTGCATTCCCAAGCTTGGAGTGATCCAATTAGAGTTGGGAGGCCTTCGTGCAAAGATCTCCACACCAACAGAGTGACTCGAGGGCAAGTCACGATGTTTGTGTTGGGGACCTGTTGGACACAAGATCCCCTAAGGGACGTTTTGGGGCTTAGAGCCTAGATTTTGGTCAAAGATTGTAATTCCGATGTAAATAATCTGCATTTTGTGGGTGCGGAGCGCGTAGTTTGTAAAAGAGTCATAGGGTTTTCTACCCTTAGTATTTTTATTGTAATGTCAGCTGTAGAAATATAACCATGGTCCGTGGACCATGGGATTGTATAAATAGAGAAAGCCTCTAAGTAGTTAAGAGAAGAATTCATAAGAAAATATGAACATATGATGTATGAGAGATAGATCTATGGAGTAAAGTCTTGTTTTTAGGTCATAGAGTAGGAGAAGGCTCTGTAGCTGAGTGTGCAGAGGCCTAGTAGTCCGCAGTTTAGTGTGCAGGGTGAGTTGAGTCTATAACAGTTGGAAGTATTAATAAAGAGAAGTTCCTATCATTTATGTGTATTTATTTCCTATTTTATGTGTCTGTTATCGTGGTTATGAAATTCACTTCTAATACTTATATGATATGAAAATGTGTATAATTCTATTGATTAAGTGAATGCAAGATAGAATATATGTTTACTCGAAGT
The DNA here is from genome assembly GCA_031772625.1 of Pinus tabuliformis. Classification (NCBI taxonomy): domain Eukaryota; kingdom Viridiplantae; phylum Streptophyta; class Pinopsida; order Pinales; family Pinaceae; genus Pinus; species Pinus tabuliformis. The sequence continues at coordinate 387,476,117 of CM062819.1, forward strand.
TAACTAAGATCTGCTAAGAATATAAGTAAGATACGTGGTGTAGTTTGGGGAAATAGTGCAGTTCACTACCTAGCAGCGCGAAAGCATCTCAACCCCTGGTTATGGTTGTGCGAAAGACAATTATAACAGATCTCGAAGGTATTGAAGGTTGGGACAGTGCGCGAAAAGACCTGCACAAAGATAGATCTAATTTGGCTAAATCGACATCTCAGACATCTCAAGGGTGCGGAAACTTGGTTCCAGCATCCCCCCATACTATTTTGGGTGAGACTTCAGTCCATGCTCCACAGGCCGATGTGAAAGGGCCAGTAGTGTAGGGATTTGTTTGGCTAAATAACTTTGAACCTGGGTCAGGATAAGCCAAGAAAGTTTTTCAAATATTAAAGAGACTAACCCTCTTGATATTTTGATCAAGCCCGAAATTGTCGAGAATGTACATATTGGTGCACCTTGCTCTCCCAATGAGATCAAGACCTATAAAGCCCTTTTCTAGGAATTTCGAGACATTTTCGCCTGGCCATATGAAGAAATTCTAGGTATATATATGAAAATTGTTATACATGAAATAAAAACATATCCCTATGCTAAGCCAATTTGATAGTACCTATGTTCGTTCCATCCTAAGAAGTTTACTACCCCCAGCTTATCAACCTGATTACTTCATGTACCTCACTACTGGAGTTGCTATCATCGTTATGATATTAGTCCAAGAGGATGATGTAGGGGATGAACATCCCATTTATTATTTGAGATGAAAACTAAATAATACAAAGATCAAATATACTCATGTTGAAAATTTATCTTTGGCAATTGTCTAATTTGTCCAAAGGTTTCGCCACTATATCTTGCTTTACAAGACTATGGCTCTTTCTGATTCGAACCCCATGACATACATCTTGTCACGACAATTTTTGGGAGGCAAGTATTCTAAATGGATTTTTATCTGCCAAGAGTTTGATTTGGAGTTCATCAAATCCAAATCCAAGAAAACCTTAGTCTTTGTCAAACTAATCTATGACCTTCCCACTTTTGAAACTGAAAAAACTTCTAATCATTCTATTCCCGATGATTTGTTGTTCCTGATAGATTCATCTAACATGTGGTATGGAGACATCATCATATATCTATAGACCCGGAATTTTTAGCCCGATACCTCTCGCTCTTACCAATGATGTATCTGATATCAAGCTAAAAATTATATTAGAATTGGCAACACCCTTTATCATTGTGGTATCAATACGATTTTTTTACGATGCCTCACTCATAAGGAGGCCGAGAAAGCTCTAAAAGAATGCCATGCTAGGGAATGTGGTGGACATATGTTTTTTTATGCCATTGCAGATAATATTTTATATGTTGACTACTTTTGGCCAACTATGTTTCACGATTGTATCCTTGTGGTCCAAAAGTGTCATGCATGCCATATATATGACTGTAAAACCCATGCTCCACCAACTCCTTTACATCCTGTTATTGCCATTAAAAAAATTTCAAAATGGTGCATTTACTTTATGACATGTAACCCTCAGTCGGTTGTGGGGCATGCCAACATCCTTGTGGTTGTATACTCTTTTACCAAGTGGGCCAAGGCGATGCCTACATATAATAACACTAGCGAAATAATTGCTTGGTTTCTCTTTAATCACATAATTTCAAGGTTTGGTGTACTAGGGGATATAGTTACAGACCATGGGAAAAAAATTTCTAATCACATGATATCTAAGATAACTTCCAAGTTGGGCCTTCACCATGAGAGCTCGACTCCCTACTACCCACAAGAGAATGGGAAAGTCAAATAAATCAACAAAGTCTTGAAAATGATGCTTCAGTGCATGACAGGGATCCAAAAATCGAACTCACATATTATCCTTTATGCACCCCTGTAATCATATTGAACCTCTTTTTGAACTACTATTGGATTCACACCATTTCAATTTGTGTATGGCCTGGAAGAAATCCTTCCTATGGAGTGTGAAATTCCATCTCCAAAACGTGTTGTCGAACTCCTCCCTTACACTTCCGTAGAAGAAGAGAGTCTCTTACATTTGACACACTTATATGAAACCTGACACGATGCTACGATGGTCAATGAGGCGTACAAGAAACACATTAATGTGAAATACGATAAGAATGTTAAGCTTTGTTCCTTCTCGGAAGGTGACCTTGTCCTTTTGTATGATCAGGAGTCTGATAATTTAGGGTCTGGGAAGTTTGAGCCAATGCCGCTAGGCCCATACATTGTTAAATGTGTTCTTTCTAAAGGGGCCTACGAGCTCATTGATTTTGATGGAGTTCCATTGGTGCAACCCATAAATGGTTTGTACCTCAAAAATAATATGCTTAGGTCATTTTTTCATAGTTCACAATGTACATACTATCCATAGGTGTGTTGGGTTTGTTTCTAGTGTGTTCCCTTCAAAGTTTCCTACCATATCTATTAATATTTATTTACATTTGTCTTGCAAATGTCGACGTCCCATCAACCATATGTTGGTTATGATGATGGCACTATTCATAGTACTTGGAATCTTTCCTCCACAAAGTGGGCTATATATGCTCCAAGTGGTGAGTTAGTGAGTTTACAATGGACTTGTATTAGTCACACTACCAATAACATCGTTGAGTATAATGCAGTGATTGAGTTATTGTTTGATGTTATTTCTCATGGTGTCCAGCATATAGTTGTCAAACTTGACTCACAACTTGTAGTAGTACACTTGACTAATGTCTATTCATTTATAAGTCCAACTATTCTTCGTATGTTTTTAAGGGTTCACCTTCTAGAAAGACATTTTGATTATATCCAATATCAACACATTCCTATAGTTCTAAACACATTGACAGAGACATTGAAAAGCCATGTTTTCGATAGAAATTTGAGACATATGTAAATTCAATTCAATTCACACCACATATATTGAACAACATAGTAGAACACATGAGAAACATCGATAGGTAAATAGTTGTATATATAAAAAAGTTTGGGTTTACAAAAGATGTGTCTGAGACACATATGGACACACAACCTATCATATCAAAAATACATGTAGTCAAAATATGGCTCTATAGCCTCCTAGTAGACTAATCTTGATGGTGTTCATGGTAATAAACAAGTGCATGATCTACTTGGCACAATAGCTGACTAACAGGTGCTCTGATAGTATGGTTTTTTAGTCTCCTAGGGATCTTATTAACCCTAGTATTTAGTATGACCTAGGTGAATCCCTCAACATGTAACTCAGAATTTATAAGAGTCTCAGCCACATTAAGATATTGTAACACCTCCCATGGCCCTATAGTAACATATACTCAAACTTGTGCCTATTGTGGGTCTCCAACATGCTGAAGATAGGATAAACCCACTGGTCTAATGGGTCTAATGTATGCATGTAAGAATCAATATTTAGACTCGTCTACATAAAATAAAATACCAAAAAACATTTGTAAAACTAAAAACTAAAAAAAAATTCAAAATGATATTGTTCTACCTATGCCATTCCATTGCTTGGCTTCAGGTAGCATGAGCTCTAGATTTCCACGATAGTCCTTCCTGACATATGGATAGTCTTCAAGCATAATGAGCTACATATGTATCCATCAAAAGAAGACAGGTGTGAAACTCATGGAAGACAATCCATCATGTATAGACATGAGGTCTACCCATCGCCTCATCTTTGGAGCTCTACGATCCAAAAGCTTAAGTGAGGTATGTTATGGATGAAGTAATGGAATCTTATCCAAAGTGAATGAGATCAAAATGGAGCCATACCTGAATATTTTCAATGGTCTATATTTTTCTTTGGTGAGTTGTTCCTTCATGTTTTCTAATACCCCCTCGCTCAAGTTGAACATTGTTGTCTCTATTCACTCTAATGTGTATTGCATTTAGGACATATTAGCCAAATGCAAGGTAGCACTACTAGCCAATCTAGAAATGATGAAAAGGATTATCCTATGAGGAAAACCGATCACATCCTTTAACTTGATTTTCCCATATTTTGTTATATGGGATTGAGGTCTATAGTGTGCAACAATATAGTCCTTGACAATCTCTCCTCCCCTTCTCAAGCCAAATAACGAGATAGAATAGAAGGCCCTGGATCTAGTTCTGTCCATCTAGGTTGCGATTTCAAGGTTAATGCATGATTACAAAGCATGATGGCCATGATCATATAGACATTCATCAAAGCATGGGCCCACTCTCTTTCATCACTATACGAGACTTATTGATCATTGTAAATGTAATGTTAGCTTATATCTTGAGCATGGTTATGCCTCCTTGAGTAGAGATGTCATGATAAAAATGTATTTTAAAAATGATGACCTTGACTAATTATTCATGATGTAGACTTATCGCAAAGTAAGGCACTTTAGTCATCAACTATCATTTCATACTTTGTACTTTAGGGGGGAATTTGCTATAGGCAATTTTGTCACATCTGGTCTGTAGGCCTGCAAACTGGATCAATCAACATCTATGAACATGTTGTCATCACCCCCTCACAAATACCTAAGCATGACCTTTATAAAAAGTCTTAGTTTCTAGGATTAATTTCTTAAAATCAATGTTTTTATCCCCAACGCACCCTATCCCTTTAGCCACTTTCGTTCAATGCTAATTTCTCCCTTCTGTACTAGTAGTGGTCAACACTTGTTTCTCCTTTCTATAGGTGTGTTGATTCTAGAAATTTAGGAAAATTAAAAATAATTTTGAAGCTTCCTCTTCTAGAAACTTCTAAGGGTTTTTCAACTATTTACCATGGATAAGAAGCTCGAATCTTATTTAATCCTACCTTGGAGACCTCACCTCTTTTCCCTTGAGCTCATCCTCCCATCATATGTGGATCTCAATCCCATAATGGTAAATCCTAAAATAGCATCCTTCTTCTATAAATATTTTACTTCCATCCATAACATCAAAGTTGGATTTCGAATATTGATTGCTCCATTATGCTACTACCTTGAACCTAAATGATTCATCATCTTTGTGCATTAGGATTGATATTGAGGTGTGCTTTGTGACATGGAAGGACAAGTCAACTTGGGGAGACATCTACAATATCAACTACTATTTATGGTTGTAAACTCTCTTTTATTTCTATTAATACAAGAGTATCTTGTTTTCCTATATTTTTTATGTTATGTTTGAACTCTTGTATTTCAATGCCTTGTTGATTCATTGAATAAAGATGTTAGATTATGCTACTTGGTTATTGTAGATCCTTTGTTTGTTTTAGTCGTGTGTGCAAGTTCTAATTATATCACTTGGAGCTACTATCAGAGATTACAAGCGAGGAGGAGAAGAAAGCTTGCTATAGATTCGAGGTAGGCCTCTTTCCTATTCTCTAATGTCACTACGGAAAGCTCTATGATTTTTATCTTATGTTCTTGTAGACTGGACCACTAGGTCTATGGAATTCACCTTTGTCTCCAATCATAAATTTCGCATAACACTACCTATGGATTTTGAATAGATAACCTTAACATTAAAGAGTGCCTTAAGAATTTGTCCAATCACCATTTTTTTAAAGCTTCATGAACATTGTTTTTTTTCTATTGTACTTATTAAAAATATTTTAATAATTTACTTTTATTTTTTATTAAATTTTAATCATAATTTTTCCTTCATTCCTATTTAATTTTATTTATTTTATAATATCTTAAATATTTAAAAAATAAAAATAATTTACACATATATTAAATTAAGAAATTTATTAAACAAACTCATTAAGGGTGAAAAGTGGAGAAAGAGAAGTAAATGAATTCAATTTCTTTTCAATAAAAATACTCATATTTTTAAAAATCAATTTAACTACTACATAACTTAAATTAAATTATATATATATATATATATATATATATATATATATATATATATATATATATATATATATATATAAATTAAGATGAATTGTCAATTTAAATTAAATTATTTATTTTAAATATGGATTAACTAAGTGCCAAGAGGATCAAATTCTAAGTTAAGATGGAACTAACTTAGAACTCTTAGCATTCTATACTAGGTTTTGTCAACATTTAAATAGGCTTCATCATAACAAATACCATGGAAAAATACCATAGGTTATGGAGTACTATTAGCTTGTAAATCATGGTAGTTTTATAGTTTAATTTAACTCTATAATTTTATAGTTAAAATTATAATTAATAATTCTATTTTTTAATTTTTATAACTTTAATTATCTTGAGATTTGAGTCTCTTGTTTTTTTTTATATTTTGTTAATTTAATTTAATTTTTGACCAGGTCAAAATGTTTACATTGACATTACATTATTTCCATATAGGTTGGAGAGTGCCTTTGGATGTAGCAATTATTTACTATTACTATTTTTAAATTTTAACTAAGATAAACCAGTTGTTGGATATCAACTTAAAATAAACTTAAACCAAACTATTTATTTTTTTAAAATGAAATGGATAGATATTTGTATAATTAAAAAACATAGATTACAAGGCCCTAACCTTTACATATTCCAATCTTCTTTATAGGTTAGAAATTGAGCATGAGGGATTAATCCAAACACTAAATCGAGTTCCCCATGAAACACAAATTTCATTCCTTTTCCAACTAACTTTTTTCCAAAAAACTCCCAATATCCAACAACATTTACATTCGATTATTCACTATTTTGTTTTGATTTAGTTTGACTTCTTCAATATTCAATATCCATATCATTCTTGATAGAGGATAACCATTGGAGATTATAAAGATGAAAGGGTAGGTTTGGAAGCATTACCCAAACTAGCGTTGTTGAGATAGATGTCGCTATCATATCAAGGGGAAACCAAGGTTGCATTAAGAGACTGACATTGCCCCAAAACCATGACCTAGATCACAAATTGACTTCCTCTCCTTAATATTGTTGAAAACAACAATGAAGAAACCTTGATCCATGGGATGAATATTCATATCATTCGTTAAACGAGGTTTCTATGACTCAGAGATCCATTTATGCAGATTCATCAACTGTATCCAAAATCCATTAAACTTGAAAATCAAAACTTGCTCTAAAAAAACTTCTCAGACTTAAAAAATTCTTCATCCAAAGGAAGATTGAGGAACTTCTTGAACCACTGGGAGGCCAGATGTTGAAAAAGTGTAACAAGAAAGGCTCAATTTGACTTTAGACTTAGTCAAATTGAGTAAATCGAATTTCCACATCAGTAGGACAACTTGGAGTCTTAACTAATGTGACATGGATCTTGTCACTTAGTTCGTTCAGTAAATTAGAGTTAGAGGGCTTGGAGTTCAGCTATGCATGTGTGATTGCTAAATTTTAGTAATCTACTTCAGTTATTTTCAGTTGTATTCAGTTAACTGACCTCTAACTATTGACAGAGTCATTTGAAGGTCAGTTGTGTAGCGGGAAAATAGTTTGACACATAGATATGTCAGTTAACTGATCAATCTACTCAAATAGCTAGTGCATGCAAGAAATTTAAGTCCCTTAACTAAAGTGGAGATGGCAGTGCAGTGTAAAACTAGTTGTATACTAGTTTGAGTGTATAGGCATTGCATGAGTTAGGACATCAATCCTTGGGAATTGCACAATAAATTTGGAGGAAATCCCTATTTTTTAGGGGCTAATTTCCTCAGGGTTTGCGGAAGGAAATAGGAGGCTTGGTGAGAAAATAATTAGCTAAGTGTTGGTAATATTTTTTCATGAGAGGATAGAACAATTATTCTTTTGCAGGTTGAGCTTAGAGTTCGAGCTAGCAATTGTAATAGTTTCTTTGTTCAAATGATTAATGTAAAGAGGCTTTAGGGGTTTTTACCAGTTGTTTTCCCCTAGAAATCACTGTGTATTTTTGGTTTTGATTATTGCATGTCTATGCATGTTGTTCTAAATTGTGATTTCCATTCTGCAGATTAGTAGAGTACAATTGTGTTCTTTTTTTCTTTTTTCAGTTTGAAATAATATTGATAAGTTACAATTTCTGTCAAATTTATACATGGTATTAGAGCCCTAAAATCACATTAGAATTAGTATTTCGAACTTGTCTCTCAGGAATTTTTATTTGGCAACTTCTTTGGAACATTTATTTTGTGGGATCGACAAAATGTCTTTCAACGGACTGAGATTGGAGTATTCCCTTGAGGGTAGATCAAATTTTATTCCCTAGAATGATTGAATGGAAGTAGTGCTCGATGACAATGGTGTGTTAGAATATGTTAAAACTCACATTACAAAACCCCAACAATCTGATGCACAAAAATTAGCTCAATTTAAGAAAGATATTGCAAAGGCCAGGAGAGTTCTTCTAGAAGGTGCAAGGGACCATGTAGTCCCAAATATCCATGACAAAGAGACACCATTTTCCATGTGGAAGAAACTGACTTAGATATTCGAAAATAGTAGTTAGGTCCATAGAAAATTGGCCCTGAAAGACAAAATTCGAAACATAAGAATGTAGAAGAATGATACTATTCCACAATATATTTCCAGGTGTTACGGGAATAAGTACCCTAGGGCTTTCGGTTAGAACCCCGACATGGAAAGAGTAATCTACATCAAGAAACATGCATACATCTCAGGAAACATGCTTAAATAAACAAACTATGTAAGGATGAACATACCTAGATGTCCTTCATTTGGGTAGTCCCAACAAGGTTCAGACCCTCTACAACTCCTGGTGATCTTCAAATCTGAAAATTAACCAATCCGAACATACATAGCAACATATCGATAAAGCATTTTAATGAAATCGACTTTATATCATATAAGCAAATGGTTAGTTATACATCAAAATAATCATTCATACATGAATTACAACAACATCTGACGCATAAACAAGGTTAATCTCAAGAACAAGATAATGTTTCTTTTTATTGTAGAAAGCTATAATAAACATGGAAACAGTTCATCTAAGTCTTCTTCTTCTGGATCCAAGCGGAACCGTCCTCCAGATCCGTCCAGTCCCAGTCTTCAATAGCCTCCTTCCATAACCAATACCATGATATCTCAAGCAAGTGGGAGAATATCAACACTCAAGGGAACAAGGGTTTCCTGAACTTGGGGAAGTGTTTGAAGCACAGGGATACTTCAGACTTGGTCAAGGGATAATCTCAGTATAGAAATTCTATATCTTCTCTCCTCCTTAAGGCCTTCCCATAGAATTCTATTTATACTTCTCCCAATTAGTTTTTTAGTTGGGAAACAGTTGGGCCACGGGCACTAGGAGGTAATCAACAGGTAAAATCCATGAACTATGCCCATAGTTAAGGAAATTTAATTTTTTTAAGTGTTTTAACACATATACGCGGTTTGGGTATTAACTAACCCATGTGTACATGCTTTTATCATAGGAAAAAGTAACATACAAGAAGTAAAACATTTTTTTTTTAATATTTGGACCAAGTCTGGAAGGAGGGGTTGCCCTGGGCCATAAACCAAGCATCACAAATACCAAGGGTGATATTTGGAGCTATAACACCAGGTTTTCTCAAGTTCATAATGATCTTGGATGGGTGGGGGTGAATGTTGTAGAAGATGATATGGTGGTCATAGCTCTTCAACATCTTGGCACAACTACGAGGACTCTCTGAATGGAAGGAAAAATTACCGAATTGAGAAAGGTTGTGGTCATATTTGGTTCAAGAAGAGTTCAAAAGAAATAATAGAGATGGAACATCATCTAAAGTAGATGAAGAAGAGAATTCTTCTTTGGTTGGAAAGGGGAAGAAGGGGAAGGGGAAGAAGACCCAGAGAAAACCCTAATACAGTGAAAATAATGGAAAGAACAAATATTAGAGAAATATAAAATTATTCCACTGCAATGAGATCAAGAATTACATAAAAAAAAAAAATGTTCACACAAGAAGTCTACGAAGAAGTATTCAGGAGGAGAAACAAGTGAAGAAATGGATTCATAATTTGAATTAGACTTCACCCTAATAGCATGCATGGAAAACACTATTATGCGGAGTGTGTGGTATCTTGATTCATGTGCCTCATTCCACATGACAGGGTGCAAGGAATTTTTCAGTATCCTGGAGGAGAAGAACCTCCAGATGCATATCAGAATTAGGGATGATGGGAGGTACAATGTTGCAAGAATTGGTATTATCACTTTAAGAGGGATAAATCCTCTCCTCTTCTCCTCAAATATGTTATTTTTATACTTGGAATGAAGAAGAACCTGGTCCCTGTAGCTTTATTGCAAGATCGTGGCTATGATGTTATTTTCAATAAAGGGAAATACTGTATGAGACACATAGCTATTAGCAAAGTGAATCAAATCAGGGTTTGTGTCAAGAACCTATACAAAATTGACGTGGGAGATTGCACTGCATTGAGTGGTAAGGCTGAAAAGTGTAGATTCGAGATGTTGGAGAACTTTGGCATAGGATTTTGGGTCATCTACACCATCGTTTCTTAAAAATCATGCAGAAAATTCCCATCGTTCTCCCTAAAGGATCCCTTGACCCGCAAGATGTCTACAAGGATTTCACATTGGGGAAATATGTCAAATCCACTTTCAATGGCTAAGATAGAAGAGAAGATGCAATATTGGAGTGAGCCCACTCTAATGTTTGTGGACCCTTTTCTAAATCCTCCGCAACAAAACATTAGTACTATGTTACTTTTATTGATGTTTTATCTAGAAAAATTAGATCTTATTCATGTGGAAGGAGGATGATTTTTTCTCAAAATTTATGTAATTAAAGGCATTAGTTGAAAAGGAGATTGGAAAGAAGGTGAAGGCTCTTAGAAGCAACAATGGAGGTGATTTTTTTTGCATGCCTTCAAGGATTTTTGTGTGAAAGAAGGTATTCGAAGTGAAATGATAGCACCCCATCACCCACAATAGAATGGGGTAGCTAAAAGGAAGAACATAAGCATAGTGGGAGTAGTAAGGGCCATGTTGCATGATCAGGGGCTCGCATTGCATCTATATAGAAGGATTTAATGGAACAATCTACTTGCAAATGAAGAGTTCTCATAGAATACTTGGTATGATCACACTAGAGGAAAATTTCTCTTAGAGAAATCCTTATGTGTCTCATTTAAGAATTTTTGGAGCTTCAATTTATTGTCGCATCTCCAAGGATTCAAGGAAGAAACTTGAGCCTACAACTGAGTTGGGAATTTTCTTAGGATACACTGAAACTCCACACAATTACCAAGTGTATTTTCCTTCACAAAGGATGATAGTGGTGATGACAGATGTCAAGTTCAATGAGGATAAGGCTATGAGATGCTCTATGGAATGAGAGATGAGTATCCCATAGGAGAAGGACCTTATAGCTCCAAAGGAGGAGCCTCGAGATGAGATTCAGGAGTTTGTGGAGCAACCACATGCATTGGAATAGACAGTAGGCCGAGTGGAGGCACCCACTCAACCAAAATCTTCTAGAGAGGGGGGAAAGAGAACCAGAGAAGTTGATAGCTTGTTGCAGGATGCGAGGGATAATGTGGGATCCCCTACATCACAGTGCAAGAAGAGGATGTCACCTGATAGGTACATTGGTTACATGGCTCTCATGATAGATCTCATTGAGACAAAACCTTCTTCATTTGAGAACATAGTTTCTCAACCTGTTTGGGTTGATGCCATGGTGGAAGAATACAAATACATCATCAATAATAGTGTATGGGAGGTGGGGCCAACACCAAAAGGGAAATCAATGGTTGGTTCTAGATGGATGTACAAATTGATGCATGCAGCTAATAGGAGCATCGAGAAGGACAAGGCCATATTTGTGGCCAAATGATTCTCTCATATAGAGGGAGTGGACTATGAGGAAACGTTTTCACTAGTTACAAGATATTCCTTGATTAGATCCATTCTAGAATTGGATGCGCATATGGGGTGGAAAATCCACTAGATGGAAGTGAAGCCCACCTTTCTCAATAGTGTTGTTGAGGAAAAAAATTACATAGAGCATCCAGAAGGATTTGATACATATAATTGGGAATCACATGTGTGCAAACTCAAGAGAGAATTTTATGGTCTCAAATAGGTGCCCCAAGGATGGTACACTTAGATCAACAATTATCTCAGTGGATTAGGCTTCACCAAAAGTGAAGTAGATGCAAACCTCTATCACATTTTGGTAGATGGTAAGTTGCTCATTCGTGTTTTGTATGTTGATGAGTTAATATTGATAGGTGATGAGAAACTTATCCACTCTTTCAAAGATGATCTTGAAAGGGAATTTGAGATGAAATACATGGGATTCATGCATTACTTCCTTGTGCTATAATTATGGCAAGGTGATGGTTAATTGTTTGTCTCAGGGGTAGTATGCCTATGAAATACTTCAAAGGTTTCACTTGGATAATTTTAAGCCCATGGACACACCTCTACCTCTAAAATGGAGGAAAGAGAATTCCACTGCAGGTGAAGAGGTTAATGCTATGATTTACAAGAAGCTTCTGGATTCTTTGATGTATCTTGTGAACACAAGATCCAACATGTGCTATGTAGTGAACCCACTAAGTCAAGCTATGGCGAGGCCTACCAAGTTGTATTGGAAGGTAGTCAAGCATGTGCTACGGTACCTCAGAGGCACTACAATGTATGGATTATAGTACATGAGGATAGAGGGAGTGAATCTCCAAGGCTTCACTGATGTAGATTAGGAAGGAGTCCATCAGATAGGAAAAGTACTTCAAGTCCTATATTCATTGTTGGGCCCGCAATTATTTTTTGGTACACCATGAAGCATAGGTTTGTGGCAATCGGCTCAGCAAAGGCTAAATACATGGTTGCAAGTCAAACAAAATGTGAGGCCATATGGATGAGGAAAATACTTGTGGGTATTTCCAGTCAACAGATGGATTCAACAATGATATATTGTAATAAAATTGATTTGTATTAAGTTCTCTGAGAATCCTTTATTTTATGATAGGTCTAAGCACATTAATATTCAATATCATCATTTGTGGGACTCTGTGCACAAGAGAATTATGTTGCTACCTTACATTCCAACTAAGGAGCAAGATGTAAGCATCTTGACAAAGGAATTATCAAGATGTAAATTTAAATTCCATAGGTGAAAATTAGGGGTGGTGAAAAATCCATTTCTTGCAAAGAGGGAGTGTTGTAAAAATGTAGCAAGAAAGGCTCGATTTGATTTTAGCCTTAGTTAAACTGAGTAAATCAAATTTCCACATCAGCACGACAAATTGGAGTCAGTTAACTAGTATGACATGGATATTGTCACTCAGTTAGATCACTAAATTAAAGTTAGAGGCTTGGAGTTCAATTATGCAGGTATGATTTGTAAATTTTAGTAATCAAGTTCAGTTGTATTCAGTTAACTGGACTTTAACTATTGATAGAGTCAATTGAAGGTCAATGGTGTAGTGGGACAATAGTCTAACTCAAAGATATCTCGGTTGAATAATCAATCAACTCAAAATAGCTAGTGCATGCAAGGAATTTGAGCTCCTCAACTGAAGTGGAGATGAGAAGGCAATATAACATGAGTTTATAGTAGGTTGAATGTACAGGTGTTGCATGAGTCATGAGATCAATCCTTGGGATTTGTGCAATCAATTTGGAGGAAATTATTATTTTTAACGGCTAATTTCCTCAAGGTTTGCATAGAGAAATATGAGGCTTGGTGAGTAAATAATTGGCTAAGTGTTGGCCAAAGATTTTCATTAAGAAAAGAGAAAAATTATTCTTCTCTAGGTTGAGCTCGAAGTTGGAGCTAGCAATTGTAATAGTTTATTTATTCAACTGATTAATGCAAAGAGGCTTGATGTTATGCTCTTAACCTGCAAGACGATACCAGAATACCAAATATGAGAAGAAATATACCCAGAACATAGAAAAATGAGAAATAACAGCAAGTATTTTATTATTCTGAAAGCAATGTTCACTTGCCTCTTCGAGGGGGCAAGCTCCAATAGAGCTGAGCTCAATTACAAAATAAGACATGATGCTCCTCGAGGGGAGTCTCTTTTATTTCTATAGGATTCATACATGCAATACCATGGGGAAATTCCATGGTTCTTATTAATACCTTCTATCTAATACCATAACCCATTTGCAACTAGCTATGGTCCCTTCATTAAATGCATGTTAACCACTTACAATTATTAATATGGGCTTTATTGACTCTTTACTTAACTATAACTATGACTTTATCCTATTACATAAATAATGGGGTTAGGGTTGGACCCTAACATGCCCTCCCCCATAAGAATAGCCTTGTCCTCAAGGCTGAAGCTGTGGAAACCGTTGAAGGATCGTAGTTGGTTCCTAGGTTGCATATTCCGGAGAGGTGTCTTTCCACTTGACGAGGGCTTCCTTGATCATGCGGCCATGCAGGCGCCATTCTCGTGTGTCAAGAACCTGTTCATGTTGGAGCTAGATTGACCCTTCTTCATCCACTTCAGGTAGACTAGCTTGAATTCTGCAATGGTTCCCAATCACTTTCTTGAGGCATGAGACATGAAAGAATGGATGGATTTTTGTAGTGGGTGGCAAAGCTAGCTTCTAGGTGACTTCTCCAATGCGTTGAAGTACTTGATACGGTCCATAGAATTTTGGAGATAATTTATGACAACCCTTGTCTTTGAGTGATGCTTGCTTATATGGTTGCAACCTCAAAAATACCTGATCCCATTCTTGAAATTGGCGTTCTGAGAAATGTTGATCTGCATGTTGCTTCATGCGGTTTTCAGCTTGATGAAGATTCTCTCTAAGGTGGGCTAGCATGGTTATGAGGTTTTGTAGAATTTGATCCACTGCATGTACCTTCGAGCATCCCTTGATATAAGAAGTAGTGGAAGGAGGGAGTTGACCATAAATTGCTTCATATGGATTCATTTTGGTGGTGGCATGATAGTTGGTGTTATAACACCATTCGTCTAGAGGTAACCACTGTACCCAGAGACATTTCTTTTCTAAAATGAAACACCTAAGGTAGGTCTCCAGACATTTGTTGACTGCTTCAATTTGACCATCAGTTTGTGGATGATAGGAAGTACTGAGTTGTAGTTGGGTACCTTGTAGCCAGAAGAGTTCCTTCCAAAAGTTATTAGTGAAGATCAGGTCATGATCAAACATAATGGAATTGGGCATGCCATGCAATTTGAAGATCTGATCCATGAAAGATTGAGCGACCAAGTCGGTGTAAAAGGGTGGGGTAGGGCGCAAAAATGAGCATACTTAGAAAGTCTGTCCACAACCACCATGATGACTGACTTGTTTCCTGACTTTGGAAGACCTGTAATGAAATCCATAGAAACCTCCATCTAGATTGAGGCCAGGATGGGAAATGGCTGTAATGTGCCTGGGGATTTGACTATTTCTCCTTTGTGGCGCTGACAGACATCGCATTCAGCTACAAAAGTAAGAATTTCCTTTTTCATGCCTATCCAAAAAAATGATCTTCGAGTGCGAGCATACATCTTCTGAAAGCCTGAATGTCCTGTAGTGGGAGATGAGTGTAACTCTACCAAAATGTGGCTTTTGAGGGTGGATGTTGGTGATATTATGACTCTGTCCTTGTAGCGAAGAATCTCATCCTACCACGAGTAGCCCGCTGTGGAATTTGGATCCGCCTACAATTGATTAATGAGTTGGGAGAGTGAGGGATGTGAAAACCATTCCTTGCGAGCCTCTTCAATCCATTCTGGAATGGGAAGGGATTGCGATCAAGGTACTTTCCTCCTCAAATTGGTGAGATAATGCATCTGCTACAATATTTTTGTGCCCTTTCTTGTAAATTATCTCCTAATCATATCCCAGCATTTTGGCGAGCCATTTATTTTGTTGTGGCGATGATAGGTGTTGCTCCAAAAAGGATTTAAGACTTTGATGGTCTGTGCAGATTTGGAAACGTCACCCAATAAGTATGGTTGCCAGCCATCATCTCCTTCCCATAGGTAGATCATCCCAGATTCTTCCCACTTAGTTGTTGGCTAGTGAAGGCCAAGGGTCGATCTTCCTCCATTAAGATCGCCCTAATACCCGTACTAGAAGCATCACATCCAATCACAAAAGATTTGGTGAAGTCGGGTAGTGCTAAGACTAGAGTGGAACACATGGCATGTTTGAGAGCTATAAAGGCATAATGTGCTTCATCATTCCAGAGGAATGAAATTTTCTTGAGGATTTGAGTGAGGGGCCTAGCAATCCGACCATAATTGTGGAAAAATTTGCGATAGTAGCCTGTGAGACCCAAAAATCCTCTCAAGATCTTCAAGGTCTTTGGTTGAGGCCAATCCTGCATTGCCTGGATCTTTTTGGGGTCCACCCTGACACCTTCATGCCCCACAATGTGGCCCAAATACTCAACTTCTTCCATGCCAAAAGAGAACTTGGACATCTTGACAAATAATTTATGCTCGCGGAGAAGTTGCAAGAGGAGATCTACATGCTGAAGATGTGTGGCCCAGGTGCGACTATAGATGAGGATGTCATCAAAGAAAATAAGGAAAAATTTTATGAGATATGGTTTGAGCAGGTGGTTCATAAGGCTCTGAAAAGTGGATGGGGCATTACAAAGACCAAATGGCATGACCAGGAACTCATAATGGCCTTCATGAGTTCGGAAAGCAGTCTTTGGAATGTCTACTTCTTTCATGCGAATTTGGTGATAGCCTGAGCGAAATTCGAGCTTAGTAAAGAAT
Source organism: Pinus tabuliformis (assembly GCA_031772625.1). NCBI lineage: Eukaryota > Viridiplantae > Streptophyta > Pinopsida > Pinales > Pinaceae > Pinus > Pinus tabuliformis. Next base: position 387,492,731 of record CM062819.1, read on the forward strand.
TGAGCCCCATTTACCTCATCCAACAAATCATCGACAACCGGGATGGAAAATTTATCTTTTGACCAATAACTTATTGAGGGCCCTAAATTCTAGACACATACGCCATTCCCTATCTTTCTTGAGCACCATGACCATCAGCAATGAATAAGGACTAATGCTAGGACGAATGACACCTGCTTCCAAGAGTTCCTTGATGATTTTTTCAATTTCATTCTTTTGGGCGAATAGATATCTATATGGGCACACATTTGGTGGTTGGGCCCTTGGTACCAAAGTAATGCTATGATCATGTTCCCCTCTTGAGGGTGGAAGCTCATGAGGCTTGTTAAATATTGGTAGATGGTTGTTTAAGATCTGTTGCATCTCAAAATGAATATGAAGAGAATTGGATTCGAAGGCTTGGATGGCATTAAATTGGGTTATAGATCCATGTTGGCCCTTTTTTAACAATTTTTCCATCCGATGTGAATTTATGATAGAGGAATCTCCCACCTGGAGTCCGCAGAGGGTATGTGTGTGGTTGTTCTGCTTAAAGCTCATATATAACTCCTGGAAATCCATTGTGATTGGGCCAAGTGTGCGAAGCCATTCAACACCTAAGACAATGTCGCACCCTCACATGTGTATGGAAAAAAGTGGGTCTTTAGCTGATAATCCCCCATTTGAAGTTTGACATTTTCACATCGGCCTTCGCATTTCATTGTCCCCCCATCAGCAATTTGGACCTAGAAGTTAGAAACTGCTTGGACAAAACAATGCATTGCTTCCACGACTCTTTGATGGATAAATTTATGTGTACTACCATTATCAATGAAGACTACTACTGGGCGATGCTTAATAAAACCTATGATTTTGAGAGTTTAGGGAAAATAAATCCCTGCCAAAGCATGCAGCGAGATAACTGGTTCTTCAGGTACATTTTCCTGCTGGTTGTCCTATTCTTCCTCCTCTAGTTCCTCAAGTGGTGGGGCTTCCTCTGATGAACTGTGATCAATAGCATAAATTCGAAAGAATTTTGTCCCCTTGCATTTATGCTCGGGTGAGTATTTCTCATCACAATAGTAACAAAATCCTTGCTTTCTTCTTTTCGCCATTTCTGCTGGTGACACCTTTTGAACCTTGAGTGTTTGGGTAGTGCTTTAAGCCTAGGTGGGGTGACCCTTGGCTATGAAATTTGGGGGATTGGTTTGCGCCGCTAATGCATGTTCTACTTCACGAGCTATCCTGCAAGCATGCAGCCATGAGATAGGGTGTTGCAGCCAGACGTGGGCTTGTATGGCTTCTTTGAGACCAGTGACAAAAAATTCCACGTAGAACTCATTATGTAGACCTCCTGTGTGGAAAGCTAAGAATTCAAAGGTTGTAATATATTCGTTCGTTGTTCCTGTCTATTAGACCTTAGTGAGACAACCCAAAAAATTAGATTCATGGTCAAAGTGATCTGCAAGAGATTTTTTGAATTTCTGCCAAGTCAAGGGCCTTCCATAGCAACGTTGATGCCATTGCAACCATTGCCATCTTTCATTGCCCAAGTACATGCTACCCACACTAAGCTAAGTCACATAATCCATGATGTGATTCAGTGTGAAATATTGCTCCATTTGTGCTATCCATGTGGTCGGGTGAGAGCCATCAAATTTATACATGTCCAGCTTGGGTGGTCACGGTTGGGATTATTGGTGGGTGCCAAAGAGGTGAAGAGACTAGCTAGACTCGCCCTTAATGTTTCCATTACCAATAAATTCCTCTGCACGTTCCTTCATCTTGCCCTTTGAGAGTGTTTCATTTAAGTTCTTCAGCTGCAATAGTACATCTTTCAATTGTGATTCAAGGTTGTCAATCCTCTCATTGGCCATAGCTTGAGCTCTAGTTTGTACCATGCACCGATCCGATGTACTTGAAATTTGGGACCGCCCGAAATTTTTGGCACTAACAAATGAATGGTACCACCTTGCTCAGCTCATCGACCTGATTCTTATGGGTTAAGTCTCCAATAAGCATCCCTGGGCGTCTTAGACTTTTTTCTATTTTTACTTCGAACAGAGTTTTACTCCTTGCTTAGGAATACTGCGAATCCCAGAAAATTCAATGCTTCCCAAAGTCCTGCTAAAATCACGCCCAGGTATAGGAACCCAGACAATTAGTCAAATATGAATGGTGGATCTAATTGTTGCAACGGCTACAGAGCCAAAACTAGTAGATCTGGATGGCGGATCTGATGGATCTGATAGATCTGAATGGGGGAATTGATTACTGCTGTTGTGACAAAACCCCACTTGCAAGATCTAATCTGGCAATGATGATGCGTGATCTAGAGATAGAGAAGGGAACTATGGTCTCTAGGAGTGTCAGGTGCTACAGATCGCAATATACATAAGGGTCTAACAGTAGTACTCAGCCCAATCTTTCAGGGCACTAACCAAGGAGGATCAACCGTACCCTTAGCCATATAACTCGACTACCCTATCATACACGCGAGTAATCTCCCCGAGCGTTGTTCTTGGTGTACTGTAGCAGCAAGATGGTCGATGGTCTATCTATGGCGAGGTTTTGAGGGAGCTAGGGGGTTTTCAATATACCAAGAGGGTACTTGGAAGATAATCCATGCGCGGTTCTATCTAATGTGCTACTACTCAAAAGGGTACCCACAGGGGTTACAAGAGAGTCCAACAAGCGTGACCACCTCTTGTATTTCCTACGTGCATGCCTCCCCAAATCCGTAGGTTTATGCACTTAGCGACAGATCCCATGGCTTAAAGACATTGGAACACGTCTCTAGCCAAAAAAAAATCGCTAAAATTGGAGATCCCACCGGCCCTGGAAAGCGCTCTGATACCACTTGTTATGCTCTTAACCTGCAAGACGATACCAGAATACTACATATGCAAAGAAATATACCCAGAACATAGAACAATGATAAATAACAGTAAGTATTTTATTATTCAGAGAGCAACATTCACTTGCCTCTTCGAGGGGGAAACCTCCAATAGAGCTAAGCTCAATTACAAAATAAGACACGATGCTCCTTTAGGGGAGTCTCTATCCTTTATATGGGATTCATGCATGAAATTCCATGGGGCAATACCATGGTTCTTATTAATACCATCTATCTAATACCATGGCCCATTTGCAACTAGATGTGGTCCCTTCATTAAATGTGGGTTAACCACTTACAATTATTAATATGGGCTTTATTGACTCTTTACTTAACTATAACTATGACTCGATCCTATTACATAAATAAGGGGGTTAGGGTTGGACCCTAACACTTGAGGGGTTTTTCCTACTTCGGTTCCAATAGAAATCATTGTGTACTTAAGGTTTTTCTTATTGCATGTCTATGCATGTTGCTCTAAATTGTGATTTCTATTTCGCAGATCAGTATAGTAGAATTGTGTGTCTTGTTTTTCAATTTGAAATCTTGAGCAGTTGCAATTTATATCAAATTTTTGCACCATATCTATATTTAAAAATGGAACTATATGAAACCGAAGAAGAGATTGATTGTTCTGCATCCATTCCTGCAAAAGATATTGTCTTTATCATTGCATCACTAAGATTCACCATTGAGCATATTATCACAAATATTTGCAAAGAAACCCACTTGATCTAAGGATATATCCACCAACTAAGACAAAACCCGACCGCAAGGGTTTTCAAAGCTTTGTCCATCTCCTTGGCTCTATGTTTAATCTCAAATAAACTAATTTTTATTAATAAATTGATCAATCTAATATTATTATTAAGTTACTCAACTTAAATTATTTATATTTATCTTAACGTAATTAAATTATTAAAAAATATCAAAAATAATTTTACCCTTGTATAAAAATGCTTCCTATATATTTTAAACTAATTTAGCTACTACCTCAACTTAAACTAAATTATTATAAGTTTGCAATAGCTTTAAAAGACATTGTTTTATGGACTTGTTTTATATATATATATGTATATATATATATGTATATGTATATGTATATGTATATATATATATATATATATATATATATATATATATATATATATATATATATATATATATATATATATATATATATATATATATATATATATATATAGTTATTGATCCTTCAATTTTTTTGCACAGAGGTGCTATATAGCCCAGTATAATGTCGATGTGTAGGCGTTAGATATGAGATATGAAATGCTTTTTTAAATTCAATTTGTTCTATATTGTAATTTTGTTTTTTATTATTAAAATTATGAATGATTTTTTAGATAAAAGAAAATATAATATAACATATCACATTAAAATACATAACACATAAATATTACTTATAAATTAACATCCATTTTACCATATAAATTAAAATAATGATTCCATGGCCATCTTTAAATTTAATTAATAAGCATATAAAATTTTGATATTTACAATTTAACAAGATTTGTAATCATTAATATTTACCATGTATATTATTAACTTCTAAATAGGTTTTTTTGCAATACCATGGGCCATACCCAGAGAGGGAGGGAGAGAGGGAGGGGCGGGAAGAAAATCATAATACCATGGGATAGTACTGTGGTTTATCGATACCATGGGCCATCTAGGCTTTTACTTATTTTGTTACAATACCATGGGCCAATACCATAGATTATCAATACCACATGCCCAAAAACCATAAATTATTTCAAACTTAAAATATTTTACAAATACTTTATTTTATTTTAATTCATAACATTTTTTAATTAAATCTAAAAGAAAAAAGGTTATAATTACTTTTGAGGTATATCTAAACCCTCCATCCTCGTGACTACTAAAAGCATTCCCATAGAGATTAAAGCGATGTTTTAATAAATTAAAAATGAGAATACTTTTATATATATGTATGTGAAATATATATAATATAAATAATATTATAAAGAAGAGAGAGAGGAGGGGGAAGGGGAGGAGAGACGGAGGGAGGGAAGAATAGAGACATTGAGAGAGAGAGAGGGAGTGACAAGGGAGAGATGAATCTGGAATGAGGGAAGAGAGAAAAAAGGATAGGATGGAGATAGGGAAAGAAGGGGAAGAGAGAGACATGGAGACATAGATATAGAGGGGGAAGAGAGGGGGAGAAAGATAAGGACAGAGGGAGGGAGATATCGATAGAGTTGGAGGGTGGAGTGTGTGTGTGTGTGTGAGTGCATGTGATGGGAGGGAGAGACAGAGAGATGTGGGACAGAAAGGGAGATAGAGGAAGGAAGAGACCAAGGACTTGAGAGAGAGGATAAAGAGTGGGGAGAGAGATGGAGTTGGAAGGGGAAGAAAGACATAGAGAGAGAAAGGTTCAGAGGGATAGGGAGTGACAAGGGAGATATGGAGAGAGAGTGAGGGATAAAGGAGAGAAATAGAGAAGTGATAGAGAGATAGAGAAGGAGAGAGAAAGAGAGGGATACGAGGGGGACACACACACTCACACACACACAGGGAGAGAGAAGGGGAAAGAGAGATGGATATGAAGAGGGAAGGAGAGAGATATATGGAGAGGGGAGAGAGGGAAAAACAGAGGGGCAAAGAGAGAGAGGGAGGAAGAGAGATAACTATTGAGATAGAAGTGTAAGAGAGGGAGAGGGTGGGGGAAGGGGAGGGGGGAGGGAGAGATATAGAGGTAGTTATGGAGAGAGAGAGAGTGTATGTTTGGGGGATGAGATAAAGAGGCAATGGGAGATATAGATATATATAGAGGAGTCAGATATAGAGAGAGAGAGAGAGACAAGGGGAGGAGATAGAGAGGGAGAGGAAGAGAGAGAGATAGATAGATAGATAGATATGGAGAGAGAGAGTGTGTGTGTGTATTTTTGAGCTGATATAGAGAGATAAAGAAGGGGATATAGGGAGATAGAGATATACATGGAGGGGGCAAAAGGGAAGAAGAGAAAGACAAAGAGTAGGGAGGAAGAGAGATAGATATGGATACAAAGAGAGAGACAAAGCATGAAATGTTCTTATGATCTAGGTGGATATTGGTGGACCCCTGCCTATTCCACTTAGACCCTAATTTGGTTTCATTAGTTTTGATTATAGAAACATTTACTATTTCTAGTAATTTTTTGGGTCTTAACCTTCTGGAGTTGTTTTTCCCCCTAAATGGTGTTTTTTTAGGTCTATCGTAGGCTCATGGCCATAGGTATTGGCTTTCTATAAATCTTGTATTACTCGGTGAGATATTTCTAACAAGGTACCGTACACACTAAATGGAGATCATATGGCCCACAAAATCTTTATGTTCCATCTCCTACGGTTAGGTTTTTGTTTGTTTAGGGTTTCCTTTTGTTGTTAAATAATAAAAAGGCCCTTGAGCCTCATTGTAACATAGTTCATAGGCATGTAGCTGACACATCTCTTCTTAGAGATAAGCTTCCATCACCCGAGATAGTTTATTTCCATTTTGTATGTAAGCATACTTCAGTTCTTTGATGTTAATGAAATGAAGTTTTATTTATGTTGCATCTTCATGTTTATGTTTATAGCAGTGTTCTATTGTGTTCCTACATAATTTCGAATCAATGGTATCAGATAAATCTTATATTTCTCTATTTTTCATTGCATGTCCCCAATGAAGTCTAGGTATAAGGACTTAGGGCTCGAACTGGTTGAACCTTTGCAAGACCAACCTTGTAAACCTTGATGGACTCCTAGGGAACAAGAAAAGAAAGATGAGGGAGTAGAACATCCTTTCAAAATATTTCTCAAATAAGCTCTCGAGCAATAAAGGAAAGAGATGATGGGCAACCTTTCCCAGATCCTTTAGTGGGTATCCATAGGCAACACTTCTTCATCCAACAGCCACTTTGGAGGCATCACACCCTTTAAGGTACAAGTCAACTTTGACATTCCCATATTTGAAGGAAAGATAGATGAAAACACTATAGATATATGGTTAAATATGTTGGAAGGATATTTTTCAGTTAATGGTTTTTCCAATCAGGAAAATATTAATTTTTCACACCTAAAAGTCACCCCCCATGTCAAGGATTGGTGGGAAATCTACTGTGAATAAAAAGATGAAGGAGAACCCTCACTATTTTCAGTGGAACCCACTTAGAATTCTTTCTAAGATGCCATCAAAGAACAATATTACACTATCAGGAGATATGAAGATAAATACATAAAGTGGACCATGTTGCGATAGGGAAGGGACTGAGACGTGCTAGAGTTCATGAATATTTTTCATACCCTTCGCACAAAGTTGGGTATCAATAACTACAAGTGGAATTTGTGACTCAAGTGCCGTAGTTGTCTACACAAGGACATCCAAGATGATATGGAGTTCCTGGACGTCTTCTCACTTGGTGCCACCTATTCATATGTTGTCAAGATTGAGCAGAAATGTAAACAAAAGAAGTGAGACTTTGGGTCTATGAATCCGAAGCAAGGGAAAGATTCCCCCAAACTGTAGAACAAAGGACAAAGCTAAGGTGAGTGACCCAAGACAACTCGACAAAGATGAAAAAAAATAACAACAATATGAAGACAAATAAGGACACAAGAAAATAGTGTGAGTTCCATAAGAGCGCCACTCACAACATAAGTGAGTGACGAGCTAAGCAATCACTCATGGCCGAGAAGAAGGCTTACGAATCAGATGCATGTTCTAACTTTGAGTCAGAACATGACAAGAGGAATGATAAAGGGAATCATATTATTGATGCAGAGCCTAGTGCCACCATTTCCACCACCAAGATCCATAATATTGAGCCTAAAGATCTAGAGGAGGGGGAGAGTTTCTTCCACTCACAGATGTGGGTGAAGGGTTCTCTACTACAATTCAACGTCAACAACAGGACCTAAAATTGATCCGAATGGAAAGTGGCATCTACCCATGGTATTCATCCACCCATGGTATCTACCGATGTTATTGTGAGTGGCATCCACCCATGGTATTGTAAGTGACATCTACCCAATGTGGTATTCATTCACCCATGGTATTTACCCACCCATGGTATTGCAACTAAAATTATACTATAATTAACAAGTCACATTTTGTAAAAGGACAGATTGTCCACCAAAATGTAGCTTTTACATTTATTCATTGTTTTAATAAAAAAGTGTTTTTTGGTTTTGTTTACTGGGTGTTCTCCACTTTTATTCTGACATTTCAACTTTTTTGATCTTGGGGGCCTTCCCCCAAGATCTGAACCAATGGCATCAGAGCAGGTTATGACTCTATGGGATTGAGGGTTTGATGCATATTTCAATTTCAAATTTTTGCAGAAATTTTCAACAAACTTCATGCGCGACCTCCACAGAGCATATTCTTGGGAAACGTAGGAAGATTTTTTTTTTTCATTTTTTTTGCAAGAATTTTTTAGGTGGAAAGTTTGCAGATCAGATCTGGAACTTTTAATGAAAATTTTACAAAAAAATCTAACAAATTTGGATTTCTTGCAAAAATACCCAAATTCAAAAAAAAATCAACCAAATCAGAGTCTAGATGAGGGAGATATCACTGATTTAAAATCAATTGTGTCGCAAAAGTTTTTCTTACGACAATTCGTGGATGAAAAATATCCTATCATTTTTGTAGTTTTTGTGCATAATTTTATAAAAATGATGGCATATATGATCTCCTCTCAAAAAATCACCCAAATAAAAAAATGGTCAAAACAGAGTTAAGATGAGGGAGATATCGCTGATTTGAAATCAACTAATTTTTCACAACTATTGTGATGGTGGTGTTGTCACTCATTGCATTGTGAGTTTCAAATGGTCAAATTTTCCCAAGAGTAGTGAATTTTGGAGCCACTTTCCTAGGCCACAGAAGATCTCAGAGCTTAATCATACCCTCCCCATTGCGTAGCGCTCGGAAAGGGCTTTCCAACAGTATATGGAAGTCCACAAACGGACTCCTGAAGCAGAAGATAAAGAATTTTGAAGGTCTACCTTGGAAAAGCCCAAGAAACAAAGAAAATGGCTAAGTATGGAGGGTAAATCACATTCTAAGGTCGGGGGCCCCAGGCACAGTGAATCTCATATCTCGCAATATTAGCACATTGGTAGATCCAGGGGTTGACACTTTAAAATAACTTGTGGCAACCGATTTTGCGGTATAGGGTGAAATCATCAGGGGAGGTCTGAAAATATTAACAAAGGAAATGCTTAAAAAAAATGCATGGGCAACCCCCCTTCTCTCTCCTTTGCATGGTACAATCTAGCATCCCCCATCCTAGCAACCTCGTAGTCCCACAACTTGGCATATTAGTGGATTGACGGGTTCTAAACTGAAAATACCTTGCAAGGGATGATCTTATGATATTATGTGAAATCCTGAGAAAGGGCCAAAAAGGTTAACAAAGAAAAAGCAAGAGAAAGTTAAGAAAAAGCAGGGACTCTAATTTGGTTGATGCGGGATTGCAATTGCGATAAGAAAAAGGGGCCCTTGGATGTGATGTCCCATAGGCTATCTTTCATGATTTTTTTGTGTATGGGATATTGACTAATGTGGGGTAAGGGGTTATTAAAGGCATTTCAAGTAACAAAGGAAAAGGCCCCCATAACAACAATTGAAAGCCTTAGTGCTCGAAGGGCTAAGTGCTCAGTTCAAGCCCCCGATCACATGAAAGAAGAAGTGGAAAGGGTATTCACAAGGGCTTAAAGGGCAGTCGGGCTCGCCTATTTCATAATGTTCCTATGTTAAAAGGAAAGCATTCTAAATACTCCCGGGTACTCCATCAAACATGACACCAATTTTTTCAGTGCACCAATATTATGTAACAGAAAGTTAAAAGGGTGTATGAGTTCGCAGTTGTTTCAGAGGTTGTTAAAGACTAAGAGTGACCTGGAATCGACTAAGAGAGGATTAACCGTGACTTAGTAGGAACACGCCAGGACCAATGGACAATAAAGAAGAGTGCCATGAAGATATTTCTAGAAACCATCATTTCAATTGTGATGGATTAATTTTGTTTTTTTGTATTGATCAATGTATTGTTATTTTGTTTTTCTTTCAAGAAATGAATCTCCCTACTGTAATAGTTGGAGTATTTATTTTGAGACAACCATTCATATAGGCAACTGTAAATTTCCACCTAAAGATATTTTTGTAACCGGTTTTCTTGCCCTCCCTCTCCTTATAAAAGGGAGGAAGAAAGATTGAACAAAGGTTCTGAATTGTAGGAAAAAACTGCATGTGATTCTGAAGTTGTATGGATTTCGGATCTACATCTTTTTGAATATGAATAAAAGAGTGGTGATCTGATGTTCATGTATTATAGTATGTTGCTTCTTTGTTAAACTTCCATTATGTTTGCACTTCCTCTCTGATTTCAAGAAATTGTAGCTGCCAGAAATATCTCTTATATTCTTACATATTCATTGGTGTTAACTAGTTAATACATATGTCTGTATGCAAGTCTGAGATTATATCTTTAAATGTGCGCTTCCTAAAATCATATCATTCACTCTTCTTACATCCACCTATCTATCTTTAGCTCAGATAAGTATATAACTCTTGATGTTTCAAGCTCTATGTGATGAGCTAGTATTCTCCTCTTCTTTCATTATTTTGCAAAATCTGTTTAAACTGTAAGTCATTGATTACTCAATCTCCACTAGTTTTTACCTTATTCTCGTGAGTTGTGTATGTGAAATGATACCAGAAATAGATGGCTTATGCCATTGGATGAAGGAACCAACCCATGTTGTTATATGTATAGTTGTATATTTTTAATTACAATGTGTAGAAGATGCATATGATGCCTCCAATTTCTTGAGGATCATATAAGACAAACTGAATTTAGATCTGCCCACGCGCTGGTCTTATAAGCAATCCAAGGCTGTCTCTGAGAGAGATAATAAGTGGGATAGTTCCAACATGAATCTAAGTTTCTAGAGCATCCAAATAGGGATTTCAATCACATGGGAAGATGTAGAATGGTCATTCTATTTCCAAAAACAGGTTATAATAAATATTCTAAGTTATATTGACCGATTTATGCCCATTTTAAAATAGATTTTATATCTGGAGCAACATTCAGAGTGGGTTCCCTTTGGAGACGCTCCCTCCCACCCCGCTTTAGTAGGAAACTCCTTCACATTCATTAGTTTCAATATAGCAACATTCAACTTGGGTTCTTTGGAGACTAGCCCTCCCACCCCAGGTTATGTAGGCACCTGTTACTCCCTCCCCAGGTTATGTAGGCACATGTTACTTCATCAACAATCAACATAATGGTTATGGGTCAATTGCAAAAAATCCTTGTCATCAAAGTCCATTTTCTATGCCACACATTGTTAGTATCATAGTTGGTCACAACCATTACATGATAACTCTATCAACAAATCTTCATTTTTTATGATTATGGGTCATCCACAAACCGACACTTCATAAAAATCCATTTCCTAGGCCACACACTATCAGTATCAAAATTTGTCACAAGAATTACAAGGTATCTCTATCCTCGGATCTTCGTTCATCATGGTTATGGGTTAACCACACAAAACCCTTCTCTTTATCAGTGCTTCACAATCAACGCATGATTCTTAGGAGGTAACTTCATGCAATGGAAACCATTTCTTCTTAAGGAAGGAGGAATGATCTGAATGGAAAGTGGCATCTACCCATAGTATTTATCCACTCATGGTATTCATCCACCCATGGAATCTACCCATGGTATTGTAAGTGGAATCCACCTAGGGTATTTTAAGTGGCATCTACCCATGGTATTCATTCACTTAGCCACCCATGGGATTTACTCATGTTATTGTAACTAAAATAAGACTATAAGTAACAAGTCACATTTTTTAAAAGGACAGATTATCCACCATAATGTAGCTTTTACATTTATTCTTTGTTTTAATAATAATAAAAATATCATGATTTTGTTTACTAGGTGTTCTCCACTTTTATTCTAGTATTTCAATTTTTTAGATCTTGGGGTCCTCCCCCCAAGATCCATTTCAATTTTTTTGATCTTGGGGGCCTACCCCCAGATCTGGATAAAAAATAACCTCATTTCAGCATGGGCCATGAAGCGGTTGGGCCTAATGACCACACCAAACCCACAGTCGTACACCCTCAGGTGGCTTCACCAAGGACAAGATCTCTGTGTCAGCTAGTAGTGTCACCCTCGTTACAACATCAAGCTCTTCACAGATGAGGTACCATGTGATGTTGCTCCTATTGAATTTTGTGATGTATTATTAGGCCAACCATAATTGTGGAGGCATCATGTTATGTATGAGTCTAGGCCTTGCATTGTTATTATTACTTTGGGAAATAAGTTATACAGGATATCGGAGGTAGCACCACCTACTGTCATATATTCGATATCTATGAAGCAATGCAGTAAGATCATTTCCTAAATAGGGAAATTTGTCTTCCTTATGATTCACCCTCAGGGAAAGAAGAATATTATGGCCACATACATGACCTTCGTACAAGGATTATCTGCATGGAAATAATAGATGGACAAGGTCATGGAGGAGTAGAGGGACATCTTCACCTCAACCACACGGGTACCCCTACACCATTAGGTCAAGCACTCCATCGATCTAACCTCAAGCGTGTTGTTACCCGATGGAGAATGATGAAATCAAGAGGAAGATTCAAGGGTTGTTACAAAAAGAGCATAACAGGACAAGTTCATCACCCTATGGGAACCTGATCATGTTGGTACATAAGAAGGATGGGGCGTAGAGACTCTATATAGAATATCGGGTGTTTAATAAGATCATTGTCTAGAATAGGTATCTAATCCCAAGGATTGATGACCTTCTAGACCAGCTCAAGGGTGCCAAAGATTTCAGCAAGATTGACTTGATCTTTGCTTATCACTAGGTACCAATCGAACCCTTCGATGTGTGGAATATTGCCTTCAAATCTAAGGAGGGCCTTTTCAAATGGTTGGTCATGCCTTTCAAGCTTACGAATGACCCTACAACCTTCATCGGGCTGATGGACGAAATCTTATGGCACTTCACCAACTCATTTGTGTCAGTGTATTTGGACGATATCTTGATCTTCAACCAGAGTTTGGAAGAGCACCTTCACCTTATTCGACAGGTCCTCCAAACCCAATGTTAACACAAATTGTGTGCCAATTTGGAGAAATGCACTTTTGGTATCACCCAGGTCCAATATCTAGGGTAAATCATTGATGAACGGGTTGTGCCTATGGACCCAACCAAGATACAAGTTATTCGGGATTGGCCAACCCAAACCACTCTAACAAAGCTCCACAACTTTCGGTCTTGCCAATTTCTACTATAGTTTCATGTTGGGTTTCTCTCGTATCATTTTGCCTTTGAGTCAAGTCACCAAGGGCAGAGCAAAATAAATAAAAAATTGGTCTGAATCCCAACAAAAGACATTTTCCAAATTGAAGCATTGCTTCTACTCTGCACTAGTTCTCACATTACGAAACCTGGAGTAGCCTTTTGATATTGATATAGATGCCTCTGACTATGCTATTGGTGTATTTCTTATCTAGCAGGAGAATATGATGACATATCACAGTTAGACACTTCCAGACACAGTTTGAAAGTATCCCACCGAGGAAAAAGAGATACATTCTATTGTGCAAGCATGTCAAGAATGGAAGCATTACCTTCTGAGGAAGGAAACAATCATCCACATTAACCATCGACCCTCAAAGTTAATATAGACGAAAGGAAAGTTGCAGAATGATCACGAACATAAACGATCCACATACCTGCAACAATTCCATTAGAAGATTAAGGATAAGAAGGGAAGCACCAATAGTGTTGCAGAATGCCTTAGTCAACTATCAGTCATGACACTGACCACTGTGCTTGACTCTTATGGACATGAAAATTTATAATTGACACATCTTTACAAGAGTGATCCATAATTCAACACCACATGCCAGATGCTCCTAAAAGATAAGCAGGTTCTAGACTTTCACCTCCAAGATGTACTATTATGCCACCTAGAAAACCTATGTCTACCTTCAAGTGAACATGCCAATATGGTTTGGGAGGCGCACTACAGTTGAGTCATTGGACATTTTGGGGTAGAAAATATGGTGGCAGTATTGTAGAAGTATTTTAATTGGCCAAACCTTCAATGAGATGTTGGGAAGTACATGAGATCTTGCACTACTTATGCCATTTCCAAACCTACAATCAAGAAGCAAGACATGTATACTCCTCTACCTCCTCCTAGCTAGCCCTAGGAATCCATCTCCATGGATTACATATTAGGCCTTCATTATACCAAGCATGGCAATGACTTTGTTTTCATGGTTATCGATAAATTTTCTAATATGACCATTCTAGCGGCCTGCAAGAAGAGCATCTTAGCAGAAGCCACTACCAAACTCTTCTTTTAACAAGTATGGGTACACTTTGGGATCCCACAGTCCATTACCTCAAATCAAGATAGTTGGTTCCTAAGTGGATTCTGGTCAAACCTCTAGTCATTGTTGGATACCAAGCTCACTAAGTCCACGACCTTTTACCCCAAAATTGATGGCCAATAGAGGTTGTCAACAGGATGATTGTGCACATCCTATACATGTACAACTTGAAGAACCCACACACATGGGATGTGATCCTCCCCTATGTCAAAATTAGCTACACCAGGGATCTCAACATCTCAACTGGCCACAACCCCTTTCAATAGGGATTGGGATTTCAGCCAATATGTCCCATTAATGTTTCAATACCATTTGCAGCTACTCAGGTAGATTCGTCTCATGTCCAGTCCAAATTTAATAGGTTTGGTTACATTTGCAGAAGGAGCACCTCGTTGGGCCCCACCACAGGCTTTTCCCACTCTGATATGGGCCATACACCATGACTAAGGCTATAGGGGATAATTATTTTGATCTCATTATTCCACCATTCCTTGGCCTGCACCCAGTATTCAATGTGGACTAGCTACAACCATACTTTCCCCCATTGTTAGACATATCTGACATTGTTGAGAAGTTGACACCAACAAAGCTCAACCCAATTTGTATTGAATAGGCCACAAATAATAGGATAATCGAAACATAAATCAAGAACACTCACCTGCACAGGATCTATCTATATCGAGTTGTCAAAGCAAGCCAACGCCTTCACCAAGGCATGTGGCTCACTAGGGACTAGGTTCAACAAAAATGTCCTCGCCTCACGGTGGCTCTGCACACAATGGGGACCATTGCTTCCTAAGGGGAGAGCACTGATCTAGGTGTATATTGGTGGCCACCCACATATTCCAGCTAGACCACAAGTTGTTTTCATCAATTTCCTTAATTATAGCAGCATTTACCATTTTTAGTAGTTTTTCAGGTCCTAAACTTCTAGCATTGTTTTGACCCCATAACAACATTTTTTTAAGGTCTACTATAAGATGACCTACTGAAAATAATGTAGTACATGGAGAGATATTTCTAACGAGTTATCATACACACCAAATGGAGATCATATGGCCAAGTTACAACCCTGAGAAGTTGGCTACCCAATTAACCCAAATGGGGCCCACAAACTATTGGCATTCCATCTCCTAGGGTTAGGTTTTTAGTTGTTCGGGGTTTCCATTTGTTTTTCAATAATAAAAAGGGATTTGAACCTCATTGTAACACATTTTAGAGGCATATAGCTACCACATCTCTTCTCAGAAATAAGCTACCATCGCTCGAGCTAGTTTATTTACATTTGGTATGTAAGCATATTTCATTTCTCTAATGTTAATGAAATGAAGTTTTATTTATGTTGCATATTTCTGTTTCTATTTATATATGTGTTTTGTTTCATTCCTACGTATGTCTAGATCAATTTAGGGGGTTGAGACAGAGAGACAAATAAGGAGAGATGGAGGGAGGTATAGATATAGATGGCAGGGGGAGAGATGGAAGAAGAGAAAGGGAGAGAGAGGCATAGAGAGAGAGATATGGGGGAGAGAGGGAGGGGGAGAGTGAGAAGGAGAGAGAGAGGGAGATAGGAACAAAATGGAAGGTGGAGAGAGAGGGAAGAAGAAAGAGACACAAAGAGACAAATACAAACATAGAAGTTAGATCTAGAAAGTCATGAATATTTTGGTTTTTCACTAAAAAAGATGTATTGATTTTAGTGTATTTGTTTATTTCTAATCCTATTTGATCACTTTCACTAGATGCATTGATTTCATAGTAGATGTCTATTTCTAATCCCATTTAATACCTTACACTAGATGCATTTATTTTAGTGTAGATGTTTATTTCTTCCCCTCTTTGATTGCTTGCACTGGATAGATTGGTTTCAGTGTAGATATTCATTTCTAATCCTATTTGATCACTTGGACTAGATTCATTAATTTCATTGTAGATGTCAATTTATAATATTATTTAATACCTTACACTATATGCATTGATCTCAGTGTAGATGTTGATTTCTACTCCTATTTGACTGCATGCACTCAATGCATTGGTTTTAGTGTAGATATTGATTTCTAATCCTATTTGATTGCTTACATTATATGCATTGATTTTCATGTAGATGTTGATTTCTAATCCTTTTTTATTGTTTTCACTAGATGCATTGATTTTAATGTAGATGTTGATTTTTTATTTGATGCAACTAGACGTATGATGTACATTAATTTCAAAGTAATTAGATTAATAGTGTGCATTGATTTCAATGTAAGCAGATCTTTTCCCCTCCATCTATATCTCTATCTCCCATTGTCTCTCCTTCTTTATCTATCTCTCTCACCCCCCAAACATATACAATCTCTCTCCATATCTATCTATCTCTTTCTCCCCCTCCCTTTCCCCTCCCTCTCTCTCTCATCCCCTTCTCTCTCTCTCTCTCTCTAACACTTCTCTCTCCATATCTATTTTCCTATCCCCCACCTCCATCTATATCTCTATCTCCCCTTGTCTATCCTTCTCACCCCAAAAACATACACACTCTCTCAGTGTAAGAAAATAAAATAAATTCATGATGTGCATTGACTTCTATCTTATAATAATTCAGCCATAGATACAATACTTGAATTTTCATCCAAAATAAAATGTTCACTTACCCGAAATGTTTTCTTCATGAAACCATAAACTATTTGTGATTGGCTACATTCTTATTATTCCCATTTTCCATCATTCAACATTGTTAATCACTTGTCATTCAAACGTGGTAATAGAAAATAACTACTATTGAAAATTATTTGGGTTTAACATTCCATAAGTCACAATGA
Organism: Pinus tabuliformis; assembly: GCA_031772625.1. Lineage (NCBI taxonomy): Eukaryota > Viridiplantae > Streptophyta > Pinopsida > Pinales > Pinaceae > Pinus > Pinus tabuliformis. The sequence goes on from CM062819.1 coordinate 387,509,854, forward strand.
TTGACTTTGTAAAAAACTACTATTAATTATTGGAGAGCAACAAAGACAAGGTATGATGTTTACTACAATAGTTCAAGTTAAATATTTGAATGGTATATTATTTCAAGTGCCCTTTTCATATGATTGATATGAGAAAATGGAAAAACTAATAGGTGTGACAATAAGAACAATACAAGAATATAGTTTCAGATTGATCACAATGAATATTGTTTGTAATTTACTATATTCTAATTATTCAAATTTTCTACCATTCAACATTGTTACATTGTCAATTTACACTAAAAAAAAATTTTCATCATTCAAGTTACTAACAGTCTCTCTCATCTCAACAAACTGAGGTAACTAAGAAAATTTAAAATTAAATTGACCATATTAGTCTTAGACATATTCAGTATATTTCAAATGATCATGATAATTAGATGTTCAGCAAATTTTGTATGACTGCACACGACTAAAACTGACCTAGATCCACCTGAACCCCAGATATATCAAGCATCAACAGGGATCAAATTTCTCGAGGTGCAAACCTTTCCTCAAGTTTTGCACTAAAAAATTAGGTTTTCACCTTCAGATATTTAATCCCTCTTGATGCTTGATAGATCTGGGGTTAAGATGGATCTAGGGTGGTATTTTACAACCCACTTCGACTTGCATCTTAAAGGAAGAAGGGGATTCAATAAGAGGCCAATGATATGTGAGTGTTCGATCTGCAAGTACAATCCATGAATGTTGGTGGAGTGTAAATATGTTTTTGATCATTATTATGTATGATCCCTATAGTTATTAGCATTTTATCTTTCAACTTTCCCTTAATTTTGACTTTAGGCTTTTCGAATATTGTGAAATAGTCTAGTGATCAGGTTTTTAGGATATTTGAGCTTTTCCTTCATTTTGAATTTAGTGTTTTAGGATATTGTGAAATAATTTGTCAAGGTTTTAGGGATATTTTAAAATAGTTGAGTGTTCAAATCCTGTTCATTAATCATAATTTTTCAAATGATCTATACATGTATATAGTTGGGTTTTTCTCTTGCTTGTGGGTTGTCATCATTTACTTTCCCTGTGTGATTAAGACTATTAATATTGCTAATATTTTCTGAGTGTTGATATTTTTTGTGCATTGAAATTTGGATTAGGGTTTTGGAAATATAGGTTTGAATCCTAGACTTCTATGAAATTCTCAGTGTTTGAAAGTTTCCTTGATCTGCATACCTAGTGACAGTTATGCTTAAACTGCATTATTTAATATATTGCAGTAGGAAGGTAAAATGACCCATTTTCTTTTAAATAAATTTGTCTTGAGCTGAAGATATATTTATGAAATATTAGAAAATATGGAATCCTTAAATTTTATTTTATTTTGTATTTGTCTCAGATTGTTGCTTCTCGCTGACTTATCTTTCACAAGTGAGTTCTACATTAATAAGAAATATTTGAACTATGCCCTAAGAAATATAAATTTGGATATGGATGACAATACATCAAATCTGAGAAGCCAAAGAGGAAACCATTGTCTCAAACTACTTCGGTAGCCCGTTTTCAATAAAACAATGAGGTCGAAGTGAAAAGAACAATAAAGGTGCCCAAATCATCAAAAATGTGGTAGAATAAGAATGGGAATTCTAAGTAGAAATGTGATAGCTCCAGGTCTCCATCAAGTGGTTTTCCAAAATGCTCATCACCCACTAAAGTAGAGGATAAGTATTGAGATTTGAGGCATGATTATTTGATTATAGAGGAATAACACGCCTCTCTAACTGATGAGTTGATAGAGGTATAAAGGGACATAAAATGGTTGGAAGACGAAAAACAAGAACCTTTGGTTAAGTTGGTCGTGTTAGAGGGCTTGGTTGAAGTTCAATATTTCAAATCTCCCACATAAAAGGCATTTAATAATAATAATATCACAATTTGTGATTTAATGTTTATTGCTAGGTGTGGCTTGGTCAAATGAATGATACAATTATTTTTCCTTTGTGCTTTAATATATTTTTTTGTGATGCTAGGTGATGATTGGTGACATCGGTCAAACTGTTATTAACCTATTCAAAACATATGTTATACTCTGACAGTATTATTATGAATTTATTTGATCTATTGTTCAAATCTAAGTTTGTTATTTTCAATGAACTTCTTTTTGGAAAATAGATTTGTGTTCATTTTAGAATAAATAATGAGAAATATTTTAAAATTTCTTATTAAATAATAGATTTTTAACCAACTTTCTTTATGTTTTACCACTGACGCTAATGAACAATAAGGTAGAAGAGGTAGTTTCTAGTTTACCACTAATCTTAATCATTTTATAAATTTAGTTCGCCCATTAAAAAATTAAGATATATATATATATATATATATTGTGTTCTCCACTCGATGTGTGGAGAGCATTTTTCACACAAAATTTGTTCCCTAGGAAAAATCATAATTTTCATTAAATAAGTGAAAATTAAATCTTGTATATGCATTGTGGTGCATTCAAAACTTTGTCATTGAAAATAAAACATCCTATTGATCATAGAAATTTGAAAAAAGAACATGCTTGAAATCCTTCTCAACTACTGGTCAAAATACATCAATATCATCATAATGCATTTTCAGAAAAGCTCCTAAGAAGTGGGAGGATCCAAAAAATAAAGTTATTCCATGGATATCATAAAAAAAAATTAAGTCTATTTCTAGTCATTCTATGAAAATACTTCTCGTAGAGCTTGAAATGTGCATCTCGATTATGCTTTGACACGAGTTTTTTGTGCTCCTGCTTTGGAAAGTTCATTAGCAGTGAAGTTCCTTTCCCTATGCATATGAGAACATGAGATAACCTTCCTTTCAACTACAATACTTCCTCCAACAGAGGAATGACAATGTGCACATCACTTCTTGTTTCTTCATTAAACCAATTAATAACAATAAAGGGATCTTTATGCAATCCTTTTCCATAGCAAATAATAATAATATCTTTAAACTATATAGTTCAACAAAATTGTTTGTTCCCATCCTAAGCCACTTTGGAGTTTGAAAAAATGGTTTTGATGTAAATATAAGACAATGCCTCCCCCACATTCACCATCTACCTGAGAAATATGGTCAAAGTATGCCCAAGGTCAAGATTGGTCCACCACTTCAAGAGAAATGTGTGGTATATGGGATTCATATATTTCTAGAATTAACTCATAAATTTCCAATGAGTTTGATTCCACTCTGTCAGGGGTTGTAACCTTATCCTCAAACATTACATGGTTTGAGGCTAACCAAATCCCCCAACTGATAAGGGGTGAAAGATTTATAAGCTTCTTATGATAAACATTTTCGCACCAGTATTTCCATACTCAAAGACATGATATACCTTATCATATTGAATTCAAAGATAAAGATATATGAACAATGTTCCACATAGAGTTGATAAAGGAACACTCTAGAAAGAGGTGGGTAGTTGTTTATTTTATGGATTTACATAGAGGACACTGCCTTCAACCAAGGAAACATCTATTTTTTAGGTTTCCCCTTGTAGGAAGCTTATTTTCGAGAATACACCATTGAAGGAGATGATATTTCACTGGACAGTTGAGCCTCCACAACTCCTTCCACCACCAAGATAACTCTCAAGGTTCCTTGTGTGCCATAATAAATAGGTAACTAGTTTTGGGAGTATATTCCCCTTGGGAAGAATGGGCCTAACAAAAAAACTACCATGTTTTACACATAATTATTTGAGTCATGCTCAACATTATTTGGAATAATTGAATGGTAATTTTTTATTTATTTACCATTTCTTTCTGTATGTCTTTTAAGTTTGTATGATTTATGCAACTGCTTTATTTGTAGATTCCATTTTCAAAAATTTAACCATTTTCTAATTCTTGTTGTGACTAATCTTCATGCATTGCTTCATTCATCAATATCCAGTTTTTGTATCACAATGAGCATCAACCACCTATATTATGTTACTTTTGTTACAAATTGTGTTATCACTCCATAATTTTCCTAGGTTGAGGAATAAAACTACAAATATAACCACAAAACCACTTTTAAAGTTGGGATCTAGCGCTTTCAGATTCAAAGAGGGATCTCTTTGTATGATTTAGATTTATGTTTTATATTTTAGGCTAGTTATTTAAGTTCGAGTTGGTTTTTTCAAAATTTTGGTTGAGAGATGTTGTAAAAGTCCATAAGGCATGTAGTCATGATGTTTTGACTAATCAATTATAAAAATAACAAAGTAGTTGTAACCGGGTAGGATAGGAAAACTTTTGGATCTTATAATGTGTCTGTGGGGTGAATAGGATGAATATGATTTAAGTTCGATTAAATATAGAGCATACTGAGATGAATTCTATACTTAATATAAAAAAGAAAACATTGATATTATTAAGAAGCCAAAGCAGAGTACACTCAAGCAAATTCGGCCCTTAATCTTCTTGCAACAACAAAGAGGGAAAAACATATGGAAAATGAGGAGAGAAACAATTTAACATATGAAAGCACATCACCAATTGTTTGACACAAGAATCTTGGAAGAAAACTCTCTGTATTTTTGTAAATTGATCACTTTCAGTACGATCCATGGCTTACATCAATGTACAACTCTTTTCTTCATACAAGTTCCAACCTCGTTCACATCTTCAGAAATTGTTTATATGGTGCTTTACATAATAGTTTTACAAAATAATATTCATTACTTAATTACAAAAGAAAAGATATTTTAAGTGTCTCTCAAGTTCATGTACGCAAAAGTAAACTTAAAAAATATTGTGTATATCCTAGAAAAAATATAGGAAAATATGTTTGCATTCACGCAAAAGAAATATCTAGTCAACTGCTTCCCTTGAAAGTAGAGCATGTCCCTAGCTAAATTTTTAACATTTCTTCTATCATAATAGGTCCCTCTACAACAATTCATTAAAAATTCTCATTCTCTCTTCTCAATTATGTTGGAAAATCCTTAGCCTCCAAATTTGGAAATTGGTTCAATATTTTTGATCCTCTACCTTTAAATCTGTAGTGCTCATAGTTGTTTTTTGAACAAATTTCAATTGTCCAATTCAAATAACCATTCCCCCCTTTCCTACGATTTCAATATTTTTTGACCCATTCATATTCTAACACTTCCACGGATTGTACTATCAGGGTTCTATATTCCATGTAATATAGCCATACTACCTTTTCAGATCCTTTGCCTCATCGAAATTTTTTACTTAAGTAATGTTACAATAACAGAGAATTTCAATATTCCCTTGGCCCCTTTGACTTTAGCTCCTTCCTACATTTCTTTGCATAGGAACGAGCGTTGTGACCATTGGATTAGCCCTTGAGGTTCTAAGGCATCTAGGCTCCTAGTAGGGGCAATTTTCCTTTATAAACTGATTAGCACCTGAGCTCTTTAAGTATTCATAACTCAATGCTAGCCTCTCTGTCGAACCTTTTTGAAGTGTCACATGTTACAAAATGTTGATATCCTTCACCCTCTGACTTGCGAACTTTGATCATGACATCATCACATTATGAGTGGTGACACATGTCACCCTATATTTCCCCCATAGGACCCCTCAAAACACTGAAACTACCTGCCACGTGTCTATCGTACGGCCACATCTTGCTGACATTAGATACCACATGGATTTATTGGAACTAATTTTATTCTTCCATGTGTCCCTTATTGGAACCATTCACATTGCCCCACCCATCCTGCTGGCAGAGGGAGAAAAAGGCCCATCCTACTCCGTTTTGTGGTTAAAATCCTTTGTAAATTCATTTCAGCATTCCCTAATGGTTCAACGCTATCTCCATTTTTCTCATCACAAATTTGCATATCACAACATTTTTTGATTACTAATCTGCCTCATTTTCAATTCATGGATCATCGAACACCGATATGCTCTATGCCATGTACCTCACCAACATTTGATCACTGATTTTCCCTTCTGCATTTCCTCCAATAAGTGGTTGTCGACATGCCATGAAACTCTGATCGCCAATATCGCACTAGACCTCTAATGTTCTCTTTTTCCTTTTTTTCAAAGGTTTGAAACCTCCAAATTTTAACAGGCCATATCTTTTGATTCAAAAGTCCATTTTTGGACTTCCACATACCATTAAAAATATTGTTCAAAGAACTTTCCAATGGAAAGGGTCTACTATAGGGTTTGAGTCCCTTTTTTTCTTGAAAAAATACTACAAACTTCTTTGCTCATTTTCTCTTTGAATAGTAGAAACCCCTCTCACCATGATGATCCTCTATATGAAAACTGAAGTTACCATAGGAATCCTTCTGAACCATGCACTGCAACACAAATTCTTACCAATCTGGTTGACATGAGTTCCAATATTCGCTCATGATAACTCAGTGATGACCTGTAGGGACCTTACAATACAAATCAAGAGTATTAGACCCCTTTTGACACACATATTTTTAATGAATTAAGCTATTTGAGGATTTATCTCCATGTCATACTCCAAAATTTTTGCTATACATTTGCCCTTTCTTCCATCTGGATCAGTCTGTGTGAGGATATCCTTTACTACTACACTTGGGACATAAGCAATTATGTGAGAATGTAACACATACACTCTAAAATATTTCAAGGCCTTTACTAAAGTGAAATCTTGCTTTTCCATGATATTATACTTCAATGAGACATCTCTTGAAGATCTACTAAAAAATGCTATCGGTTTTTCTTGTTTATCCTTGTTTTTCTATAATAATACTGTTGCAATAGTATGTTCTAAAGAGAAGGAAAAGATAATGAAGTGTTTACTGCAATCCGAGCTAATCAGAATAGGAGCACAGGTCAATGTTGTTTTCACATCAATGAATGATCTTTTGGCTTTAGCACTCCATTTCATCTCATTGTCCTTCTTCAGCATGTTTGTAATAGCTCTGAATATCTCAGCTAAATTTGGAATAAACCTCCTTAGAAAAATTATTCTACCAATATAGGACTGCACTTCTTTCTTGTTTCTAGGTGGATCAGTTTTCATAATCGCTTTAATTCTGCTTGGATCAATTCAGATACCATATTTTGAAATTATCTGACCAAATAGTTTACCTTCTTCTAAACCAAACAAAGGCTTCCTCGGATTCAAGAAATACCATATTTCCTACATTTTTCAAAAACTATTATTAAATGAAACAAATGATCCTCATCAGTTTTGGAGAACACCATGATGTAATCTAGATATATTACAATAAATCGATCCTTCTCATCTGTGAAAGCTATATCTATTTCTCTCTAGAAAGTGGCTCCTCCATTCATCAGACGAAAGGGAATCCTCATGTACATGAAGGGTCCCCATGGAGTTGTGAAAGATATCTTGTGTTGATCATCTAGATGCACAAGAATTTGGTAGTAACCTAAAAAGCCGTCAAACAAAGAAATTCTTCTAGAACCAACTACCTTCTGTAAAATATGATCCATTTTTGGTAAAAGGTAGTTATCTTTAAGAGAAATTGTGTTCATGTTTCCGAAATCAACACATAATCTTATTTCCCCAGCCTCCTTCCCTGTCGGCACTAGATTCGATAGCCATTTCGAAAACCTCAACGTTACAATCATTTTGGCATCAAAAAGTTTTCTAACCTGTTTTTTAATTAAGGGTAACAGAACTAGATTCACCCTTCTTAATTTATTTTTAAAACGTTTCCAGTCCTCTTTGATGGGAATAGTATGATGTATAATTTTGGTATCATATGCTTTTAGATCTTCATATCCCCATGCAAACACATCAGAATATTCATTTAGTAAATCAATGTACTTATGTCCTTCTTCAGGAGGTAAAGACTTGGAAGTCTTTACAATATTTGGATTATCCTGAGTACCTATATTACAATCCTCAACTTCAGCTCCCACAGGTTATATCCTGGGATTTTTGGCCACATCGTTAAAATCAAACAATTGTTCTAGTGGCATCAAACCCCTTGGTAACACATTATCTTTCAGCTCTAGGATTTTGAGTTCTTTCATATCCTTACTAATCTAGTTTAACATTGTTTCATGTGTATCCTTCTAGGAAAATATGCTTGCATTCACACAAAAGAAATATATAGTCAACTGCTTCCCTTAAAAGTAGAGCATGTCCCTAGCTAAAGTTTTAACATTTATTCTGTCATAATAGGTCTCTCTATAATGATTCACTAAAACTTCTCATTCTCTCTTCTCAATTACATTGGAAAATCCTTAGCCTCCAAATCTAGAAATTGGTTCAATATTTCTTATCCTCTACCTTTAAATTTGGAGTAGTTGTTAACACCCCAAGAAACTCTCCTAGGTTGTATCTTGGAGATGCTCGGGAACATTACAAACTCAAAAAAATGTTGGAAATGGATGAATGGAAGGAATGATGCTTGTCCAAGCTAGATAACCACTTCTACTATGCTTAACTCCAGACATGGGTGAACACCCCCAGACTACAAGGCTTTAGACCACCAATTACCCACAGTTTGAGGATTAAGTGAACATGGAGAATACTGACCACACCAGCATATGTACAAGACCATGTGATGGCTGGCTGTAACCTAATAAAGACATCTGCAAATCTATTTCCTAATACACAGACAGAATGACAACTCTCTAGCACTAAGTAAACAGAAACCTGCATAACACATTCAATGATACATACTAGACTTCAACACAGAGGTGGGATGATAGCCCCTCTAATGCTAAATATCAAGAGCACATGAACAAATGCATAACAGGCACAACCTAGAACATAATAGAAATGGAAAGTGAGCAATTAACAACAAAATAAGCTTGTATTAGTTGAAAATGAAGACCAGACACTGCAAGTATCAAATCAGTTACAATCTCCAGAAGTTGAACCTTACATCAAAACAACAACCATCAACCCTAATTACATCTGTGTTCTGGATATATATAGAGGTTGACTACAAAAATTCTCTACTATTCTATGCGTGGAGGGTCATAATTGGCCACCAACCACTTTAACTATCTAAAATTTGCCTCTGCTATGACCTGCTGCTTCAATGAATGAGTTTGACATTCTCTGGTACTCTGTCGTACTCCTTGAGTAGGTGAAGTGTTATACTGAAGAAGTTCCATAACTAAAAAATGCCATAATCTGCTCGAGGCATGTCCTTCTCGTCCTTCAGCCATATTGCTCTTGAATGCAATTGTTGAAGAGTTATTGCGCGGGTACTGGATACTGGCTGCCTTATTCCTTCAGATGCACGAGATAGTCCAAAGACATGAAAACTGCATGGGGAATGAATGGAGGGCAGGGAATAAATATTAGTCGTTGGATCACATGGATGGACGGTGGAGATCTATCGGCAGGAGACATTGGGAATGAACAGTCTTGAGCCGTTGGATCTTGGGCAGATAGATCCAATGGTTATTGGGGGAAAAAAGGTACATGGACGATAACGAGCAAGGGATGAGCGAATGGCGGTAAGCGGTATGTATCTCACCGCTTTAGGGAGGTGAGCGGTAATCGTACCAAGCCGCGTGATCACACTCACTGGATGATACGTGGCAGATGTGACAGGACAAAAACCACTTTCCCCGCGAGCTAACGCGCAGGAAGCTAATGGGTATGGGAGGTGCAAATGTCTTTCGATCACGGCAAGGTAGATGGAATGGTGCGGAGGAAACGGGCAGGTTATTTTCAGCAGGGACATTGGATTGCAGCGAAGGCGATCGATAGTGGGGTTTAATTGCACATGTGATAGGGAAAAGGTGGGTGAAAAGCACATGGTCAGGTGATCGCGGTTACATGATGGCTCAAACTCAGTGCTCGAGGGCCGAAAGAACATGGACTTACACAAAGTTTTAGAGGTAAAATGGAGGTAGCAGGGTTTATAAGAGCATAAGCAGAGTGAAGGGGAATGGGCAAGATGGCTGCTGCAAATCCTATTTGATCATAGACAACCCGATCAGGCCTGCATTTGACCTTCAAGTGTTGAAAGTAATAGCAAAGCTAACACTGGCTCCTTCTGGGGATGAGATCCTCCCTGTGGGGTCTCAAGAACTGCAAACCAATGCCTTCATACAAAATAAGCTTAAAAACATTGCCTAGTATTCCATTGGGCATGGAGTCTAATTAGGTCTATGCTAAAGCCGGTAAAAGAAAATGCTTGCAATCATTAAGGCTCAAAAACCTTAAACAACATAAATATTCAAAAACTGGCCATCTACTAGACCATCAAAACTGTTTCTTCTTCTCTCAGCCCGTTCATCATAGATTTTCAAGATTGGATTTGTTTGATCGTCTACCTCAAACAGTTTGGGGCATTTGACCTTATCAAGTATAGATGATCTATACTTCATCCCCTCTCTGTCTATTCTCATCCTTGGATGTTCTTCATGGGAGCCTTTGTACACCTACTAGATAACAATGAATGCTATGTACTTCTCTGTGTCATTTGTGACCTGCAAAATTAATATAAATGGCGAACCAATGCATTCTTGTGTGAAGGGAACAAAGAAATCATCTGCTCCTGCATCTTTCTTAGAATAGTCCACATCCAAGGAAGAGTCCCAAGACTGTGCACCCTCTTCCTCTGTCAACTGACAAACTGCCCTTTCAGGATGTGTGGGGGCCAACTGGGTAGGCTTCGGAATATCAAGACTGAGATGATCAGTATCAGCCTTGGCCATCGAGCTATGGCCTGACCCAGTGTCTAGGCGGCAACCATGAGGGATTTTATCTTGAACAGACAGAGAAGAAAAAGATGATGGGGTGCTGATTTCACCCTTCTTGTTCATTGGGTCAGGGAAAAATCAGGTTGGCTAATTTGCAGATTTTCATAGTCATGGGAAGCTGGGCTGGCTTCAGGCTCAGACTCTTTGAGGATGGTGGGGCCTGTTGCTGACTATTTCTGCTGGTGAACTTGTTGTTCTATAGGTACAACAAACTTACAAGTAGTGCCTCTGGATAATGCTTTCTCATAAGTAGCCCTGGTTAAGAAAGGGGCACTGCCCTTATCTTCCAAACCATGGACCTCATCCTATTCCTCAACATGCTCTTCTTCCATGACTATATTCTGAAAAAGGGTCTTCACCCTTTGGTCTTCCTTTACATGCTTGTTTCTTTGCAAAATATACAACTGCTTATTTTCTCCTCTATATGGATTTGGAGTTGGAAGAGAAAAGGAACAATGAGCTCCTACTTCCTTAGAATGTTGCTCCACCCTTAATCTAGAAACTTCCGAGGTTAATGATTCTATAATCTTGGCCAAATTATCAATCTTAGGATCTGAGGATAACGAGAACTCTCCTGCCTGCCTTCTCCTATTAGCATCACCTCCGAGCCTCTCTGCAGCTATGCTGTTTGATTCTACTTCAAAGGTTGCATCTTTCATATCAACCAAAGAAGCACATCTTCTTTCTCTTAACAGTAGGAAAAACTAAGAATCAAAGGCATTGGCATAAGTGATCATAGCAGAAGTAGCGGTAGGTTTTACTTCAACTGGTATTCTGCTGTACATATGGTTGAATATGATGTTGAAATCAGACAGTAGCTCACCACTCTCCCTCTGCAAGTTCCCAAATTCAGTATGATAATAAAGAAAATCCTTCTTATCCCCCCAATGCTTTAGGAACACATCATCTAAAGCCTCAATGTCTACTATAGACCTAGGGTTTAATTCTCTGAACCATTTTCTAGCTTCCCCATCTAGGCTTTGGACAAAAACCCTCATCCATACATCAACTTCATTAATATCTAGATTATAAGCATAGCTATAAAAGGACTCTAGATAATCTTCAGCTGTTTCTCCTTCTATACCAGTAAACTTAGGCATATATTTCATATAATCTCCTATGCGCATGGCATTTAAAGGGACAAGCAAGACCAAGGGTCCATACCTAATAGCAACGATTCTTTCTATCTTTGTAGGAGCTTGCTGACTTTCCATGATTGAGGTAGGTGGACGACTACTAGTAGATTGAGTTGTATGAACAATGTAACAAATGACAGAGGCAGAGGAATATGATGGACAACATGGGATGCTTTCTTTGGGCTGAAATCTAAAAGGGAAATGAATGCACAGGAGCTTTATGAATCTTTGAAGGTGATTTCCACTAGTAGAGATACATGGGAATTTTAAGGCTTACCTAATCCTGATGCTCCTTTCTACAATGTTTTCTTCTGCTTAACGATCTTCTCAAGATCGGGCACTGGGTCAGCTGGTGATTTCCGGAGATTTCCCCTAGCATGCCTCACAAACTGAGCTAGGACTATGATGTGGAGTCGCCAAAGGTTGGTCTTCCTCCAGTGGAGTCGCCAGATAGATGATTACAACCAGAAATGTGCCCAGACTTTGTCTATCATCAAAATCTGGAACTGTGTCATCTCCCAGGGAAGCTGAGCTTCAATCTCCTCTCCCCGGAAATGATGCCAATTAATGTTAACACCCCAAGAAACTCTCCTAGGTTGTATCTCGGAGATTCTCGGGAACATTACAAACTCAACAAAATGTTGGAAATGGATGAATGAAAAGAATGATGCTTATCCAAGCCAGATAACCACTTCTACTATGCTTAACTCTAGACATGGGTGAACATCCCCATACTACAAGGCTTTAAACCACCAATTACTCACAGTTTGAGGATTAGGTGAACATGGAGAATACTGACTACACCAGCAGATGCACAAGACCATGTGATGGCTGGCTGCAACCAGTAAAGAGGTCTGCAAATCTATTTCCTAATGCATAGATAGGATGACAGCTCTCTTGTACTAAGTAAATAGAAACCTACATAACACATTCAATGATACATACTAGACTTCAACACAGAGGTGGGATGACAGCCCCTCTAATGCTAAATATAAAGAGCACATGAAAAAATGCATAATAGGCACAACCTATAACAAAATAGAAATGGAAAGTGTGCAATTAACAGCAAAAGAGGCTTCTATTAGCTGAAAATGAAGACCAGACACTACAAGTATCAAAGTAGTTACAGTCTCCAGAAGTTGAACCTTACATCAAAACAACAACCATCAACCCTAACTACATCTATGTTTTGGATATATATAGAGGTTGATTACAAAAAATTCTCTTCTATTCTATGCGTGGAGGGTCATGATTGGCCACCAACCACTTTAACTATCTAAAATGGGCCTCTGCTACGACCTGCTGCTTCAATGAATGAATTTGACATTCTCTGGTACTCTGTCGTACTCCACGAGTAGGTGAATTGTTATATTGAAGAAGTTCCATAACTAATAAATGCCATAATCTGCTCAAGGCATGTCCTTCTCTTCCTTCAGCCATACTGCTCTTGAATGCATTTGTTGAGGAGTTACTGCACAGGTACTGGATACTGGCCACCTTCTTCCTTCAGATGCATGGGACAGACCAAAGACTCGAAAACTGCATGGGGAATGAATGGAGGGCAGGGAATAAATATTAGCCATTGGATCACATGGATGGATGGTGAAGATCTGTCGGTGAGAGACATTGGGAACGAACAGTCTTGAGCCATTGGATCTTGGGCAGATAGATCCAACGGTTATCGGGGGCGGAAGGTACACGGACGATAACGAGCAGGGGACGGGCGAATGGTAGTAAGCGGTATGTATCGCACCGCTTTAGGGAGGTGAGCGGTAATCGTACAAGGCCATGCGATCACACTCACCAGATGATGCGTGGTAGATGTGACAGGATGAAAACTACCTTCCCTGCGAGCTAATGCGTGAGCAGCTTATGGGCATGAGAGGTACGAATGTCGTCCAATCTCGACAAGGTAGATTGTATGGTGCAGAGGAAACAGGCAGGTTATTTGCGGCAGGGACTGTTAGATTGCGGCGAAGGCAATCGACAGTGGGGTTTGATTGCGCATGTTACATGGAAAACGTAGGTGAAAAGCACATGGTCATGTAATCACGGTTACATGACAGCTCAAACTCAGTGCTCAAGGGCCGAAAGAACATGGACTTACACAGAGTTTTAGAGGTAAAATGGAGGTAGCAGGGTTTATAAGAGTGTAAGCAGAGTGAAGGGGAATGGGCAGGATGGCTGTTGTGAATCCTTTTTGATCCTAGACAACCCGATCAGGCCTGCATTTGACCTTCAAGTGTTGAAAGTAATAGCAGAGCTAACAATAGTCATAGTTGGTTTCCACACAAATTTCAACTGTCCAATTTAAATAACCATTCCCCTCTTTCCTATGATTTCAGTATCTTTCGACCCATTCATCTTCTAACACTTCCACGCCTTGTACTATCGGGGTTCTATATTCCCTCTAATATAGCCATACTACCTTTTTAGATCCTTTGCCTCATCGAAACTTTTGACTTAAGTAATGTTGCAACAACAAAGAATTTCGATATTCCCTTGGCCCCTTTGGCTTAAGCCGCTTCCCACATTTCTTTGCACAGGAAAGAGGGTTGTGACCATTGGGTTAGCCCTTGAGGTTCTAAGGCATTTAGGCTCCTACAGAGGGTGATTTTCCTTTAGAAAATTATTAGCGCCTGAGCTCTTTAAGTATTCATAACTGTATGCTAGCCTCTCTATCAGACCTTTTTGAAGTGTCACATGTTACAAAACGTTGATATCCTTCACCCTCTGACTTGTGAACCCTGATCATGACATAAACACATTATGAGTGGTGACATGTGTCACCCTATTTTCCCACATAGGACCCCTCGAAATGCTAAAACTACCTATCACATGTCTATTGTATGGCCACATCTTGCTGACATTTTATACCACATGGATTTATTGGAACTAATTGTATTCTTCCATGTGTCCCTTATTGGAACCAATCATATTTCCCCACGCATCCTGCTGGCAGAAAGAGAAAAAGGCCCATCCTACTTTGTTTCGTGATTAAAATCTTTTGTAAATTCATTTCAGCATTCCCTGACGATTTAACACTATCTCCCCTTTTTCTCGTCACAACTTCGCATATCGCAACTTTTTCCGATTTCCAATCTGCCTCATTTGCAATTCATTGATTGTTGAACACTGATATGTTTTATGCCATGTACCTCACTGACATGAGATCATTGATTTTCCCTTATGCCTTTCCTCTGAAAAGTGGTCTTCGATGTGCCATGAACCTCTGATCACCAATATTGCCATATCTTTTGATTCAGAAGTCCATTTTTGGACTTCCACATACCATTGGGAATATTGTTCAGAGAACTTTCCAATGGAGAGTGTCTACTATAGATTCTGAGTCCTTTTATTGCTTGAAAAATAACTACAAACTTCTCTGCTCATTTTCTCTTTGAATAGTTGAAATCCCTCTCACCATGATGATCCTCTTTATATGAAACCTAAAGCTACCATAGCAATCCTTCTGAACCATACATTGAAACACACATTCTTACCAATTTGGTTGACATGAGTTCCAATATTCACTCATGATAACTCAATAATGACCTTTAGGGACCTTACAATTCAAATCAAGACTATTGGACCCCTTTTGACACACATATTTTTAATGACTTGAGCAATTCGAGAACCTATTACAAAATGAATTTAGACTATAATGCATGGTGACTTTATAGGCTAAACATTACAAGTAGATTCCCAAAATAAATAATTGGACAAACAAACTTTGATTACCTTTACCTTTACCTCTGAGGTAAACGTAAGAGTTTTCTTTTTCCTTCAAAAATCTGAGACTGATGACAAGTTGAAACCTTTTTATGATTGTTAGCAAACAAAGTTGGCTAGTCGAAACCATCGCTAAGGATTTTTTTTGCTTTGGTTTTCCAATAAAGATGTCCTTCACAATTACCTTTATGAAATTCTTCCATTATTTTAGCTGCTTCATCTTTGAACAAACAATTTAACAACATTCCTCCAACATCCTTCCATTACAAAGCTTGATAAAAAATGTAAAACTTTACAACTTTAATTTTGATAAATCTTGTCTTGGTTTTTTTCAAACCAAGTGGAGCTTGTAAATTCTGTAGAACAAAAATAATATTTGTGTACCAAGGAGAAGTGAAAAAATTTTCTGATACCTGTGGAGTCGCTAGATCCTCTTTTTCATCAAGAGCAGCTACAAAATTGATGTCTAGTGCATGAAAGTATTACTCAGCCATTAATTTGGCTAATCCTTGACTTTTGATAAGTATTTTAGGATTTATCTCCATGTCATACTTCGATATTTTTACTATCCATTTGCCCCTTTTTCCATATGGATCAGTTTGCGTGAGGATATCCTTTACTACTGCACTTGGGACATAAGCAATTATGTGAGAATGTAAAACATACACTCTAAAATATTTCAAGGCCTTTACTAAAGTGAAATATTGTTTTTCCATGATATTATACTTCAACAAGGCATCTCTTGAAGCTCTACTAAAAGATTTTATTGGTTGTTCATGTCTATCCTTGTTTTTCTATAATAATACCATTGAAATAGTATGTTCTAAAGAGAAGGAAAATATAATGAAGTGTTTACTGGAATCCGAGCTAATCAGAACAGTAGCACAAGTCAAGGTTGTTTTCACATTAGTGAATGATATTTTGGCTTCAGCATTCCATTTCATCTCATTATCCTTCTTCAACATGTTTGTAATAGCTCTGAGGATCTCAGTTAAATTTGGAATAAACCTCCTTAGAAAAATTATTCTACCAATAAATGACTGCACTTCTTTCTTGTTTCTAGGTGGATCAATTTTCATAATAGCTTCAATTCTAATTGTATCAATTCAAATACCATATTTTGAAATTATCTGACCAAATAGTTTACCTTCTTCTAAACCAAAAAAAGACTTCCTGGGATTCAAGGAAATACCATATTTCCTACATTTTTCAAAAACTATTATTAAATGAAACAAATGATACTCATCAATTTTGGAGAACACCATGATGCCATCTAGATATTATACAATAAATCGATCCTTCTCCTCTGTGAAAGTTATATCTATTTCTCTCTAGAAAGTGGCTCCTCCATTCATCAGCCCAAAGGGCATCTTCATGTACATGAAGGGTCCCTGTTCATCCAAATTGGATCCTATAACACTCTCTAAGTTTTCATGAACTCTTTGAAAATCATGCCAATGTTTCAAAGTCTTATAAAGATCAAGCTTATCTGAGGTATCCTCATAATAGTTGCAATTGGTGATCCATGTGGAGCAACGAGGACCGTCGGTCAAGTGCCCAAACCATTGGCCCATGGTAACACACGCTATTGCAAATTAGCACAACCAAAGGCCATTTTGAGAAAACTGGGTAGTTTCTGATATATGATTAGTGATAAGTCATTAATCGCATATCACAGGGAAAACCCCTCAAATAAGGAAAGGCGCAAGCACCCGGACCTAAAAAATAATAAAATGAAACAAATATCATTCTGATTCCATTAGAAGTGGGGTCCCACAAAGACCGATAGAATATCAGAGGGGCTTCAAGTGGTAAGCGGTTTCAACCGAGTCCTGCTCGATGCCACACAATGGTTTCCACACATATTGAGGAAGAGATAGAAAACCATTCACATTAGATCGGTAAACGTCATGTGACTTAGTTGCCCGATATGAACAATGACCGTAGGATCTGGGGCCTCTAGATCAACGGTGGATATGTGTTCCAATGGATGACCAGATTTGACGAGGTTAACAGGTAGAGTTGTATACGATTTGAAGTCTGATATGGATGATGCATTGGCAGAAGGTCATGTTTCGCAAGAATTCTTGGAGCTAATGGTAAAAACAGTCGTTTAGAGTATGTCCAAGAGAACTGACACTCATCCATTATAAACTAGGTGGCCACCTCCCTGTGAGGAATTATATAGTGACTGATGATACAGGACAGAGGGATTTAAATGGACAGAGGTAGGGGAACTGGAAAGCCAGGAAGTGGAATGAACAGTCAAGAAGCAGGTTGGCTTAAAAGCCACAAACTGACAGAGAGAGAAGCGGAAGTAGTAAGTTGGAACAGAAAGCTAAGAGTAGAGAGAAGAATCCGAGCTGACCTATAGAAGCAAAGGCAGCATCAAGCCAGAGTTAAGAGAGAGACAGAGAGAGTCAGAGAGTCTATGCACTCCATAGAAGGCTTGAGAGGTTCAAGTGCACTCTTCTGCAATGCCTGTCATGTATGAGTCTCAAATTGGGCTCATACTGTTGTGACCAATAGAGGTCAAGATTTCAGTGAGGAGAGTCTATGTACTCTAGAGACTTGGGGAATCCAAGTTTCAGTCTTATTGATTTGTATCTACTGAGTGAGACTCAAATTGAGCTCACTGTTGTAAAAAATCTACTTTGAAAACATAATAGAGAGGCCACCACTCAAGGCTGGACCAGGAGACATAGCCCAGGAGTATTGGGTGAAATCCTTATTAAACTTGTTGTGTTTATATGTTTGCTTGTTATGTTTTCTTTAACTGCTTCAATGCCTATGTATTTCACAATATTACCGATCCGTTGCATAAAATAACATAGGCACATCCATGCACATGAGTCTGTAATACCTTATTAATTGTCTTAGATCAATTACAGATCAAGTGGTATCAAAGCTTTAGGTTGCTAAGGTTAGACAAGCTTGTGTTGGATTCTTTTTGTTGAATGCTAACTAGGACAAAGCTCAAATTAGGAGAAGAAAAGTTGGTTGAAACTAACCCAGAAATTGGAAGAGTCTATCCTAAGAAGAAAATATCAGAAGAAAGTCCCCTGGAATCAGACTCCCAGTTCATGGACAGTTTCATGACCATGAGAGCCATGGTAGAAGAGATGTATAGAGAATTTAAGAAAGGTAGAGGTGAAGATTCTTCAACCTCCAAACAAGATAAAGGAGTAGAAGAGCCTCTTCTAGTTTGCCCACCCAGAAGGAAAAGGAAAAGAGGAAAAACCCTCTCCACCATCTCCCCCATTGTTATAGCTCCAAATCTCACTCTCATGGTTTGTGATGTTGTATTCATGGCCTAGGGCAACCCCTCCTTCCAGACCTGGTCCTAAAATTTAAAAACCAGTGTTTTATCCCTTATACTCGACATTGCCCTGAGTTAAACGCGTGTATACGCGGGTATGTGTATAGCCAACCCGCGTGTATGTATTAAAACACTTAAAAAAATATAACACTCCTTATTTTCGGGCGGAGATCGCGGGTTTTACCTGCTGATCACCTGTTAGTGCCCGTGGCCCAACTGTTCCCAACCAACTCCTAACTAAAAAACTACTTTGTATATGGTATAAAAAGACCTCAAAGGGAAGGCCTAAGGGAGGAGAGAAGAGAGAGAAAGGTCGTTATGCTGAGATTTTTCCCTTGACCAGGTCTGAAGTCCCTTGTGCCTTCTGCACTTCCCCCATTTTGTATAGGAAACCTTTCTTTCCTTGTGTGTTGATGTTCATCCACCATTTATGACATCATGGAGAGAGTCATGGAAGGAGTTTGTTAGAGGCTTGAGGCTGGAACGGATCCAGAAGGAAGCTTTGCTTGGAGCCTGCTGAAGGTGACTCAGGTGAAAATATTCCTTTTTATGTACTTTATTTGTCTATAATAAAAGAAACACATGTCTTGGTTCCTGAAATGAATCTTCTTTATGTTAATGGTATTCATGTTTAGAATTCATATACAAAAGGTTGTTTGGATTTAATAACTAACTACCTTTATTTATAACATGAAGATGGTTCCTTTATAACTTTTTGTCCATATACTACTGTGTTCTTTGAATTGGTTGTTTTGCAGGACAAAAGATAAGAAGGGAACTCCAAGAAGGGTTTGGACCCTAAAGGCCTTCTCAAACGTAGGACCAAAGGTACGTACCCTTATCATAGAATTTGCTTATAATAGCATAATGGTTGTATGAATGCATGTTTCTTTGAATAGATAACTTTCAGTCTGCTAGGGTTTCAACCCAAAAATCCCTAGGGGAGTAATTCCCTCTATCAGAGTTGGCGACTCCACTAGGGACAACACTCTTGTTGTTCCTAGTTTGGGTGTTTTTCAAGCCAATCAGGGCTCAGCTACCTTGTCTGCTTGTTGTTACTGTCTGGTCTGTTCTTGAACTTTAAGCTTTGCCAGTTTATTCAGTTTGTTTTTTATTTTTATTTTTCTTGAAGCTTTTCATATACGTTGTTTTTCTTAGATACAGAGGTCTATATACGCTTGTTTCTTTGAGTAAACCCACGTATACGCAGGTTTCCTCAAACACATTCGCGTATACACGCAATCTGTACTTCAGTACAATCGCGTATACATTGCAATTTTCAAGATTTATAAATATTTTTAGTCTCTGAAGGTTTGTCTGGTGGTTTGAGTCAGTCTGAAACAGTCATTTTCTAGTATTAGTTATTTGTTTTACGGCGAGCATCTCGTTCTGAATTCTCTCTGATTATAAGGAGTATTGTCTTGTTTTTGTTGATTGCAAGCGTCATCATTTTTGGCCAAAGCACGCAAGATTTCTTGCTAGGAATCTTGGCTACTCTGTTTCATCAGGTTAGGGAGATTGAATTCAATCTTTGTGTTAATCTTGCTTTTGGTGACTTTTTGTTTGCTTGACAAAACCGCTTTTTGTGACCATCCACTTCTTTGTTTCATGAAAGTTGTTGATTGACACTTTCTTGGAATTTGTCTTTTTGGATCTTTTGGTTTTCATTGCCAAAGCTTTCATTGCTGCTTTTGATTGTTAAGAGCGATTTCAAGCACATTTATTTTTGTTGAGTTTTCATCCATTGAGTGGTGTTGATTCGCAAAAGTGTTTAAATTGCCTATTCTTCAATCACAAGTTTCAGTGTTGTTGAGAGCATTTTTGAAAAGACTTTTTTGCTTGTTGCTTTGAAGAAAATCTTTTGAAAATCCTAGTTTTGCTTTCTTGAACTTGATTTTCATTTGGTTTCCTTTTAGTGAAGTGAAAGTGCTTTATGTTTGTCTTAGAACTTGTTTTTAGTGTTTAGATGAAATGAATGGTAGCATCTCATATTCCATCTAGACATTGTAAGTGGCAAGATAAAGATTGATAAGCAAGCAACTTTCATTTTTGTTTTTAGAGTAGTTTTAAATCTTGCATCCACATATAGTTGTTGCATTAGGATAGATTTGCATCCCCTTTTTAGGCATATATAGCTTTGTTAGCTTTTGTGAGTGTGAAGTATGAATTAACGAAAAGAAAAGAAAATTTTGTTTTATTAGAAGTACCTCTGAACCCTATAGAAATTGCTCTTCATCGAAAAACGAAAAAGTGCATGTGCATGTAGTTAAGTTTTTATTAATTTCTTTTGCGTCAAAAAACACCACTAGTTTCACTTCTGTTACCTTGTGACTTAAAGAACAGCCTCATAAAATCAAGCGCTAACTAAAATTCACTAGAACTTTTTGTTTTAGTCAGTTACACCAACAAGATTAGGATTTTAGGGCCTTGGATTAGGCGAGTGGAGAGTTAACTCTCCAAGGCCATATAAATGTCAAACGTAGGAGTCTGAATAACAAGAGAAAATCCAATAGCATTAGGAAGACCAGGAAAGCTCCGGATCTGGGAGTTAAGCACGAGGGTCTGTGAAGAGAGGGAAGAGATATACCCCCTCTCCTACTTGTCCGAACTTACCTCACGACTGTTCCGCCTGGCTTCTGCGACGAGTTGGTATCCATAGTTGCTACTCCTAGGGAACTACACAAGTGGCTGCGGAGGGGAATCCTGTGGCACCTGGGCTTGACGTTGCATCACTCTCAACAGTACTACTGGAGGGCACCCTTGCGAAGCTTGGGGGCTTGCACCGGTGCAGGCTGTTGTTAGGAGGTCAGCATAACTTCCTCGGATACCTTCGCTGATAGGACTGGGCCCTCATCATCCCAGACTATCTTCGGAAGGCCCCTTAATTCACTTTCCCGTATTTTGGTGTCCGGTCTTAATCACCCGAAGTGGAAATACTTGGAAGTTGTTTGACTCGCTGTATCTTTAGGGACTTTATAGTGTGTGCTCTGTGCTCCTAGTTGGCCTAGCTTTCAATTTTTTGAGTCTTTAATTAGATCATAACAAAAAATTCAAAGTGGCTGACTGATCTCCAAGACGGTCTCGAAGAATTCGTGGTCTTTCTCCACCAAGTTTAGAGCCTTCTCCTAGAAGGCGCAGAGGCAATACTACCGGTGGGTTCCATCCCACGTCGGTTGACGCATCGGGGATTGATCCTCCTCTCAGGGGCATTAGCGACCAAGCAAGGCATGGCACTTCTGAACAAGAGAGGGACACTCCAGTCCTTTCTCGAGTTCTCTTTCAAGCGGAGAATAACATAGAGGTAGAAGAACTTTCAGAGTCGTTAGCAGCCCCAAATTATCCTCTACCATCTAGTCATCAAAGGTACTGTGTTAGGCCCCTATACTACTAGTGTAACCCCTTATTGTTATTAGTACAACCCACTTATTATATTGATGTACCCATGTAGTGCCCATATTGTTACTATTGTGCCCCATAGAAGCCCACTATTATTATTGTGCCCTTACATTATTATTGTTATGTCGGCTCTGATTATGTTATGACCCCTTAGACTCCTATATATAGAAAGGAGGTCTTTTCATTTGTATCATCCAAAAATTGTTCATTTATGTAATGTAAAGGAGGTTTCCCCCTCGAAGAGGCTGAATTCTAAGGCGTTGATCTATCTTTTCTATCTTTTCTTGAGCTGGTTTCATAACATTTGGTATCAGAGCTTTGGATTCTAGGGTTTCACTGCTCCAAACAGGTCATCTTGGAATTTTCGCTATAACTTTTTTCTGTGACGTTTCAGAAGTCGCAAAAAAAACCCATTTGAGAATAAATCACGCTGAACCTTGGGTCCGAATTTCAGAGCTTTTCGCGCAATATTTACGGAGATATGATCTGAGGAAGTTGGTCTTTGTGCAGACTCCTGAATTACATTCAAAACAGGTGACCTGGGGAAAATTGTCATAACTTTCGCTCTGGGGATCGGATTGAAATTTTGTAAGAAGGTACAAAAAGAGGACGGACTGTAGTTACTTGTGTGTGTGTTTTAGATTCAAAGGTTGAAATAGTGACACGTGACACTTCATACAAGTTCGCTCTACTGAACTAGTCTACAATCAGGTCACCGCGGGAGATTGTGCATAACTCTTTCTTGGAGAATCTAATTTGAATCAGACTAGTGGAATTGGAAAGAGGACACAGAAGGCTACTACAGGTTGAAACTTCAGAACTTAAAGATTGAAAATTACAGAGATACATCAGATTCAATATCAGGCTTCTACAAAGGGAAAAAGGTGTGTAGTTTTCTTTTAAATTTTTGCGTAAGCTTGGTTTGAAGGAATTCAAAGGACATATCAAGAAGAAAAAGGTGCAAGAAGTGAAAGATCACATCGAGCATCGAGAAATGAATCCGACCATATCTTGTAAAGGATTGGAAGAAATTACCACTCCTCAACCTCTAGAGATAGAAGGACATATCAAGAAGAAAAAGGTTCAAGCAATGAAAGATCACATCGAGCATCAACAACAAGTTCTCCAACTTTTAAAGGATAATGCCACTTCGGTGCAAAATCAAATGAAACAACAGGTATATCAACATCATAGTGAAAAATGTTTTGATGTAGGTGATTTGTTGTCTTTACCGCTACATCTCAAGCAAGCTATTTATGAGAAGGAAATGTTGGCAATACTACATGCACTTAAAAAACGACAACCTTACCGACTGGGAAGACTCTTCAAGGATGAGGATGTGGAAGCATTGTTTTGTGCTATTTCTATTATCCAACCAGATTGGATAAACAAAGCAAGGGATGAATGGAAGAAGGATGAAGAAGTATGGCCACTTATTCAAAAGTTGCAAAAGATCCCAATTCAAACAATATTGCCAGAAATTGAAGAGGAACGAAAAATCATATTGGAACCTGGAGCAGTCATAGAAACAAGAACCCGACAGCTACGAAATCGATCAATTTCAGAGTATCTCATCAAGTGGAATAACTTACCCGCTGAAGATTCCACATGGGAGGACAAGAATTTTATACAGAAGCATCAAGAACTACTCAAGCGTTGAGGACAACGCTTTTTGAAGGAGAGGGGCATGTTAGACCCCTATACTACTAGTGTAACCCCTTATTGTTATTAGTACAACCCACTTATTATATTTATGTACCCATGTAGTGCCCATATTGTTACTATTGTGCCCCATAGAAGCCCACTATTATTATTGTGCCCTTACATTATTATTGTTATGTCGGCTCTGATTATGTTATGACCCCTTAGACTCCTATATATAGAAAGGAGGTCTTTTCATTTGTATCATCAAAGAATTGTTCATTTATGTAATGTAAAGGAGGTTGCCCCCTCGAAGAGGCTGAATTCTAAGGCGTTGATCTATCTTTTCTATCTTTTCTTGAGCTGGTTTCATAACATACTGCAATACGTTGGGACTCTGACGCATAAACCGTCAAGTCCAGGTTACGCTACGTGCTTACCATCGATGACCATTATTGGAAGCATGGCTTCTACAAGTGCTACGACTATGCAAACCCCAACATCGGTGCAAGGGGGAGGAACCATTTCCATCTCCTCTGCTTCCTTGTTTGGATCTTTTGCTAGCACATCTTTAGTTGGGTCTACCTCCATTCCGTCCACCAGTGGAAATGCCCAAACCAATGCTTTTGGTACTGGATTCTTCCCATTTGGCACCCACTCACAGGGTATTCGATCGGTTCCATTTAGTGCCTCTACGTCCATGATGGGCGGATCGACTTCATTCCAGGGTTTTCCTTTTGGAAGTGGTCATATACCACATTCCAACCCAACGGTAGGATCCATGCCTTTTTATTCTATAGGACAAAGCAGCAATCCTTTCCAAGGTTGGAATAACCCTGGGGTTAGTAGCGCGGGAACTGGGAATCCATTTATTGGCCAATAAGGGAATAGGCCGTACTCCACGGTTAACTCGTTTCAAAATATTCCTCCTCTAGCTTCGGCTTGGAATCCGTATCAGGGGTTATCAACTCCTTACAATCCTTTACGAGGGAATTTTGCTGGTTATGGAGGTTATATGGACGGAGTTGGTCAAACTCCGAATTTTGCTGGACCACAAGGCTTGCCTTTTGGTTCAGCCGGTTCTACTGGTTACTTCGGGCAGCCTGGTGCCTCCCAAATTCCAGGACAATCTTTTCAGAGCTTTGGGAGTTCTGCCCAGTCCGGGTGGAATCCCCAAGGTCCTCCTAGGCTTCCGTTTCTGGCAAATTTGAACTTGCCAGATCTCACTAAGTTAACAAATGACCCAATCAAGTACAATCCGGCCTAGCCTCCGGTCCCAACCAAGCTCCCTTCGGACATTCCAAATTTGAAGGGAAGAGTGGTGAAGACCCAGGCGACCATGTAACCACATTCCATTTGTGGTGCTCATCTAACTCCCTTATCGATGACTCGATTAGGTTGAGACTCTTTCAGCACACCTTGACTGGTAATGCGGCAAAATGGTATATAGAGTTGCCAGGGGGCAGCTTTACATCGTTTGCTGACTTAGCCAATATCTTCTTAAATCATTTTCAGTTGCCTGTCCGCTATGATGTCGGAACTGAACTTCTGGCCACCTTTCGTCAGGATAAAGCAACCCACATTTCTGACCATATTCAGGAATGGAGACGAAGAAAGAAGCTCATTAAAGCCGAAATCCCTTCGGAGTACCGTCTCGAGTGGTTTTTGAAGTCTTTACAACCTGAGATCTCCAAGGATGTCTCCATGTCTGGAGTCTATTCTGAGGAG
Organism: Pinus tabuliformis; assembly: GCA_031772625.1. Classification (NCBI taxonomy): domain Eukaryota; kingdom Viridiplantae; phylum Streptophyta; class Pinopsida; order Pinales; family Pinaceae; genus Pinus; species Pinus tabuliformis. The sequence continues at coordinate 387,535,461 of CM062819.1, forward strand.
CAAGCCATTTTTAGGGCCCAGCAATTAGAATTGATCTACTCTAACTCTGGGATCCTACAGAAATACTTGCCAGATGCTCCTGGATCTACGATTGACGTAGCTAAGTCGAAGCCAGGTCCGCACACGGATGGTATCATTGGGTCAGTAGACACAACCATAGTGAACTTGTTGAATCAATTGCAGCAGTTGTCCTTGCAAGTTGTTTCTAACAACCAAATCACATCGTCTAATCCCCCCGCTTCGCAAACTTCTTCAATAAATGCCGTCCAATCTGATAACCCCAAAGGAAATCAAAATTCCAATGGGAAAAAGAAAGGATGAGTTAAGAAAAATAACCAGGATGGGAAGCCTGATGCAAATAAATCAGGCAACAACGCTGGTGGTGGTAGAAATGAGTCAAGAAAGAAAGTTAAGTTTGCATGCAAATTGTGCAGTGGAGACCATCTAACTCATATCTGCCCTAAGATTGAAGACACTCAGCGCTTGTTAGGATAGCAAGGGACTTCTAGTTCTCAAGCTTTGTTAACCAACCCGTTTCCCCAAGGGCAGCAACTTCTTGCTGGCGCGAGTTCAAACCCTGGAACCTCCGCTGGGGGCAACCAGGATGGGGAAAAATCGTCAAATGTTTTCATGATGGGTTCTAATGTCCATGTGGCTACTCGGTCACATGATTATGGTGAAGCCGAAACTTCCAAGGACAAGACTATTCCCAGAAGTATTGACCTTCATATTGAGCGACCCCCTGTCGAGACTATACCACGGATACCGAAAGGTTCCGCTAAACGCGCGACGATTAATCCTAATGCTAGGGACGCCCAAAATTACTCCATTGTGGAGGATCTAGCTCAAAGTCCATGCACTATGTCCACCTTAGAGGTTATCCAGTCGTGTCCGACTCAGAGAAGTGCTTTACTCTCCGCAATTGGAGCAGTCGATCCAGTTAACTCTTTAGTGCTCACTTTTGACATGTTAAATGTCAAAAAGCGACTCCCTCATCATCTGGCTTTCCAAATAAAGTCTACATACCGAAAAATCAATATTTTTCGCACCGTGATAGATGAAGGAGCTTCCACATGTGTTATGTCGATGTCATGCTGGAAGGCTATTGGATCACCCTCGGTTGTTCCTTCACCCACCATTTGACTGCATTTGATGGTCATTCTCATAAGCCGCATGGGATTATCCTGACCTTTCCTATATGTGTTGGGGGAAAGGTCGTCAATATTGAAGTAGAGGTCGTAGATGCTAACCTAGACTATAATCTCCTATTAGGAAGGAACTAGGTATACGAGATGGATGCCGTTGTTTCGACTCTGTTTCGTGTCATTTGCTTTCCTCATGAGGGGAAAATCGTTAAGGTTGATCAATTGGACTATTGTCCAGTCGATCCTCAAGCAAGCTCTGACTCTACTGTCCCGTTAGTGGATAACCCTCACCCGCCAACTGAGAATTTAGGAGTAGGGATGTATTCCTCATTGATGGGTACATTTGATCTTCCCTCTCCTTTCGCTAAAATCAATGTTATTTCATCATCAAAGGAGTCTCCTCGAGAAGAGTTCTTTCGAACTCGTTATTTTGCAGACCCTCAGACCTTGCCTTCACCTACGACCACATTAGTTGAAGGACAAGTAAATGGAATGGCATTCCCTATATTTGCAGCTGAGCTTAGATATCAGTCTATCGTAGACTCTAGAGACCACCATTCTACTCCTTTTTCCGAAGAGGAGTTAGATGGTCATGTGGCCCCGGCTTGGAGCCTTGATTCTACCTCTGCCTTGGGCTGCTTAGATTCGGTTTTACCTTCTGAAGAAGCAATCCTCGAAGTAATGATGGGTATAGATCGAACTTGGGAAGACTTACACCATCGTTCATACTTTCTTCCTCCATTGCAGGGAGTAGAATCTAGATTCTTCGAGCTCCTCACTAGTGATGTTTGTATGGTGTCAAACCCTTTAGCTCCAGCACACATTCGTGCCGAAGGTAATATGTCGGTAATTTCAAAAACGATACCTATAAACATCTCTAGGGAACCTAGCGTCATCGAGAATATCTTCATCGGAATTGAGTGTTCCCCTGAAGAAATTAAAATCTACACCGACCTGTTAAAGGAATATCGTGATGTATTTGCTTGGTCTTATGAAGAAATGCCTGGCATTGATCCTTCTATAGTTTAACATGAGATCAAGACATATGAAAACACGAAACCAGTTCGTCAGAGGCTTCAGCCGGTTAACCCTAGGAAAGTTGCAGCTATCAAAGCTGAGGTTGAGAAGCTGCTAAAGGCGGGTTTTATATACCCTGTTCCTCTTACTGATTGGGTTTCTAATCTAGTCCCTGTGGACAAAAAGCAAGGAACAATCCGAGTATGCATCGATTTTAGGGACCTAAAAAATGCTTGTCTGAAAGATAATTACCCCACAGCATTCATTGATCAGATTATCGACGAGTGTGCGGGTAATGAAATTTTTTCCTTCATGGATGGTTTTTCAGGTTATAATCAAATCTCTATCCGTTTGGAAGATCAACATAAGACAACTTTTATATGTCCCTGGGGTACCTTTGCATATAGAAAGATGCCTTTTGGTCTTAAAAATGCTGGAGCCACTTTTCAGCGGGCCATGTCATATGCTTTCCACGACATCAAACATGTCATTGAGGCATACTTGGATGATCTCGCTGCTCGTTCTTGAAAGAGAACCGATCATCCTAGTCATCTTCGATTGGTTTTTGAACGATGTCGTTTTTATAAAATCCGGTTGAATCCCAACAAGTACGTTTTCGCGGTTACATCCGGTCGGTTGTTAGGGTTCATTGTGTCTAATGAAGGGATTCGGGTTGATCCCTTCAAGGTTGAGGAAATAGTTCAGTTGCCTCCCTCGTCCTCAATTCGGCAACTTCAAAGTCTTCAAGGGAAGGCTAATTTCTTAAGACGGTTTATAGCAAACTATGCCGAGATCACTAAAGGGTTCATGCGTTTGCTACGAAAAGGAGTTCCATTTGTGTGAGACGACTTTGCGCAGCGGTCGTTTGATGCTTTGAAAAAGGCATTAGTCTCTGCCCCACTTTTGAGTCCACCGGATTATGGTAGAGACTTCCTTTTATATCTCGCCGCAGCAGAATCAACCATTGGTATGGTTCTAGTTCAGGAGGATGATTCTCTCGCCGAGTATGTGATTTATTATTTGAGTCGAGGCTTAATAGGTCCTGAACTTCGCTATTCTCCGGTTGAGAAGTTGGCCTTGGTAGCTGTCCATGCTGTCCAGAGGCTCCGTCATTATATCTTGCTACGCAAAACTTTTGTCTTAGCGGCAGTCAATCCATTTCAATTTGTCCTTAGTAGGCAAGTGATTGGGGGCAAATATAATAGATGGATAGTCATTTTTCAAGAATTCGATCTCGAGTTCTTGTCTGCCAAGTCTAAGAAATCCATGGTTTTCGCGGAGCTAATTTCTGAGCTTCCTTGTGGAGAGGATACTGTTTATGAGGAAAGTTTTCCCGACGAACATTTATTCCTCATCTCTTCACTCGACCCTTGGTATGGAGATATTATTGTCTATCTCCAGACTTCGAAGTTTCCCTCTACTTTCTCTAAGGATGAACGTCGAAAATTACGTCACCTGGCTAAAAACTATGTTATCATTGGTGACACATTATACCATCGAGGGGTTGATACCATCCTTCGGTGTTGTTTAACCTTAGAGGAAGCAGAGTCTGTGCTCAATGACTACCACAGTGGAGCTTGTGGTGGTCATTTATCAGGGCTTGCTACAGCCCAGCGCATCTTACATGCCAGATATTTTTGGCCTTCACTCTTTAAAGACTATGTGGAAGAGGTCAAACGCTATCACCCGTGTCAATTTTTTACTCGGAAGATGCGCGCGCATCCAGCTCCCCTTTTTCTTGTTGTCACCGTCAGTCCCTTTACCAAGTGGGGTATTGATTTTACAACTTGTAATCTGCCTTCAGCGGCGAATCACAAGTACATTATCGTGGTTGTAGACTACTTTACGAAATGGGCTGAGGCCATGCCTACTTATAAGAACGATAGTGACACAACAGCTTTGTTTCTTTTCAATCAGGTTATCTCAAGATTCGGTATCCCAAGAGAGATTGTCACTGACCATGGCAGTCATTTCCAGAATCAACTGATGTCCGAATTGGCTCTTAAATTAGGTTTCCGCCAAGAGCATTCGTCCCCTTATTATCCTCAGGCCAATGGACAGGTCGAGGCAGTCAATAAAACTCTTAAGGCGATACTCCAATGGACAATCGATAAAAATCAGTCAAACTGGCACATTATGTTGTATTCAGCTCTTTGGGCATACCGAACCTCCCTACCGGTTTTACTCCTTTTCAGTTGGTTTATGGTATGGAATCTATCTTTCCGGTTGAATGTGAAATTCCATCTCTTAAGTTGGCTGTTGAGCTTCTTTCAGAGACTTCGAGTCTCGAGGAGCGCCTAGTTCACTTAGAACATCTCGATGAGCAGCGTCGAGATGCCGCCACAATGAATGAGGCCCATAAGAAAAGGGTTAAAACACAATATGATAAGTCTGTCCGTCCTCAAGTCTTTTCTGAAGGCAACCTTGTCCTGGTCTATGACCAAGATAAGGACGCCTTGGGGGCAGGCAAATTTAAGCCTATGTGGTACAGTCCTTTCATTATTAAACGAGTTTTAGAAAAAGGATCGTATGAGTTAATTGATTTCGAAGGAAACAAGCTGGCGGAGCCCCGCAACGGGCTCTACCTAAAGAAGTACTTTGCTTAGTTTTGACCAGGCAATGGCTTCTTTGTATTTTATGTATATTTGTACATATGTCATCGAGAGTTTTCTGATATCAGCACTTTTTGGTCTGCTATGGCAGGTGTTGATGGATGATTTGGTCTATTTTGGGTTCGCCGATGGTGCTAGTCGGCACACTCGGAATCTTGCTTCCGCAGCTTGGGTACTCTATTATCCAATTGGTCAATTGATGGCATCAAGAGGCGTGTGCATCGGTCCTACTTCAAAAAATATGGCCGAGTATACTACTGTTATTAATTTATTATCCGAGGCAATCTCTCATGGGATCGACTCGTTGGTAGTATATCTTGATTCTCAATTGATAGTGTCTCAATTAAATAACATTTATCGGGTGCGAGATCCATCTTTATATCGCCAGTATTTAAGGGTGAGGTTGTTGCAAAGATCATTTACTTATATTAATTATTTTCATATTCCAAGATCTCATAATTGGTTAGCTAATTCTATCGCTAATCAAGCATTAGACTGGCATATCAATCATACATCACAATAAAAGAAAGTATCAAAAAGTCAAACTGTATGTATATATATATATATATATATATATATATATATATAGATATATATATATATATATATATATATATATATATATATATATATCGTAAAACGTCTCGAGTGTACATATGTGTGTCCAAAAAATATACAAAATTGGGACTCAAATGCCCATAATCATGTCCAGCATATCTAAAGCCTCGGCTCAGGATGAGCGTCTAAGTATGTCACTATAGCATTGGCCACATGCCGAAAAATGCAAACCCAGTCACGTGGCATGCCAACCACATGACGCTGCATATCCTCAGGAAGGTCCTCTATGACGGCCATCGGTACTCGGCAACTCAATCTCGCCAAGTGTCACTGGACATTGTTCAGAGTCCGTTCTGTATCAGCAGCCGCCTCTTCGACTCCTCGGTCGCGCTGTCCATGCTGCGGGAATCCATCTGGTCATATCGGCCCGTTGTCTGGAACATGATCATCATATTAGTCATTTGAATCTCATCAAAAATATTTTTCAAAATTCATTATATTTGAAAAATCCAAAAAAAATCATAAAATCTTACCAATCTCGCCCCATGCTGCATTCGGTGGTAACACTAGATCAGGATCTCCTGAGAAATCCAGCCCAGCATAGGGGTAGTCATCCACGGCGATGATCTGCTGATCCCACCAGGTGAAGAAGTCATCGTCAAAGGTAGTCCTTGGGACCTCCCCACCATCCAGATGTTTCATCAGATCATCCCAACGGCCCATGCGTGGATCGCATGGGGTGTTGATGGAAACTGCTACCTTAGGACGGAGTGTGGGAACCTTCTCGAAAGAGAAAGTACACAAGATGCTCCCATATCCAAAGTTTTTAGTCTGACCCCTCCTGAAAGAAGTGAGCTGGCTCTTCATGTTGGTCAGAAGAGGAGTACACCAGTCGAACACAATAGTGAGACAGTCAACTGCCACGCTCATGTTTTTCCATGACGCCTGATGTAGAGAGGATGATCCATTCACCCGAGCCATGGTAAACAGGATTATCCTAAGTGATAAACTCGCCACATGTGTGATGGAAATCTGGCTCCCAACCTTCTTGGGATGTCCCGGGCAGTATATATGTACATAGTCCTCTATCGAAAGGGCAATTCATGTCCTGCCCCGGGACTGTACTACCTCTCCCCTTCGGGAAAGGCCCGTGATAAAATAGATATCCTCCACTTCTACCCTAAGCGGCATCTGATCGATCATAAAAGCTTTCTTATCGACATCCCAATAATCAATGAGCATGAGCATCTCAAGCAGACGCGTGTTCGCTTTCATATTTCGCAATTTGAAAAATTTAAGCAAACTGCATCCCTGTAGGGCATCTAATGCTTCTGGACTATTCATAACTTCATTGTATACCGCTGCGTGCTCTCTTTCACGCCACGTGACAGGCATCCTGAGAAAAAATTGATTCAAAACTATTAGTTTTCGTTTAAAATGGTTGGCGGCGTATACGCGGGTTCCTGTGCACACAGTCGCGTATAGGGCCCGCGTGTACGCGGGTTCGATATTACCAACCCACGTATACGCCGCGAGGAAATTTTGGACAAAAGTTCAACGGTGAAACATCAACCAAAAATCCTAAAACCTGTCATAATTAATTGCAAGCTAAGTATAAGAGTTCCCTAGAGGTTTTCGAAGAATTTGAACGGTTGAATCTGGCTGTGAGAAGTTTGCTCCTTTTGCTCCAAATCCTTTGCTCTCAAACTCAAATGGTAAAAATGGTGAGTCCAAAATCCTTTTTATAAGTTTTGAAAATGCCAAATTTTTTCAAAATTTTATTTTGTTTTGCCTCATGTGACTTTTAACTTGGGAGCTTGGAATGTCGGATTGGTCTGTTTTTCAGGACATTTTGGACGATTTTCACTTTCGAGACGGTTCCATGACTGCTGACCTGTCATGGCAGGTATCATGTTCTCACTGGCATATAGGTTAGGGACACCATTTTTCCGTTGCATTATGCATACTAGCCTCCATTTGACCGATACATCTGCGATAGGGTCGATCCCATCGTGTTATGGTTTGTAAGCCATCTTCACTCGCCAATTCTTTAAATCATGACACGATGGTAGAGCCATCCTTTACATGGGCATCCTAGTTAGCACCTCACTGACATTTGTTGCCCATGCTACTCCGTTTTGAGTAGGCTCGGGAGTCCTCTGTAGTCCCGCCATGACTTATGTGTTGAAGACTCATTCCTCTTAGCTTCTCCACTTTGTTCTGGCCATATACCCTAGAGGCTCCTTTGTGTTGAGTTGTACTATTGCATTGCATGTTGACCACTTGCACCTTTTGGCCTAGAGCCGACTTCACTTGGACTCGTGTTTAAGCCAACTTTTGACCATGACATCTGCAAAATCAACCTTGCATACCCTTGACTTCTGCAGCTTAACACACCTTGACCCGTGGAAAGAACATATCTTTGAGTGTCACTGACCAGTTTTCACCTCCATGCATTGAGCATAGGAACGTTCCTTTCCCAGGAACTAGATCATCTGTTTCATCGACACTCGTTCTTTCCACTGTACCATAGCATTCTTTTATTCTTTTTATGGCTTAATAGAAAAAGACAAAAAAAAAATTAAATATTCCAAAAAGAGTGGGAACGGGACATTATTTCCATTTATTGTTGGCAACTAGAGTCAGTCGTGTTGCCCTTGAACAAAGCACTAAAAACAAAGTCTCCTCCGTATGGGTGGGATTTAGTTTGACTTAGGTACGCCATAACCTTGTTATTGAGTCAGTTCTCGATCGATTGGTTATCTCTTCGAATCATATGGAGGGTTCGTTCGTGCCTCCTGCATGGCGAACTTATATAGAGTCATCATATGCTGCCACATAGTCACATTGAGTTGTGCTTTTGTTCAAGGGAAGTTAGCCTGAGTCGGCCTCTCTGCGGTGTTTCTTGACTCATTTTTCAGTCGGCCATCCCTGGTTGTCAATGTCATGTCTATCATCACATCAGTTATATTGGTCCTTTACTCGTGCCGGTTTGAGAAGGTCCCCATTGACTTCTTGCTGGTGGGTCTTGTCCTTATCGACGACGACATCTTGCTCTGAGGACAGGCCTAGAGCTGCACCCTGGCCCTATTTTTATTATTGATAGGTTACCTTGTGCTCAGCATCGATCAGTATCATGGGTCTTTGACTGAGTGGTTTCCCTGGTGTTCGACATCAGCTTACATTATCACACATTGGGATTCGTGCAGTACCTTGGTTTCCATTTGACCCTATTGGTGGATACCTCGCCTCTGTGTCAGCTTTCATTATTGGTTGGTTCAGAGGGTTTCTGCCATGCACTAGCCACATCTTGTGTACACCGAAAACGTACTTCGGTTGGGTTACTACATCTTTTTCGTTCAATTCCTTCCACATTATTGGCCTACGGGTTACAATCGCGCTAGATTGATGAAGGATGCCTTAATGCCTTCCTTCTAGCGGATCTTTCCCTATCGACTCTGACTCATTGCTCTGGGGCAAAGATCTAGAGTCCATTTGGCAGTACCTTGGGGTTTGCAGTCATTAGTGGCAGATCCTTCGCTATCGACAGTGGGAAACCATCATTGTCTCCTGATCGATAGATTCTTACAGGTGTTTGACTCCAACTCATCTATTCACACTTGTTAGATTGTATTGGGTACCTTGACGCTCATTATCATTATCGGCGAGTAGTCTCGCGTTTGTTAACGGTATACATCAATGACCGGTAATCAAACGATTTCTCACATGGTCGACTTCAGATCATTTATTCCCATGGTGTAGAAATGTACCACGGCGGTCGGTGAAGACCTCAGGTTGTATCAGCATTCATTGGTTCACTTGAAAGTTGCTCCTGTTGCTGCTAGTTGATACCACTCCACTTTATATGTTGCAGTCAGTCATGGCGACATTCTATATGCTGGCACCTGAGTTTGCAGTGTAGTACCATCCTATTCCATCATGTTTAGTTGGTACCTTTTTGGGATCAGTCTTTGATATCAGTGATCCGTTGCATCTTTCAGCATCATTGACAGTCTTATATGTGATATTCAGACATGTACTTGTTCATTATGATCAGATGATCCATTATGTATCTTTCAGTCATTTATACTTGTATACTTAGTGGATCCGCTTGTACTTGATATGCGAACATGCTTTACTTTTTCTGAGCATGGGTATGCCCACCTCAGACAGTGTTTCTTTCTGATCTCCTTTGGTGGCTTGGAAGGCTGAATTCTGGTGAAGTCCTCCTCAGTTTTTGATAGACGTCCTTTCCATGTACTTGCATAATATATTTCGGCCATCATGTACCCCTCCTAACCTCATATATTAGGGGACATCTGTTATAGCTCCAAATCTCACTCTCATGGTTTGTGATGCTATATTCATGGCCTAAGGCAACCCCTCCTTCCATACCTGGTCCTAAAATTTAAAAAACAGTGTTTTATCCCTTATACGCGACATTGCCCTGAGTTAAACGCGTGTATACATGGGTATGTGTATAGCCAACCCGCGTGTATGTATTAAAACACTTAAAAAAATATAACACTCCTTATTTTCGGGCGGAGATCGCGGGTTTTACCTGCTGATCACCTGTTAGTTCCCGTGGCCCAACTGTTCCCAACCAACTCCTAACTAAAAAACTACTTTGGAGATGGTATAAAAAGACCTCAAAGGGAAGGCCTAAGGGAGGAGAGAATAGAGAGAAAGGTTGTTATGCTGAGATTTTTCCCTTGACCAGGTCTGAAGTCCCTTGTGCCTTCTGCACTTCCCCCATTTTGTATAGGAAACCTTTCTTTCCTTGTGTGTTGATGTTCATCCACCATTTATGACATCATGGAGAGAGTCATGGAAGGAGTTTGTTAGAGGCTTGAGGCTAGAACGGATCCAGAAGGAAGCTTTGCTTGGAGCCTGCTGAAGGTGACTCAGGTGAAAATATTCCTTTTTATGTACTTTATTTGTCTATAATAAAAGAAACACATGTCTTGGTTCCCGAAATGAATCTTCTTTATGTTAATGGTATTCATGTTTAGAATTCATATACAAAAGGTTGTTTGGATTTCATAACTAACTACCTTTCTTTATAACATGAAGATGGTTCCTTTATAAGTTTTTGTCCATATACTACTGTGTTCTTTGAATTGGTTGTTTTTCAAGACAAAAGAGAAGAAGGGAACTCCAAGAAGGGTTTGGACCCTAAAGGCCTTCTCAAACGTAGGACCAAAGGTACGTACCCTTATCATAGAATTTGCTTATAATAGCATAATGGTTGTATGAATGCATTTTTCTTTGAATAGATAACTTTCAGTCTGCTAGGGTTTCAACCCAAAAAGCCCTAGGGTATTAATTCCCTCTATCACCCATCATCACCTTCATCATCATCATCATCTTATTCACATAAAGAAAGCCCTGAAAATAAAAAGAAGAAACCTTATTTGATTAAATTAGATGTGAAGTTTGATTTTCCAGTTTATGACAGAGAATTGAATGCAGAAAAACTAGATAATTGGATTAGACAGATTGATGTATATTGCAAAGTGCAGAACATCGATTCAGGAAGGATAAAGATTCAACTTGCTAGCCTATGCCTTGGAGGCACCACCCTGGTATGGTGGGAAGGTAGGACATAAGCTGATTTGAAGAAGCATGGTAAAATTCTTTTTACCTAGAATGAATTTGTTTCTGCAATTAAAAAACAATTCTATCCACTAGCTTATACGCAGCAAGCTATGATGAGTTGGCAAACTCTTTGCCAATTGAAAGGGAAAAGTGTACAAAGTTACACCGAATAATTTAGGAAAAGAGCTTTGATTCTAGGCATTTCTTTAGACTCACCTGAAACTTTGCTGAAGTATATATGTGATCTACATAGTTATTTGAGACATACCATTCTCATTTTTAATCCAACTAGCATAGATGAGGTATCTGTTCAGGCTACACATCTAGAGGCTAGAGGCAAGAATGTGAACCCAGAAATTGGGGGATCATCAAAACCCACTACAAACAAGAACAAGGAAAAGAGAAAACAGAAATGGAAAGAGAGGAAGGAAAATGTTGTACAAAAGACCAAACCTTCATGCACTCACTGCAAGAAGGATGGGCATGATGATGAACACTGTTGGATTCTGCATCTGAAGCTAAAACACAAGAAGTAAAATGGCAAAAAGAAGAAGGTTGTTGCAGCTATTCAGAAGGATTTGGGGTCAGACTCAGGGGATGAAACAACAAACACAGCCACAGGTATAAAAGGTAAAAAATTTGAAGCATCTACTAGTAATTATGCACAATCCACTGACAATGAACAAAATGAGAGGAAAAGGCATGAGCTTTTTCATATTAGATTTATTTCCAAGCACCAAAAGATTGATACTTTGCTTGATAGCGGATCACAAGTAAACTTAATTTCTGAAGTAATTGTAAAGAAACTGGGGTTACTAACCACACCTCACAAGAAGCCATATCCATTAGGTTGGTTATGTGATAAAGCAAAACTACAAGTGACTAGACAATGTAAACATAGGTTTTCTTTTGGGTCAGCATTTGTAGATGAGGTTGAGTTAGATATTGTTCCCTTGGATATATGTGGAATTGTTTTAGGAAGTCCTTACTTGTATGATAGAAAATCCATTTTCTACAGAGCTGAAAACAAATATCAACTCGTTAAATATGGAATTGAATATATTGTAAGAGCTCATAAACTCAAGAATAATTATACTCTCATAAACTCAGGGCAAATGAAAAGAATTGTAAATTCATGTAAACAATTTTTACTGATGGTTGTAAAGGAAAAGAAACCTAATAAAGCCAATGTATTTGAAGGCTGTAATGATAAACAGCAAGCTGATTTAGAAAAAGTTGTTTTAGAATATGATGTACCATTTCAAGAACCTAATGGTCTGCCACCCAAAAAGAAAATAGTACATGATATTTATTTGCAACAAGATGCTCCATTGCCTAACATCAGAATGTATAGTTTGTCCGCTTTAGAGAATGCAAAAATCAAGAAGCGGTTATAGGCGCTGCTTGAGAAAGGGTTCATAAGACCTAGCTCATCGCCATGTGGGTCTTCAATTGCCTTGGTGAGAAAGAATGATCGCTCATGGAGAATGTGCATTGATTACCGGGCACTGAATAAGATAACAATCAAAAATCGTTATCCCATTCCTCACATAGATGATCTATTAGATCAGTTAAAAGAAGCTATTTATTTTTCCAAGTTGGACTTGCATAGTGGCTACCATTAGGTTAGAGTTGCAAGCCAAGATGCATGGAAGACTACTTTCAAAACAAAGCAAGGATTGTGTGAGTGGTTATTTATGCCTTTTGGCTTAACTAATTCTCTGATACTTTCATGAGAGTAATGAATGATGTACTTAGGCATTTTATTGATGATTTTGTTGTTCTATACCTAGATGACATTCTTGTATTTAGTAAAACATGGGAAGAACATTTCAAGCATGTAAAGCAGACTCTAGATGTTTTGAAAAGAGAAAATATTTCTGTTAAACTATCAAAATGAGAATTTGGCAAAACATCTTTGAATTATTTGGGTCATATTGTAGGGGGTGGTGAATTGAAGATAGATCCCTCTAAGGTTGCAGTCATTGTAAACTGGCCTAAACCCAAATTTGTTATAGAAGTTAGAAGCTTCTTAGGAGAAAAACAGTATTGGACAAATTTTATTTCTAGCGTTTCCTTTATTATAGCTCCCTTACATGCTTTAATAGGATTGAACAAGGTGTTTCATTGGGGAGGCAAATAGCACAAAGCCTTCAACACCTTAAAAGAAAAGATTGGTACAACACCAGTACTAGCACTGCCTGATCTTAAAAGACCCTTTGAGATTGAAATGGATGCCAGTGACTATGCCATGGGAGCAGTGTTGATGCAGCACAGTAAACCCATATGTTATCATTCTGAGACATTTAATTTTGCAGTAGTTAATTATCCCACATATGATAAAGAATTGTATGCATTAGTATAGAGTGTGAAAAAGTGGAAACATTATTTAATGGGAAAAGAGACAATTGTACATACTGATCATCAACCACTTCAATATTTACACTCACAAACTAAGTTGTAGCAACCAAGACATTATAGGTGGATGAGTTTTCTACAACAGTTTCATCTTATCATCAGATATAAAAAAGGAATACACAATAAAGTTGCAGATATGTTTTCTAGACCAATCATAAATGCATCTACTATACTTAAGCATAATCTAGTATTGCATGAAAGCTACATTTAATAGTATGCTCAAGATATAGATTTTAAAGATGTATATGCAACTTTAAGTCATAGAAAGAAAGTAGAAGAATTGGATTATCATGTTAAGGATCAACTCTTGTATCATTTGAAAAGTTATGCACCCCTCAAACCGAAACAGTAAAGATAATTTGAGAAGCACACAATTCTCTAATATCGGGTCATTTTGGTGTAAGTAAAACAGTTGCACAACTGCAAAGATTTCGTTATTGGCCAAAAATGAATGAAACAGTTCCTAGATATGTAAGAGGGTCTACCATGTGTGCTAAAAGCAAGCCCAACAATGGAAAAATAGGATTGTACACTCCACTACCAATTCCTTCTCATCCTTGGGAAAGTGTTTCCATGGACTTTGTTGGGGGACTGCCTAAATCTAGAAAAGGTCATGACTATTTATATGTTATTGTGGATATGTTCAGCAAAATGTGTATTTTAATACCCTGTAACAAATAGATTACAACTGAACAAAAAACAAAGTTATTCTTTCAGCATGTATGGGTTCATTTTGGTTTACCCACTTCCATTGTATCTGATCTAGATTCCTGATTTGTTGGGAAATTTTGGTCAAGTCTGTGGGAATTTATGGACACCAGACTAAAGAAGAGTACAACCTTTCATCCCAAAATAGATGGCCAAATAGAGGTGGTCAACAGGACAGTGATCCAGTTGCTCAGAGGATATTGTAGCAAGCATCCCAGCTTTGGGATGAACATTTGTGTTATGTGCAACATGCTTACAACCGAGCTAAACATTCTTCTACACAAAGATCTCCTTTTAAGACTTGTTTTGGTTTCATACCAAGTTCGCCTTTGGATTTTGTCTTTGGTAAAAACATAGCGGTTGATGGACATAGTGATGTCGACAAGGCAACCAAGTTCATTGAACAAATCCAAGAGATTCACCAAGCAGTACAGGAACAGCTGGAAAAGAGCTAAGCCAAGTACAAGGCAAGGCATGATAAGCATCAGATTAAGCATAGTTTCCAAGTTCGTGATCAAGTTTGGCTATATATCAGCAAAGACAGAACGTAAGGTGAAGGTAATAAGTTGAAGCTGATAAAGTATGGACCTTTCAAGATACTTGAGAAAATCGATGAGAATGCTTTTCACCTTGATTTTCTAGCTTACATGCACATCTATTTAGTAGTTAATGCAGAAATCTTGAGACTATTTGAACCTTCATTGATTGAAGATCCTGAAGAGTAGAGTCAATTGCCTTCTATTGATGATTTGTTGCCTGAATATCTCAATGAATTGCAGGAATATACAGTTCTGGACAGGAAGGTGAGAACTACACACAGAGGGGATGTTGAGTACCTCAGGATTGGACTCAAAGGTTAAAACCAAGTAGTAAAAGATGGATAGAAATTGGGCAAGTGAGGAATTTATATCCTCACTTGATTGATGCTTAAAAACCAACTTTTGGTGGTCCAAAATATTTTTTCAGTGGGAAGGCCATGATCAAATTAGATCCTACAACACTCTCTAAGTTTTCATGAACTCTTCAAAAATCATGCCAAAGTTTCAAAGTCTTATAAACATCAAGCTTATTGGAGGTATCCTCGTAACAGCTGCAATTGGTGATCAACACGGAGCAACGAGGACCATCGGTCAAGCGCGTAGACCGCTGGCCCATGGTAATGCGCGCTATCACGAATTAGAACAACCAAAGGTCATTTTGAGAAACAGGGGTGGTTTCTGATATGAGATTAGCTACATATCGCAGGGTAAACCCCTTAAAGAAGGAAAGGCCGCAAGCACCCAGACTTGAAAAATCAGAAAATGCAATGAATATCATTTCGATTCTGTCAGAAGCGGTTTCCCACAAAAACTGATAGAATATCAGAGGGGCTTCGAGCAGTAAGCGGTTTCAATCGAGTCCCTCCTGATGCCACGCAATGGTTGCCACATGTCCGACGAAAGAGAGAGAAAGCTGCTCACATCAGACAGGTAACCTTCATGCGATTTAGCCGCCCGATATGAACAATGACCGTAGGATTTAGGCACCCCAGACCAACGACGGAGATGCGTTCCAATGGATGATTGGATTTGACGAGGTTAATAGGCAGAGTTGTATAATATTTGAAGTTCTATATGGATGATGCATTGGCAGAAGGTCATGTTTCACGGGCATTCTTGGAGCTAACGGTAAAAACGGTCATTTCGAGTATGTCCAAGAGAACTGACACTCATCCGTTATGAACTAGGTGGCCACCTCCCTATGAGGTGTTATATAGTGACTGATGACCCAGGAGAAAGGGATTCAAACTGACAGAGGTAGGGGAACTGGAAAGCCAGGAAGTGGAAACGAACTATCAAGAAGCAGATTGGCTTAAAAGCCACAAAATGATAGAGAAAGAAGCAAAAGCAGTAAGTTAGAGCAGAAAGCTAAGAGCGGAGAGAAGTTGAGTTGACCTACAGAAGAAAAGGCAACATCGAGATAGAGTTAAGACAGAGAAGGAGAGAGTGAGAGAGTCTGTGCACTCTATAGAAGGCTTGAGAGGTTCAAGCGCACTCCTCTGTCATGCCTATCATGTATGAGTCTCAAATTGGACTCATACTACTATGACCAATATAGGTAAAAAGTTCAGTGAGGAGAGTTTGTGTACTCTAGAGACTTGGGGAATCCAAGTACAGTCTTACTTATTTGTATCTGCTAAGCAAGACTCAAATTGAGCTCACTATTGTAAAAAATTTGCTTTGAAAACATAATAGAGAGGCCACCATTGAGGGCTAGACCAAGAGACGTAGCCCAGGAGTATTGGGTGAACTCCTTATTAAACTTGTTGTTTTTATATGTTTGCCTATTATGTTTTCTCTAACTTCTTCATTGCCTGTGTATTTTGCAATCTTATCGATCCATTGCATAAAATATCATAGGCACATCGATGCACATGAGTCAATAATACCTTATTAATTGTCCTAGATCAATTACAGATCACCCATGGAGTTGTGAAAGATGTTTTGTGTTGATCATCTGGATGCACAAGAATTTGGCAGTAACCTGAAAAGCTGTCAAGCAAATAAATTATTCTAGAACCAACTACCTTCTATGAAATATGATCCATTTTTGGTAAAAGGTAGTTATCTTGGAGAGAGATTGTGTTCATGTTTCAGAAATTCACACATAATCTTAATTCCCTAGCCTCATTCCTTGTCGGCATGAGATTTGATAGCCATTTCAAAAACCTCAACATTACAATGATTTTGGCATTAAAAAGTTTTCTAACCTATTTTTTTATTAAGGGGAACAGAACTAGATTAACCCTCCTTAATTTATGTTTGAAAGGTTTCCAGTCCTCTTTGATGGGAACAGTATGATGTATAATGTTGGTATCGTATGCTTTTAGATCTTCGTATCCCCATGCAAACATATCAGAATATTCTTTCAATAAATCAATGTATTTATGTCTTTCTTTAGGAGATAAAGACATGGAATTCTTTACAATATTTGGATTATCTTGAGTACCTATATTACAATCCTCAACTTCAGCTCCCACGGGTTCTATCTTGGGATTTTTGGCCACATCATTAAAATCAAATAGTTCTTCTAGTGGAACCAAACCCTTTGGTAACACATTATCTTTTAGCTCTAGATTTCGAGTTCTTCTATATCCTCACTAATCTAGTTTAACATTGTTTCATGTGTATCCTTATAGGAAAATATGCTTACATTCACACAAAAGAAATATCTATTCAATTGCTTCCCTTGAAAGTAGAGCATGTGCCCAGCTAAAGTTTTAACATTTCTTCTATCATAATAGGTCCCTCTGCAATAATTCATCAAAACTTCTCATTCTCTCTTCTCAATTATGTTGGAAAATCCTTAGCTTCCAATTCTGGAAATTGGTTCAATATTTTTGATCCTCTGCCTTTAAATATGGAGTGGTCATAGTTGGTTTCCACACAAATTTCAACTGTCCAGTTCAAATAACCATTCCCCCCTTTCCTACGATTTCAATATCTTTCGACCCATTCATCTTCTAACACTTCCACGCATTTTACTATCGGGGTTCTACATTCCCTCTAATATAGCCATACTACCTATTCAGATCCTTTGCCTCATCGAAACTTTTGACTTAAGTAACGTTACAACAATAGAGAATTTCGATATTCCCCTGACCCCTTTGGCTTTAGCCCCTTCCCACATTTCTTTGCATAGGAACGAGGGTTGTGACCATTGGATTAGCCCTTGAGGTTCTAAGGAATTTAGGCTCCTACCGGGGGCAATTTTCCTTTATAAATTGATTATCACCTAAGCTCTTTAAGTATTCATAACCACATGCTAGCCTCTCTACAAGACCTTTTTGAAGTGTCACATGTTACAAAATGTTGATATCCTTCACCCTCCAACTTGTGAACTCTGATCATGACGTCAACACATTATGAGTGGTGACACGTGTCACCCTGTTTTTCCCACATAGGAGCCCTCAAAACGCTGAAACTACATGCCACGTGTCTATCATACGGCCACATCTTGCTGACAATAGATACCACATGGCTTTATTGGAACTAAATGTATTCTTCCATGTGTCCCTTATTAGAACCAATCACATTTCCCCACGTATCCTGCTAGCCGAGAAAGAAAAGCGAACATCCTACTCTATTTTGCGATAAAAATCCTTTGTAAATTCATTTTGGCATTCCTTGATGGTTTAACGCTATCTCCCCTTTTTCTCGTCACAACTTCGCATATCGTAACTTTTTCTAATTGCCAATCTGCCTCATTTGCAATTCATCGATTGTTGAACACATATATGCTCTATGCCATGTACCTCACTGACATGTGATCACTGATTTTCCCTTATGCCTTTCCTTCGATAATGAACCTCAGATTGCCAATATCACACTAGACCTCCAATGTGCTCTTTTTCCTTGCTTTCAAAGCTTCAAAACCTTCAAACTTCAACAGGACATATCTTTTGATTTAGAAGTCCATTTTTGGACTTCCACATAGCATTGAAAATATTGTTCAAAGAAATTTCCAATGGAGAGGGTATATTGTAGAGTTTGAGTCCTTTTGTTGCTTGAAAAATGACTACAAACTTCTTTGCTCATTTTCTCTTTGAATAGTTGAAATCCCTCTCACCATGATGACCCTCTATATGAAACCTGAAGCTACCATAGGAATCCTTTTGAACCATGCACTGCAATAAACATTCTTACCAATTTGTTTGACATGAGTTCCAATATTCACTCATGATAACTCAATGATGACCTTTAGGGACCTTACAGTTCAAATCAAGACTATTGGACCCTTTTTGACACACATATTTTTAATGACTTGAGCATTTTGAGACCTTAGTACAAAACTAATTTAGACTATAATACATGGTGACTTTATAAGCTAAACGTTACAAGTATATTCCCAAAATAAATAACTGGACAAACAAACTTTGATTGCCTTTACCTTTACCTCTGAGGTAAAGGTAAGAGCTTTCATTTTCCTTCAAAAATCTGACACTGATGACAAGTAGAAACCTTTTTATGAATGTTAGCAAACAAAGTTGGCTAGTAGAAACCATATCTCATGATTTTTTTTTGCTTTGGTTTTCCAGTAAAGATGTCCTTCACAATCACCTTGACAAAATTCTTCCATTATTTTAGCTACTTTATCTTTGAACAAACAATTTAATAACATTCCTCCAACATCCTTCCAATACAAAGCTTGATCTAAAATGTAAAACTTTACAACTTTAAATTTGAAAAATCTTGCCTTGGTTTTTGTCAAACCAGGTGGAGCTTGTAAATTATGTAGAACAAAAATAATATTTATGTACTAGGGAGAAGTGAAATTTTTTTTTGATACTTGTGGAGTCGCCAGATCCTCTTGTTCATCAAGAGCAGCTACAAAATTGATGTCTAGTGCATGAAAGTTTTACTCAACCATTAATTTGGCTAATCCTTGACCTTTGATAAGTTTTGTAGGATTTATCTCCATGTCATACTCCAAAATTTTTGCTATCCATTTGCCCCTTTTTCCATCTGGATCAGTCTGCATGATGATATCCTTTACTACTGCACTTGGGACATAAGCAGTTACGTGAGAATGTAACACATACACTCTAAAATATTTCAAGGCCTTTACTAATGTGAAATCTTTCTTTTCCATGATATTATACTTCAACGAGGCATCTCTTGAAGATCTACTGAAAAATGCTATCAGTTGTTCATGTCTATCCTTGTTTTTCTATAATAATACCATTGAAATAGTATGTTCTAAAGATAAGGAAAATATAATGAAGTGTTTACTGCAATCCGAGCTAATCAGAATAGCAGCACAAGTCAAGGTTGTTTTCTCATCAGTGAATGATCTTTTGGCTTCAGCATTCCATTTCATCTCACTGTCTTTCTTCAACATGTTTGTAATAGCTCTGAAGATCTCAGCTAAATTTGGAATAAACCTCCTTAGAAAAATTATTCTACCAATAAAGGACTGCACTTCTTTCTTGTTTCTAGGTGGATCAATTTTCATAATAGCTTTAATTATACTTGGATCAATTCAAATACCATATTTTGAAATTATCTGACCAAATAGTTTACCTTCTTCTAAACCAAACAAAGACTTCTTGGGATTTAAAGAAATACCATATTTCCTACATTTTTCAAAAACTATTCTTAAATGAAACAAATGATCCTCATCAGTTTTGGAGAAAACCATGATGTCATCTAGATATGTTACAATAAATCAATCCTTCTCATCTGTGAAAGCTATATCTATTTCTCTCTGGAAAGTGGCTCCTCCATTCATCAGCCCAAAGGGCATCTTCATGTACATGAAGTGTCCCCATGGAGTTGCAAAAGATGTTTTGTGTTGATCATCTGGATGCACAAGAATTTGGCAATAACCTGAAAAGTTGTCAAGCAAAGAAACTCTTCTAGAACCAACTACCTTCTGTAAAATATGATCCACTTTTGATAAAAGGTAGTTATCTTTGAGAGAAATTGTGTTCATGTTTTGGAAATCCACACATAATCTTATTTCCCCAGCCTCCTTCCTTGACGACACTAGATTTGATAACCATTTCAAAAACCTCAACATTACAATGATTTTGGCATCAAAAAGTCTTCTAACCTATTTTTTATTAAGGGTAACAGAACTAGATTCACTCTCCTTAATTTTTGTTTGAAAGGTTTCCAGTCCTCTTTGATGGGAATATAATGATGTATAATGTTGGTATCATATGCTTTTAGATCTTCGTATCCCCATGCAAACACATTAGAATATTCTTTCAATAAATCAATGTACTTATGTCTTTCTTTAGAAGGTAAAGACTTGGAAATCTTTAAAATATTTGGATTATCTTGAGTACCTATATTACAGTCCTCAACTTCAGCTCCCACAAGTTCTATATTGGTATTTTTGGCCACATTATTAAAATCGAATAGTTCTTCTAGTGGCACCAAAACCCTTGGTAACACATTATCTTTCAGCTCTAAGATTTCGAGTTATTCTATATCCTCACTAATATAGCTTAACATTGTTTCATGTGTATCCTTATCTACAATGCTTTCTGTATCAATATGTACATTTTCAAATTGTAAAAAAAATTCTACTCTCTTATCACTACCAAACACTTGCCAATATTTAATGTTATCTGGGACAATCGATCTATTCACTTCAATCTCATATTTTTTATTGGGATGGAATTGAACCTTACAGGTGCTCGTTGATGTATCTAGTGCATCAGCTAATATATTTTGACTCTTAGGAATCAAAGGCAACTAATACTCTGGAAAACATTGAAGAAAATCTAAGACAACATTTATGTAGGCCCTTAACCTAGGATGTTTAGCTGAGTACTCACATTTAATCTAATTAATGATGATTTATGACTGACCATGTACATAAATCCTTTTAGCTCCTGACTTCTTCAATATCTACAATCCTAAAATAAATTCTTCATACTCAGTTATATTGTTGGTGCATTGAAAATTAATCTTGTAAGAAAATCCATTTGATATGCTTTTTTTTTTTTTTTTAAAACCCAAACACCTGCCCCTGTTCCATCCTTACTGAATACCCCATCGAAATACATATTCCATAGGGATTCATCCTCTTCATCTTTTGTTCCAACATTTAATTTCACATCCTCTTTTTTTCTTGATCATACTTTCAAATTTTATCACTTATTCTTCTACACATATATCATTGTATAGGATCAAAGAATACATGTCTTAATGCACTAAATAAAGTGGGTAGTTCTTAGGTTTTTCTTTGTTGATTACAATACATTTCATTTATGCTTCCCTATATGGCCTCCTTTGTTGACCAAAGATAACAATAGTTTCATACATCATGCCCATTTTCATGGTACCTTGTAACTTTACCCCCCAAGATCTTAATAATAGAATTCCATATTTGGGAGGTATATCAGCCACTACAATATCCATAACCACACTTTTGTTCAGATTTGGGCTAGAGTCACACATAAATATTGGATAAGACCTAAGAATTTTACTTTTCTAGAATCAAAGGAGCAAAGGTATTTATAGGGTCTTTTCATATATAATCCCAACTTTTTCATAATGACTCTAGGCATGAGATTATGTAAAGCACTAGAATCAAGCATGGAGTTGTGCAAAATGTAGTCATGAATGTTTAGAATGACGTAGAATGGTGGCACATTACCATCATGTGAGTTCCCTTCAACTTTAGGTCCAAATAATAATTTGGGTTGGTCATCACTTAGGTTAACCGTATCTATTTCCTCCTCTATATTTAATGTTTTATGACTTGAGATCTATAAACATTCTTCTTCATCAATTCAATCAGAGGAACATAAATTTTAACCTTGGCTAATTAATTTTAAATACTAAAAGAAGTTTGAGGTTTATCTACTTCTTTAATACTTACATCTTGTTTCTTAGAAACTTATTTTAGGGAGTCATCCTTTGTCTAGCTAGTGGAAGGTGTATCAATCTGAATCTTCTTAGGAGGGTTTGTTGCAAACTTCTTGCTTCTAAAATTGTATTGTTTGTGTACTTCCATAATAAAATTATGATATTATTTTTTATAATAATATGATTTTGTTGGGATGACATATGGTTGTGATAACATTAGCAGGTCTTGATCCTCCTTAGTTAAGAAAATATTGTCTATTTCTTTTTTCCCAAAAGAAATTAATTCGATTCTCTTCAGGGTCATTTGCTATCTCAGTTTCTTCATCTACATAATTCTCTTGGAATTGAGGTTTGATTTGTTTTTGATCTGCTAGAGCTCTTTGATCTATTTTTTTAATTTGGGGCGGGTTCCTCCTAAAGTTAGGATTTCTTATATGTGAACCCCCTTAAATTTCTCTTGGTGGAGCTCAATCAGTCAAACTCATTCATTCCATCATCCTTTCCATAGTTCTAACCAAATTATCTATCTTTGGATTTGATGAAGAGGAAGAAGGCTCTTCTTTGATGGTCACCCTTCTTTCAACTTTTAACTTCACTCTTTTGGCCAACAAATTTAATTCTACACTCACAACATTTCTTTTCATTTCTTCTAAGGTGGCAATATTTATCTCTCTTATTTGATTAGCCATATCTACATCAAAACCATGTGGAAATCGAATCAAAGCTAGTGCTGGTACAAGTTGTATTTCTATTGGAATAAAATTGTAAACATTATTAAATCTGGTGTAGTAATCCTAAACTATCTCACCAAGGGCTCTCCTTAGACAATCATATTCTACCAAGATTTGAAGAGGATTCTTTTACTTCCCATCTTGTGAGAAAACATTGGTGAAATTGTTGTAGATTTGTAAAACTACCTACTAGCAATCCCCTAAACCATTTTTCAACTTCCCCTGTCAAACATTGTGCAAAGAGCCTCATTTTCACATCATCCTCATCAACTTCTTGTAAGTATGAGAAGTCATTTCATCTTGTATATGTGTTGTTGTGTTGTGACAGGCCTAGTGCTATCAAATTAAGGCATACGTTGTTGATAATCATGTTGCATGGGATGTAGTTGTCCTGGTAAAACCATAAGGGTATAGTGAGCTGCCATGACTCGGATATGTGAGGAGGATGAAACTGTGGTTTTTCTTGATGTTATGGGTGATGAAGGAGGTGGAATTATGACTTGATGAGTTGGTATAGAAGGAGTTTTGCTGGTAGATAAAATGGGAACAATGGTGAAAAGGGAAACAACAAGAGGGGTTGATGATTTGAATGTTAGGAAAAAAATTTAATGCTATGCAAGCTCCCTCATCAGTATTAAAAAAAAAATGTTTATGATCATCTCAAATTAACCAAAATGTGAGGAATTAGGTGTCAACTATTGAGTGTCTTTTATGAGGAATTTATGAGGTTAATTAGATGTTTAAAACACAAATACAACAAGTATATTATAGAGAAGTAAAAGGAAACAACTCATAACACAAAGATGATAAAGGTGTTCAGCCCTCTTGGGCCACATCTCCTTGGACCTACTTCAATGGCTAGGCCCTCTTTGGATTAATGGAAAATTCTCTTATTTCATTCACCTGCAGTGCTCCAATCATTTTTCAACTTACTCCATTGGATTCATAAGACGCAAAAACCCCAAAAATGAATATCCAATCTCTGCAATTGGACTTCAGCTGATCTAGGTTTGACCTCCTCTCCTAGTGGCCCTAGGCTTCCTTAAACTTCAACGTAGAAAAATCACATATAGAAGTGTTTTTATGCCTCTGCAACCTATTCCATTGTGTTCAAAGCATCCAAATCATCTAGGGATGACTCTTTCTAAGCTAAAATTGGTCAAAATATGCAAAAGTTATGGTCTCTTCGGTTTTCCTTAGGAAAACTCCACCAAATATGGAGAAATTCTAGTTAACCCTGCTAAATTTGGAGCAGTACCGAATATGTCGGGCCTGATAAAAATGCCGCCAATTTATAGTTAGAATCCTCCACATTCAGATCTGGTCATACAATGCCCATGGAACCGGGGCTGGTCCCCTTGGGTTGGCTCATTACCTCCAAACTTGTTGACATTAACATTTAAATACAAACAAAAATGTTTATGGTTGAGTCTTGTGGTTGTGGCATAGTGGTAATGCATGGGGCTTGTGTGGGTGAGGTCATGGGTTCAACTCTACTGGCCTCCCAAATAACATTTTACCCGACATTTGAGAGGGCGCGTGGCATCCTTCGGGCTTGCCACGTGTCAGCCTCTCATTGGTCCACTTCAATGTCATTAACCAATAACATGCTAACAATTTTCAAAATATGATTGAGCGATATGTCAAAATATTCCAAGAATATTCTAAGGAATATTATTTTTTTTACTGGCCTGTATGGATTCCTAGTCAGCATCCTAGTCAACCTGTACCCAAAATTTTGCATGTTTGACAAAACGGATAGAAGTCTCTATATTTCTCATACGAGCTTCATTTTTAGTGAAATGAGTTGCGTTGGTATCATATCATCGAGACAAACATAGGCATTTAGATTTTGAGAAATTATGAGCACTTTGATTTTTGAGAAAAATTTTCCCCTAATCCAGATTTTGATCACTCCTTCCCACTGACAGGCTTTTGGACCCACAAAAGTTGGTTATCTAATGAGAGCTAAATACTCTTCCCCTTCCTAAGTTCTATCAATCCATTCTACTTGGAAAAATATCCATGACAACCACTTGCGCTCACTGACATGCCTTGCCTTGCAAATGGCTTAGCACTTCAACCAATGTTTTCCTTTTATTGCTGACCCAATCCAACACTTATTGGCTTCTTGCTGATTAAACACCCTATTGTACCAAAGTGATCCCTCAGTTCTTGGAAACTACCTAATGGCCTTCCCACTGAGAATCGTGTTCCTCCTTTGCAACACATGCATTCAATGCAAGCTTCTCCTTGGAAACTACTTTTTTAAGTTAATCCCATCTGAGTGACCTACAACGAGTGACCATCTGAGTGTTGATGTGGTCCTTCAATGCTTTCAAGATAATCTATTTTTTGCAATGCTTTTCTTGAGCTATGGTGAAGATCATTAAGCTCAAGAGGATTCTTTTGGACATGTTGTGCCTCAGCTTTGCAATTAGGTTGAGCTATTCCAATGTGCGGGTTTGGAAATGGTGGTATGGGTAGCTGAGTGGGGGTGTATATTTGAGATGGATGTGGATGGGGTTGTGGTTGGGTAGGAATTTGGGATTGCCTTGGTGGAGGAGGAGATGATGGTTGCGGTTGAGCAGGTGGTGGAGGAAAAGAAGTGGGAGGAGTGTTGTACTGGGGCCTCCACCCCTGATGAGGTGCATTCCACTGAGGTTGTGGTTGAGCATAAGAGTGAAACAAATGAGCAGCTGGTTGGGCATAATATGGATCTATGAAGGAACAAGGAGGAGGTGTGAACCAGGAAGGATGAGCAGGGGGACCCCAAGAAGGCATAAAAGTGGCTTGATAGGGGTCATAATAGGTCTCGGATGTCCCTTGCAGTTCCTGCTGGTAAGATCTATGTTCATGTGGCCTCCTTTGGTTCATATAATAGAGTGATTCAGTGGCTCCTTTGGCTCTCTGATATGCAGCTTTGATTCTGGTTAAGGAAGGGCACTGATCTGTAGGATGGTATTCTTCACATACAAAACACACTTCTATGGGGTACAATGGACATTCGTTCCTAGGATGCTTTCTAGTGCACCTAGGACAAAAAATGGCCAAAGCCCTCGTGGCTTCTTCTTGCTTCTTTTGGATCCGCAAGGTATCCAGTTCCATGGCAAGAAATTGCCTCATATCACTCTTGAAATCTTCCATCTGAGTTGCAAATTCATTTTTGGACAAAATGCTGCTCCCAACGTTTCTATTTGCAGCCATTTGCTCCATAGGAATGTTTTCTTCTTCTTCTCCCCTAGAGGTTCTTTAAATATGTCTTTTTGGCCACTTAGGGGTTCTTCTATCACAGCCATCGAAGAAGAGAGAAGGTTGGCTGTGTGAAGCAGTGGGGGCATTGTGCAATCATTTTTTTGAACTACCTCTACTCCTACAAGGCATGAAAAGAAATCTTTTTGGTTGATTTTCGCTTTTTTCTACTTCTACCTGCAAAACTGAAATAGATTGAACTGCAACTAACTATCTTGCTAAAATGAAAATGCGAATTGAAATGAAAGTAGGAAAGGACTAATCTATTTTTCTCAAATGAAATTGCAAGAATGAAATGCTAGTCTACGCTTGTGGAATTGAAATGCTAATCTACGCTTGCAGAAATGAAATTGCGGAATTGAAATGCTAATCTATGAAAGCGGGAAATGCTAATCTACTTTTGCATAAACGAAATTGCATAATGGAAATGAAATAAACTACTTAGCAGAATATTATAGTGGAAAATAGAAGAAAAGCGACAATCACCAATACTCTGACGCTTCCCCGGCAACGGCGCCAAAAAGATGGTGGGCTCCAGTATTGTAGCAATAATGCTACAACTCCCGGAACTCCCTTCTTTAATTTTATCAACCCGGTAGTTCGTAACAAACATGGAAGCGACGGTGCTGTATGCACAAGTACTAGCTCTTGCCACAACTGTCACTTGGTCAGCTGGCACAAGTCCGCTAGGGACTTAAGCCAACTTCTATGAGCTCTTAGAAGAAGCTTGTTAACTGATGGATGAAAGCTAACTCAAAGGAAGTTGATCTACTTGCGTAAAGAAACTGAAAGCCAAAAAGAAACGCAAACCCTAGCAAACCCTAATTCTACCAGCTAGTCCTACTGACGCAAAGGAGAGCATGCAAACTACTAAAAGAGATGCCATTACTTCTATGAAGGTAAAATACATGTGTCTAGACTACCTCTATCTGAAGAAAACATCTTTTTGTATTTTTGTTTAAGTTGTTGGAATTATCATGCATGTGCTTCTAACTATTTTTGACTGTGCAGAGGTGGATCAAGGAGGAGAAATGCTTGGGAAAGGTTGGGAAGGTTCAGAGAGGGTCTAAGGGGGTCCCTAACACCCTTCCAGAGAGTCTCACAAAGTTTTTCTGCCAAGAAACCGTGTTTATGAGCTTCTACAGGAAGTCTGCAGGGGTTCTACAGGATGTTCAGGATTTCTACAGGATGTTCTGTAATTCTTATACAGGATGTTTCGAAATGGGATTTTGGAGCATGGATGGAGGGAAAAAGATGGAGGAATGAGTATGGAGGTGAAATAGGGGTGGGAAGAGGTCTAGGACTTGGTGAATGAGGCTAAGGAGCGATTGGATTTGTTCAAGGATGGAGGAAGCGATGATGCACAAGAATGTAGGAATTAGGGTAAGGTGGGGAAAGTATAGCAAATGAAGGGTACGAATCATGGACTAAGGGTTGAAGTAGATTATCTGATGGATTATGGGTAGATAGAGAAGGATAACAGGTGCTCTTCAAGTTATTTTTCTAATTTAACAAATGAAGACTTGGAAAATCAAGAACCTAATTACCTTGACCTAATCTGACCTAGATAATAGCAAAAGAAATGGAACAGAAGTTTATTTGCACAAAATCAGATGAACTAACTATGCAACTAAGCAATCATAACCCTAAGCATGCAGTCAAAACTGATATCAAGTTTGACAACTAAGAATCCAACACTAATACTTGCATGGTGAAGCAAAACAGTGTTTTTGTGGGCAACAAGGTCACCTTTGTCCAAACTCACGATCCCACTGAGGGAGAGGTAAGATCAGAGGTGCTTGAGCCCCTTTTTCCAAGGATCCTTTATGTTATTAATCTATCCAAATCAATCTGAACTTGAAAATCTACTTTAATCATCAAAAGCAACCTAAATAACACAACAAGTTTTAAATCTAAATAGCAAATTTTACTCTAAGAATGTAGCAAAGACACATGAAAGTAAACAAATGAGGTACTGGGCGCTTGAGATGGGCCCAACCCCAAGCGATACAGCCTCCTAAGAGAGATTTAGAGATGGTGCAAAGCTGGATTCATCTTTATTGAGCAAGAAAAGAAGAGTTACATCAAAACTGTCCACAATGGAAACTTGAAAATGTGTTGAAAGCAAAGCTAATCTACTGCATAAAAATCGAACTACAAACTAGCTAACTTCTGCCTACAAAATGCCTAACCATTGGCTACGAAATGACTAACCACTAGCTAACCAAAATGAGGTCCTAAGCCTTCTTATTTATACAAATTGAGGACCCCAATAGTCCTCCTAAACTTTAGGGACTCGGTTGCCCAAGACTTGTAGTTAACAGCAGTCCTACTTGACTTGCTTGGCTGCCCTTGTGCTAATTGATTTGGTGGCCTTTGAAATCCGAGCTGATGGTGGAGAATTCGAGGTAAGGGCCCATAAATGAAGGGAACACCCTCCTAAAAATACTCTCCACGAATTTGGCTGCCAAGTGCTCATTTCAACCATTGACTTTGTCTCCAAATTGACCAAAAAGGCTACACAAAGCACACATTAGACTTGTTGGCATAATGACTAACCCAATTCACTCTATTAGCATAAATATAATCAAAAACATGCAATAAACTAATGAGAATGGTGGATTAAGTCGAATTAGGAGGTTGAATGAACCCAAATAATTATCCATTTTTGGGGCTCATCATCACCCCCCTACTGAAAGTGTTGTTCATCCTCTGAGCAACCAATCTATCTCCTCATCTTTGATGGCCTTGGTGGCCTCCCTATCATGCCAAGCTTCTGAAGTGATGCCCTCTTCTTAGTCATGAAACCATGCTTTTCTCTTTGCTTCTTCCCACTGCATGTGCTTCTTTTTCTAGAGTATCTGCATGCCCTTTCTTGCCTTCAAATATAGTGGAAGCTCCCTCTTTCACTTCTCCTTCAGCTTGGGAGAGGTACTTAGGGCGGCCATCACAATTGCTGCCTCCCTAGCTAGGATTTCAACCAATTTCTCCTTCTGCTTCCCTTTTTCAGGACTTCCTGTAGAAACAGTTCTCTGTCTTCCTGTAGAAACAGTCTGCTGGCTTCCTGTAGAACCAATTTTCTCTGATTTGGCTTG
Source organism: Pinus tabuliformis (assembly GCA_031772625.1). Taxonomy (NCBI): domain Eukaryota; kingdom Viridiplantae; phylum Streptophyta; class Pinopsida; order Pinales; family Pinaceae; genus Pinus; species Pinus tabuliformis. Next base: position 387,564,958 of record CM062819.1, read on the forward strand.
CTTGGCTGGGGGTGCCTTCTCCTTGACCTATGCTGTGGTTGAATCCATATAAAAAATGGAAGCGATAACCATATAAAATACTAAATTGCCCCTCATAGGTAATATATTTCCTAATCTGAAGGCTAACCTTGCTACAAAAAGGATGTAAGCTGATTGGTCTGGTTTGGTGAGAGTGCCCTGTTTCAATGCTCTGAGCAGAAAGGGACTACTTTTTTTATGCTTTCCTCTTTTGATCCTCAGGACAAGATTTCTCAGGTGTTTGTATTTCAACTTTGCACCAATTCCCTGGTTATAATGCTTTTGCTGCCCAAACCCGACTGTCAAAAGGGAATCAGGCTCCCACAGAAAAAGTGCAGAGCTTCATCCTCAACATGCATACAATCACATAAAATTCATATTCTTCATGCATAGGTTAACCCTCATAGTGGTTTATCATTTCTAGCAGAGGAATTTCTTAACAGGAACTGTGGAAGAGAATTTGACGCAGAACCAACTAAAACATTCCATGTAACACACAGGAAAACTACTATTCTAGATTCACAAGTAGACTTGTTTCTTACATTCTTATTCAAAATAGTTTAATTCACCACCTTCTGAAATATCATGCATGGTAATGGTGTTTTCCATCCTACCTCTCTTCAATCTCCAAACTGGATGAAGAAAAACTCGGGCTTTTCTACTCTGGACGACTTTGCTATACTTTCTTGTAGGACGTCTTCCTGTAGAAACGCCTGTAGAGTGCCCCTACACCTCTGAGTGAGCCCGATACGCTGGAGAATTGTGAACCAGGCCACAAAGCTCAATGGAGAACGATGGGTTAATCATTTTGTGGAAGCAAAGGATGCATACTTCAGTTGAAAATGTTGCAAGTGCAAGTTAACAGCAGTCTGTGAGTTTCGGCTGAGCGTTCGTTAATTGATGCGTGATTTGTGGTGAAGGAGTGAGGCAGCCAGGTGTACGTGGCCACATGCAGACGGCAGTGCTATAATGAGCTGGATGTCCTCTTCTTGTTAATCAGTTGCACTGGAGTTAAAGCCTCTACCACTGTCTGTTTTTTTTTAATTTTTAATTTTCACGTGAGTTGTCTAACACGTACGCTGCATGATTCCTGGCTGATTAATGGAGAATTGGACAAGGAACTATCAGCTTAATCTTTCTATATTCGTGGCTCAATTCCACCATTCCATTCATTCATGCAGTTTTTAAATTAGATTTGGGCAATAGAAGAACGAGTTGCAGTCACGTACCTGAAGTCAAATGCCTGTTGTGAGGTGTTGTGGCTAGTCATTGCTGCATGCACTAGTTTCTTTGGTTGCATGAGGGCTCGGCTGATGATTTTTGGTTGTTTTCCTTGTGCAGGTGTCCTCTGGCCGGATGCATGCTGTAGGAGTTCATTTCCATGTTCAGATCTGCACCTTCAAGCTGCTGCTGCTGAATTTTCACAGGACCAGAACTTGTTTTCGCCATTGCTCCCAAACGGTAAACCGGATTGATCTGAAACTTACTGAGCGCATTCCTATCATCATTATGCACCTCCCATAGCAAAATCGTGATCAATGGATGCACATATTTCGAGAAAAATGGAAAATGGCTGAAGATTTCAGAGATCAATTTCTCGGAAACTGTGCATTGGAATCGGCTGAAACTGCTTGGGTAGGCTACTGTCACCCATGTGCATCTCCCCATGAAACGGGTTTTGAAACGGATGCACGGATATCGAGAAAATGCAAAAATGGCTGAAGGAGATGGAGGCTGATTTCTTGGAAACCGTGCACCGGAATTGGCTGAAACGGCTCAGGCATGTTGCCATCACCCTTGTACAATTCCCCATAAAATGGTTTTTCAAATGGATGCATGGTTTTCAAGTTAGGGTAGAAACAAATTCTGTTCTAGGTATTTTTTCTTCAAGGCATTTTGCAGTTTTGTTGCATGGTAAGAAAACTGAGCTTGGGTTGTGATGCAGGCATGGAGATGATGGAGGAGGAGTTTGAAAAGTGCAGGAGGACTTCTGAACCCTTGAGGAAGCTACCATGTTCGCCAAACCACCTTTTGAAATCCATTTCTAGCTTCCTACAATTTCTACAGGAACTTCCTGTAGAAGTACAATGAAGAAGCACAATGAGGTGGAAAAAATGATGGAAAAGGGTGAGGAATGGGAACATGGATGCTTGCAGGCATAACCAATGGATTCCAAGCTTTAGATCCCCTTCCAAAATCGAATCTGGCTCGCTTGAAGGTTCTACAGGATGTTTCCTATAGAAATATAGAACTTCCTCTAGAAGGCACAAAAACTCCTTTGTCTTTGTTTTGAGTGTTCCTCCTGACCTGTAATGTCATTGCTGCAATTTGAAATTATTCAATGGAAATCAGATTTATTTTTCTTTTTCTTTTTCTCTTTTTTTTTTTTGAAAAACAACTAGGGCGCCTCATGAAGGTTTTCACCCTAATTGTCTGCCCTGGGCGCCTCCAAGGGAGGTTTTCACCCAGAGATCTTATTCTCTTTTCTCTTTTTTCCCAATCCATTGACCACCTCATGGAGGTTTTCAATCAATGAGCCAATCTAAGGCGCCTCCAAGGAGGTTTTCACCTTAGATTTCTATTTTCCTCTTTTTTCATTTTTTTTTCATTTTTTTTTTCTTTTTTTTCTACCCTACCCTACTTGAAAAACAAAATCGTTCTCAAGTATAAGAATACTTCCAATGGAGCCATGTGCACATCGAGATTAGAGACAAGATGATGTGAAGGCTCGAAATGCATGCTTGGACATCTATCCGGATTTTAGAGACCAAATGATCTAACTTTGAAGGGATCAAACATAGCTAAGGAAGAGAGTATCGCTGCAACTTAGTGACCTTCTGAAACCATATCTCAATATAGCTTTGATATCCTTGGTCCTTTTGTTGATCTGGGTCATGTTTCATGTTACTTTCTACTATGACTTCCTCATCTTCCTCTTTTTGTTGATCTTTCTCTTGAATACATGGAAGATTTGATGGTAACCATGAGGGAACTCTCTCGATCTCTGATTTTGATCTCTTCTCTTCATCAAATGCAGCCCATGGTTCTTTGATCTCCTCTTTTGAATCTTCTTTTTCCGGATGTGGTCCTTCAATGCTTTCAAGATAATCTCTTTTTTGCAATGCTTTTCTTGAGCTATGGTGAATATCATTAAGCTCAAGAGGAGTCTTTTGGACATGTTGTGCCTCAGCTTTGCAATTAGGTTGAGCTATTCCAATGTGCGGGTTTGGAAATGGTGGTATGGGTAGCTGAGTGGGGGTGTATATTTGAGATGGATGTGGATGGGGTTTTGGTTGGGTAGGCATTTGGTGTTGCCTTGGTGGAGGAGGAGATGATGGTTGCGGTTGAGAAGGTGGTGGAGGAAAAGAAGTTGGACGAGTGTTGTACTGGGGCCTCCACCCCTGATGAGGTGCATTCCACTGAGGCTGTGGCTGAGCATAAGAGTGAAACGAATGAGCAGCTGGTTGGGCATAATATGGATCTATGAATGAACAAGGAGGAGGTGTGAACCAGGAAGGATGAGCAGGGGGACCCCAAGAAGGCATGAAAGTGGCTTGATAGGGGTCATAATAGGTCTCGGATGTCCCTTGCAGTTCCTGCTGGTAAGATCTATGTTCATGTGGCCTCCTTTGGTTCATATAATAGAGTGATTCAGTGACTCCTTTGGATCTCTGATATGCAGCTTTGATTCTAGGTAAGGAAGGGCACTGATCTGTAGGATGGTATTCTTCACATACAAAACACACTTCTATGGGGTACAATGGACATTCATTCCTAGGATGCTTTCTAGTGCACCTAAGACAAAAAATGGCCAAAGCCCTCGTGGCTTCTTCTTGCTTCTTTTGGATCCGCAAGGTATCCAGTTGCATGGCAAGAAATTGCCTCATATCACTCTTGAAATCTTCCATCTGAGTTGCAAATTCATTTTTTGACAAAATGCTGCTCCCAACATTTCTATTTGCAGACATTTTCTCCAGAGGAATGTTTTCTTCTTCTTCTCCCCTAGAGGTTCTTTAAATATGTCTTTTTGGCCACTTAGGGGTTCTTCTCTCACAGCCATCGAAGAAGAGAGAAGGTTGGCTGTGTGAAGCAGTGGGGGCGTTGTGCAATCATTTTTCTGAACTATCTCTACTCCTACAAGGCATGAAAAGAAATCTTTTTGGTTGATTTTTGCTTTTTTCTACTTCTACCTACAAAACTGAAATAGATTGAACTGCAACTAACTATCTTGCTAAAATGAAAATGTGGAATTGAAATGAAAGCATGAAAGGACTAATCTATTTTGCTCAAATGAAATTGCAGGAATGAAATGCTAGTCTACGCTTGCAGAATTGAAATGCTAATATACGCTTGTAGAAATGAAATTGTGGAATTGAAATGCTAATCTATGAAAGCGGGAAATTCTAATCTACTTTTGCATAAACGAAATTGCATAATGGAAATGAAATAAACTACTTAGCAGAATATTGTAGTGGAAAATAGAAGAAAAGCGACAATCACCAATACTCTGACGCTTCCCCGGCAACGGCGCCAAAAAGATGGTGGGCTCCAGTATTGTAGCAATAATGCTACAACTCCCGGAACTCCCTTCTTTAATTTTATCAACCCAGTAGTTCGTAACAAACTTGGAAGCGACGGTACTGTATGCACAAGTACTAGCTCTTGCCGCAACTGTCACTTGGTCAGCTGGCACAAGTCCGCTAGGGGCTTAAGCCAACTTCTATGAGCTCTTAGAAGAAGCTTGTTAACTGATGGATGAAAGCTAACTCAAAGGAAGTTGATCTACTTGCGTAAAGAAACTGAAAGCCAAAAAGAAACGCAAACCCTAGCAAACCCTAATTCTACTAGCTTGTCCTACTGACGCAAAGGAGAGCATGCAAACTACTAAAAGAGATGCCATTACTTCTATGAAGGTAAAATACATGTGTCTAGACTACCTCTATCTAAAGAAAACATCTTTTTGTATTTTTGTTTAAGTTGTTGGAATTATCGTGCATGTGCTTCTAACTATTTTTGACTGTGCAGAGGTGGATCAAGGAGGAGAAATGCTTGGGTGATCCAGGTGGATATTGGTGGCCACCTACCAAGTCCACCTGGACCCCCACCATTGTCTTTCTCAGCATTTTCAGTTTCCTTAATTGTAGCACAACTTACTATTTTTAGCAGTTTTTCGGGTCCTGAACTTCCGGAGCCGTTTTGAGGCCCTAAACGACGTTTTTTTGGGAATCTGGGGGCAACATGGGTCCATGGACCATGTTGCCCTTCCCAAAGTGGTAGTTCTCGGATAGATCTTTCTAACGAGCTATCGTACGCGTCAAACGGAGATCGTATGCCAAAGTTACGACCCCGGGAAATTGATGTACCAATTTACCCAAACGGGGCCCACAATTTGGCGTTTCATCTTCTAGGGTTAGGTTTCGGGATGTGAAGGGTTTTCCATTGTTTCTCAACAATAAATAGGCCTTCGAGCCTCATTGTAATACAGTTTTTAGAACAGTTCAGAGGCATGTAGCCATCACATCTCTTCTCAGAGATAAGCTACCATCGCCCTAGCTAGTTTATTGCCATTTCTGTTTGTAAGCATATTTCAGTATTTTCCATTAATGAAATGAAGTATTATTTCCGCTGCATCTTTGTGTATATGGTTATCTCTGTAACTTGTTGCGTTCCTGTTTAAATCTGGATCAGTGGTATCGGAGCGGTCTGCTTTTTCTCTGTTTTTCTTTGCATGTCCCCAACAAGGTCGGGATATAAGGAGTTAGGGCTTGAACTGGTTGAACCTTTGCAAGACCAGCCTCGCAAATCCCGACGGCCTCCCATGGCGGACGAGAAGAAAGACGAGGGGGCAGGAGATCCCATCAAAATCTTGCTCGAAGAAGCGCTCGAGCGAAAACGGAACGCGATGATGGACAGCTTTGCGCAGATCCTTCAGCGGCTACCCAGAAGCGGCGCATCGGCTTCCAGCAGCTCCTCTGGAAACGCCACACCCTTTAAGGTACAAGTTAATTTTGAAATCCCCATATTCGAGGGTCAGATAGACGCCAATGCCGTAGATAAATGGTTAAATCTTCTAGAGGGTTATTTTTCTGTTCATGAATTTTCGAGTCGGGAAAAGATTGTTTTTGCTCTTCTCAAAGCAGCCCCCCACGTCAAGGACTGGTGGGAAACCTACTGCGAGCAGAAGGATGAAAGTACTGGCTCACTATTTTCAGCCGCACCCACCTGGGATTCGTTCCGGGATGCCATCAAGGAGCAGTACTACCCTGTCGGAAGCTATGAGGATGAATACATAAAGTGGACCACGCTGCGGTAGGGAAGGGACCAAGACGTGCCGGAGTTCACCAATCTTTTCCATACCCTTCGCACAAAGTTGGGTATCAAGGATTCGGAGCAACATTTGATACTCAAATACCGTGGCTGCCTGCACAAGTACATCCAGGAAGAAATACAGTTCCTAAACATCCCCTCGCTCGGCGCAGCATACCGGTATGCCGTCAAGGTCGAGCAGAAGTTTAAACAAAAGAAGCGAGACTTTGGATCTGCGAATCCAAAGCAGGGGAAAGGTGCCCCTAAACCACAGAACAAAGGACAAAGCCAAGGCGGGACAGCCCAAGACAACCAGCCGAAGCTGCAAGCAAAGAGCAACGCCGCGAAGCCGAGAAAGGACACTGGAAAATGGTGCAAGTTCCATAAGAGCTCCACTCACAACACAAGTGAGTGTCGGGCCAAGCAGTCACTGGTGGCTGAGCTAAAGGTTTCAGAATCAGATGCATGTTCCGACTCTGAGTCAGAACCCGATAAGGGGTATGAAAAAGGGAAGCAGATCATTGATGCGGATCCCAGCGCCACTGTTGCTACCGCAAAGATCCAGAAAAATGAACCCGAAGATCCAGAGGAGGAGGAGCGTCTCTTCCACTCCCAGATGTGGGTAAAGGGCTCCCCGATACAGTTCATTGTTGATAGCGGGAGTCAAAAGAACCTCATTTCGGCAGAGGTCGTGAAGCGGTTGGGCTTACCGACCACAGCACATCCACAACCATACACCATTGGGTGGCTTCACCAAGGGCGAGATCTTCGCGTGAGCCAGCAGTGTCGCCTTCCATACAACATCAAGCCCTTCACGGATGAGGTATTGTGTGACATTGCTCCCCTTGAAGTTTTTGATGTATTACTAGGACAACCATACTTGTGGAAGCGACATGCTGTGTATGAGTCAAGGCCCCGTACTGTTATTATTACATTGGGAAATAAGTTGTTCAGGATACCAGAGGTAGCACCACCTGCCGCCATCTCTTTGATTACTGCAAAACAATGCAGTAAGATCATTTCCAAAACCAGGAAATTTGTTTTCCTGATGATACGCCCTCAAGGGAAGAAGAAGACAGTGGCCGCGGCCTCCAAACGCAGTCCCTCTGCACGACAGCTACAGATGGACAAGATTGTGGAGGAGTACGAAGACATCTTCACCTCCCCGGCAGGGGTTCCTCTGCACTGTCAAGTCAAGCACTCCATCGATCTGACCCCAGGTGCGCCACTACCCAATGGACCAATTTATCGACGCTCTGTTCTGGAGAACAATGAAATCAAGAGGCAGATTCAGGAGCTCCTACAGAAAGGTCACATCCGCCCGAGTTCTTCGCCCTGTGGGAGCCCGATAGTGTTGGTACAGAAGAAGGATGGGACGTGGAGACTCTGTATTGACTATCGGGCGCTGAACAAGATCACTGTCCGTAATAGGTACCCGATCCCGAGGATTGATGACCTCCTAGACCAACTAAAGGGGGCGAAATATTTCAGCAAGATCGATCTGAAGTCAGGATATCACCAGGTACCAATTGAACCCTCAGATGTGTGGAAGACTGCCTTCAAATCCAAGGAGGGCCTCTTTGAATGGTTGGTCATGCCTTTCGGATTGACGAATGCTCCTGCAACCTTTATGAGGCTAATGGATGACATCTTGCGGCCATTCACCAACTCCTTTGTAGTAGTATACTTGGATGACATTCTGATCTTCAGCCAGAGTTGGGAAGAGCACCTCCACCACATCCGACAGGTTCTCCAAACACTGCGGCAACACAAGCTATGTGCCAATTTGGGGAAATGCACTTTTGGCATGACCAAGGTTCAGGATCTGGGATACATCATTGATGAACAGGGGGTGCATGTCGATCCAGCCAAGGTCCAAGTCATTCAGGATTGGCCCTCTCCAACCACTCTAACAGAGCTCCGCAGCTTTCTAGGTCTTGCCAACTTCTACCGCAGGTTTGTGTTGGGATTTTCTCATATTTCTTGGCCCTTGAGTAAAGTCACCAAGGGCGGGGCGAAAGAAAAATTCTTTTGGTCTGAATCTCAACAGAAGGCATTCAGGGAGTTGAAGGATCGCCTCTGCACGACACCAGTGCTCGCGTTACCAGATTTACAACAACCATTTGAGGTCGAGACAGATGCCTCTGACTATGCTATTGGGGCAGTCCTTACTCAACATGGACGTCCAGTGGCATATCACAGTGAAACACTTTCAGACACAGTCCGGAAGTACCCCACTTATGATAAAGAGATGTATTCCATTGTACAGGCCTGCCGACAATGGAAGCATTACATTTTGGGGAAGGAAACGGTCATCCACACAGACCACCGACCTCTGCAGTTCATACAGACCCAAGGGAAATTGCAGAATGATCGCCATCAGAAGTGGTCTACATACCTGCAACAGTTTCACTTGAATATCAAGTATAAAAAGGGCAGCACCAATAATGTTGCAGATTGCCTCAGTCGACCACCGATCATGGCGCTAACCACCGTGCTCAACTCTTGCGGGCACGAGACTTCTGATTGGCCACTTCTCTACAAAAGCGACCCAGAATTCGGCCACATATACCAGACACTCTTGGAGGGTCAGCAGGTTGCAGATTTTCACCTCCAGGATGCCCTATTATGCCACCTCTGTCACCTCTGTGTTCCTTCAAGCGAGCGTGCCAAGATGATTTGGGAAGCACACTACAGTCGGGCTGCTGGGCATTTCGGGGTCGAGAAAACAGTGGCAGTACTGCAAAACTATTTCTATTGGCCGAATCTTCGACAGGATGTTGGGAAGTACATCCGATCATGTACTGCCTGTGCCATTGCCAAACCGACCATTAAGAAGCAAGGCCTCTATACCCCGTTGCCTACCCCTAGTCGACCTTGGGAATCCATCTCCATGGATTACATGTCAGGCCTTCCTTCCACTAAGCATGGAAATGACTGTGTTTTTGTGGTCGTCGACAGGTTCTCAAAGATGGCCATTATGATGGCCTGCAAGAAGAATATCACAGCAGAAGCCACTGCTAAACTCTTCTTTGAACGAGTGTGGGTGCACTTTGGGATCCCACAGTCTATCATCTCAGATCGGGACAGTCGGTTTCTCAGCACCTTTTGGTCCAGTCTCTGGTCAATGCTGGACACCAAACTCACGAAGTCCACAGCCTTCCATCCTCAAACTGATGGCCAGACAGAGGTTGTCAATAGGATGATTGTGCACATTCTGCGCATGTATAACTCAAAGCATCCACGCACTTGGGACGAGAGCCTCCCCTACGTTTAGCACAGCTACAACCGAGCTCTTCACAACTCCACTGGCCATAGCCCTTTTCAGGTGGGTTTGGGATTCCAGCCACTATGCCCCATTGATGTGGCCATGCCACTTGCAGCTACTCACATGAATTCAGCTCATGTCCAGTCCGAAACAGATAAGGCCACCAGCTTCATTGAGCGCATCCAACATATTCACCAGCAGGTCCATGACATTCTTGAGAAATCAAATGCCAAGTACAAGCAGCGACATGATCAACATCGGGTGCCACACAAGTTTTAGGTGGGCGACAAAGTTTGGTTGCATTTGCAAAAGGAACGCCTTACTGGAGCCTATCGGAAATTGAGACCACTCCGATATGGTCCTTACACCATTACTAAGGCTATGGGAGACAATGCATTTGAGCTCAGCATTCCCCCATTCCTTGGCCTGCACCCAGTATTTAATGTTGACCACCTTCGGCCATACTTTCCACCATTGCTAGACACATCCGACATTGCAGAACAGCTCAAACCCACAGAATTAAATCCAGATTGCATGGAACAAGCTGCAACTGATCGGATCATGGACACACAAATCAAGAACACTCGCCAACAGAATATCCAACTGTATCGAGTTGTCAAAGCGGGCCAACTCCTCCAGCAGGGCAAGTGGCTCACCAGGGAACAAGTTCAGCAGAAGTTTCCTCATCTCATGGAGGAGCTCAACGCAATGGGGACCATTGCTTCCTAAGGGGGGAGGAATGATCCAGGTGGATATTGGTGGCCACCTGCCAAGTCCACCTGGACCCCCACCATTGTCTTTCTCAGCATTTTCAGTTTCCTTAATTGTAGCACAACTTACTATTTTTAGCAGTTTTTCGGGTCCTGAACTTCTGGAGCCGTTTTGAGGCCCTAAACGACGTTTTTTTGGGAATCTGGGGGCAACATGGGTCCATGGACCGATGTTGCCCTTCCCAAAGTGGTAGTTCTCGGATAGATCTTTCTAACAAGCTATCGTACGCGTCAAACGGAGATCGTATGCCAAAGTTACGACCCCGGGAAATTGATGTACCAATTTACCCAAACGGGGCCCACAATTTGGTGTTTCATCTTCTAGGGTTAGGTTTCGGGATGTGAAGGGTTTTCCATTGTTTCTCAACAATAAATAGGCCTTCGAGCCTCATTGTAATACAGTTTTTAGAACAGTTCAGAGGCATGTAGCCATCACATCTCTTCTCAGAGATAAGCTACCATCGCCCTAGCTAGTTTATTGCCATTTCTGTTTGTAAGCATATTTCAGTATTTTCCATTAATGAAATGAAGTATTATTTCCGCTGCATCTTTGTGTATATGGTTATCTCTGTAACTTGTTGCGTTCCTGTTTAAATCCGGATCATTGGGAAAGGTTGGGAAGGTTCAGAGAGGGTCTAAGGGGGTCCCTAACACCCTTCCAGAGAGTCTCACAAAGTTTGGCTGCCAAGAAATCGTGTTTATGAGCTTCTACAGGAAGTCTGCAGGGGTTCTACAGGATGTTCAGGATTTCTACAGGATGTTATGTAATTCTTCTACATGATATTTCGAAATGGGATTTTGGAGCATGGATGGAGGGAAAAAGATGGAGGAATGAGTATGGAGGTGAAATAGGGGTGTGAAGAGGTCTAGGACTTGGTGGATGAGGCTAAGGATCGATTGGATTTGTTCAAGGATGGAGGAAGCGATGATGCATAGGAATGTAGGAATTAGGGAAAGGTGGGGAAAGTATGGCGAATGAAGGGTACGAATCATGGACTAAGGGTTGAAGCAGATTATCTGATGGATTATGGGTAGATAGAGAAGGATAACAGGTGCTATGCAAGTTATTTTTCGAATTTAACAAATGAAGACTTGGAAAATCAAGAACCTAATTACCTTGACCTAATCTGACCTAGATAATAGCAAAAGAAATGGAACAGAAGTTTATTTGCACAAAATCAGATGAACTAACTATGCAACTAAGCAATCATAACCCTAAGCATGTAGTCAAAACTGATATCAAGTTTGACAACTAAGAATCCAACACTAATACTTGCATGGTGAAGCAAAACAGCGTTTTTGTGGGCAGCAAGGTCACCTTTGTCCCAACTCACGATCCCACTGAGGGAGAGGTAAGATCAGAGGTGCTTGAGCCCCTTTTTCCAAGGATCCTTCATGTTATTAATCTATCCAAATCAATCTAAACATGAAAATCTAATTTAATCATCAAAAGCAACCTAAATAACACAACAAGTTTTAAATCTAAATAGCAGATTTTACTCTAAGAATGCAGCAAAGACACATGAAAGTAAACAAAGGAGGTACTGGGCGCTTGAGATGGGCCCAACCCCAAGAGCTACAGCCTCCTAAGAGAGATTTAGAGCTGGTGCAAAGCTAGATTCATATTTATATAGGAAGAAAAGAAGAGTTACATCAAAACTGTCCACAATGGAAACTTGAAAATGTGCTGAAAGCAAAGCTAATCTACTGCATAAAAATCGAACTACAAACTAGCTAACTTCTGCCTACAAAATTCCTAACCATTGGCTACGAAATGAATAACCACTAGCTAACCAAAATGAGGTCCTAAGCCTTCTTATTTATACAAATTGAGGACCCCAACAGTCCTCCTAAACTTTAGGGACTCTGCTGCCCAAGACTTGTAGTTAACAACAGTCCTACTTGACTTGCTTGGCTGCCCTTGTGCTAATTGATTTGGTGGCCTTTGAACTCCAAGCTGATGCTGGAGAATTCGAGGTAAGGGCCCATAAATGAAGGGAACACCCTCCTAAAAATACTCTCCACGAATTTGGCTACCAAGTGCTCATTTCAACCATTGACTTTGTCTCCAAATTGACCAAAAAGGCTACACAAAGCACACATTAGACTTGTTGGCATAATGACTAACCCAATTCACTCTATTAGCATAAATATAATCAAAAACATGCAATAAACTAATGAGAATGGTGGATTAAGTCGAATTAGGAGGTTGAATGAGCCCAAATAATTATCTATTTTTGGGGCTCATCATCCTCCTCTCCTGGTGGCCCTAGGCTTCCTCAAACTTAAATGTAGAAAAATCACATGCCTTTCTGCCTCTGTAACCTATTCCATTGTGTTCAGAGCATCTCAATCATCTAGGAATGACTCTTTTTGAGCCAAAATTGGTCGACATATGCAAAAGTTATGGTCTCTTCAATTTTCCCTAGGAAAACTCTACCAAATCTTGAGAAGCTCCAGTTAACCCTGTCAAATTTGGATCAGTGTCGAATTTCTTAGACCTGCTAAAATCATCGGCAACTTCTTACTAGTACCCTCTGCGTTTAGCACTGGTCATATGGAACCCATGGAACCAGGGCTGGTTCCCTAGGTTGGCACCTTACCTCCAAACATGTTGGCATTAACATTTAAATACAAACCAAAATGTTTATGGTTAAGTCTTGTGGTTGCGGCATAGTGGTAATGCATGGGGCTTGTGTGGGCGAGGTCATGGGTTCAACTCTATCGGCCTCCAAAATAACATTTTATTCGACCTTTGAGAGGGCACGTGGTGTCCTTCAGGCTTTCCATGTTGAAAATTGTCAAAATCCGATTGAGCCATATGTCATAATATTCTAAAAACATTCCAAGGAATATTGCAAAAATATTCCAAAGAATATTCCTTGGAATTTTTTTTCCTGATTGGGTTGTACGGATGCCTAGTCAGCATCCCAGTCAGCCTTCACCCATAATTTTACTTATTTGACAAAACAAACAAAAGTCTTTATATTTATCATACAAGCTCCGTTTTAAGTGAAACAAGTTGTGTTGGGATTGTATTTCCGATGTGGACGTGGTCGATAAGGTTTTGAGCGATTCTAAGCACTTTAATTTTTGAGAAAATTTTTACCCCTAATCCAGATTTCGATCGATTGATGATGAGGCAAAAGAAGAAAAAGTAGTTGATTGATCTGTAAATGATTTCTGAGTGACCTAATTCAATTTATTCACCAAATCTTCAATTCTTTTAAACTATTTTATAACATCTTTATCAGACTATGAAATGATAGGTTGATGTGCTAAGATATAAGGTTTCAAAATAACTTCATCAAAGACTATCTCAAGGCCAAATCTTTTTTATTTGTTTCAGAAAATACTATGCTCAAAAGGTAAGTCAAATTCAATATCCTCAATAGCTATAAAACTTTTTGGAAGGGAATTAACTCTTAGTAAAGGATTATTTCTTTCTTGGCTCTATGTAAAACTCTTATTCCTAATTAGCTTCTTAGGATTATTCACAATTTCAGGTGGATTAGGATCTGGTGTAGATTTTCCTGGGAGCCGGATCGTCAAGTAGATTATTTACATATAGTATATGGACATATTCTGGATGGAAAAACAACCTAAAAAGCTTCTATTTTACTGTCACCCACATGAAATAGCTTTGGAGCTCTAAAAATAATATTTACCACCGAAATATGTTGTTTTTAAATGTCAGTTCCCTAGTATGGCCGCAAGAATGTTATCACTCTATAATTTTCCTAGGTTGAGGATGAAAACTACAAAGGTAACCACAAAACCATTTTTAAAATTGGGATCTAACCCTTCCAACTTCAAAGAGGGATCTCTCTGTATGATTTCGATTTCTATTTCGGATTTTAGGCTAGTTATTTAAGTTCTAGTTGGATTTTTCAAAAGTTTGGTTGAAAGATGCTAGAAAAGTCCATTGGGCATAGAGTCATAAAGTTTTGAGTAATAAATTGTAATAATAATAAAGTAGCTATAATAGGGAAGGATATGTAAGCTTTTGTATCTTATAAAGTGTGTGTGGGGTGAATAGGATGAATATGATTTAAGTTCAATTAAATATAGAGCATAGTGAGACGAATTCTATACTTAATATTAGAAAGAAAACATTGATATTATTAACAAGGCAGAGCAGAGTATGATTAAGAAAATATGGCCCTTAATCTTCTTGCAACAATAAAGAGGGAATAACATATGGAAATTGAAGAGAGAAATAATTTAACATAAGAAACCACATCACCAATTTTCTGACACAACAATCCTGGAACAAAACTCTTTGTATTTATGTAAATTGATCACTTTGAGTACAATCCACGGCTTACATCAATGTACAACTATTTTTTTCATACAAGTTCCAACCTCATTTACGTCTTCAAAAACTGTTTATAGTGTTTTACATAAAAAAAATTACAAAAAAAATAGTCATTACTTAATTACAAAAACAAAAATATTTTAAGTATCTATCAAGTTCATGTATGCAAAAATAAACTTAAAATATATTTCATATGTCCTAGAACAAATATAGAAAATATTCTTGCATTCAGGGAAAATAAATATCTGGTCAACTGTTTCCCTTGAAAGTAGAACATATCCCTAACATAAGTTTTAGTATTTATTCTATCATAAGAGGTCCCTCTGCAATAATTCATCAAAACTACTCATTTACTCTTCTCAATTCCGCTAGAAAAATCTTAGCCTCTAAATTTGGAAATTGGTTCAATATTTTTGATCCTTTGCCTTTAAATCTGGATGCTCATAGTTGTTTTCGACACAAATTTCAACTATCAATTTCAAATAATGATTCCCCTATTTCCTACCATTTCAATAGTTTTTGACCCATTCATCTTCTAACACTTTCACGCATTGTACTATTAGGGTGTTGTATGCCCTGTAATATAGCCATACTACCTTTTCAGAGCCTTTGCCTCATCAGAACTTTTGATTTAAATAACGTTACTATTGACCTAGATTGTCATTTATGTCAATATGGCAATATTTTGGATGAGTAAACAATGATGTGAAGCCAAGGAGAACCAGAGTAGATCAATGAAGAAACATGAGCAAGAAAGCCAAGCCAACCAAGCCATGAGTAATGCAGAGTATCAAAGGAGTTAACAAAGGAGCCATATCAGACCAGAGAAGAGCGAAAAGTCAAGGGAGCTGAGATGATTAGGTTTTGAGTGGGAAGCGAGAGGTTGAGTGTTAGAGGGGGTTTGACATAGAGGCTAATTTATTGCTGTAATTGAGCCAAGAGGGCAAGACTCATGCCTGGTGTGGACTCTCATTACTTTGTGTATCCACGTTAAACAGTTAACTGGGTGTTTCTTTATATTCCCACTCAATGGATCGATGGAAATCCAATATTAAGTGAATGAATCGATATATGAATGTCATGTGTTAAACGGAGTGTGGCAGAAACCGTGGTTTCAACACAGAGTCCATCAAAAGCAAGCGAGATTAAGTTAAGGAGGAAACAAATGGAGAGTGCACAGGATCCATTGGATCTCATAGATCAATGGTCATCACATGGTGGAAGAACGCGGAAGATAATCAGTGAAGAGGTGGTTTCTCAAAACCATAAGTGGTATTTCAGGTGGACAAAAAAAAGCTATAAGCTGTATTGAAGGGTAGTCACCAGATTCTGTTAACTGTTCAACACGTAGCAGCCAAGGACAGAGAAAAACCGGTTTATCGGGTGAGTATTCTCTGTTCTTGTGTCTCACCCGAAATTGTTTTGGATCGTTAGATCAAGTGATCCAGATCAATGGTCACAAAGTGTCAAGCAAGTTGATTGATCGGGAAAAGGCATCAGATGTTGATCTGATGGAAGTAGATCAATGGTGGAGATCGAGTGGACTGGTTGGTGATCAGGCTAAGAGACAACCATCGAATCGAGCTCCATATCAGCGGTCGTGATTTAATTGCTAATCGTAGAGGTGAAGGGCTAATCAGAGATCAGATATTGGAGATCAGAAAGTGTTGCGGAGATGTATTTGATGTGTGGACCCAACGATTTATGAACACAGACCTGATAGCTACATAAAATATACCTTTATGTAATATCGTGTTCGGGTATCGGGGAAGTCACGCAAATCATAAGGGTTGTCACTACCGGACCATCGATTGCGATTAAGATAGTGACGTGGCATGTGGGACCGCCCTATTTGTACAAGCCTCTCTAATGAAATCCTCCGTAACTAATGATTGAGTCTATTGTATAAATATTAAAGAAAAAAAGGGCCTCTCTGATATTTTTTAATATGCAACATTTCTTTGTAATTCTACCTCTCTTCTAAATTTACGTGTCCTATGAGTATTGGAACACTCACAAAGATAGAGGAAACCATGGATCAAGGAGCTGAAGAATAAAGTGAGCGTAAATGGATGAGCATTGAGGAAGCTAAAGCAACCAGAGGAAGGAAGCTAAAAGGTTAAGCGAGAATAGAGGAAGCAGAAGTTCAAGTGAGTAAAAGGGAAGCCAAAGGTCAGGCGTATTAGTATAAGAAAATAGATAGTTTCCTTTATGGGTTGCTGGCAAACTGTAAGAAAAAAAGGAAGCCGAAGTTCTGGCAGAAGTGGAAGGAACAGGAGGACAAAAGTAAGTCATAGGTCTAGCAGGATTGAGAGTAGAGAATTACAACCAAATAGATCCAGACAGTTTACAGCATAGGGTTGGAGCCCTTGAGGTTGGTGTCTTAGAACTGAAACGATTGGTGTCCTAGGAGTTGGTGCTCTTGAGGTTGGAGCCTTACAAAGAGTCCAAGTTGGTGCTTGGCAACTGATTGAAACCATATATATATATATATATATATATATATATATATATATATATGTATATATGTATGTATGTATGTATGTATGTATGTATGTATGTATGTATGTATGTATGTATTGTACTTGATTTACAGACCTAATTGGTGAAGTATTAGAGTTCTTAAAAACTTTGATACATTCCTCTGATCATGATATAATAAGAATAAAAAAATCTTCTCTTGTTGAAATTAGAACCTGTTTGCACAATGCACAAGAAAAAATTGAGTGTTTGCAACTTGAAACACAACTACAACAAGAAGAGCTACAATAGAATATACATCATTCTGAACCTATTTTGTTTAGAAAATTGAGGTAGATTCCCATCAGCAACAATAAATTGTAGATGCAGTACCCATTTCAAGAGCAGTGTTGTATAAAGATGCAGGTATTCATGTTCCACTTCCCAAGCCCATCATCAGACCTTGGAAAGAACTTGTTAATAACATAAACATAACAGGTCTTTGATATGATAAGGAAAGGTCCTTTCATATTCTAGACCATTCCAAGCCCATTCAATTTCAAAGTTTTTGGTTTCTTCATGACTGTTCACCTTCACCTCTTCTTGCTTTTCTTCCACATCAACCACAACAGAATGTTAGGTGCCAACATTTTGATTGAGTTTCCCATATGAAAGATCACCCTTTTGATGTTCATCCATGTCATGACTATCATAAAACCACTTATTCTTCAAACAACTGCATCAAAAACAAGCTTCCTGCAAGAACAAACATTCATCTTGGATGGATCACTTCTTGGAAATGGGTTTCAACAACCAAGAAGATATTTCAGTTATATATCAAAATATCTTCTAGAATATTAAAAGGGCTTGCAGTTGATTTTTCTCCATCATCTCACCTTGTATCTGACAAGGGGTAAATGATGTTGATCTACAAGTTCGAAAGCCTCATCAAGCGAGCTTGAGCCACAACTTGCCAAACTGTTGATAGTGTTGGACCCGCCAACATCAGGGGATCTCCCCTATATGAAATCCAAACAAGACCTCACACCATTTGGTGTAGGATTCCCATCTGATACGATGGTCTAGTTGACATTATCTTAAAGATATGCCTTAGCTCTTGCTTGTCAGCATGTGAGAGTGGTATGCTTTGTCTTTGAACAATGAAGTTCGTGTGCCTGGTGATTGATATTGTTACTTGTGTCAAGGTTACTTCACCGCAGAGGGAGATGGTGGAGGTGAGTCTAGTTGAATGAGAAGAGTCCCAACTCTATCAAAGACACACAACGCATAGGAAATGCACAGCTTCTGACGGAGCAGTCCATACGAATGTGGAGTCCAAACACACAATGAAAGGTAGCACGTACAACACCCAATAGGTTAGTTCGTGCGAGTCCGATGGTTGTTATAACACGTTTATGGGAAAGGTTCTATTTGATGTCCGGTGAGGTGGCCCATGCTAGTAAGACAACGTTAACAACTTGTACAACACATTTTCATAAGCATATGTATTAGAGCAACTGAATAGTTAAATTGCTTAAAACATGTTAAAGAAAAATGCATTACAAGTGTTCAAGGTAAATCTTACAAACAGTTACAACACGTGTGAAAACGTGCTAGCCTGTTAGTAGGCTTCTAAATTAAATGAAAGTTCCAAGACACATGGTACACCATTACACCACTAACCTCATGGGTGGGGCATTGGATCCACTGCTCGCTCCTCAAAGAAAAGATTCCAGACTCTTAAGTCTATGTGGGAGGAGCCAAGGTGAAAAGTTTTTTTCACATACAAACAAGGGTTATTTATTGCCAAGGGTAAAACTAGCCCTTGTGATTGTTCGACTTCCCTCATGATTATTTGACTTTCATGACTCTTCAGATTACAAGTGGGTCTCTTGGACTTCCATGGTACATTAAATTGATTTACACAGTATGGCCCACAGTAGTGATGTGGTCTGACATGACTCATGACACGACTCGACATGACAATGCTGGTATGTTCATGTTGTTGCAGGTGTGCATGTCGAGCTGCAATGTTGCTGAGTGATGGATGTCCTCTTAGCATATCACAGCTTCACCTCCACATGGCAAGCTGTGCAGAGTCTTCGATGGTCGTTGGGTTTGCTTGATGTTTCATTCACATGTTGCTCCTTGCTTGTACATTGGCATGCTTAACATATTCATCCGTTCAAGAAAATTGCATGTCCATTTGTTCTTCCATTTGCAAACACATCTTCACATGTTCGTCTTTTCGTCTATCCTTCCATCTACAAACAAATCTTCACATGTTCATCTGTATGCAAACACATCTTTACATGGTTTTTCATTCGTAAACACATATCCTTGCATTGCTTGTTTGTTTGTCCATTCGCAGACATGTTCTCTTGCATGTATTGTCCTCTTCTCATCCCATCTATCATTGTGTTATGTTTATTCATGTACCTATATCTATAGTCACTCATGACGAGACCACATCAAATCCATAAATATCCTAGTCTACCATGATCATGATCATTTCCAGATGTAGGTAACCGGGAGAGAGGACAAGGTTATGAAACTGCATGAGGCAAGTTTCAAGCTGGGATGCGGGCTCTGGGAACTGCTGGTGGAAACTGCGTAGAAGTCACTGGGAGATAGACATGGGCAATCTGGATCGGTAATGACTATCTGCAAGATCTAGCTCCATTGGAGGATAAATCTACGCGATTTTTGGGAGAAGCGGTGCGGGCTGGAGGAAGACATGGCAAGAAAAATCTGCACAATTTTCGGAGTGAGAGGGCAGTGGGAGCTTGGCAGCAAGAACTGCACAATTCCTGGAGGGAGCTGGTAGTGGGCTGCTCGAAAGAAAAATTGTTAAGTTCTTGGGAGGCTGACCTATTGATCACCTCCATGTAGTTTTTGAGCTGAGCAAACTGTTGGGTTTCATGAGGCTTTCCCATGAAATATTCACAGTTTTCTTGGTGAGCAGTTGACCGATTGACTGGGTGACTAACTGGGAAAACTGCGTAACTTTCTGAGGGAGACAGGGATAGGCATCGGGTTTCTGTCTGGCGTGTTTGCGCAATTTTATTAATCAGTCGAGCATGTAAGGTCTATAGCCTCTATGCAATGTTTTATGGGAGTCAGTCCTGGGGTGAATATTTGGTCAAACTCTCTAGTTAGCTAGCAGGAGGGTTGATTGATTGGCTTGCGAGCAATACATATTTGAATGGTTTGCTGGATGCTTTTGCATTATTCTGTGTGACAGTTGGTCGAGTCGATGGTGGGGTGAAGATTCGGCTGTTAGAGGGGGATCTGGTCATCAAAACTTCAACAAAGTGGCTAAGTGTGTGAGCGAGTGAATTTGTGCATATGTGACCTTGCAAAAAGACACACTCGCATGACTTGACAACAAGATGCTTCAAACCATCAAGACACACATGATCAACTTGACTAACCGACAATTCGAGTGACAAGCGCAACACTTGTGATAGATTGTTGGATGACCGTGACGACTCTTATGCGACAATGCACACAACTTCATGTGAGAGTGTGACAGATGTTTACATAGCAAACACAACATGTACATACGAATTGAAGACCTTGAACATCACTAGAACGAGGCCACAGGCATGAAATAGCAATCAACATGTGGAATATGACATTTGGTTGAACAAGTCAAAAATAAGTGTGACATGTAGAAGCAGCATATAAATTGACTTTTTGAGTTTGCGCACATGCATGTTACTGAGAACAGGATGATATGACAATGACAAGCAATCCTGCAAACTCAACTAAGAGGTGTACTTCTAAATATGTTTCGTACTTACCATACATACCCTCAAGATGATCATGCATCTGATGGAGTTCTCATGCGGTCCTAATCTTTTCCATTACTTAGTTCCTTGGTCCTTCTCCTCAACTCCTTGGAAGTGATTTCAACATGTCACCTTTTCCTGTAGTCACTGAGAGGTGGATCTGTACAATTTCAGTGGATAGTGACTACTATCGAAATGAGGCCCTGAGAGGCTCGTTTGTGCAATTTCTGGATGCATGAACGACATGACAACTTCGACAACACTGCGCAGTTTTGAGGTTCAAAGCATTGCTACGAGATAGGGGTCCCAAGAGGACACCTCTGCACAATTTCCAAGTGTAGTGCAACTGGACTGCTCTGCGCATTTCTCGAGAGAAGTGCTGGTTGTGGCCTCTGTGGGCTACAGGGGTGGTGGGCTCCAGTATTGTAGCAATAATGCTACAACTCCTAGAGCTTCCTTCTCTAATTTTATCAACCCGGTAGTTCGTAACAAACTTGGAAGCGACGGTGCTGTATGCACAAGTACTAGCTCTTGTCGCAGCTGTCACTTGGTCAGCTGACACAAGTCCAATAGGGCTCAAGCCAACTTCTATATGTTCTCAGAAGAAGCTTTTTAAGTGATGGATGAAAGCTATCTCAAAGGGAATTAACCTACTTTGCAAGAATGAACTGAAAGCCAACAAAACATAGAAACCCTAGTAAACCCTAATTCTACCAGCTTAATCCTTATGATGCAATGGTGGGAATGCAACTTCTAGAAGTGATGCCATTACTTCTATTGAGATGAGATGCATGTGTTTAAACTACTTTCATCTGAAGAGAACATGTTTTTTTATTTTTTCTCAAGTTGTTGGAGTTATTATGATTGTGCTTCTTACTGGGTCTTGACTGTGCAGGGGCAGATAAAGGGGACGAAGGCTTGGAAAAGGTCAGGAGGACTCTGAGAGGGTCTAAGGGATCCCTTACATCATTCCACAGAAGTTCACAAAGTTCAAATGCCTGGCAATCGTATTTGCAAGCTTCTACAGGATGTCTGCAGGGGGTTCTACAGGAAGTTCAGGATTTCTACAGGAAGTCTGCTAACTTCTACAGGATGTTCTGCAATAGGATTTTTGGGTCATGGATGAGTGAATGAGCTGTGTGGGTGGATAGAGATGTAGGAGGGGAGCTTGTGATGGCTTATGGACAGAGAGATGGGATGGAAAGGGAGTGTGTAAAGCTGGTTGATCTAGAGGAGGGTAGAGGCAATGGAAGGCCGAAAAGATAAAACAACGTGGATGATAGAAGAGTTGGGAGGCAAATGATCTAACTGGGAGATAAGGAGATGGCTTAGGCACGGATCAGGAGGATAAGGAAATGATAGAGTGGTGCTGCGTAGTGTAAATGAAACAAATCACCCTTGTCTTGCACAAAACCAAGAATTCATCAACCTATTCTAACTGTTTTTATAAAATCATAGAAAAACAATGTTGTTTTTAAGGGAAAATCGTGCAAGGTGTTGAAAAAAAAGAATTATTGCTCAAGATCTAAATGCATGGACACTTCTACAAACGTAAATATTACGTTAAAGCTTGCATGAACATGTAAAACTGCATTTTTTTGGTGGTTGGCACGGTCTGCACTCCCAATCTCTAAACAAAGGTGGAAGTGAGTGTACAATCAACCTTTTCTTCGAACCCTGATTAACTCCAATCCCCCTACTCTAATCTAAACTGCTGAAAGCACTTTATCCATAAAACTAACCTACTTAATTACATCAAGAAATTCGACTCAGCAAACTGTGTTTTCAAATGCATGTAAAAGGAAAGAAATAAAATGTTGAAAGAAAGACAAGTAACAATATAAAGGAAGGAAGCCTTAGGCTCTCAGGTTGGGCCCAACCCTGAGAGCTTAAGCTCCTTTAAGAACTCAGAGCTGCCTCAAATCTACCTGCTTATTCATTAAGAGATAATAGTCAAAAGTCTGATAACATGCCAAAAATGGCTTACAAAAAGCAAAACAGAGCTATCAGCTCGTAGCCTAGAATAAACAACAAAGTTTCAAAAGTCCCCATCGAAGGCTACAGCCTCAATATTTATACATTATGAGGGCCAAGCTGGCTTCCTAAATTAGTGGGGTTTGGCTGACCAACTAAAAGTAAACTGTTGTTCCCTTAGAATCCGTTGGCTGCCTTCTAGATCGGTGGTGATAGCTGTTGGAGCTCGGAGTTGGGGTGGAGATCACGAGGAAGGCCATTCAAGGCTATGGACAACCTTCCTACAAAACCGCAATGCCACCTTGGCTGTCTCCTTGCCTCCATCTGCGTGGTTTTGCTCCATTTAATGTCAAAAAAACCTGAAATAAACATGTATTAGCCACCTAGGAATAGTGACTGCCCTCCTTCCTACAAATAACATGAATATACTAAGAAATGATGCATAAGTGATAAAAAATGAAGGGTTGAGCAAGGGTAAGTAGGCCAAATGAGCCCAAAATGTTACCAAATTTGGGGCTCATCATCACCCCCCAGCTAAAATATTTGCTCATCCTTGAGTAACTAGTCTAGCTCCTCATCCTTCATTGCCTTTACTGCCACCCTTACATCCCAAGCCTCTGTAGTAGTGTCCTCCTTGCTGATATGGAACCCAGCCTTTCTGTTCACCTCTTCCCACTGTTCATTATCATCTTTCTCTGTGCTGCCTTCCATCAATCCTAGCAGTAGTGGTGGGCTTAGTTTGAGGCCAATCCAGCTGGCCTGGAGGTTTTGCATGGATTTCTTATAGAGGGCCACCCGTACTAGAGCTTCCCTCATCCGAGTTGGGGTATGATACTCTCTGATTTTCAGACTGTGGGCCAAGGTATTCCATCTGCAGGTGCAAGCTTGGACAACATTGTCTCCTAACAGTCTCTCCATGTCCTCAAAATGCACTATGCCTTGGGCCTGCTGATCCATATATTTCAATGAAGCTTGAGGGTCAGTGGACAAGTGTTGGTGTGCCGAGATTAGTGCAACTGGATCCCCTGGTTCTGCTCTAATTAGCAATGGCTCATTCAGCTCTCGGTTCATGACCGCTTTGGCTTCTGCTTCTCTTTTGTCCTCATGGTTCAACCAGGAGGCAAATGCCATTAATTACATATCTCCAAGGCCGTATTGGGATCCCATGAAATTACATTAGGCAGGGCCAAGTTATGGAGGTAGAACTCCCCTAATTTGGCCTTATCCTCTGATGAGCTGGTACTGCATAATTCAGTGAATTGTTGCGGTTCTTGGAGCTGAGAGATACCCCTTTGCGCCAAGGTATTGATTTGAAATTGCAGCCATTGGTCTTTCAGGTACAGGCCATAGGATTTGGCCAGCTGTCTGCATTGTATAGCATCCATGGCCCAACTGGCCATGCATGCCAATTGTGCCTCTTTCTGCTGCAGCTGTTGTCTGAGAGCTTGCACCTCAATTTGTGCTTCTTGTTCTTCTTCCTGTAGATGCAAGGTTGGCTCCCCAAGACCGGTGTTTAGTTCCTTTTTGCCTTGCTGTTAAGTTGTGGTGTCCCTGGAGGATGTACCTGTTCCTGTCCTCAGCTCCTTTAGCTGCAATCTAAGCTTTTCGTTTTCTTCTTGTATGAACACTCGTTGGCAATTTGCCACGTGTTTAGCCATGGCCAATTCACTTCTGGCCTCCTTGAGCTGCTCCTGCAAGGGACCTATGTCCACCACACCCTTTGACTTGGCTATTTTCATCCACGTGTGTGTACGTACTCTCTCTTCCTCCAATGCAAAAAACAGTGGCACAGTGAATTTCTGAGGTATAATTTTGCCAGCCTCTAAAAAGTTGTAATATGAACTCAGACTTGGATGAGGGCTAGGTTCTGTAATATGCTCTTTCTCCACTTCTTTTGGTGGCTCTACTTCGCCCTCCCTTGGTGGTGATGAGGGTGCTTCTCCTTCCATTCTCTCTGTTTCCTTAAGCCGGGATAAGGTTTCCTGTAGAGCATCTTCAGCATCCTGTAGCCGAGCTTTCGAGGCCAATTGGTCCAACCTATCCTTCCAAGTAGTTTTCTTCGGGCTCCCCCTCTCATAGGTGACTGATATCTTCGAGGGGGACCTCTCCTTGGGAAAAGTAGGGGCATCTTCGATAATGATTGGGCTGCTGGACGGAGACTGTGGCTTGCCCGTATTTATTCTCACACTTCTTCTAGCTTTAAAATATAGAGGGGTCTCCCTCTTTCTCTTCTCCTTTGGCTTAGGAGGTGTACTGAGGGCGGCCAGCACAGCTGCTGCCTCCCTTGCAAGAATGTCATCTTTCTTCTCCTTGGGTTTCGCTTTCTCAGGGCTTCCTGTAGAAGACCCTTTTCCAGCTGATTTCGGGCTTCCTGTAGAAGCCGGTTTCGGTTTTCCTGTAGAAATAGGTGTTACCGCTTTAGTTTGTTTTGCTGCATGTGTTTTACAATTTGACTTGGTTGCGGCTGCTGTCGAGGCACCTTTGCTGATGTGGACCTTCTCAGCCTTGTCCACTCTGCTTTGCAATCTTTTCTCTCTGGCCGTCAACATGGGTGTGTCATCCTTCTCTTTGGCACCCTTTTTCTCTTGTTTCTTCTTTTGCTCTTTCTTCTGCTCTGTGGTCGTGGTCTTCTGGCCTTTTTCTCTCTTCCCTACGGGCACTGACTCCTTCTCCTCACTGCTAGATGAACCGAGCTCTTCGGTCAACATCCTTATATCACCATCCTTGGTCAAATTTCTGAAGGCTTCCCATGAGAGAGGAACCTTGTATGTGTGGAGCGCATCCTCCACGAGGAGTTTAATGATTCCATGGTGGGCTACCTGGTCTGGTGTGCCTTCTTTCAACTTGGTGGCACATTCAATCAGAGACTGTAGTAGAAATTAGGGGATACTTAGTTTGTTTTCTACAGGTAGGTCCATCTGATGCCTTAATTCTGTGAGTAACCGAAAATGGTACCCATATACAATGCTAAACCAACCTTTGCAGGTGATGTACTTCATGATCTGCAGGCTAACTTCACTCCACAGTGGCAGTAAGCTGGTTCTACGAACCCCATTTTTATCTTCTGAGAATTCCTCCTCTGGTGGAAAGAATTCTTTTTTAGCCTGTTGGCCCAATTTCCTCTCTTCCTTATCCCATGGTAATCCCATTGGGAGCTCAGTAACTTGGCTGATAAATTGTGGAGTGAGTCTGAGACTCAAACCCCTGAAGTTGACGGTGGCCAATGTTTTGGATTTCGGCTTCAGAGCTTGCAAAAACTCCTCTGCCACCTCATCGTCATAGCCCTATAATTTGTCGCAGAACGACATCCATTGTGCTTGCGTGAACAGCTCCACCACCTCAGGATTTTCTCTTAGCTTTGTTGAGTCAATTGGTTCCCTTCTGATGAACCCACCCGGCATGGTGAAAAACTGTTGCGTTAGCTGGAGGTGGCGGGTGCAGAAGAAAATTGGCCTTCTGGGACAGAGCATAGAATTACGCCTCTGCCACGCATACAATTCACGTAAACTTATCTCCCGACGACCTTAACACGGCTTAATTATAACTCACATCCTGTAGGACAACAATTCATGCAACGGAAGACAATACTTGCAATTTTTTTACGACCAGACTGTAGAACGTCGACTCTGCCACCTTCGAAACCAGTTGCATGGAAGGTTCAAGCTTACCTTTTTAATCCACCACCTTTTGACATGAGGAACCCAATTTCTTGTAGAAGCAGCGCACGAATTCTGGAGGATACTGCAGTGGGTCTGCGCTCTCTATGTTGCTTAACAGGCGTTCGAACGGCCAAAGACTTGGAGTGTCGAGCTTCAGAGGAATCTGGATGCTCACTCGACTTTCAAACGGTGAATGATAAATGCGTGGGGTGGCAATCTAGCCGATTAGATTTGAATCCGGCGGAATCCGTGGTGCGGGGGTGAGCTGTCCCTGCCGGACCGTTGGACGACGTCACTCTGTCATTCGTCTGCAAGTTCCCTTACTGCCGCATCATTCCCCGCAGATCCGCCAACGTCATTTCTGTTAAAACTCATTTTTCCCCGACTAGATGGCTCTCACGTGTGCACTGCCCGTTCCTTTTGCCACGACCACCGTTCAAACATCCGACTAGACCACTAACTGGTCGACGTGGCCAGTCGAATGGCCATACGACCGCTCAACCCATTCACTTTACACTTCACAAACATTTCAAAGTAAAATTCATGCAATTCGACGGAAAAAAGGGCGAGGCACTTACCTGTGCGGCCGCGACACGATTCTTCAGGCTTTTAGACGACGATGAGTAGATTTGTTTGCTGCTGCTTGATTGCACAGGTCTGGAGGTTCCTCTTCACAGGCCGTTGATGATGAATCTTATGATTCAGCTGCATGTGCCTGCGTTATCCTTGCATGTTGCAGGCGATGGAATGGTGTACACTCTAGTTGGCTTAACTGCTACGGGACTCCTGCAGGATGTCCTGTAGCAGTTTCTCCTCCTCGGGTGCATGTTGCACGATGAAGACGGTGGCCTCACGATCACGCTCGCAGGGCTCTTGGATAGCTGGGATGGGTATGGCATGGCATCTCAGCGTCTTTTTCATTTAAAAATTGCTTTCTTTTGATAACTCAATGATCTGCTTTGATTGTGTAGGTATCTTCATTGCATGTCGACAGGGGTGGTAGAAGGAGGTGACAGCAGTGTATAAGGATGAAAATAGTAGCTTGCATGCCTTCATGCCGAACCTTAGTCGTTAGATCTCCCCACATAATGAATTCTGGGCCGTCCCGAACTTCTACAGGAGTTTCCTGTAGAAATACAGAACTTCCTGTAGAAAGTCTACACCTTCCTATAGAAGACTTAAGATGTGATGAAATCGTGCCCATACCTTGGAGAAGATGAGTATTCTTGGAGGAGGTGCTGGTGAGGTCTCCTGGCAGCATGATAAGGATCCTTGACTTTGAGTTGAGAGACCTCCTCTCCTTCATAGAACACCTACAACCTGCATGCATTTCCATATTATAAACTTGATGTCCTTGTCTTTTTTGCTTATTGTTTTTTTTCTTTCTTTTCTCTTTTTTTTTTTCAAAGATAGCAAGGGTGCCTCAATGAGGTTTTCACCCTTGCCATCTGCCTTAAGCGCCTCAGAGAGGTTTTCACTCAAGGATCTTTTTCAAATTCCTTTTTTTTTTTGAAAGACAATAGGGGCGCCTCAATGAGGTTTTCACCCCTACCACCTTCCTTGGGAGCCTCAGAAAGGTTTTCACCCAAGGAAATTTATTTATTTATTTATTTATTTAGATCTTTTAGGGTATGCCCAAAGCAGAGGCAGAACCCTTCTCTATGACCAACACTGATTTCTTCATAGTTTTGATGAACTCTTTTCTTGAGAGAGGTTTCCTGTAGATCCTCAGTCGATGCCCATTGACAAGCATGGGGATGGACTCCTCATCAATGGTCTGAATAAGAACAGATCCATTGTCATGACATTTTTCCACTGCATATGGTCCCAGCCATCTGGTTCTCAGCTTCCCCTTGAAATCTTTGTGCCTGGAGTCATACGACAGTGCCCAATCTCCTGGCTGGAATTGCTTGTCATTGAGGTGTTGGTCATGCCACACCTTTCTCTGAAGTTGAACCACTTCTGAGTGAAGGAGGGCCTGCATTCGGTGCTCATCCAGTCCATTCAGCTACAATAACCTTTCTTGTTGTGCATGGATGAGATCTAGGTCCAGCTGAGCTGCCATCCTCAAAGTGTTGTATTCAAATTCAATGGACAGCAAAGCTTTCTTCCCATAGACCAGCTCATAAGGTGTGAAGCCGGTTGTGGTCTTCCAGGTGGTGTTGTAAGCCCATGTGGCCTCAACCAGGCGATCTGCCCAATCTTTCCTACTGCTGCTCACCACCTTAGTCAAAATCCCTTCCAATGCTCTATTGGTGACTTCCACTTGCCCATTTTCCTGTGGATGATAGCAGTTGGAAGTCCTATGCTTGATTTTGTGATGAGCTAGTAGGTATTCAATTAAGTTGGATGTGAACTGGCTTCCTTGATCGGTGACTAGCTCTCTTGGGTAGCCAAATTTGTAGAAGATGTTTTCTCTTAAGAACTCAGCCACCTTTTCTTCTGTTGCTGCTTTGATTGCCTTAGTTTCTGCCCACTTTGTCGGTAGTCAGTGCACACAATGATGTAAGACCTTTGCCTCGAAGGAGGGTTAATTGGACACACAAAGTCCATACCCCACTTCTCAAATGGCTCAAGAGTCACTTCAAGTTGGAGAGGCATCTCATCCCTTTGAGTCGGTTTCCCCATTCTTTGGCATCGGTCACATTGGCTGATATACCTTCTGACATCTTGATGAAGTGTGGGCCAATAGTAGCCTGCCTGCAGGATTTTGAAGGCAATCCTCTTTGTTGCAAAATGTCCTCCACAAGGCCCATCATGACAGGTGAGTAGGATATCAAAGACTTCCTCCTCCCTTACACAACGCCTTAAGATCTGATCAGGGCCAAGCTTGAACAGGTTGCCCCCGATCCAAGTGAAGGAGGCACTTTTTCTGATGATTCTGCACTTCTCTCTTGAAGATAGGTGTGGAGGGAACTGTGCTGAAACAAGGTAGTTTGCTATATCAGCAAACCATGGAGAGAGTATTGAGATAGCAAACAGATGTTCATCAGGCATCTGGTCATCCACTGTTCCATCCTCATCTGCAGATAGATCCAATCTAGATAAAAAGTCAGCAACAACATTTTCTTTACGTGGTTTGTCAAGGATAGTCAAATCAAACTGCTGCAACAAAAGTAACCATCTAATAATACGGGCATTCACATCTGGTTTATTCATTAAATATCTAATTGCAGCATGTTCAGTATGTACAAATTTCTGATAGCCAGTGATATAATGTCGGAACTTGTTCAGTGCATGGACCACAGCCAAGAATTCTTTCTCGGTTACGGTGTAATTCAGTTCTGATTTGGACAAGTTTTTGCTGACAAAGTAAATGGCATACGGAAGTTTTTGTTCCACTTGTCCTAAGGCTGCCCCTATGGCTTTGTTCGAGGCATCAGTGTGGATGTGGAAAGGTAGGGCCCAGTTGGGACCTCTCAAGATTGGGGCAGACACCAACTTGTCCTTTAATTCATTCAAAGCCCTCTGACAATCGTCAGTCCATTTAAACTCCACATCTTTTGCCAACAAACCAAACAATGGTGAGGCTAGCTTGCTGAAGCCTTTAATGAATCTCCTGTAATACCCCGCTAATCCTAAGAAACTCCGAACATCCCTTACCTTTTGGGGAGGTGGAACCTTCTTGATGAGAGCAATTTTGTTAGGATCCACCTATAACCCTTGGCAAGAAATGGTGTGGCCTAGCACGGTCCCTTCAATCATCAAGAATTCACATTTTTCAGGACTAAGGGACAGGTTCATCTCAATGCATTTGGTTAGGACTTTTCCCAGATTAGACAAGGCTTCCTTGAAGTTGGACCCATAAGGAGTGAAGTCATCCATATAGATTTCCACCGCATCATGGACCAGCTCAGAAAATATGCTCAAGACGGCTCTCTGGAAGGTAGCAGGAGCATTGAATAGCCCAAAGGGAAGAACTCGGTAGGCAAAGGTACCCCAAGGACAAGTGAAGGTGGTTTTATCTTGGTCTTCTGGGCTGATTTGGATTTGGTTGTACCCGCTAAACCCATCTAGGAAAGAGAAAAACTTCTTTCCTGCCAATCCATCCAATACTTGATCTATGAAAGGTAGAGGGAAATGGTCTTTCTTGGTAGCTTTGTTCAGTTCTTGGTAGTCCATATAGATTCTCCACTTCCCATTTTTCTTGGGAACCAACACCAGAGGGGACACCCATTCGCTATCTGAGATGGGGTAAATGAATCCGGCATCCAACAGTTTTTGCAATTCTTCCTTGACAATGTCCTTAAGGGCTGGATTCATCCTCCTCTGGGGTTGCCTAACCGGTTTACAATCCTCCTTGATGTAAATGTGATGGGTACAGACCAAAGGATGGACTCCTTTCATCTCCTTATAGCTCCAAGCAAAAGCATCTAGATGACTGGCCAACAGACTACACAGCTCCTTTTCCTAAGAAGGAGACAGGGAGGAGCTGATCTTTAACATTCTCTCAGGGCCGAACTCCACATTCTTGACTCTGGGAGTGACAGGGTTGGTTGCACAAAGGTCCACTAAGGTGCTGGCTTGGGCATCCTCCACCAATTCCTCTAAGGTCAGTGCACTGGGAGGTGGATTCTGGATCAAGGTCTCAATCAAATCATCCTCGGTTGGGGGGTCTCCCCTCGTGGTGTCTAGGGTGCACAAAGGTGCTGAGTACACCTCATCCTCTTCTCCTTCCTCTAACCAAAGTGGTAAGTCATGCTCTAATGAGGGTTGGGCAGGAGGGTATAGGACTAGCTGCTTGGACATACGACCATTTTTGATGGTCATGTTTCCTGCACGGCAACTTATGTAAGCATCTGTAGTGGCTAACCAAGGCCTTCCCAAAATAAGAGGATATCCAGTGAGCTTTGCCTTTGGTTGCAGCACCAAGAAATCTGCAGGATAATCCCAAGAGTCAATAGAGACCAAGACATCCTCCACAATCCCTTCGGGAGTCACGGTGGAGCGATCTGCTAGTTCTAGTACTGTCGAGGTCTTCCTCAAGGAACCCTGAAGGTTGAGTTTGAGCATGGTATCCCTGGTCATTACATTAATGGAATCCCCCAGATCAATCAAGGTGTGAGGTATGATGGTGCCATTGATGTGGACATCTACTACAGGACTCCCAGGATCTAGGTACTTTGGGCAGATGACTTGTCCTAACATAAGGTCAGACAGTTGTACTAAGACATTGATGGTTGAAGCATCTCTCTTTCGCCTGCCTGGGTGTCTAAAACACTTTTCCTTAACCAGTTTGTTGTATATCGGTACATCTTTGATGGCTTGGAGAAGGGGTATTTTCACACACAACTGCTTGAGCTCTCCCAGAAGCTCATCCTCCTCTGGGTTGGGTTGTGTGGTGGCTGTTAGTCTCTCAGGAAAGGGTGGAATAGCCTTTGGTTCACTTTCCTGTTTTTCTTCCTCGTCTTCTGGGGGAGGAGGTTGGCGATCCGGAAGAGTCTTTCCAGATCGCAGATTGATCTCCTGGATCTCCACAGCATAGGTAGGGCATGATGTTTCCCCAGTGTATACCTGCTGGGCCTGTCTGTTGTTGAGGTTCAGGTTCGGTTGAGCAAGCATTTGAGGTTGCCTTGGAGGAGCAGGAGGTAATGGTTGAGGTTGAACTGGTGGTGGAGGCAAAATGGCGGGAGGAGTGTTGTACTGGGGCCTCCACCCCGACTGAGGTGCATTCCACTAAGGTTGTGCCTGGGCATGCGAGTGATACTAATGAGTAGTGGGTTGAGTATGGTACTGAGGTGGATAAGACCATGGAGGAGGCACAGACCAGGAAGGATGAGCAGGGGGACCCCAGGAAGGCATAGGAGTAGATTGGTTGGGGCGGTAATAAGCTTCGGGTGCCCCTTGCATCCCCTGCTGGTAAGGTCTAGGCCCTTGTGGCCTCCTTTGGTTGAGGAAATAGAGAGGTTCGGTGGGGGATTCTGTCCCTTGATACATGGATTTATGCCTCGGTAAGGTTGGACATTGATTTGTGGGGTGGTCCTTCTCACAAACGAAACATACTTCAACCGAATGCAATGGGCATTCGTTCTTAGGGTGTCCCCTTGTACACCTAGGGCAGAAGATAGCCAAGGCCCTCTCAGCTTCTTCCTTCTTCTGTTGGATCCTGAATGTATCCAGTTGCATGGCAATGGTCTATCTCACCTCAATTTTGAGATCCTCTAATTGATTTGCAAACTCATGTTTGGAGAAAGGAATACCAGCTGAGAGGGGGTTTCCTCTACCTCGTTTCCGGGCTGCCCTAGAGTGGTTTATAAACACAGTCTTTATGTCCTCATAAGGCAGTTGGTAAATATCTCCCCCAGCTAACATGTGAAGGGTATCTAAGAGGTCTTCAGGGACTCCTCGGAGTAGGACCAACTTGAGGGATTCAGGGTCAAGTGTGCACCTGGCCCGTTTATAGTTAAGTTGGAACCTTTCCTCTAATCCTCTAAGGACTCATCATTTCCCATGGTCATCCGAAAGATTTCTCCCTTGGTTTCCTTGGACCTACAGTAGTCCCGGTATTTAGTGTTGAAAGCTTGCTGCATCTGAGCCCAAGTGGTGATACTTTTCCCAGGTAAGCCCATGAACCAGGGTAATGCTGCATCCTTAAGAGTTGAACGGAAGAGTTTCAGCTTCTGCTCATCTTCAGTATAGTCATAGGTTCGACAAAGGACAGCAAACTCAAACAGGAAGGCATCAAGATCTTCAGTAGTCAGTTCATGGAAGTGAGGTAAAGCGGAGGGGCTAATGTTCTTCATTTTCATGTCTCCATTGGTCTCTCGGATGGGGAAGGCACCTTCTATTCTCTCATCTTCTCCTCTATTGTCAGCCATAGCTTCAGATGGAATGGTCTCTAGATCTTCTTCTGCTATAGGATCTTCGTATATCTCAGGAGGTTCACCTATAGGTTCTTCTGGATCACTGTCACCAAAGAAGAGAGAAGGGTGACGCAGTGATGTGGTGGGGGTGTTGGGTAAGAATTTGCCTGTTTTATCTCGATTCCTACGAGGCATGAAATGGAAAGACTTTTGATTGCTTTTGTTTTTTTTCTCTGGTACCTGCAAAAACTGAAACAGATTGACCTACAACTAACTATCTTTCTGAAATGAAAATGCAGAATTGAAATGAAAGCAGGAAAGAACTAATCTACTTTGCTCAAATGAAATTGCAGGAATGGAAATGCTAGTCTACGCTTGCAGAATTGAAATGCTAATCTATGCTTGCAAAAATGAAATTGCGGAATTGAAATGTTAATCTATGAAAGTAGGAAATGTCTATGCTACTTTTGCATAATGGAAATGAAATAAACTACTTGGCAGAAGGCAAGAGTAGGAAAATAGAAGAAAAGAAACAATTACTAATACTCTGACGCTTCCTCGACAATGGCGCCAAAAAGATGGTGGGCTCCAGTATTGTAGCAATAATGCTACAACTCCTGGAGCTTCCTTCTCTAATTTTATCAACCCGGTAGTTCGTAACAAACTTGGAAGCGACGATGTTGTATGCACAAGTACTATCTCTTGTCGCAGCTGTCACTTGGTCAGTTGGCACAAGTCTGCTAGGGCTCAAGCCAACTTCTATATGTTCTCAGAAGAAGCTTTTTAAGTGATGGATGAAAGCTATCTCAAAGGGAATCAACCTACTTTGCAAGAATGAACTGAAAGCCAACAAAACATAGAAACCCTAGTAAACCCTAATGATGCAATGGTGGGAATGCAACTTCTAGAAGTGATGCCATTACTTCTATTGGGATGAGATGCATGTGTTTAAACTACTTTCATCTGAAGAGAACATGTTTTTGTATTTTTGCTCAAGTTGTTGGAGTTATTATGATTGTGCTTCTTACTGGGTCTTGACTGTGCAGGGGTAGATAAAGGGGAGGAAGGCTTGGAAAAGGTCAAGAGGACTCTGAGAGGGTCTAAGGGATCCCTTACATCATTCCACAGAAGTTCACAAAGTTTAGATGCCTGGCAACCGTATTTGCAAGCTTCTACAGGATGTCTGCAAGGGGTTCTACAGGAAGTTCAGGATTTCTACACGAAGTCTGCTAACTTCTACAGGATGTTCTGCAATAGGATTTTTGGGTGATGGATGAGTGAATGAGCTATGTGGGTGGATAGTGATGTAGGAGGGGAGCTTGTGATGGCTTATGGACAGAGAGATGAGATGGAGAGGGAGTGTGTAAAGCTGGTTGATCTAGAGGAGGGTAGAGGCAATGGAAGGCCGAAAAGATAAAACAACGTGGATGATAGAAGAGTTGGGAGGCAAATGATCTAACTGGGAGATAAGGAGATGGCTTAGGCACGGCTCAGGAGGATAAGGAAATGATAGAGTGGTTCTGCGCAGTGTAAATGAAACAAATCACCCGTGTCTTGCACAAAATCGAGAATTCATCAACCTATTCTAACTGTTTTTATAAAATCATAGAACAACAATGTCGTTTTTAAGGGAAAATCGTGCAAGGTGCTGAAACAAAGAATTATTTCTCAAGATCTAAATGCATGGACACTTCTACAAACAGAAATATTACGTTAAAGCTTGCATGAACATGTAAAACTGCATATTTTTGGTGTTTGGCACGGT
Source organism: Pinus tabuliformis (assembly GCA_031772625.1). Taxonomy (NCBI): domain Eukaryota; kingdom Viridiplantae; phylum Streptophyta; class Pinopsida; order Pinales; family Pinaceae; genus Pinus; species Pinus tabuliformis. The sequence goes on from CM062819.1 coordinate 387,600,093, forward strand.
CTGCACTCCCAATCTCCAAACAGAGGTGGAAGTGAGTGTACAATCAACCTTTTCTTGGAACCCTGATTAACTCCAATCCCCCTACTCTAATCTAAACTACTGAAAGCACTTTATCCATAAAACTAACCTACTTAATTACATCAAGAAATTCGACTCGGCAAACTGTGTTTCCAAATGCATGTAAAAGGAAAGAAATAAAATGTTGAAAGAAAGACAAGTAACAATACAAAGGAAGGAAGCCTTAGGCTCTCAAGTTGGGCCCAACCCTGAGAGCTTAAGCTCCTTTAAGAACTCAGAGCTGCCTCAAATCTGCCTGCTTATTCATTAAGAGATAATAGTCAAAAGTCTGATAACATGCCAAAAATGGCTTACAAAAAGCAAAACAGAGCTATCAGCTCGTAGTCTAGAATAAACAACAAAGTTTCAAAAGTCCCCATCGAAGGCTACAGCCTGAATATTTATACATTATGAGGGCCAAGCTGGCTTCCTAAATTAGTGGGGCTTGGCTGACCAACTAAAAGTAAACTGTTGTTCCCTTAGAATCCGTTGGCTGCCTTCTAGCTCGGTGGTGATAGCTGTTGGAGCTCAGAGTTGGGGTGGAGATCACGAGGAAGGCCATTCAAGGTTGTGGACAACCTTCCTACAAAACCGCAATGCCACCTTGGCTGTCTCCTTGCCTCCATCTGCGTGGTTTTGCTCCATTTAATGTCAAAAAAACCTGAAATAAACATGTATTAGCCACCTAGGAATAGTGACTGCCCTCCTTCCTACAAATAATATGAATATACTAAGAAATGATGCATAAGTGATAAAAAATGAAGGGTTGAGCAAGGGTAAGTAGGCCAAATGAGCCCAAAATGTTACCAAATTTGGGGCTCATCAAAGGGTTCAACATGCAAGGGAGGTTGGTCTCTCTAAGCACTACAGGGTTTAAGCAGGAAAGGAAGGAAGCTTGATGGTTGCAGAAACAAAGTGTATAGTTACGGGAAGCTGGATGAGGCTGGATTGCTTGGGAAAATGGCTAAGTGCGAGATTAGTGAAACATATGTAAGCATTGATAGGACTCAACTGTGATCGCACACGGACACTTAGTGACACAACGTAGACCATCTAGAATACATAAGACATACTTTGCTTGATGCAACAACCTTCGTGACATGAGTGCGTGAGGTGAATGCGAAACATGTCTATGTGATGACAACCACTCATACATGCACAATTCCCTTCAATACAACATCCCCTTTGTAAGACAAACAACAACCCCTGTGCTAGAAAATGACATATGCTACATAATATGAGAATGTGTACAACTCTTTAGGATCAAGGAGGGGAGCTTGAAATCATCAGTTTATCAACAAGAGACCAAGGACAATCAATTGTAGGATCCGAGGTAGGCTCCGAAATTTGCATGTGAGCCAAAATTTTGTAGGGTGGTTGTACCCTATACAACACATACCAAATTCAAAGTTGTAGCCATAGATAGAGATGCCCTTGAGAATGTTAGCTATAAACCATCTATGAGGGGTTGACAACTCCCTTTTAGGTTGAGCTTCTCCCTCTTTGTTGGAAATAATACTGAGAGGGGGGGGTGAATCAGTATTATCACATCAATAAGACTTTTTCATTTCCATATTCTGATTCATATATGCTACTTCCACAACTTCTTATGATTCAGTTAGTTGATCCTTAATGAGTGCATTAGAACATTATCAACCATATTAATAGTAAACAGGTGCAGTAAAATAGAACAAATCATCACACATAAGCCACACACATGAACACCATGATATAAGGTGGAAACCCAATGTGGGAGAAAACCACTTGCTGCAAGTCAATCTCAATCTTCTTCTTAATAAGAAAATCCTTTTACAATATTTCTGTACTGGTGCAGTCTTATACCAGTACGCAGGCTTCTACCTGCAGAGAGCTACAACCCCCATAGTTCTTGTACTAGCCGATCCATTTACTAGTACGCAGGCTGCTACCTGCTACAATGCTCCAAAGTTTTCAACTGCTACTGGAAGGGAGCTACCACCCCCGTAGCTCTTGTACTAGCTAAGATACTAGTACGTAGCTGCCGGCCTACAATCTTCTCTCCTTCGGGTACCATGTTTCATATATTTTCAGACTGGATACACCTGAAGCATAACACATAATCTCAAAGGCTACGTTTCATCCAATTTTCATACTGGACCCATTAATATCATTGAAGCACATAATCAATCAATCTTCTGAATCACCCAAACACCAGATCAATACATATACAAGGATAATATATGTGTTAGCACCCAGATCTAGCCCATCAGATCACATAAATATGAGTCATTATGATCCTGATCCAATATTAGTTCTCATCCATCAATACTGAAGCTAAACCCAATCAACCAAACAGGATATGCAGAATACTGACACCTTTAAACTGTCATCAGAACCCATCAACAACCAAAACCACCTGTGACTTCAAATATCATAGCTCAAATTGTATACGCTACTACAATGAACCAAACCTGCATATATACGCGCTTACACCAAAGCCAACTCACGTACAGATCTATAAATATTCAAACATGACTTGGAGCGATCTCAAACTTAAGTTATACCCAGTTCAGATCATTTTCAATATACAGATCTAGAATAAGCATAATCAAATATATAGAGATAGTTCATTTCAAACCATTTTATCCTGATCTATCCTTAGATCTTGTTCTCCATCAACTGGTGAGATCCCTCTTTAGATCAGATCCAGATCTGCACCATAACCCAATCACAGTATTCCAGATCTAGCACTTTATCAGATATTCAATAATTCAGATGATACTTTGTCAAATCATCTCCTTCCTCTTTTATAGCCTTAGTCCTTTCTCAATACCACGGTCCAAAACCATAGGATCAAAAAACTGTTGGACTAATACCATGAACCAACCATGAAAGTGTGTGAGATCAACACTTTTGGATGCAAGACCACGGGCCAAAACCATAGGATCAAAAACTATCGGACTAATACCATGAACCAACCATGAAAGTGCGTGAGATCAACACTTCTGACGAGGTACCATGGTCTAAAACCATAGGTTCAAATACCAAGGACTAACTACCATGGACCAAAGGTAATTTCTCCAACATATACACGCTTTTCCTTGCATGAAAGTGCATGAGATCAACACTTCTGACGAGGTACCATGGTCCAAAACCATAGGTTCAAATACCAAGGACTAACTACCATGGACCAAAGGTAAGTTCTCCAACATATACACGCTTTTCCTTGCATGAAAGTGTGTGAGATCAACACTTCTGACAAGGTACCATGGTCCAAAACCATAGGTTCAAATACCAAGGACTAACTACCATGTACCAAAGGTAAGTTCTCCAACATATACGCGATTTTCCTTGCATGAAAGTGCGTGAACTTTTTCTCTACATGAAATAAACTTTTCTCTGCATAAAAGTGCGTGAAATTTTCCCTACATGAAATAAACTTTTCTCTGCATAAAAGTGCGTGAACTTTTCTCTACATGAAATAAACTTTTCTCTGCATAAAAGTGCGTGAACGTTTCTCTACATGAAATAAACTTTTCTCTGCATAAAAGTGCGTGAACTTTTCTCTGCATGAAATAAACTTTTCTCTGCATATAAGTGCGTGAACTTTTCTGCACTATAATTTATCATCTGAGATGAGTGGGTTGCCATCAAGTACAACATATGTATCATAATGCCAACAATCTCCCCCTTTGGACTTGATGGCAACAACAACCAATTCACTCTCCCCCTTTGAAATCAAGGGCAAAGGGTGAACCAAGATATTCTCTTTCCTAGATAAACATTACGTTGTCCATACTCCCCCTGAGAACCTGCTGAAATCTCTGAATGAGCTCCCCCTTTGTATATGCCATGGTGCACCAATCTGTCCATGCTTTTTCTAAGAACATTCTGAAATCTCTGCTCTGCTGTAATATGCTTGTTCATGCTCCCCCTGTCTGTAAGCAAGGTCTGCAAAAGGGTGTTCTTCAAGAAGAACCAAGACTTATACATCATAAAAGACCTTCCTATCACCAAAAGACTCAATACATACATCCATCACCCAACCAAGTGGGGATCAACCACCCAACTAAGTGGGGATACATCAGAAATTTACATATGACAACCAAATACATTACATCTTCATCCCAGGCATAGTGGGGAAACCAAAATAGGCCGTTACATGACCTTGACACCATAAAAGAGATACATGACATAGAGACGAAATATCTAGATCAAGACTTATGAAAGTCACCAATAATTGATAGCAGCAGCATCTGTCAATCACCATTCAGATCAGCAACCATGATTTCCTTCTATTCTCCCTCTGCAAATGTTCCACCTGAAACCAACAACAGATGTGAACTAGAACCAAAAGCTTCTATGATAATGCCAACAATGCATCATTAGAAGTTTATCTGCTCCCCCTGAACCTGTGCCAGATGGTCTCTGTCAGACCCAAATCAGACTGTTCTCACCGTGAGTCTGGCCCACTGATTTCCTCCATATTAACATATACGCGATTGTATCCATAGAAACAAGCGTGTATACGTGGATACTCCTTATGAAACTCACGTACAACCAATTCCAGATCAGCAACCTGTAAATGTCCTATGACAGGGTATGTCTGCAGATAGATATCAACTCATCATCATAAAATCATTCACATTATATCATATGTGTAAAACACCATAGCCATCTAGATCTGCATGGACCAAGTATCATCAATTGGGAATATCAATCAACATATGTACGAAACACCCTATTGTCATATAGGTAAGAATTCATCATCATCATGTCTCCAACAATGCAACTTTGAATAATCATCCATGTATCCAGACAACAATCCTCATCCATTTATGTGCCAAGAACAATAGGAATCCTGCATCATAACTGTAATATATGATCTTTATGCATATGACAACAACATCATATGAGTGACTCATCATCAATTAAAGAAGATGTGAATTCAAGCTATGTACTTCTCCTTATCCTTATGAAGATCACCATGTAAGCACCATTAGAGGATCAACCACAAATCTGATCTAAATATCAACTATGTAACCCCAAGAATCATCTAAACAACTCATAACCATATCATAGAAAGATGAATCATTTATCCATATAAGCATCATCACCAAGGACTATTAACCATAATGCCAACAATGCATTAAGAGCATATGCTCCCCCTAAACCTATGCCATATGTCAGATCTGATCATGCATATTAATAAGAAGTATCAAGACATCAGCAATATCAAGTTAGAACCAAAATACTTCTAACCATCATATCGACACATCATTAGCAAAATGCAACCATTATCAAAATTGATCCTTTCCTTGAATCTGTCCCTACGGCCTTTCTTCAAACAATCATATACGCGACTGTGCAGTAACAAATTCACGTATATATGCAACTTCCCTTTATCAATCTTGCGTAGGATATTGAAGTTTTACACTTCTGGCTCCCTCTATTATGTCTGTATAATGTGTTGTGCCGCCACTTTCTGACTGAACTTCCTTTTTCTTCCATATCTTCAAGTGTGATGATGTTTTCTCCTTTTGGTGTGATGTCTGTGCTTTGTTCCTGCATTCCTTTGCTATATGTCCAAGCTTGTTACATGCATAACATCTTACATTTTTCATATTCCTTTTGTAGCAATCAACAGCTTTGTGACCAAACATATTGCAAGCAAAGCAATATCCATTAAAGTACCTTGACTGAGATGATCTGTTTGTTTGATGATCTTGAACCCTTCTTCTACATCTGGCTGCAACATGTCCAAGGTTATGACATACATAACATTCAACATTATTCATAGGAAGAGTAAAAGATTTTCTTTGAAGAATTTCTTTCCTTGGTTGATGATGAGATTGACCTTTCATCTCTCTTATCTCCTTGTTGATCATTTTAGATTTCTCTTTAGAGTTCCTTGCCTCACCTTGTGAACTAGATTCACCTTCAACAGATTCATGAAAGCCAAGACCAGTTTTGATAGCAGGAGATCTTTGACTATTAAGAATATCATCCAAGACTTTAGTACTATCTTGAAAACGTATGAGCTTATCCTTTTCTTCTAATTTACTTTTCAAGATATTTACCTCAACCTGAAGTTGTTCTTCTTTTTCTAGATATTGCTTCTTCATGTCTTCTTCAGCTTTCCTTTCTTCTTCCAACTGATGCTTTAGCTTGAGAATCTCCTTTTCTTGTTCTTCATTCAGATCCTGTTGCATTTGATGAATTCTGAAGGCACATTCTAGCTGAGATTTTAAGTTGATAACTTCGTTTCCCAGTTTTTCAATATCTTGGACTAGATCTTTATTCTGCTTCTTTGATTCTTCAAGATCTTCCTTTAGAGAGCGGATCGTGGCTTCAAGACTTTCATAGTAACTGGATCTATCTCTGAGTTTCTTGACGGTTGTGTTCTTTTCATTGACTTCATTTCTTAGAGATGTTGCTTCAACCTGCAACTTTTGATATTTCTCCTTGAATAACTCTCGTTGAGCCTTTTGTCTAGTAACAGCTTCTTTGAGGGCACCACTCTTTATGTTGAGAAGTCTTTCTTGTTCACTAATTTTGTTTGCCAGCCTGTTAAATTCAGCTTCTATTTTATATCCTTCTTCCTCACCCATAAGAGCACATTCAGTTGTTTCGTTATCACTTCCATCTTTTCCAAATGGATAGATAGTTGGAACATCAAAGGATAGCAAATTCATACCTGATAGTTCATATTCATTCTGAAATGATTCCGAATCTGAATCTGAATCTAAAGAGCTTCTTATACCTAATCCCCAATCGATTCTCCCACTGTCATAGTTCTTCTGAGATGTCTTCTTCTTCTTATGAGCTTTCTTCTTAAGCTTCTTTCCCATTGTTCCACGGGTCTCCTTCAAGCGATCAAGCTTCTACCAAAGTACCTGCTCTGATACCAATTATTGGAAATAATACTAAGAGGGGGGAGGTGAATCAGTATTATCACATCAATAAGACTTTTTCATTTCCATATTCAGATTCATATATGCTACTTCCACAACTTCTTATGATTCAGTTAGTTGATCCTTAATGAGTGCATTAGAACATTATCAACCATATTAACAGTAAACAGGTGCAGTAAAATAGAAAAAATCATCACACATAAGCCACACACATGAACACCATGATATAAGGTGGAAACCCAATGTGGGAGAAAACCACTTGCTGCAAGTCAATCTCAATCTTCTTCTTAATAAGAAAAATCCTTTTACAATATTTCTGTACTGGTGCAGTCTTATACCAGTACGCAGGCTTCTACCTGCAGAGAGCTACAACCCCCATAGTTCTTGTACTAGCCGATCCATTTACTAGTACGCAGGCTGCTACCTGCTACAATGCTCCAAAGTTTTCAACTGCTACTGGAAGGGAGCTACCACCCCCGTAGCTCTTGTACTAGCTAAGATACTAGTACGTAGGTGCCGGCCTACAATCTTCTCTCCTCCGGGTACCACGTTTCATATATTTTCAGACTGGATACACCTGAAGCACAACACATAATCTGAAAGGCCACGTTTCATCCAATTTTCATACTGGACCCATTAATATCATTGAAGCACATAATCAATCAATCTTCTGAATCACCCAAACACCAGATCAATACATATACAAGGATAATATATGTGTTAGCACCCAGATCTAGTCCATCAGATCACATAAATATGAGTCATTATGATCCTGATCCAATATTAGTTCTCATCCATCAATACTGAAGCTAAACCCAATCAACCAAACAGGATATGCAGAATACTGACACCTTTAAACTGTCATCAGAACCCATCAACAACCAGAACCACCTGTGACTTCAAATATCATAGCTCAAATTGTATACGCTACTACAATGAACCAAACCTGCATATATACGCGCTTACACCAAAGCCAACTCACGTACAGATCTATAAATATTCAAACATGACTTGCAGCGATCTCAAACTTAAGTTATACCCAGTTCAGATCATTTTCAATATACAGATCTAGAATAAGCATAATAAAATATATAGAGATAGTTCATTTCAAACCATTTGATCCTGATCTATCCTTAGATCTTGTTCTCCATCAACCGGTGAGATCCCTCTTTAGCTCAGATCCAGATCTGCACCATAACCCAATCACAGTATTCCAGATCTAGCACTTTATCAGATATTCAATAATTCAGATGATACTTTGTCAAATCATCTCCTTCCTCTTTTATAGCCTTAGTCCTTTCTCAATACCACGGTCCAAAACCATAGGATCAAAAAACTATTGGAATAATACCATGAACCAACCATGAAAGTGTGTGAGATCAACACTTTTGGATGCAAGACCACGGGCCAAAACCATAGGATCAAAAACTATCGGACTAATACCATGAACCAACCATAAAAGTGCGTGAGATCAACACTTCTGACGAGGTACCATGGTCCAAAACCATAGGTTCAAATACCAAGGACTAACTACCATGGACCAAAGGTAAGTTCTCCAACATATACATGTTTTTCCTTGCATGAAAGTGCGTGAGATCAACACTTCTGACGAGGTACCATGGTCCAAAACCATAGGTTCAAATACCAAGGACTAACTCCCATGGACCAAAGGTAAGTTCTCCAACATATACACGCTTTTCCTTGCATGAAAGTGTGTGAGATCAACACTTCTGACAAGGTACCATGGTCCAAAACCATAGGTTCAAATACCAAGGACTAACTACCATGGACCAAAGGTAAGTTCTCCAACATATACGTGCTTTTCCTTGCATGAAAGTGCGTGAACTTTTTCTCTACATGAAATAAACGTTTCTCTGCATAAAAGTGCGTGAAATTTTCTCTACATGAAATAAAATTTTCTCTGCATAAAAGTGCGTGAACTTTTCTCTACATGAAATAAAATTTTCTCTGCATAAAAGTGCGTGAACTTTTCTCTACATGAAATAAACTTTTCTCTGCATAAAAGTGTGTGAACTTTTCTCTACATGAAATAAACGTTTCTCTGCATATAAGTGCATGAAATTTTATGCACTATAATTTATCATCTGAGATGAGTGGGTTGCCATCAAGTACAACATATGTATCATAATGCCAACACTCTTCAAAAAACTGGGGACATTTCCTCTAGCAATGGACTTTAGCATCTAGCGAGTGTTGGAACAGTTCCAGGAATTTCACTAAGAATTCCAGAGTTGGTGGTCATCCTTATACCACCATTGCTTGAAGACCTCCCTTTTCCAGGTTGAAGGTTTCCCTCTCCAAAGAATTAGGGACACTTCCTCTAGTAGAAGATTTCAGCTTCTTGTCAGACTTGGAAGAGTTTTGGGAATTGCACTAAGAGTTCTAGTGTTGGTGGCTATCCGTAAACCACCCCTTTATACCAACATTTCAAAGAGCACATTCAACCTAGTGCTGCCATACATTTTTTCACATTTTGTATTGCAGCTCTCTTCTTAGACCCATACATACCTGTTCAGATTAGGGGGGGGGGGGGGGGGGGCGAGGGGAATGTTGGACACCTAATCCTCTAAGGGTTGGTATGGCATGTGAGCAATCAAAGGGAGTCTAAGAGACCTTGGAATTTGGAATCCAACAGTCTTTCCAATGTATTATAAATATGTATAATTGCGAATAAAATCCATTCAAGGATTATCCTATTGTGGTTGTCTTCTCCATGTGTGTTTAACACATATGACAAAGTTAATTGGTTATATATTTATGTTTTCTTATCTAGGTTTTAATTTGGACTTCATAAACTGGATCATGATTTATATTCAAATAGTGCCTTTTATGTTTCTTATAAATGGGTTGACATCCCACATTTTCCATGCCCAAAGGGGTTGCATCAAGGTTGTCCCCAATCTCCTATTCTATTTCTTCTAGTTGCAGAGGGAATGATTCACCTAAATCTATTTGATGGTAAGAAGTGGGGGGGTGGTAGGGGGGTGATTTCTAGGGTTTTATCATAGTTAGAAACATGGATATATCCCATCATCTCTTTTTTGATGATATTTTTATATTTTTCTTCTAGATTTTAAATATATTTTAGTTCTTGTACAAATCATTATGCCTTTTTCCATGCCACAAGTGTGTTGATAAACCCCCAGAAATAATCCTTATCTCATCACAATCTCTCTAAATATGAGCTCCATAAAATATCCAAACTTCTCCCCTATGACTCAAAGCCTATGAAGCTTGATTTAAAATATTTGGGTTTCTAACTAAAGTGAAACTATTACAACAAGATGGATTAAGTGTAGCTAATTATGAAGGTGGAAAAGCACATCAAAATTTAATACCACAGGTGGTTGTCCAGGGTGGTCTTTTAGTCCTCATAAAATCAGTTCCAGAAGCTATATCGATATATTAGGCATCTTTAGGTTGGAACCCCAATTGCATATTGGAGAAAATTAGGCAACTATGCTTTGGTTTCCTTTGGGATGGTAATAAGGAGTCGGGGGTACTTCCATTGGTAAAATGGTACTCTATCGCTAAACAGAAATCTCTGGGGGGATGGTGCTTAATAGAAGTGGTATGTCTTAGAGGGTTTGGAGGGGTGATAGAGTTAGACTGGGCACTAATTCATGGCTTAGTAGCAGTGTAAATCATGTGTTACCTCCCGCTCTTACAAATCGTCTTAGGGATCATGGCTACAATAAATTGATTCACATTGCAAACTCGACTCTCTCCTCTATTTGGAGACACAATTGGCTTTCTATTGATTATCTAGGCCTTGAGGGGCATCATTGAATTTACAAGAGGAATATATCAAAGTTATCTGAGATGATCATATTAGATTGACTATTAGAGATGATGAAATTAAATGGTGCATCTCTTCCCTTGGAACCTACACTGCAAAGTTGGGTTTCATCTTCCTTCTAGTTGATAGATTTGAGGGGGAGGAAAAATAGTTGTGGAGGGTGGTATGGAAAGTGAAATGTCCCCTTAAGGTAAAATTATTCACGTGCTGTTTAATGACGAGGAAGGTACCTACATGTGGAATTTTTCAAAGGAGATCCATGTGTATGCCTGATTGGTGTTATTAATGTCTAAATGAGATGAAAATTGCAGTACACTTGTTCATGGGCTACCATTTCTTCAAGTGGGTTTGGAATTTATGTTATTCAGCTCTGAATCATGCTATTCCTTAGGAAGGGGTATACCTAGAGCCTACTTGGGCTCATTGGCACTAAAATCAAAATTGTCTGCCCTTAAAGGCCCTCCCCTTCATTATCTGCTAAGGGGTTTATTTATCCAAGAATATTGAAATTTTCCAAGACCAATTATGAAACCTAATGCATATTTCAGGCGAGCTTCTAGCTATTTTAAGCCATTACCCTCTAGAAAATGTTTCAGTAGCTCCTTGGAAAATATCAACTGAAATCATTGTTTACTCCAAGCCATGTGATTATTTCAATGACGCATTCATAAATAACGTCAAATATATGGTGGTAGTTTTGTTTTCTATCTCTCTTAGAACCATTGTTCCAAGGCTAAAATTGGTTTAGGGTAGGGGACAAATAACCAAGTGAAAATTCTTGCTTGAAAAAAATTGCTTCTATTTGCCAAAGAGAAGGGTTGAACTCACATTCACATTTTTGGGGATTCCCTATTATCCATAAACTGGATACAAAATATTTGTAGAAATTCCCACTGTAGATCAACAGATTATGCAATATACTAAAGCAAAATACAAGATCTACTTCTACAACAAACTTTATGGAAGCTTAATCAATTTGAGCACAATCAATTTAGAAAACATATAACTGAGAATGAGAAATCAATCACACATAACATAGAAGAATAATCCAGGGAAAGCCTCAGCCTAAAACCCCAATCTCTGTATTATCATACAAGTGGAAATATGTTCAAGTTACAAAAAGAATCAGCTCACAAGTTATCTTGCTCTCTCTACAATCAAACAATGCTAGTCATAGAGAGTTAAAGGCTTCTCCAAAACTTCTCATCTACCCTCCAAGCCTCCTATTTCCTTGTGTAGTTTTCCTTGGGGTCTAGTGCTGCCACTTGTGTGAATTGGCCTCTTCACACACTCACTAACCTTTGATCTAACTGCGCAATCCTGAACGAGATAATTCCTTCTGCATGGATGAGTTTCCTATATAGGAAAAATCCTCCAACTGATAGTACACTGTGCTTTCCTCTGATCTCAACTGGGTCTCTGACTAAACTGACATGCATGAGTTATTTATGAGAGAATATTTAGTTATCTGAAGTGAAACAGTTACATGCATGCATGCATTAACTAACTAAACTCATAATTAATTCCACAAACTATTGGAACTAATCTAACTGGACTTAACTCAGTTAACTGAGCTAACTAATTACAACTTAATATTACAACTCATCCTTATCTCTTTAACTAATGGATAAATTCCTCAATCAATGGAGAAACTATTGCATGTCCCCACATAGACTTCATGTTTGATTTTCTACAACTAATTAGCTCAAGATGAATTAATTAATTATTTTACAAACAACTCTTAAGATCAAATTCGAATTTTAATTCTCAATTTTAGTTCAGGGACTAACTAAAATTTGAATCTATCCTGAAATGCTATTTATAGCAATGCTATTTTTAAAACTTCCATTTTTCATTCCTTGTTGCTATGTCCAGCACTGGTACCCGAACTGCTATTTATAGCAGTGCTATTTTTAGCACTTCTATTTTTAGCATTTGTTGTTTCTATTTTCAACAATATTATTGTATGTGCGAACATCCTATTACTACCTATTATAGAGGAGATAAAACATATTATTAACACTTTCACTATGTTTACATGCTCTCATATTTTTAGGGAAAGGAAGGTCCATGCTGTAGAGTGCTTTTCAAAGGATGGTCTCCTTCTGGAGAAGGATATTTGGTCAGTAACAGAACAAGTTCAAGATAAAAAAAATTAACACATTCGTCACCATTTTAGCTCTCCTCTACAAGATGTTACTTCTAAATGAGAGAGTTTAGCACAAGGTCTAAATATTTTCATCACATTTGATTACAAGGAGTTTCTCATAGTGAAGTAAAAATTGTTTTTGGTTTTCAATAGGATTAATTTTTTTCCTGGATGCATTGCGGGTTATAATGGTTTTTTTGGCATCTATTCACCTCAACGTTTGTGTCTCATGGTTGAATTGGGGGCTACATTTTGGTAGTTATGGAGTTTTTCTCCTAGAGTTCTTTTGTGAGAAGTATTCAATGTTGGTATATTTTTGAATGTTTAGTTTATCTATCATCATCCAAATGGTGATTTACAATGTTTTTTAAATTTATTTTATGCATTTTATGTGGATCAAAAGATACATGTCCTTCATCCTGATCAATCTTTCCCACGTCGGCCTACTTCTCTCTCCATAAGACTGTTATAGACATTTTCGGGCACTGCAACCCCAATCATACATGTCCATAAACCAAGGGCTCCTAAGTCCCTAAAAGTGTTGCTTCACACCCTAAAGGAATAAGGTCAGCTGATTACATCATCTCCCAGAAGTTCTCCACAGAAAACTGCTCAGAACTGGTCAAATCTAGACCATACAGACTGCCCAGTGCAGAGGGTGTGATGCATCTCACCTACCCAGTGTAAAGGGTGCGATGCATACTAGAAATCCCTTCTGTAGGGTGCGATGGGCGAGAGTAGAAAAATGGAATAGACAGTTTGCAAGGTGGATTGTCATGGAATCTTCCAGAAACTTCTCCTGTGACACTTGCCTCTTTGAATTCGCCTAGGGATGAGTAAGAGATCATCAATCTCCAAGTGGAATCAAGAACTATCAGATAGAGGACACTAATCAAAATCCCAGAAGCTGACTCACCTCCCTGCAATCATCTATATATGCATCCCTCATCCCAGAGATCCAGAGGCTGGAAATTTGTATCTTGTAAGGAAGTTCTATTGGTTTCTTGGTGGAATATCATAGTGTTGGGTGATCTAAGCTTTTCATGAGGTGAAGAAGGGCTTTCATGTTGGGAGGATGATGCTGGGTCAGAACAATTGGTTGTAATCCTCTTTGTTGTTCTTGATATTAATAAAGCTATTCAAATTTTCCTCCACATTCTTGTATGTTTGAAGATATATGCATTTGTGTGGTCAATATACATTTGGTCCTATATTTTTTACGATTGTAGATCTCTGTTCTTCGATAGTATTATGCTGATTTGATTCTACAGGTGCTCTTTGAAGCTGGGTAGATGAAGGCAAAGCGGCAAGGATCTGTCAGAAGGGAGAGGAACCAAGCAAGGAAATAAGTGCGAGATTGAGGTTGGTGTCCTTTATTCCCCTCTTATCTACTTCTCATAAAGGAAAGTGAAAGTAGTTTTAGTTTGTTTGTTTCTAAGATAGCTACCAGTCTTAGTGGGACTAGAAGCTCCGAGTGGACACTAGATTTCCCGATAACAAAATGGAAACTCCACTGGGGAACAAATAGATTGTTTGCTTGTCTATATTTTTTTGTTTTATAAACTTACAGACGGAACCTGAAGTCAAGCCAACTAGCCTTCGAACTGCATTTGCTATTCAAGTGCAAAGCAGATCAATGTTGCTTCAGTCTATCTCCAGGTTTTGTTTATAAACTGAACAATCGATTTGTAAACCTTCTAATTTCCCTAGTGGTGGCTCTAGTAACCTCATTAGATCAACCCCTATGATTTATATTTACTGAACATCACTTGCTCGGCCTAAATCCCTGAACTGAGCTGCAAACTGTGACCCAAAACCCAGTTGAAGTCTCGTCCTTGGACCATCGCACCTTCTCCTCTTGGGAATCTGGATGCATCGCACCTCCCATGTGCAGTAGGTGCACTGCATCGCACCTTCCATGTGTTTCAAGTGCACTGATCAGATAAGACCTCTTCTGCTCTCAAATTTTGGTTTCTGTGTTCACTCTCTTCAACTTTATTCAGGAGTTTTGTTGTCTATGATTAGTATACCATTGTGGAAACTCCCTTCCTTTCCATCATTCCACCTCCATTGTGCAAAGAACTATGAATGTTTTTTATGTATTGTACGCCATTTTCAGTTCTCTTTTACAAAGAAGTAGCATAATCAAAATGTTGTCTTTTGATTTGAAAGTGTCGCAAGTTTCGTTTTCAGTCAAAGAAAATAATTCTATTGTTCTTGATGGTTGATTATATAGTTACTCTTGTATTTGATTTGAATTAGTATTTTTTTAAGTGTCGAAAGTAGTTTTCAATTCAAAATAGAAAAGTGTTGTCATTATCTTCCTTTCGTTTTTGAAGAGAAATTTGTTAGAACTGTTGCTTTGAAAAGATAATTCAAGTTTGTACTTACCATTCTTCTTGTCATTCACACATTAAGAAAGCTGAAAACAAATACATGCATGTGCATTTTCATTTAGACTGCTTGTTGGTTTGATTCAGGACAATGCATATAGTGTGTGCTCTCTGCTCTATGTTGAAAGAATACCATCTCTCTTTCTTTAGTAGCTAGGATTTTCATTGCAAAAAGAAGATTAAACAATTGTTTATCATCTTAGATTTCATTTTAGGAATTGTATATCTACATCACACAGTGAACCTGAAAGGCAAATTTCTTAAGAAGTATCAACTGTAAAATAAATTCAATGAACATAAAAACGCTTTGGAACCTAACACACAACATCTAGAAGTCTAGGCTAGAGACGTATTATGGCCTCATAAAACTTGGTAACTGTCGCTTTCACTGTTGGTTGGGTGATTCCTCCTCTTTGAGACGACAAGTGCCAGTATGGACTTGTGCTCCCACATACAGTCGAGTATATATTGGGAGACCATAATAGGCTATATCCTTTATCCATAGGAAGCCATGTCTGCCGCCCTATCAATCGCAATGCGTTGAACACAACATTCGGGAAGATTGATTGTCGTACCGTAAAAAGTATTTTGTAGTTTTGCGATTGGTTTGGTAACCCCTCTGTCTAGATTTCTAGAGTAGTCTCTTTTGTTCCTATTTAGAATCCTTAAAGGAAAAGGTCCATCTGAGCACTTGTCACTTCAAGCTCATTAAAAATCAAAGGCAACTAGAGTCATCTTTTTTTTTTCTCGACTCTTAAAAATTGAAAAAACAAGTTGTGTCAAAGCGTCTAAAATTTATTTTAATCGGAACAATATCACCATTCCCGTGTTGGTCTTAGGTTGAGAAAAATGGAGTCCACCAACCAAGGATTCCCCTTAGAGGAAATCCTAGTCCTTTCTCCTCTTGAGGAGATGTTGGTGCACCTCATATGGCCACATTGTCACTTCCAGGATTGACGATTGGCTTGCCAATATGGCTCTTCTGGACCTCCTTCGTTTAGAACACCGTAATTCCTGAACAATTGAGTCAGCAAATAGATGATACTAAAGTTAACCCCCCAACCTTCTACTTCATCCGATTCTCCCTCTCCTCCTTCCTCTTTGCTTGATGAAGCTGGTAAAGCCAAAAATCAAGTAACTAAGAAGGAGAAGAAGGGGAAGGAGAAGAAAGAGAAGAAGAAGGGGCCAAAGACGAAAAGGGGTAACTGGGCATCGTCTAGTGAAAATCCACACACTGCACCATCCAAGCCTAAATCTCCATGTGTTATTTGCAAAGGAGACCACTATCATCGAGATTGTCCTTGCATCCCTCGGATCTTAAGGGTTTGGTCTCCTCGTTTGCACAATCTGGTGTCATCAACCTCTGAAGATCATGTTGTAAGTACACCATCAACTAGTGAAAGTGAAGCATTTAGACAGAAAAGGAAATGTAAATTTCCTTGTTAACTGTGTGAAGGCGATCACGTCGTCCACCGCTGTCCCTTCCTAGACGAAGCTAAAAGAGTCTTGGATAACTGTCCCGCTTCACCACTACGGCTTCCTCTTGGATACAAGAAACTCTTGCCGAGTCCATCACTAGTTGAAAATCTGACCGACATGCCATTGTGGTCGGTCGAAACATCTGTCATTGAAGATAAACCCGCTGAATCCATACCAGACGAAAGTCAAAAGGTTGAGGCGACAATCAACCTGGTCTTGTCTTCAGAAGGTCCATCTTGAGATGATACAATCATCGAAGAGAATGAGAATGACGTTTTTCAAATTCTTTTCATAAACACAGACTTCGATGAACATGGGGGAAATCTACCCGTTCCTTTACCGCAGGAAGGAAGTTCGTTAGAGTCATATCTGACCATCTACTCGGTCCCACCTCCAAGCAACCTAGTCGTTTCCTTCGATTGGAATCTACTAGGCAGACCCCATTTACCGGCTGATGTACGATTATGAATCATTGTACAAGCTTACAAAATGATCATGGTCGGTACCATCATAGATGAAGGGGCTTCTGTGAATATCCTTTCCTCAACTGCTTGGGAAGCACTTGGTTCACCATCGCTTCTTCCTGAGATGAGAAATCTGACAGGCTTCGACAAAGGAACCAGTCAATCGTTAGGATCCTTCCCAATGTGCCCATAATGTTGAGAAGGAAAACCGTTTATATAAACGTAATGGTAGTCCAAGGACCTCTAGATTATAATATACTCCTTGGACGTGACTATATTTATAGCATGGGAGCCATTGTCTCCTCACTCTTTATAGTAATGTGTTTTTCGCATGAAGGCTGAGTGGTCCAGCTTGTAGACCAGCTTTCGTTTCCCAGCTCACACATAGCTAATAGTCAAATGCCATCCCTAAATGTTTTTTTCATGCAAGGAATGTCTCGTCAATTTCAAGTCCGTCCACCTGAAGAGCACGAGTGATTCAGGAGGACATGACTGAAACCCAGGGGGCATGCATCCTGGTTTGTTTTGGCAGGAAAACCTTGGGCATAGGGTAGGTTTCCGTGGAGGATATATGACTAGTCTGACACACCCATCCGTTTAGGAAAATGGGATTGAAGTGGAATAAGATTCCCTCATCAAAGTTATGTGAGTGGAGGCGACCGCGCCACTCACCTTTATCTATTTCGGTAGACATCACCAAGGAGGTGTTTTGTCTGCAACGCGGATGGAGCAATCTCGCATATGCGAGAGCTTTCATATGGTAACCTAGAAATTCTACTTCGCTATGCCTAGGGGCATGCAAACCGTTTTTCCTGAAAGTAAAGAGTGACCATTTATTTTCTTAGTTTTTAGTTTCTCAGCCCTTTAAACTTGTAGGATTGGTCGTTCCTTGCTTCCATAATGAAAGGATCTAGAGCAAAGTTTCGAATGGTGTAAGCTCCCTAAAAATTGAACCTATCAATGAGACATCCTTATTATACGACTGGCACGAGTAGTTTTTATGTGAAGTTCAAGCTCGTTAAAAATTAAACCTTAGCAATGAGCAAATGTTCCCCCAGAGTTTAAGCTCATTAAAAAAAAATGAACCAATCCCCGGTAAATAACCATTGTGAATGCATTATCATCAACTTTTGAGCCTTGCTCGTGTTCTTACCATCACCTCCACTCTGTTTTAGCCAATCATTCACCTCCATTTGATTGTTTACCCCTTTTTAGGAACAGCTGCGAAGAGTGATCTTGTTAGCCATACTTGTGACACTGTCGTGATTGGAAAATTCCAAACCTTGCCTAGAATCAGCTGCTAACTGAAATTATCACTCGTTCCTCAAAAGACAAGTCTCCTTTAAGCTCTTTTCATCTGACTCGTAAAATATGAAAAGAGTGCCGAGAAATTGGCTTCTCCATCTTGTTAAAGCAACCAGAAGTGTTATCTCTCCTCTATATTTTAATCTTTTTGGACCTAAGGGATTAGTACACAGAAAGATCGAGCGCTTGTTTTGTTCAGCTCATTAAAATTACTGAAAATTCATCCCTTTCGTATTATTTTATACTTTTTTGGACTTAAGGGATTACATAACAAAAAATGATTATTGGAGTTTCCTTTATGCCAATTTCAGACTCTCTAAAATTGAAAAGGATCGAGTTATCTTTGTCGTTAAAATCGTTAAAACCAAATAGCGACGAACTTGTCCATACAAACAAGAACGAGTTTCACTATCGCCAGGCTCATTAAAACATAGCGACGGGTTTGCCAAAAGGGCAGATTATAGAACAAGCATATGTTATCCTCCTCAATCTTGATAACAATAAAGAGGTACTAGTCAGCAATGATTGGGGAAAAATTGGGAAGAAAACTTGAAGAAACTTTATTGGTAGCAAGTCTCTCTTGAACATGACACTTTCACTCCACATCCGAGTCGGGTTAGGTTATTCCGTTCACCAGTCATATCACCATTGGTCCATAGCACCATCCATATTCAAGGTTAATGCTAGCAATCCATGTCAGTATCACCAGTATGTTCAAGAGAAGTCGCTCGGAGAATTCACCTGTGTCTCATCTGCTGCAATACATTCATGCTCCATTCTTTCATGACCACCACCCTGAACCCTGTATCATCAGATCATTTTCACCTCCAAAAACCATTTACTTCGTTTTGTGTCGTAGATGTGGGATTCATTAAGGCCTTCCTATGATGGGTCACTTCTTGTCGACATCAGCTCATTATCCAAGAATTCGACTTAGGAACAACCCTTTAAGTACTTTGAAGCTTTCATGCCTCAATGGCAAGTTTCTCACTTTTGGTGATGGGTTTACATCAATGGCCTTCGACCGAAAGATTTTGCATGGTGTTCGACACCAAGTCCCTTTTCACACCACATGAATTGTACTATAGCACCTTGAGGGTCATCATCATTATTGGTGATGCCTCTCGTGCCTGTTAACAACTTACATCATTGGCTGGTAATCAGGCGATGTCTCTCCATGTTCGACTCCAGAACATCTTTCACATGGATCGACTTGTACTCCGAGTGAAGATTGGACAAATATGAAGACCCCGGATCTAGTTTCATCCATCCAGGCTGTGATATATTCAGGAAAATAAAGACGTCAAATGTACATCATTGCTGCACAGATGATCATTCGAATCAAAGGATGATGGCTCTATCAGAATCATCATTCTGCCACATAGACGATTATCTGTCTTATGTACATGAAATGAATTTATAAAGCTGAGCATGGGAATGCCCGCCTCAGATAGATCATGAAAAATATTATGAAGATAATGTATAGTATTGTATCTTATTACAGGTCACCTTCCAGCTCAAAAAAGCTTCGTATCCTCATGATAAAGCATTTCACCCGACATCAAAAGATTAACGACCTCATGCTTTAAGGGGCAATTGTTATAGACATTTTTGGGCACTGCAACCCCAATCATACATGTCCATAAACCAAGGGCTCCTAAGTCCCTAAAAGTTTTGCTTCACACCCTAAAGGAACAAGGTCAGGTGATTACATCATCTCCCAGAAGTTCTCCACAGGAAATTGCTCAGAACTAGTTAGAGCTAGACCATACAGACTGCCCAGTGCAGAGGGTGCGATGCATACTGGAAAGCCCTTTTGTATGGTGCGATGGGTGAGAGTAAACAAATGGCAGAGACAGTTTGCAAGGTGGATCATCATGGAATCTTCCAGACCTCTTTGAATTCGCCCAGGGATGAGTAAGAGATAATCAATCTCCAAGTGGAATCAAGAACTATCAGAGAGAGGACACTAATCAAAATCCCAGAAGCTGACTCACCCCCCTGCAATCATCTATATATGGATCCCTCATCCCAGAGATCTAGAGGCTAGAATTTTGTATCTTGTAAGGAAGTTTTTTTGGTTTCTTGGTGGAATATCATAGTGTTGGGTGATCTAAGCTTTTCATGAGGTGAAGAAGGGCTTTCATGCTGGGAGGATGACGCTAGTGTTATAGAAGTTTTTGGGCACTACAACCCCAATCATAAATGTCCATAAACCAAGGGCTCTTAAGTCCCTAAAAGTGTTGTTCCAACCCCCAAAAGAACAAGGTCAATTGATTACAACTTCTCCCAGAAGTTCTCCATGAAAAACTACTTAAAACTGGTCAAAACTGGACCATCTCACCTGCTCCATGGTCAAAGTGCGCTGCATCCCACCTAAATACACACTAGAGGTGTGATGCATCTTGGAAAGACCTTCTATGGGGTGAGATGGGCGAGAGTGGACAAATGGCAGGGTCAATCTGCAAGGTGGAGGATCATGGAATCTTCCAGAAACTTCTCCTGTGACACTTGCCTCTCTGCATTTGCCCAGGGATGAGTAAGAGATCATCAATCTCCAAGTGGAATCAGGAACTATCAGAGAGAGGACACTAATCAAATCTCAAAAGCTGACTCACCCCCTTGCAAACATCTATATATGGATCCCTCATCCCAGAGATCCAGAGGTTGGAATTTTGTATCTTGTAAGGAAGTGCTGCTGGTTTCTTGGTGTAACATCATAGTGTTGGGTGATATAAGCCTTTCATGAGCTGAAGAAGGGCTCTCTTGCTGGGAGGATGACGCTGGGTCAGAACAATTGGTTGTAATCCTCTTTGCTTTTCTTGATTATTAATAAAGCTATTCAAGTTTTCCTCCACATTCTTGTATGATTGATGATATATGCATTTTTGTGGTCAATATATATCTGGTCCTATATTGTTTATGATAGTAGATCTTTGTTCTTGGATAGTGTTATGCTGCTTTTGATTCTATAGGTGCTCTTTGAAGCTGGGTAGACGAGGAAGCAAGTGGCAAAGATCCATCAAAAGGGATAGGAATCAAGCAAGGAACCAAGCGCAAGACAGAGGTTGGTCTCCTTCTTTCCCCTCTTATCTACTTCTCGTAAAGGAAAACGAAAGTGGTTTTAGTTTTTCTGTTTCTAAGGTAGCTACCAACCTTAGTGGGACTAGTAGCTCTATATAGACACTAGATTTCCCAATAAAAAAATGGCGACTCCACTGGGGAGTGAATAGATTGTTTGTTTGTCTATATTTGTTTGCTTTATAAACTTACAGACGAAGCCTGAAGTCAAGCCAGCTAGCCTTCGAACTGCATTTGCTATGCAAGTGCAAAGTAGATCAACACTGCTTCAGTCTATCTCCAGGTTTTGTTTATAAACTGAACAATTGATTTACAAGCTCTCTAATTTCCCTTGTGGTGGCTCTAGTAACCTCCTTAGATCTACCCCTATGATTGATTTATTGATTACCACTTGCTCGGCCTAAATCCCTGAACTGAGCTGCAAATTGTGACCCGGAACCCAGTTGATGTCTCGTCTTTGGATCATCTCACTGTCTCTTCTCTGGAATCTGGATGCATCGCACTTCTCGAGTGTGGTAGGTGCATTGCATCTCACTTTCCCTGTGTCACAGGTGCGCTAATCAGACAAGGCCTCTCCTGCTCTTAGTTTTTGGTTTCCATGTTCACACTTTTCAACTCTATTTAGGTGTTTTGTTGTCTATAGTCAGTATACCTCTGTTGAAACCCCCTTCCTTGCCATTATTCCACCTCTATTTTGAAAAGAACTGTAAATGTTTTATGTATTTTAAGCCATTTTCAATTCTCTTTTACAAAGAAGTATCGTAATTGAAATGTCGTTTCTTGATTTGAAAGTGTCGCAAGTGTCGTTTTCAGACATAGAAGAGAATCCAATTGTTCTTGATAGTCGATTACACTATTACTCTTGTATTTGATTTGAATTAGTAGTTTTTCAAGTGTCGAAAGCAAGCTTTCAATTCTAAATCACAAAGTGTCGTCATTGTCTTCATTTTGTCTTGAAAAGAAACTTGTGAATAATGTCGCTTTGAAAAATAATTCAGATTTGCGCTTAGCTTTCTTTTTACCATTCACACATTAAGAAGGCTGAAAACAAATACATGCATGTGCATTTGCATTTAGACTGTTTGTTGGTTTGATTTAGGACAGTGAATACAGTGTGTGCTCTCTGCTCTATGTTGAAAGAATATCATCTCTCTTTCCTTAGTAGCTAGGATTTTCATTGCAAAAAGAAGATTAAATGATTGTTTATCATCTTAGATTGCATTTTAGGAATTGTACATCTACATCATGCGGTGAACCTGAAAGGAAAATTTCTTAAGCAAGATCAACTGTAAAATAAATTTAATGAATCTAAAAACGCTTTGGAACCTAACGCACAACGTTTAGAATTCTAGGCTAGAGACGTATTCCAGTGTCGTAAAGCCTGGTAACTGTTATTTTCATTGCTCGTTGGGTGATTCCTCCACTTTGAGATGATAAGTGCCAGTACGGACTTGTGCTCCCACATACCGTCGAGTATATATTGGGAGACCACAATAGGCTATATCCTTTATCCATAGGAAGTTGTGTCTGCCGCCCTACCGATCGCAATGCACTGAACACAACATTCGTGAAGATTGATTGTCATACCATAAAAAGTATTCTGTAGTTTTGCGATTGGTTTGGTAATCCCTCTGTCTAGATTTCCATAATAGTCTCTTTTGTTCCTTTTCAGACTCCTTAAAGGAAAAGGTCCATCTGAGCACTTGTTACTTTAAGCTCATTAAAAATCGAAGGCGACTAGAGTCATCTTTTGTTTTTTCTCGACTCTTAAAAATTGAAAAAACAAGTTGTGTCAAAGCGTCTAAAATTTATTTTAATTGGAATAAATATCACCTTTCCTACGTTGGTCTTAGGTTGAGAAAAATGGAGTCCACCAACCAAGGAGTTCCCCTTGGGGGAAATCCTAGTCCTTTCTCCTCTTGGGGAGATGTTGGTGCGCCCCATATGGCCACATTGTCGCTTCCAGGATTGACAATCGGCTTGCCCACATGGCTCTTCTCAACCTCTATCATTCAGAACACCGTGATTCCTGAACAATCAAGTCAACAACTAAACGATACTAGAGTTACCCCCCAACCTTCTACTTCATCCAATTCTTCCTCTCCTCCTTCCTCTTCGCTTGATGAAGCTAGTAAAGCCAAAAATCAAGTAATAGAGAAGAAGAAGGAGAAGAAGAAGAAGGAGCCAAAGGCGAAAAGGGGCAACCAAGCATCATCTAGTGAAAATCCACACACTGCATAGTCTAGGCCTTAATTGCCATGTGTCATTTGAAAATGAGACCACTATCATCGAGATTGTCCTTGCATCCCTTGGATCTTAAGGGACTGGTCTCCTCGTTTGCACAATCCGGTGTTATCAACCTCTGATGATCATGTTGAAAATACACCGTCAACTAGTGAAAGTGAAGCCCCTGGACAAAAATGAAAATGCAAATTTCCTTGTAAATTGTGTGAAGGCAATCACGCCATCCACTGTTGTCCCTTCTTAGATGAGGCTAAAAGAGTTTTGTACAACCGTCCCGTTTCACTGTTACGACTTCCTCCTGGACATAAGAAGCTCTTGCTGAGTCTGTCACTAGTTGATAATTCGGCCGACATGCCATTGTGGTCGGGGGAAGCATCTATCATTGAAGATAAACCATCTAAATCCACACCAGATGAAAGTAAAAAGGTCGAGGCAGCAGTTGACCCGATCTTTCCTTCAGAGGATTCATCTTCAGATGATACAGTCACCGAAGAGAACAAAAACAAAACCGTTCAAATTCTCTTCGTAAGCACAGACTCTGATGAACATGGGGGCAGTTTACCCGTTCCTTTATCGTAGGAAGGAAGTTCGTCAGAGTCATATCCTGCCATATATTCAGTCCCACCTCCAAGCAACCTAGTTGTTTCCTTCGATTGGAATCTACTAGGCAGACCCCGCTTACCAGCTAGTGTACCATTTCGAATCATTGCTCAAATATACAGAATGGTCATGGCCGGTACCATCATAGATGAAGGGGCTTCTGTGAGTATCCTTTGCTCAACTGCTTGGAAAGCACTTGGTTCGCCATTGCTTTTGCCTGAAATGAGAAATCTAACAGGCTTTGACAAAGGAACCAGTCGACCGTTAGGGATCCTTCCCAATGTGCCGATAACGTTGAGAAGGAAAACCATTCACATGAATGTAATGGTAGTCCAAGGACCCCTGGATTATAATCTACTCCTTGGACATGACTATATTTATTGCATGGGAGCCGTTGTCTCCTCACCCTTTAGAGTAATGTGTTTTCCGCATGAAGGAAGAGTGGTCAAGCTCGTAGACCAACTTTCATTCCCCGGTTCACACATAGAAAATAGTCATATACCAACCCTGAATGGTCTTTTCACGCAAGGAATGTCTCATCAATCCCTAGTCCGTCCTCCTGATGAGCACGAGTGATTTGAAGGATATGACTGAAACCCATGGGGCATGCACCCTGGCCTATTTCAACAGGAAAACCTTGGGTATAGGGTAGGTTTCCACGAAGGATATATGACTGGCTGATACACCCGTCCATTTAGTAAAATGGGGTTAGATCGGAATAAGATACCTTTGTTATAAGGTAGGCCTTTCTCGATAAAAAAATGTTTTGTCTGCAAATTGAGGGGTAACCTAGGAACTCTACTTCACTATACCTGGGGGCATGCAAACCTTTTGGCATGCAAGTGAAGAACGACCATTTATTTTTTAAATTTGTAGGTCCTCTAACCCTTTAAACTCATAGGATTGGTCATTTCCTAACTTGCATAAAGAAAGGATGTTGGGCAAAGCTTTGAAAAAATGTCATTTTTATATGAGACATCCTTATTATACGACTAGATCGAGCAGTTTTAACGCGGAATTCAATCTTGTTAAAAAATAAACATAAGCAATGAGCAAATGTTTCCCCAGAGTTTAAGCTCATTAAAAAATCAACCAATTTCCGGTAAATAACCATCATGAGTATTATTATCAGCCTTTGAAGCCTTGGTCGTGTTCTCATCATCACCTCCACTCTGTACTAGCCGATCATTCACCTCCATTTGATTGTTTACCCTTTTGAGGAACAGCTGCGAAGAGTGATCCTGTTAGCAATCCTTGTGACACTTCCGTGATTGGAAAATTCCAAAACTTACCTGGAATTAGCTGCTACCCAAATTTATCACTCGTTCCTCAAAAACGAGTCTCCTTTAAGCTCTTTTCAATTGACTCGTAAAATATGAAAAGATTGCCAAGCGATTTGCCTCTCTAGCTCGTTAAAGTGACCAGAAGTGTTATCCCTCCTTTAGATTTTAATCTTTTTGGACCTAAGGGATTATTACACAAAAAGATTGAGCGCTTGTTTTGTTTGGCTCGTTAAAAATACCGAAATTTCATCCCTTTTGTATTATTTTATACTTTTTTGGACTCAAGGGATTATATGACGAAAAAGGATTGTTGGAGTTTTCTTTATGTCGCTTTTTTAGACTCTCTAAAATTGAAAAGGACCAAGTTATCCTTGTCGTTAAACTCGTTAAAACCGAATAGAGGAAAACTTGTCCATATAGACAAGAACGAGTTTCACTATTGCTAGGCTCGTTAAAACATAGCGATGGGTTTTCCCAAAGGGAAAATTATAGAACAAGCATATGTTATCCTCCTCAAGCTTGACCAAAATAAAGAGGTACTGGTCAGCAATGACTGGGGAAAAATTGGGAAGAAAACTTGAAGAAACTTTATTGGTAGCAAGTCGCTCTTGAACATGACACTTTCACTCCGCATCCAAGTCAGGTTGGGTTGTTCCATTCACTGGTCATATCATCATGGTTCCATCATGCCATCCATATTTGGGGTTAATGCTACCAATCCATCATGTTAGTGTCGCCGGTATGTTCAAGAGAAGGCGCTCAGAGAATTCACCTGTGTCTCATCAACTGCAATACATTTACGCTCCATTCTTTCATGACTACCATCCTGAACCTTATGTCATCAGATCATTTTCACCTCCATTAAAATCATTTGCTCCGTTCCGTGTCACTGATGTGGGATTCACTAAGGCCCTCCTATGACGGATCGCTTCTTGTCAACATTAGCTCATTATCCAAGAAGTCGATCTAGGAACAACCCTTTTAGTACTTTGAAGCTTGCATGCCTTAATGGCAAGTTTCTCACTTCCAGCGATAGGTTTACATCAATGGCCTTCGACCGAAAGATTTTGCATGGTGTTCGATGCCAAGTCCCTTATTCACACCACGCGAATTGTATTGTAGTACCTTGAGGGTCATCATCATTATCGGTGATTCCTTTCGCCTATTATCAGCTTACATCATTGGCTGGTAATCAGGTGATGTCTTTCCATGTTCGACTTCACAACATCTCTCACATGGATCGACTTGTACTTTGAGTGAAGATCAAACGAGATTGAAGACCCTGGATCTAGTTTCATCCATCTGGGCTGTGATATATATTCAGGAATATAAAGACATCAAATGTACACCATTGTTGCACAGACAATCATCCAATCCAAGGGATGATGGCTCTACCAGAATCATCAGTCTGCACTCAGATAATTGTCTGTCTTATGTACATGAAAATGAACTTATAAAGCTGAGCATGGGAATGCTCGCCTTAGCTAGATCATGAAAATATTATGAAGATAATGTATTGTATTATATCTTATTACAGGTCACCTTCCAGCTTGAAAAAACTTCGGATGCTCATGATAAAGAATTTCACCCGACATCAAAAAAGATTAACGACGTCATGCTTTAGGGGGCAACTATTATAGACATTTTTAGGCACTACAACCCCAATCATAAATTTCCATAAACCAAGGGCTCTTAAGTCCCTAAAAGTGTTGTTCCAACCCCCAAAAGAACAAGGTCAACTGATTACATCTTCTCCTAGAATTTCTCCATGAAAAACTACTCAGAACTGGTCAAAACTGGACCATCTCACCTGCTCCATCGTCAAAGTGCGCTACGTCCGACCTAAATACACATGGGAGGTGCGATGCATCTTGAAAAGCCCTTCCATGGGGTGTGATGGGCGAGAGTGGACAAATGGCAGGATGAATCTGCAAGGTGGAGGATGATGGAATCTTCCAGAAACTTCTCCTGTGACACTTGCCTCTCTGCATTCGCCCAGGGATGAGTAAGAGATCATCAATCTCCAAGTGGAATCAAGAACTATCAGAGAGAGGACACTAATCAAATCTCAAAAGCTGACTCACCCCCCTTGCAAACATCTATATATGGATCTCTCATCCCAGAGATCGAGAGGCTGGAATTTTGTATCTTGTAAGGAAGTGCTGTTGGCTTCTTGGTGTAACATCATAGTGTTGGGTGATCTAAGCTTTTCATGAGGTGAAGAAGGGCTCTCTTGCTAGGAGGATTACGCTGGGTCAGAACAATTGGTTGTAATCCTCTTTGCTTTTCTTGATTATTAATAAATCTATTCAAGTTTTCTTCCACATTCTTGTATGATTGACGATGTTGTTATATCTTCCGGATCCATCACATTTTGTTAATTTATGCATCGACGTTTCGAACCATCCTCTGTGATTCATCATCAGGATTTAGATTTGTGAAGAAGTCAGAGACAGATGAATAAATAAATAAAGGTTAAGGTGGGTAGTAAAAGGCGCCGACAAGTTTTTATGAAGGTGAGGTTTTTTAATTAATTTATAATTAATTTAATTTAAATTTAAATTTACTTTTAAATTTAATTATGATCTTAGTTTTAATTTAATATGTTTTCATTTAATTTAATTTGGATTTAATATAATTTTCTGATAACTTAATTTAATTTAATTTAACTTAATCTATTTAATTTTGATTTAAATAAAACTTTTTATTGTGATTTAATACAGTTTATATTTATTTAGTTTTAATCCAATTTAATTATGATATAATGTAATGTATTTTTATTTAATTTAATATAATTCACTAATAATAATATTTATTTATTTATGATTTAATTTATTTTAATTATAATTTTATTTTAATTTTTAATTTATTTTAATTATCATTTTATTTCAATTTAATTTATTTTAACTATAATTTATTTTAATTATAATTTTATTTTAATTATTAATTTGTTTTAATTATAATTTATTTTAATTATAATTTTATTTTAATTATTAATTTATTTGGATTATAATTTTATTTTAATTATAGTTTTATTTATTTATTTTATTCTTTTATTTTTTATTTTTTTAACATGGACAGATTTAATTTATTTTAATTATAATTTTATTTTAATTTATAATTTATTTTAATTATACTATAATATGTTTTAATTTTTAATTTAATTTAATTCCAATTATATCTATATATACAAATATATAAATGTATATAAAATTTTTATTTTGAAATAGATTAAATTAAATTAAATTAATTAATTGATTAATTTTAATTATTATTATTATTATTTATTTATTTATTTATTTTTATTTTTTTTTAATTAAATTATGTTTTAATTTGGTTTTGATTTAGTTTTAATGTAATTAAATTATGAAGATGAGCGAGGTTAATTTAACTAAAGATTATTAATGATCAGGATTTGTTTGGGATGTGGTGGACCCTCCTGTTAGCGTGGGAACCCAGTTATCACTTATTTTCCAACCGTCATCACGATTAAGGTTATTGGGGTGTTTTCTTATTTCGATAGCTTCTCTAAATTTTATGTGATAGTAATGCTCTATTTTGGCCATAATATAGGAGTTTTCGATGCAAATGTGATGATTGGTTTTACTAGAGTGATCAGCCAAAGCTGAGGTTTTGGTGCGGTTATGGTTGATGTTAATTATTGCGGTTAAAATAAATTAAATTGAAATAAAATGATAATTAAAATAAATTAAAAATTAAAATAAAATTATAATTAAAATAAATTAAATCATAAATAAAATAAATAAATAAATAAATATTATTATTAGTGAATTATATTAAATTAAATAAAAATACATTACATTATATCATAATTAAATTGGATTAAAACCAAATAAATATAAACGGTATTAAATCACAATAAAAAATTTATTTAAATCAAAATTAAATAAATTAAGTTAAATTAAATTAAATTAAGTTATCAGAAAATTATATTAAATCCAAATTAAATTAAATTAAAACATATTAAATTAAAACTAAGATCATATTTAAATTTAAAAGTAAATTTAAATTTAAATTAAATTAATTATAAATTAATTAAAAAACCTCACCTTCATAAAAACTTGTCGGCTCCTTTTACTATCCACCTTAACCTTTATTTATTTATTCATCTGTCTCTGACTTCTTCACAAATCTAAATCCTGATAATGAACCACAGAGGATGGTTCGAAACATCAATGCATAAATTAACAAAATGCGATGGATCCGGAAGATATAACAACACATATTGCAGATCGCAGAAGTCTCAAATCCATTATGATTGATGATATATGCATTTTTGCGGTCAATATATAACTGGTCGTATATTGTTTATGATAGTAGATCTTTGTTCTTGGATGTGTTATGCTTCTTTGATTCTACAGGTGCTCTTTGAAGCTGGGTAGATGAGGAAGCAAGTGGCAAAGATCCATTAGAAGGGAGAGGAATCAAGCAAGGAACCAAGCGCAAGACGGAGGTTGGTCTACTTCTTTCCCCTCTTATCTACTTCTCATAAAGGAAAACGAAAGTGGTTTTAGTTTGTTTGTTTGTTTCTAAGGTAGCTACCAGCCTTAGTGGGACTAGCAGCTCTGCATAGACACTAGATTTCCTGATAACAACTGGGTCAGAACAATTGGTTGTAATCCTCTTTGCTATTCTTGATATTAATAAATCTATTCAATTTTTCCTCCACATTCTTGTATGTTTGAAGATATATGCATTTGTGTGGTCAATATACATCTAGTCCTATATTGTTTATGATTGTAGATCTCTGTTCTTCGATAGTATTATGCTACTTTGATTCCACAGGTGCTCTTTGAAGTTGGGTAGACGAAGGTAAAGTGGCAAGGACCTGTCAGAAGGGAGAGGAACCAAGCAAGGAACTAAGCGAGAGACTGAGGTTGGTGTCCTTTATTCCCCTCTTATGTACTTCTCATAAAGGGAAGCGAAAGTAGTTTTAGTTTGTTTGTTTCTTAGATAGCTACCAGTCTTAGTGGGACTAGCAGCTCCAAGTGGACACTAGATTTCCCTATAACAAAGACATAAAATATTTCAATACACATAGAATTTGTATATACAAAATGTTATCTCTCTTCATCTTTGAAATGAATAGAACTATAGACCTTTTTCCTTGGAAAAAAATTTAAAAAAAATGAACTAATGAAGAATTGACTAAATGCAAGAGATTAATTAAAGTAGTTGCATTTTTCCTTTTGGATACACCCCATTTGAATCAACCTTAGTCTTATATAATGTATAGTGATTCTAACAACCCACACCTCTTTATCCTAGATGAAGTTCAAGATCACATTCATAACACCCTTCTTAATTATTCTCTTATAGATCATATCAAGACATCATTGTTGATACGTAGCTACTCCAAAATGTGACAACCCTTTTTGCTACCCCTTTTGTAAATGTCACAACCATTTTTCTACCCCCATGTGGGATTCACTGGGAAATCAATACCATACCACGTGCATTCATATTGGGGGATATATATTGAGGAAAATATGACATAATATATTAAGCATATAATAGGGGGTAAAGGGTTTTTATGTTGGAAGGTATAAAAATGGAGCCAAATTTAATGAAAAAATATAACAGGGTATAAAAAATGTTAACGAAAAAATGGATACCTACAATATCTAGTGAAAGTATGGTTTTTTAAATTGGTCAGGCATATTGGGTCTGTATTGGTAGGGGGTTGAATAATGTGATTTTTGTAGGTATTTTCCAATATGTAGTCAAAGTAAGGGTATTATTTAGTATGCCACAAATCCATGTGATATGTCATAGGTTCATTGAGTGAAGTCCCCTTGGCTACCCTTATCACATTCTTGACACCCTTCTCAATTATTCTCTTAGATCTCATATCAAGAAAACATTGATGATTCTTAGCCACTCCAAAATTTGACAATATTTTTGCTACCCCTCTTGTAAATGTCACTATGAATTGTAATTCATGTAAATAATTGTAGAAATATAAAAAATAACTAGGTTGGAGGAGTGGACATGGATTTAAAGGCCCGAGGAAGAGAAGTTACTTGCAATGAGTGTAAATCCAAGTTACTGCATTATTTTACCACCTATCTCATTGATGAATTTATGAAATTGTTCATGCAAGAATTGAATTTGTGTATGGGACTCATGTGTAAAGGATGAGCCCATAAAATCCATGTTCTTGTGGAGCATGTTGGTTTTGTAAACACATAAGGGAAGGGACATTAAATGAAAGGGGAATTGACAAGAAACCTGAGAAAGAGGTAGAATATGTGGACATATAGGAAGGAATGGAAGTATGAGGTATATGCCAAGGAGGCATATGGTAATTTTGAGAGAACTCATGGAAGAAAATGAATGGGAGTGGTGTTGGCATAGGAATTTTGGAAGCAAGGTTGTGTGGCTTGAATTGAAGACAAGAGAAGTGTAGGTGAAGACATAGTGTATAAGATATTTATTGGTGGAACCAATATGTGATTTGGATTCTTATGGCATTTAATAGGTGGAGACACTATGTGTTCTATATCCTACTAGGTTTAGCAGCTAGAACCACTGTGTGCTCTAGATTCTTGGAGTGGTTTGTAGGTGGAGCCATTGGGTTATCTAGAACTCTACAAGCAGGTGGAGACACTATGTACTCTGGATTCCTATGTGATTTGGTTGACTTGTAATGGTGTGAATCTCCCTTGAACACTTAACTCAATCTCTAAATTTGTCTTGGGGTGGTCAACTACAAAAAATATTGTGGTGTATTTTCCCTATGGTTGGGTGGAGAGTTGAAGTCCCTCCCTCAGTTGCTAGTCATTTAAGTTAAGTAGATAAGTAAATTTACTCATAAAAATGTTGCACTGTGAATGGTGAATGATATTGTTAAATGTTGTGAAAATGACTATAACAACAATTTTAATGGTGGAATGTGATATTCCTATTTATTTATAATGAGATTTTATATACATTTTGACATGATTATAAGGGGTTTAGAGGCCTCTGGGTATGCTGATATGTTCATGAGTTGTAGATCTATTTACATGGTCTTGTATGATTGTTGTGCTCAGTTAAAGTCTTATAGTGTGTGTTTCCGTTGTTTGATATGCTATGAATATCATGGATCTCTCTTGCTTAAAGATAGTTGGAAGTTTTTGTTTAGTCCCATGTATGGCATGATATATCAATAGATTTGATGGATTCTACTTGGGAACCATTATGCGGTTAATATAACGTTGCTATATTTAAATTTATAGAGAAATTCTAATTATGGATTGGTTTGTTTTTTGCCTGTAAGTAGGTAGGTTCATAGCTTCATTGGTTGTATTTAATCTATTAATCATGTTTGAAATGTTAGTTTTCAAATGTGGGTTTCATTCGTGTAGAAGTTAGTTTTCAGAGTGAAATTAGGCTTCAAAAAAAGCTTGGGAAAGGTCCAAGAGATCCTTAGAATTTCTGAGTAGCACAAATATTAGTCTTGTATCCAATAAAGGGTAAGTCATTGACACTGTTTTGGATCTGAGCTAGATTCATTTTAGGCTTGGCAGATGTATCTGAGAGTCTAGGCATGTAGTGTCCCACCTTAGCAAGGTTCTATTTATGACACTTAGAGAGGGTGATTTTGATGTAATGATATAATATTATTCATACCATTCTTATGTATATGCTTATATGCTATAGAACTAGTTTGGTCACTTTGTTGTTATGTGTTTATGATAATATCTATGGTTGTGTGTATAAGACTTGATTTTGGATAAGAGCATATTATCGATTTTTTCTCTTTTGGTATCCTAGTTTCGACATATGTGTATGACATGGATGGTGATCCAAGATTGATACACATAGATCCATGAATGATCATGTTTATGTGGAACATATGGTTAATTATTATTAATGGATTACATATGATTTCTATGATTACATACGCTTAATCTTGTATTGAGCAAGATGTGGCAGGGGACATGGTTATTTGCAAACAAGGATGCTCAAATTATAAATGACCATGGAAGTCATGATACATGATTTTTATGATTATATATGCTTAATCTTGTATTGAGTAGGACACGAAAGGGGAAATGGTTGTTTTCAAACACGGATCTTCAAATTATAAATGGTTGCGGAATTCATTTCTCAAGAACCAAAATAACTGTGGAAGTCATGCACAATTTTTTGTAAAATGTGAATAAGTTAATTATGAAATTAATTTTATTCCTTTGATCTATGAGATTGTGATGTTTGCAAGTCTTGGAACAAGACCTTACCAAAGAACCATCAGATGGGTACGAGCTCATAATCAATACCCTACGGTGAAGCACAGAGTTTCAAAGTAGAGTAGATGATAATCCATGGAAATTAGGGCGTGAAGTCCTAAATCCATGAAAGATAAATATGTGGAGTCTTAGATCTATAATAAAAGGATTAGGTTGTGGAGTCCTAAATCCATGAAAGATAAAGACGTGGAGTCTTGGATCTATAATAAAAGGATTGGTACATGGAGTCCTAAATATTTAATAGATCAAGGTGTGGAATCTTAGATCCTTGTAGTAGATCAGGACACAAAGTCCTTAATATACTAAGGCACGAAGATGTATGCAATAGGGATGTAGAATCCCTATTCTCCAAAAGCAAAATACCACTTATGGAAAGCTCAGGGATGAATTTCCTTAAATAGAAATCCATGTCTAGCATCTCAAGTATGACTTTCAAAAAATAGTAAGTCACCTTCAATTAATGGGTAATCAAGAAGAGTTGAAGGAAAATCACTTAACTTATCTTACTCTATCCTAATAGTTCAATCTCAACCTAATCCTCAATATTAATAATATTATTATTATTATTATTATCTTTCATGAGGCTATGATATTATTATTAAAAGGGAATTACAAGTAACCTTCATCTCCTCAATCACTTCACACATCTCTCTTTGATGACTCTCATGACTCTATGCAAATCTCTCTCTTTTTTTAATAATACATTACTCTCTCTTTTATGAAATCATCAAAGAATGACATATTCCTCTTACATGCATTAAATATGTGTCATAAAATATTCCTCTTACGCTTTGTTTAATGCATATGATACACTCTCTTTAACTAAGGCATGCATACCTCTCCTTAATGGCATGAGTTACACTCCTCTAAATGGAATACAAGTCATGAATATTACTCATCTTTTATGACAAGAATTTGTTGCTCCTCTTATATATGTGTCTCATGTATTCTCACTTGGGAGAGGTGCATGGTGATATAAAGATTTTGAGAGATTTGAAGAAGTTTGTGAGAAGGAGAGATTTCGAGAGTAGCCAAATGCTAATCTAGATTACTAAGTATCTCTACCCAATGGAGTTGAACATGAGTCGTATTGAGAGGAAGTAAATCTTATCTTCCTCTACTTGCCTTGTGTGTCTCTCTACTGCTATAATTTGGTAATGCTTGTGAACTCTTACAACTTAGGGGTTCTAGGGGGAGGATTTCTCCTTGGATATGGTTGAGTGGAAAACTGGATAGTTCAAATGAGTTGGTTAAGCAATCAGAGATGGATCATATCCTCAGTGATCGGAGTTTCACATCTAATCAGTTATAAATTTATTTGTCTTGAAATTTTAGTGTTGTAAGCATCTAATTTTTTTTAATCTTATGTTATTTAGAATATTATTGTAATTATTATTGGTGTAATTTATGGTACTAACCTTCTTATTGTATAATTTGAGAAAGGAAAGCCAAATATTGCTGAAGTTAATTCCCATAAATAATTTACAAAGTACTTGGGTAAGAGTTTCATGAGTTATGGTTTCATTTCATTTTAATTAAAATAGGGAACTAGATACATGTTTTAGAAATGGTTTCAGGATAGGTTGCAAAGTGTTTGTAACAATTTGTAAATGGGAAATGCTATTAATTTTATTATATATGTAAATGATTATGCATAAATAAGTGCTAACGTGCAGCCTATGGGAGAAGTAAGGAAAGTGACACATACCCAACATATACCTGGAGAAATCACTCGATCAACCCTTAGAATAAAAATGTAAAATAATGACAAACAAGAGTTTCAAGGAATGTAATTGAGGTAATTTTCTGTCATTATGTGCTTACAATCCTTGTAAATGTAGATGACAAGTAAGGATACATAATGCATTAAAACAATCATCATTGTATAACTCTTATTTTGGAGTGATTCTTAACAACTGAGGATGCTTGTCATGTGTTTGATGGAATGGTTGAATGAAAATAATGCTTGATGAATTTCAAAACCCTTCAACCTACTTACAGCAAATGAAATTATTTAGAAAAGTATTTTGGAAATAAAAACTTAATTTTGTGTTACTATTTTTTTTATTTATGGCTGTAGATTCAAGTTTGCATGCCATCTGTTTGACAAAATCTGTAAATGAGATTCTAGGAGTCAAAAGATTTTCTATTTTATATAGTTGCATCTGTGGACATTTTCGTAATGATTTAGGAAAAAGTTAGGGGGTATCTGTACCATTTGGACCTATAAACCCTAACTTCATTGCAAACAAATACTTTTCAAAACCCAGATCGTAAATCAGGATGATTTTGTAGATTGTTGTTGCCAACTATGTGCATATGTTGTTAAGTTTTGGATGAAAGAATAAGATGATTTAGTCCCTGTTTTAATATTTTGTCATTTGAAAAATTAATTTATAAATTTTATGAGCTAAATAGGTTGAGGAAGAATATTAGATTCATGTCAAATCGCCTTAAGATATTATGGCTTCCAGCTATTTGACAAAATGCCTCAATGGGTGTGGATTGAATGCTTGCAAGTGTTTGTCAAAAGGCCTCAATGGTTGTATATTGCATGCTTGCAAAGTGTTTTCCAAAAGGACTCAATGGTTGTAGCTTGTAGATTTCATGCTTGCAAAGTGTTTTCCAAAAGGACTCAATGGGTGTAGCTTGTAGATTGCATGCTTGCAAAGTGTTTTTCAAAACTTCAATGGGTGTAGTTTTTGTGCATATAATTGTTAGAGTAAATGCCCTACTTACTGTAGCTTTTATGTACTAGAAAATCTATGAATAGATTATTTAATGGATGTAGCTTCCTATGTCTACAAGTTCTTGTATAAATGTGAAAATTAATTTAATAAGTTGTTGGAGTGTCAATAGATAATAGGATAGTTGTCACTCTTATTATCTAAAGATTTCATTTAAAAAAGGGTTGTTGTTGGAAACAATTTTATAATGGCTAACTCTGTAGGATTTTGTGCAAATAAGCATAATAAGTTTCATTTGAGCTGCATGTATTCATGGGTGCAATCTTTTGTTTTAATGGCTATAGCAAACAAGTAGTGTGCCCGATTTTGGCAAGTCCACTGTTTTATTTGGCACTTTTGAAAAATAATATGCTTATGAATTTGTAACAATGGTTGCTCTTGCTACAACATTCATTATACTAGTCTCTTTAATGAAGCAATGTTAATGGGAGTTTTTAATTTATGAATCAATAAACATATCACATTTATTAGAGTTACTGATGAAGAGAGACATATTCCTCCTTTAGTTATCTTGTTACAAGTAGGTTAATATTCATACCCTTATATGTGATAGAAGAAAAATATTTTAGGTTGTTGTGGCATACTTTTATGGTTACGATGTCAAGAGTCAATAAGTAGAACTTATTTAGCATAATCTAGGAGATCAAATAGGTTGCTCTAGCTTAATTCTCGCAAACGGAAATATGGTGGAATTTATTTCCAGTCTTACTTAGAGCTCACATATAATTATGAAAATAGCACATGTTTTTTTTAAACTTGAGAAGAAAGGTGTTTTGGAATTAGTTTTAAGGGAAATTTATCCCTGACTTCTTATGTGATATTTTTATGTTAAAATAGATGAAGGAACATGATTACATGATAACTAAGTTAGCAATGTTACAAAAACAAATAAAAAAATTGAGTATTAGTGATTAATGTGACCTCTGCTTCTCTATATTATTGATGGTTGGTAAGGTGGGACCTTACATATGGTATCAGAGCCGGCTACAACACTAGGGCCTAATGGGCCAACATGCTTGCTTGTAGGTTAATAATGTGTGAATGCTGACTTTGCATGCATGTTGAACTATTGCGTATGTTGACTTGAAAGCATATTGGTTGTATAGGGTTGTTATTATTATTATTATTATTATTATTATTATGTCATTTAGAAACTCATGAAAGAAAAATAATGTTTTCTTATATTCCTTTATATTTTTGTTAAGAAAAGCTATTAGAAATATTTTGAAGGACTTAAAGTCATGCTTATAAAGGACATGCTTGAGAAATTTGGGTTTAAACCCAAGCATGTGAATGGCTTGATTGTCAATGGGTGAGTGAGAGATGTGGAGTGCATGCATGGTTGCATATATTTTTAATGCATCATTATCAATAGTAGCCATATTTACTAGATAAAATCGTATCTACCAAGAAAGATATTGGCTTAATCTGGACTATAGTATGATGACCTTGGTGTGTATGCTTTGGGAATGTGTAACAAGTGTAAGACTGAGATTCAATTAACATGATGATTGAGTTCATCATGTCAATTTTGACTCTTTTCTTATCTACACTAATGAAAACTTAATATAAGCTACCTTGAAGGATGTCAATTGTAGCTGTGAATGTAGCTTCACTAGTAATGTATGTGCATTAATTTGATGTGTTAAAATATGATTCGGGAATACATTCTTAACGAATAAGAATGAAATTCCTATGATTTATTTGACATGATTTTGTGTAGTTTGGGTTGATATTAGATAACGTGAAATTACTCAAATACCAGGTTGTGATATGGCCTTCGTAGTAAACAAGAGGCTTAAATTGCTTTTGCATGAATGGTTGTGGAGGCCATTTTAAGGAACACTTGAAGGTTATGTTTTCCTCAAGTTATGTATGGGTGTGGAACCCATACTAGCATATATCTATGAGCTAATGTATGGTTGTGGAATCCATACTAGTATATATCTATGAGGTAAGGTATGGGTGTGGAATCCATACTAACATATATTTATGAGCTAAGTAATTATTTTGGTTAGAATAAACAAATTGTTTTGACAAAATCTCATAGAGATGATTAAGGAGGATTGATTATGTGTAATTAAAGTTAAATGGATAGAGACGCGTAACATGAATTTTCTTGAGATTTAAATCCATTATTTCCATTTTATTACAAATTAAGATACTAAGATCGGTATATATTCAACACCATTAGGTGGTTTAGAATGTTTGGAATAACTGATTTTGATATATGGAGTCAAGTGTGAACTAGGTATCTATCCTCTAGTATTGTAATTCTTTTGTATATGTTGAATTTACGTAGAATTAAATTGATTTTAAAATTCTTGAAATGTAGAAAAATATTATTGTGATAAGTTGATGAAATATCTTTTCTACTGGCTTAAGACAAATTAGGTCTAGGGAATGCCATAATAGTCTCCTTAATGATTTATCAATTGCATATTTGTGGAATTCTATTTAACTAAATTAATTAGAGAAATTATGAGGATTGAACTCATGAATTGCTCTAAAATATTGTTATCTAGGCAATCGAATCAAAATTCATATTGTTTGTCAAATCGATGAATTGCATTCTTGGAAGTTGATTAACTTGTAAACTGTTAAGAGAATAACATGTCCAGAAGATGAACATTTTTTATGGTGAGAACTTTGTTTTATTTTAAAAGGTATGGGATTAACAAAAGCTTATTTGAGTTCTTGTTTTACAATAATATGTTCTTGTGATATTTTTTGGAAGGAGAGTGAGATCACATTTTGATGAATTGGAATTCTTGCATGATTTAGAAGCCTAAGATGATTGTATTGAATGTGGAATGGAAGAGATTGTTGGAATTAGTAATTTGTGCTTGGATGTATAGTTGTATGAGTAGTTATTAGTCCTACAAAATGTTGTAATCTTTTGAGAGGGTGGTAATTCTCGTTTTAAAAACAGGGTTGGTGGGGGGGGGTGCATGCGGCCGTGACATACCTTTAGGCTAGAAATTCCCTTGTGATAGTCTAAATATTATTTAAATTCAGCAAGATCCTTCATACTTTCATAAATGTATGGTTTTCATAGCTTGTTTTTGCATATGTATTAATAGTAAGGAGTAAGACCTGAAACCAAATGAATTGATTAATTACTGAATAGAAATCATGAGTGATTTTATAGTTAGAAAACAAATTGACTTACTATTATCAGGGTAGATTCAATAATATAGGTACCGTAATTGCATAATTATGAGAGTTTTTCTCTATTAGAAGTTTCTTTTGAAAATATATCATTAATTTTCTTTTGGAATGAAGATCTTCTAACAGAGTCATTCATGGTTGATTCTCAATAATAATGAATATTATGGGAATAAAGGAATGGTATATAATATATAAGTGGGTCAATAATGATTGTATAGAACCTTAGCATGTTAGTTAATTAAAAAAAATGGTGTCTTGAACCTCAAATTGTGATTTTTCCTAACGAGTAAACATTTAGTAAAAACTATAGGTATATCCTAAATATTTTGATTGCAAGGATGTATTATGGAATGAGAAGGGGAAACTTGGATTGAGAAGAGATAAATCAAATGGGTTTTATATATGACATCAGGTTTTGTTGTGTAGTTTCATTGCAAATTGTATGTGGATGATTTTATGCTTCTTGTATGCAAATTTGATTGTGAGATGGGATGGACCATAATTGTTGTTTATACAACCAATGTGTCAACTATTTATAGCTTATCAAGCTCAACATACTATAGAACCAACAAGATGACACATGTATGATTCATGTAGATTGTGAGAAAGAAAAACATGTAGAATATCAAATTATTATAGATAACTTAAGTAGATTACATAAAATAGTATTTTGATATGGTATTATAAATTGTATGACTGGTTTTTATATAGAAATCTTTGGAATTTTATATCAAACATGCCTAATATGGCACGGATATATTCTCTACCTAATTAAGAATGGTATGTTTTGGTTTTCATGGAGTTACTTCCAATTTATCAAACATTAAACTATGGATTGGCATGAAGAAAAAGAAATCAAACAAATATACATAAGGTTAAAACCTTATTGATAGGAGAATCGAAAAGAGTTACTAAGTACCTTATGACTGTAGGAAAAACTTCAGGCCAAGTTTAGCCCAAGAGGGGGAGTACGCAGTGTCCCACCTTGACAAGGTTATTTTTGTGACACTTAGAGAGGGTGATTTTGATGTAATGATATAATATTATGCATGGCATACTTATGTACATGCTTACATGTTGTAGACCTAGTTTGGGTCACTTACTTAATATTTGCTTATGATAATATCTATGGTTGCATGTATAAGAACTGATTTTGGTTAAGAGCATATTATCGATGTTTTGTCTTTTGGTATCTTAGTTTGGACATATGTGTATCACATGGATGGTGATCCAATATTGATACACATAGATCCATGAATTATCATGGTTATGTGGAACATATGGTTAATTATTATTAATGGATGACATATGATTTGTATAACTATATATGCTTAATCTTGTATTGATAAAGATGTGGCAGGGGACATGGTTATTTGCAAAAAAGGATGCTCAAATTATAAATGATTGTGGAAGTCATTGTACATTATTCTTATGATTATATATGCTTAATATTGTATTGATCAGGACATGACAGGGTATGTGGTTGTTTGCAAACAAAGATGTTAAAATTATAAATGACTGCAGAAGTCATTTCTCTGGTTTCAAAATGACTATGGAAGTCATGCAAAATATTTTGTAAAATGTGAATAAGTTAATTATGAAATTCATTTTATTCCTTTGGTCTATGAGATTGTGATGGGTGCAGCTCTTGGAATAAGCCCTTACCAACAAACCATCAGATGTGTATGAGCTCACAATCAGTACCTTAAGGTGAAGCATGAAGTTTCAAAGTAGAGTAGATGATAATCCATGGAAATTAGGGTGCGAAGTCCTAAATCCATGAAAGATAAAGACGTGGAGTTTTGGATCCATAATAAAAGGATTATGGTGCAGAGTCCTAAATCGATGAAAGATAAAGACGTGGAGTCTTCGATCTATAATAAAATGATTGGGATGCGAAGTCCTAAATATTTAAAAGATCAAGGTGTGGAATCTTGGATCCCTAGAGTAGATCAGGGTGTGGAGTCCTCAATCTACTAAGGCTCGAAGATGTATGCAGTATGCAGTAGGGATGTAGAATCCCTAGTCTCCAAAAGAAAACTACCACTCCTAGGCAGCTCAAGGATGAATTTCCTTAATAAAATCTCATTTCTGACAATTCTGTTTTGACTTTCTAAAAATAGAAAGTCATGTCTAGCATCTCAAGTATGACTTTCAAAAAATAGTAAGTCACCTTCAATCAATGGGTAATCAAGCATAGTTGAAGGAAAATCACTTAACTTATCTTACTCAATCCTAATAGTTCCATTTTGACTTAATCCTCAATATTATTAATATTATTATATTTTATAAGACTATGATATTATTATTAAAAGGGAATTACAAGTCACATTCATCTCCTCAATCACTTCACACATCTCTCCTTAATGGCATGAGTTACACTCCTCTAAATGGAATACAAGGCATGCATATTACTCATCATTTATGACAAGAATTTGTTTCTCCTCTTATATATGTGTCTTAGGTTGTCTCACTTGGGAGAGGTGCATGGTGATACAAAGAGTTTGAGATATTTGAAGAAGTTTGTGAGAGGGAGAGATTTGGAGAATAGCCAAATTCTAATCTAAATTACGAAGTATATCTACCCAATGGAGTTGAACATAAGTGGTATTGAGAGGAAGTAAATCTTATCTTCCTCTGCTTGCCTTGTATATCTCTCTACTACAATATTTTGGCACTACTTGTGATCTCTTACACTTCAGTGGTTCTAGGGGGAGAATCTCTCCCTGTATATGGTTGGGTGGAAAACCGAATAGTTCAAATGAGTTAGTTAAGGAATCTGAGATGGATCATATTCTCAGCGATTAGAGTTGCACATCTGATCAGGGATAAATTTAATTGTCTTGAAATTTTAGTGTTGTAAGCATCTAATTTGGTCTAATCTTATGTTATTTAGAATTTTATTGTAATTATTATTGGTGTAGTTTATGGTACTAACCTTGGTATTGTAGAATTTGAGAAAGGAAAGCCAAATATTGTTGAAGGTAATTCCAATAAATAATTTACAAAGTACTTGGGTAAGAGTTTCATGAGTTATGGTTTCATTTCATTTTAATTAAAATAGGGAACTAGATACATGTTTTAGAAATGGTTTTAGGATATGTTGAAAAGTGTTTGTAAAAAATCGTAAATGGGAATTGCTATTATTTTTATTATATATGTAAATGATTATGCATAAATAAGTGTTAACTTGCAGCCTATGGGAGAAGTAAGGAAACTGACACATACCTAACATATACTAGGAGAAATCACTGGATCAACCCTTAGAATAAAAATGTAAAATAATGACAACCAAGAGTTTCAAGGAAAGTAATTGAGGTAATTTTTTGTCATTATGTGGTTACAATCCTTGCAAATGTAAATGATAGGTAAGGATACATAATGCATTAAAATAATCGTCATTGTATAACTCTTGTTTTGGAGTGATTCTTAACAACTAAGGATGCTTTCCATGTGTTTGATGGAATGGTTGAATGAAAATAATGCTTGATGAATCTCTAAACCCTTTAACCTACTTACAATAGATGAAATGATTTAGAAAAGTATTTGGGAAATAGAAACTTAATTATGTGTTACTATTTTTTTATTCATGGTTGTAGATTCAAGTTTGCATGCCATTTGTTTGACAAAACCTGTAAATGAGATTCTAAGACTTAGAATATTTGTTAGTTTAAACAATTGCATCCGTGGGCATTTTCGCAATGAATTAGGACAACTTCAGGGGGTATCTGTACCAAATGGACTTGCAACCCTCGACTTGATTCCAAAAACATGCTTTTCAAAGTGCCGATCATAAATCT
The DNA here is from genome assembly GCA_031772625.1 of Pinus tabuliformis. Lineage (NCBI taxonomy): Eukaryota > Viridiplantae > Streptophyta > Pinopsida > Pinales > Pinaceae > Pinus > Pinus tabuliformis. The sequence goes on from CM062819.1 coordinate 387,643,834, forward strand.
GGGGGATTTTACAGATTGTTGCTACCAACTCTATGAGCATGTTGTCAAGTTTTGGGTGAAAGAATAAGATGGTTTATAGGAATAGATTATTTAACAGATGTAGCTTCCTATGTCTGCAAGTTTTTGTATGAATGTGAAAATGAATTTAATAAGTTGTTGGAGTGTGAATAGAGAATACGATAGTTGTTACTTTTATTATCTAAAGCTTTCATTTAAAAAAGGGTTGTTGTTGGAAACAATTTTATAATGACTAATTATGTAGGATTTTTTGTAAATAAGCATAATAAGTTTTTTTTGAGTTGCATGTATTCATGGGTGAAATCTTATGTTTTAATGGCTGTAGCAAACAACTAGTGTGCCTAATTTTGGCAAGTCCATTGTTTTTTTGGAACTTTTGAAGAATAATATGCTTTTGAATTTGTAACAACGGTTTCTCTTGCTACAACATTCATTATATGAGTCTCATTAATGAAGAAATGCTATTGGGAGTTTTTAATTTATGAATCAATAAACACATCATATTTATTATATTTACTGATGAAGAGAGACATATTCCTCCATTAGTTATCTTGTTACAAGTAGGTTAACATTCATACCCATATATGATATAAACATAATATTTTAGATTCTTGTGGCATACTTTTATGGTTACAATTTCAAGAGTCAATAAGTAGAACTTATTTAGCATAATCTAGGAGATCATATATGTTGATCTAGCTTAATGCTCACACATGGCATTATGGTGGAATTTATTTCTAGTCTTAGTTAGAGCTCACATATAAGTATGAAAAGAGCACATGCTTATTTTAAACTTGAGGAGAAATGTGTTTTGGAATTGGTTTTAAGGGAAAGTTATCCTTGACTTCTTATGTGATATTGTTATATTGAAATAGATGAAGGAACATGATTACATGATAAATAAGTTAGTAATGTTACAAAAAAAATAAAAGAAAATTGATTATTAGTGATTAATGTGACCTCTACTTCTCTATATTAATGATGGTTGGTAAGGTGGGACCTTACATATGGTATTAGAGCCAGCTACAACACTAGGGCCTAATGGGTCAACATTCTTGCTTGTAGGTTGATAATGTGTGAATGTTGATTATGCATGCATGTTAAACTATTGTGTGTGTTGATTTGAAATCATATTGGTTGTTTAGGGTTACTATTATTATTATGCCATTTAGAAACTCAAGAAAGAAAAAGAATGTTTTTTTATATTCCTTTATATTTTCATTAAGACAAACTATTAGAAATATTTTAAAGGACTTAAAGGCATGCTCAGAAAGGATGTGCCTGAGAAAGTTGGGTTTCAAACACAAGCATGTGAATGGATTGATTTTGAATGGGTGAGCGAGAGATGTGGAGTGCATGCATGGTTGCATATATGTTTAATGCATCATTATCAATAGTAGCCATCTTTACTAGCTAAAATCATATCTACCAAGAAAACTATTGGCTTAATCTGGACTATAGTATGATGAGCTTGGTGTGTATGCTTTGGGAATGTGTAACAAGTGTAAGAGTGAGATTCAATTAACGTGATGATTGAGTTCATCATGTTAATTTTGACTCTTTTCTTATCTACACTAATGGCAACTTAATATAAGCTATATTGAAGGATCTCACTTTTAACTATGATTTTATATTCACGAGTAATGTATGTGCATTAATTTGATGTGTTAAAATATGATTTTGGAATACATTCTTATTGAGTAAGAATGAAATTCCTATGATTTATTTGACATGATTTTGTGTAGTTTGGGTTGACATTAGATAACTTGAAATTACCCAGATTCTAGGTTGTGGTATGACCTTCCTAATAAACAAGAGGCTTAAATTACTTGTGCATGAATAGTTGTGGAAGCCATTTTAAGGAACACTTGAAGGTTATGTTTTCCTCAAGTTATGTATGGGTTTGGAACCCATACTATCATATATCTATGAGCTAATATATGGATGTGGAATCCATACTAGCATATATCTATCAGGTAAGGTATGGGTGTGGAATCCATACTAACATATATCTATGAGCTAAGTAATTCTTTTGGTTAGAATGAACAAATTATTTTGATGAAATCTCATAGACATGATTAAGGAGGATTGATTATGTGTAATTAAATTTAAATGGATAGAGGTTCGTAACATGAATTTGCTTGAGATTTAAATCCATTATTTTAATTTTATTACAAATGAAGATACTAAGATCGGTATAGTGAACACCATTAGGTGGTTTAGAATGTTTGGAATAACTGATTTTGATATATGGAGTCAAGTGTGAACTAGGTATCTATCCTCTAGTATTGTAATTATTTTGTATATGTTGGATTTAGGTAGAATTAAATTGATTTTCAAATTCTTGAAATGTAGAAAAATATTATTGTGATAAGTTGATGAAATATATTTTCTATTGGCTTAAGATAAATTAGGTCTAGGAAATTCCATAATAGTCTCCTTAATGATTTATCAATCGCATATTGGTGGAATTCTATTCAACTAAATTAATTAGAGAAATTATGAGTATTGAAATCATGAAATTCTCTAAACTATTGTTAGTTAGGTGATCAAGTCAAAATTCATATTGTTTGTCGACTCAATGAACAACTTTCTTGGAATTTGATTAACTTGTAAATCGTTAAGAGAATAACATGTCTATAAGATAAACTTTTTTGTGGTGAGAACTTTGTTTTATTTGGAAAGGTATGTGATTAACGAAGAGCTTATTTGAGTTCTTTTTTTCCAATTATATGTGCTTGTGATATTTTTTGAAGGAGAGTGAGATCACATTTTGATGAATTGGAATTATTGAATGATTTAGAACCCTAAGATGATTGTATTGTATGTGGAATGGAAGAGATTGTTGGAATTAGTAATTTGTGTTTGGATGTATAGTTGTATGATTAGTTATTAGTCCTACAAAAGGTTGTAATATTTTGAGAGTGTGGTAATTCTCCTTTAAAAAAAGGGGGCGACATAGCTTTAGGCTAGAAATTCCCTTGTGATAGTCTAAATATTATTTAAATTCAACAAGATCCTTCATATTTTGAGAAATGTATGGTTTTCATAGCTTGTTTTTGCGTATGTATTAATAGTAAAGAATAAGACCTGAAACCAAATGAATTGATTAATTATTGAATAGAAATCATGAGCGATTTTATAGTTAGAAAACAAATTGACTTATAGTTATCAGGGTAGATCCAATAATATAGATACCGTAATTGCATAATTATGAGACTTGTTCTTTATTACAAACCGCTTTCGAAAAGATATCATTAATTTTCTTTCGGAATGAAGATCTTCTAACATAGTCATTCATGGTTGATTCTCAATAAAAATGAATATTATGGGAACAAAGGAATGGTATATAATACATAAGTGGGTCGATGAGGATTGTATAGAACCTTAGCTTGTTAGTTAATTAAAAGAAAAAAAATGGTGCTTTGAACCTCATATTGTGATTTTTCCTAACGAGTAAACATTTACTAAAAGTTGTAGGTAGATCCTAAAGATTTTGATTGCAAGGATGTCTTATGGAATGAGAAGGGGAAACTTGGATTGAGAAGACATAAATCAAGTGGTATGTAAGAGTGGGTTTTATATATGACATCAGGTTTTGTTGTGTTCACCCCAGCCTTGGGCAGAGCAGCCATGTCTACCGGTAGTTTCATTGGCAATTGTATGTGGAGGAGTTTATGCTTCTTGTATGCAAATTTGATTATGAGATGGAATGGACCATAATTGTTGTTTATACAACCAATGTGTCAGCTATTTATAGCTTGTCAAGCTCAACATATGATAGAACCAAGAAGATGACACATGTAGGATTCATGTAGACTATGAGAAAGAAAAACATGTATAATATCAAATTATTATAGATAACTTAAGTAGATTACATAAAATAGTATTTTTATATGGTATTCTTAATTGTATGGCTGGTTTTGATATAGAAATATTTGGCATTTTATATCAAAACATTCATAATATGGCATGGATATATTCTCTACCTAATTAAGAATGGTATGTTTTGGTTTTCATGGAGTTTCTTCCAATTTAGAAAACATTAAACTATGGATTGGCATGAAGAAAAAGAAATCAAATAAATATACATAAGGTTAAAACCTTATTGATAGGAGAATCAAAAAGAGTTACTAAGTATCTTATGGCTGTAGGAACAACTTCCAGCCAAGTTTAGCCCAGGGGGGAGTATGTAGTGTCCCACCTTGGCAAGGTTAGTTTTGTGACACTTATAGAGGGTGATTTTGATGTAATGATATAATATTATGCATGACATACTTATGTACATGCTTATATCCTATAGACCTAGTTTGGGTCACTTGGTTGTTATGTGCTTATGATAATATCTATGGTTGTGTGTATAAAAACTGATTTCGATTAAGATCATATTATCGATGTTTTCTTTTTCGGTATCCTAGTTTGGACGTATGTGTATGACATGGATGGTGATCCAAGATTGATACACATATATCCATGAATTATCATGGTTATGTGGAACATATGGTTAATTATTATTAAAGGATGACATATGACTTGTATGAAATATGTTTAATCTTGTATTGAGCAAGATATGGCAGGGGACATGGTTATTTTCAAAAAAGGATGTTCAAATTATAAATGATTGTTGAAGTCATGATACATGATTTTTATGATTATATATGCTTAATATTTTATTGATTAGGACGTGACAGGGATATGGTTACTTGCAAACAAGGAAGTTCAAATTGTAAATGGTTGTGGTAGTCATTTCTCCATAACCAAAATGATTGTGGAAGTCATGCACAATTTTTGGTAAAAGTTTAATAAGCTAATTATGAAATTCATTTGCTTCCTTTGATATATGAGATTGTGATCTGTTCTGGTCTTGGAAAAAGGCCTTACCAATGAACCATTAGATGGGTATGAGCTCACAATCAATATTTTAAGGTGAAGCATGGAGTTTCAAAGTAGAGTAGATGATAATCCATGGAAATTAGGGCGTGAAGTCCTAAATTCATGAAAGATAAAGACGTGGAGTCATGGATCTATAATAAAAGGATTAGGGCACAAAGTTCTAAATACAAGAAAGATAAATATGTGGAGTATTGGTCCTATAATAAAAGTATTTGGATGAAGAGTCTTAAATATTTAAAGGACCTAGGTGTCGAATCTTGGATCATTGGAGTAGATCAGGGCGTGAAGTCCTCAATATACTAAGACACAGAGATTTATGCAATAGGGATGTAGAATAACTATTCTTCAAAAGAAAAATACCACTCATGGGCAGCTCAGGGATGAATTTCCTTAATAAAATCTCATTTTTGACAATTCTGGAGTGACTTTCTGAAAATAGAAAGTCATGTCTAGCATCTCAAGTATGACTTTACAAAAATAGTTAGTCACCTTCAATCAAAGGTTAATTAAGTATAGTTCAAGGAAAATCACTTAACTCATCTTACTCAATCCTAATAGTTCAAACGCGACTTAATCCACAATATTATTATTATTATTGTTATTATTATTATTATTATCTTTATCTTTTATGAGACTAAGATATTATTATTAAAACGGAATTACAAGTCACCTTCATCTCCTCAATCACTTCACACCTCTCTCCTTGATGAATCTCATGGCTCTATTTAAATCTCAAAGAATGTCATATTCCTCTTACACTCATTAAAGACATCTCATAAAATATTCCTCTTATGCTCTCTTTAATGCATATGTTACACTCTCCTTAACTAAGGCATACATACCTCTCCTTAATGGCATGAGTTTCACTCCTCTAAATGGAATACAAGGTATGCATATTACTCATCTTCTTCGACAAGAATTTTTTTCTCCTCTTATATATGTGTCTCATGTATTCTCACTTGGGAGAGGTTCATGGTGATACAAAGAGTTTGATAGATTCGAAGAAGTTTGTGAAAGGACGAGATTTAGAGAGCATCCAAATGCAAATCTAAATTAGTAAGTATCTCTACCAAATGAATTTGAACACAAGTGGTATTGAGAGGAAGTAAATCTTATCTTCCTTTGCGTGCCTTGTATATTGATCTACTGCTATATTTTGGTACTGCTTGTGAGCACTTACAGCTCGGGGGTTCTAGGGGGAGAAGTTCTCCCTGGATATGGTTGGGTGGAAAATCGTATGATTCAAATGAGTTGGTTAGGGAATCAGAGATGGATCATATTCTCAATGATTGGAGTTCCACATATGATCAGGTATAAATTTAATTGTCTTGAAATTTTAGTGTTGTAAGCATCTAATTTGGTTTACGCTTATGTTATTTAGAATATAATTGGAAATATTATTGGTGTAGTTTATGGTACTAAACTTGGTATTTTAGAAATTGAGAAAGGAAAGACAAATATTGTTGAAGGTAATTCCAATAAAGAATTTACAGAGTACTTGGGTAAGAGTTTCATGAGTTATGGTTTTGTTTCATTTTAATTCAAATAGGTAACTAGATACATGTTTTAGAAATGGCTTCAAGATATGTTGAAAAGTGTTTGGAAAAGTTTGTAAATGGGAAATGATATTATTTTTATTATATATGCAAGATATTATGCATGAATAAGTGCTAACTTGCAGCCTAAAGGAGAAGTAGGAAAAGTGACACATACCCAACATATACCTGGAGGAATCACTGGATCAACACTTAGAATAAAAATGTAAAATAATGACAACCAAGAGTTTCAAGAAATGTAATTGAGGTAATTGTTTGTCATTATGTGCTTACAATCCTTGCAAATGTAGATGACAAGTTAGGATACATAATTCATTAAAATAATCATCACTGGTTAACTCTTATTTTGGAGTGATTCTTAACAAATGAGGATGCTAGTCATGTGTTTAATGAAATGGTTGAATGATAATAATGGTTGATGAATCTCAAAACCTTTAAACCTAATTATAGTAGATGAAATGATTTAGAAGAGTATTTGGGAAATAAAAACATAATTCTATGTTACTATTTTTTTATTCATGGTTGTAGATTCAAGTTTGCATGCCATCTGTTTCACAAAATCTCTAAATGAAATTCTAGGAGTTAGAATATTTTTTAGTTTAAATAATTTCATCTGTGGGCGTTGTCGTAATGATTCAGGACAACATCAGGGGGTATCCATACGATTATAACTTGTAACACCCGACTTGATTCCAAAAAAACACTTTTAAAAACCCAGACTGTAAATCTGGGCGATTTTGCAGATTGCTGCAACCAACTGTGTGTGACTATTGTCAAGTTTTGGGTGAAAGAATAAGATGATTTAGTCCATGTTTTAATATTTTTTCATTTGAAGAATTAATTTATAAAGTTTATGAGTTGAATAGGTTGAGGAAGAATCTTAGATTCATGTCAAATTGGCTTAAGAGATTATGGCTTCCAACTGTTTGACAAAATGCATCCATGCCTATAGATTGCATGCTTGAAAGTGTTTGTCAAAAGGCCTCAATGGCTATAGATTGCATGGTTGCAAAAAAAATTTCAAAACTTCAATGGATGTAGTTTTTGTGCATATACTTGTTAGAGTAAATTCCCTACTTATTGTAGCTTTTATGTACTAGAAAATATATGAATAGATTATTAATGGATGTAGCTTCCTATGTTTGCAAGTTTTTGTATGAATGTGAAAATGAATTTAATAAGTTGTTGGAGTGTGAATAGAAAATAGGATAGTTTTCACCTTTTTTATCTAAAGATTTCATTTAAAAAAGGGTTGTTGCTAGAAACAATTTTATAATGACTAATTGTGTAGGATTTTGTGAAAATAAGCATAATAAGTTTTGTTTGAGTTGCATGTATTCATGGGTGCAATCTTATGTTTTAATGGCTGCAGCAAATAACTAGTGTGCTCGATTTTGGCAAGTCCATGTTTTATTTGGCACTTTTGAAGAATAATATGCTTCTGAATTTGTAACAATGGTTTCTCTTGCTACAACATTCATTATACGAGTATCATTAATGAAGAAATGCTATCAGGAGTTTTTAATTTATGAATCAATAAACATATCATATTTATTAGATTTACTGATGAAGAGAGACATATTCATCCTTTAGTTATCTTGTTACAAGTAGGTTATCATTCATACCCTTATATCTAATAGAATCATAATATTTTAGGTTGTTGTGGCATACTTTTATGGTTACGATGTCAAGAGTCAATAAGTAGAACTTATTTAGCATAATATAGGAGATCAAATAGGTTTATCTATCTTAATGCTCACACATTGCATTATGGTGGAATTTATTTGCAGTCTTACCTAGACCTCACATATAAGTATGAAAAGAGCACATGCTTCTTTTAAACTTGAGGAGAAATGTGTTTTGGAATTGGTTTTAAGGGAAATTTATCGCTGACTTCTTATGTGATATTGTTATATTGAAATAGATGAAGGAACATGATTACATGATAACTAAGTTAGTAATCTTACAAAATAAAAATAAAAATTGAGTATTAGTGATTAATGTGACCTCTACTTCTCTATATTATTGATGGTTGGTAAGGTGGGACCTTACAAGGCATCTGGATGGTTTTCACTTATGCATCTTCATGAGGGAACCATTTTTCAAATTGTCTAGATATATCGTGGAGGAAATAACTAAAAGGTTATATCTAGGATTGGCCCATTTGGGTGATTGAAGGCATGTCATTGAATTTACTCGTAAGTTAGGTGTTATATTGGTTAGTAAGTGAATCTAGTATCCAGGTGATCCAAGAGGTAACACACAATGAAAAGTAGTTATGGGTCTGAATACATGTGAAGCCAGATATCCATCCTTGTGGATGTGTCCAGGGTGGGGCTTAGCATGGTGAAATAATGTGCTTAAGTCCATATTTGTTAGGTCATGGAAGTATCCAAAATTTCAAGGTAAAGGCATGGTGCTAAACTAGTGAACACTAAATAGTGGGCTAGGGATAGAAGTACTTTTTTTTTGTGGTAATCAATCGGTCCAAGGGCCCAAGAATTTTTCCAAAGTGTAAATTCTATGCACACCTAGTTACCCTCTAAAATCAGATACAAGGGAATTCACTACATTGAACGAAGGGGCTAAACCTAGTGGGGTCCACAAGGTGGAATGAGGTGGAAAGTTCCATGGATGTATGACTATGAATGCATGGATAGGAGGTGGGACTAGTTGATTTGGTAGGAGTTATTGATAAAAATTAAAACGGTGTAACATTCGATCTTGGAGTTAGATCGAGGTAAAATTTATATTGTCAGAAAGATCTCGTTGAGATGGACATGATGGTATCATTCAAAGTTAAATCTAAAATATTTGGAGGAGGAAATTTTGTAACCCTATTTTCATAGTGAGACTATGGAGGTTCGGTTAGTTAAAAGTAACACCTCCCATTAACCTAGAAAGACCAAGGGGGTGTTAGGGAGAATTTCAGTCTAGTATCATAGCATGGTTCAACATTAGACCTGGATGGGCTCAAGCATAGATGGAATAGATGGTAAAAGAGCGAGGGTGTTAAATTTGACCTTTGAATATAAAATTTGAAGCTAATTTACGTTTTGGGATTAGAGTGCCTAGGTTCAACACGTCAACTGAATGGATTTAGGAAGATGAAATTGGTATTGTGATACAGAATGTGTTCTTTAAAGATGATTGTTTGTTGTGTGCAAACATATGTTGGTTGTAGCATTTTAACTAATGACTTTATGTTGTATGCATATATGTTTTGATATCAAAATTGTGGAATGACAAAACGATTGGTAGGATAGATTATTGATATTTTTTCTCTCATAACTAGCATGCTAAATTGATATCTGATGTTTCAGATAGCCTCACATCAATTGTTATTTGTAGATAATCCAAGGCGATGGGTAAATATATTTATTTGTATTTTTGATTGGATAATTGTTATGTGTTTGTAACAACACATAAGAATACACCAAGGAACATTAAGAACATACAGGAATGAGGTATAGAATGGTGTAGTACACACCTATAGATCCTAACATGGTCATGAAGAAGAGTGAGTGAGAAAGAGGAGAGAGAAAGGCTCCCCTTATTGGATGGACACCCTTATAATTTTAAGAGTTGAATTAAGAAGTTCCAAGGTAGACAATGAAAATATTATTAGAACTCAGGGAAATAAAGTCGAAGTAAATGTAATTATACTATATATCTTATCAAATTTGTAATGGCTGAAGCAACATGAGCAAGGTTCCAGCTACTTAAGAAAGTATAAGTACAACAAAAGTCCATTAGGACTTGAAAAGCATGAATTGAGGATTGACCCTACTAAAGGTAACCGATCTAAGAAAAGGAATAGGAAAGAAAGTGAAGATACAATGAGAGGAGGAAGTCCACTAATTACTCTAGAGAGAAGAATAAGACCTCATGGGAAATTTTCTAGTGATACAACCAAGAGACATTGCAAGAAAAATAGGAATGAGAAATATTTGATCTTAGAAGAATTTAAGAAGGAAAAGCCTCCTACATTTGATGGGGAAGTGAAAAGGGATGATGAAGCAGAGGCATGTTTACTAGGAATGAAGAAGTGTTTCAAGGTACATGATTACTCTGAGAATATGAAGACAAAGGAAGTCATTTGTAGTTTGAAAGGAAAATATGATATTTGGTGGGAATATCTAAGGAATGTTAAATACATTAGAGAAAAGTAGTTGTCATGGAAGGTATTTGAGAGACAATTTTGAGAGAAGTATATGTTGAAGAATCAAGGGAAGTTATGTATAATAAGATTCTTCTAAAATTGATAACAATTTGTGAAGCGCTTTTACAATTTATATTAGCTTTATATCATTCTTATTATTAGTGTGTGTGTTTACTTCATCAAACTTCTACCATAACATAATAAACGAGAACATAAGATATTGGTTCTCTACCAGGGAAAATACCCCTCTCTTAGAGAGGAAAACCCTTTCGTAAATTTTTCTTATTGAAGCTTCTTAGTTATTAATGCCAAACCCTAGACCCTTGACTAGAATATCCTCCAAGAAGAATTCAATTCCTTCCTCCCTCCTACACTTTGTTCCCTAACACTTAGTCCTCCTTCTTCTGGCACTCTGTTCTCCTTCTTCCAGCACTTTGTTTTCCTTCTTCCGGCACTTTATTCTTCTTACAATTGTTGGTAGTCCTTTTTTTTCTTTCCCTAGAAGAGACACTTATCCTTGCTTTCTAGTGAATCCCTTCACTAATGATGGTTTCTTCCTTATTCTTGATTAATCGAACTCCTTCTTCAATGTGTAGGTAGAAACTTGATATGAAAGTTTTGCAGCCCTAAATTCTCGCATGTGTGGGAGGTTTAGTAGTGGATTTGGTTCCTTTCTCCTTTGTATGAGAGAGTCTCTTCTTCACTATAGTGGGAGGACTTGTAGGCCTAACTTTCAAGAACAAACCAAGATGAATATATGACTGTTATTTTTTTGTTGATATAAACACAGACTTCCCTCCTTTTTCTCACACGTGTGACCATACATTTCCCTAGAAATAGTCCCAAAACTTTTCTTTTCTTGCTTCTTTCTTCACTGCACTTGGAGATCCCTTAAACTTTGTCCTTATTCACTTTTCCTTGAATTATATTGCTTATTGATTTCAGAGGTAAGTATTGGTCATTATGAGGGAGTGGACAACCTCTATATATAAAGGATTGTCCCTCCTTTAGGCCGACTTGAGGCTAGATTGTTGAATGTAGTCTGACTTGGTGTTTCTTCATCATTTTTGTTGCTAGGAGGATGTTGTTGCATGGAGAGGACTTGACTTTTCTTGGAGATATTTCCTTTGACTCTTATACAAGTTTATACATAGTGTAACATGCCCTTAAGGGTCTTCAATAAACAAATTGACTCTTTGACTTGCTAGAAGCACTTAAATATGTGCTTGACATACATCAATGAGCAAGAATATCATTGATAAATATAAAAAATAATATTTCTTTTCTTGAATAAATAAAAATATAAAAAGTATATTTATGAAGACCTAACCTAGTTACACTTTCTTCAACACTCCCTATTAACTAGGGATGTATTCATAAATGATTACAAGGTGTTTAGCTATTTTTCAATCTTGAAGAATTCACATAAGAGAAACTGGATTGGAAATCCATCTATTATAGCATCATATTAACCAACATTTTCCATAGCAAGGCCTTGACTAACAACTCTATCTATCATTAGATCATAGCACAATGTTAGCGAGACCAATGACTTATAGATACCTTAGTCATTGTCTCTCAAGGTATATAGCCACCTGGTGTTCATTGAGTATGACCTTTTAGGAATACTCTTGTATTGGATTTCGAACCCTCTAAGAATATCAATAATCTTGCCTAATATTGTATTGGATGCCCTACACATCCTCAAAGAGTATCAAATGCCAGATGATTACCCAATCCTCCCATTCTTTCTTCCCAAGTGAAGAAAAGAATGTTGTGTCTACCTCTTCCTCTCAATTGAGGAAGATGTGCCCAAGTATCGTTTGGCAAGGTACTTGTCCAAGCTACTTTGTCATTAGGATCTTGCTATAACTCCCTCTTAGCTAGGGACTTGTTCATTCATCGTCAAATTCTTCTTCATGGGTCCTTAAGCTTCTTGATCTCCTTCTTTGATGTCATGAGTTCTTTGTTCTAACTTCTTCTTGGTAGGGCACCGACCATTGATCACTTTCCTTCTTGGCTTGTCATGTCATTACCTCTTCATGGAAAGTGTCCTTCTAGATGTGTGTCAGATTCTTTCATCATCTAGCTACTCCTTTGTCATCTGTCTATGCTTTTATAATACTTGTCACATAGATGCTTAGTTGTACTTGCTTGTTTCCATGCTTTGATTTTGTAGCCCTTCATGACTTCATCTTGACTTGCTTCAACATTACATAGTGCTTTTGTTGGAATGCCTCTTCATCATGATGTCTTCATAGAGTTGAATCAACTATCTACACCTTAATATCTCCAAGGCCTTCATAGGTGTCAAGGGTCCTTTGATCTTTTTGTTCCTTTGTTAGAGTTTTCATGCCTTCTTTCGGGAGATGTATTTAATGGATATTATCAGATAGTGATTCCTTATGACCATGGTATTCTTCACATGCTTTATCTCTTTCTTCATTTCCTTCTTCTTGAGTTGTTTTAGATAACAACCTTATACTTCCCCATGCGAGAACTTTCTTCTTTTCCTGCTTACTTGAACTAGTCAACATTTCTTCTTCACATGTCTTTTAGTTAGTAATCTTGTACTCATTAGGAGAGTATTTTCTTCTTCACTTGCTTCATGGAGTACTCAACAACCTTATGCTCCTTATGTGAGCACTTCTCTTGTTGACTTGTACATGCTCTTGAGTATGTCTTCAGTGAAAGAGATATTTTTGTACTTGATCATGTCTTTGATCTATTCCCATGACTTTAATAATATATGATATGACATGACTTTAACTTTTATTTCATACATACCTCATCTTGATTCTGCCTTGATCATCTCAACTTCATTTGATGGCCCTTCTTGATTGATGTAGTTCTTCTTTTCTTCATACATTCTTGCATGCAAATCATTCTTCCTTGTATTCCATGAATGGATTCTTGTTGACAGATATGCTCTTCTTTATGAACCTTCTTTTGAAGACTCTTGTCATAGGATCTTGTAGATCCTCATCCTACAAATGTCTCTTTCCTTTGATGATGGTGGCCTTCTAGGATTTACAATCATGACCACGTATTATTTTATCATGGATGAGGTCTTCTAATAGGTATGTTCCTTCTATATGAATATCTTGAGCTATATGTACACTATGCTCCAATATTCTAGAAGATATTTCTAACCATGCATTTGTTCTATTTCTAAATGCTCCTTCTACATGAGTATTTTGAACTCTATGTAGATCATGCTTCTAGATTCTAGAAGATGTTTCTAGCCATGCATTTTTATTCTAGTCCTACATTCTCCTGTACTACTCAAAACTTTGAAAGAAGACTTTAAGTAAAGAAGTAGACTTAGTCATAGTAGAGATCTATAGGATCTTCCTTATTTTGCTTGTCTTCTTCTTTCACCTCTTGAGTCATGTGAGCTTCTTCCCTTCTTCTTTTGTTGTTGTCCTTCTTAACTTTTGGACAGTTCCTTTTGTAGTGTCCATATTCTTGGCATCCAAAGCGTTGGATTTTGGACATATCTCTATTGTTTGTTCTTCATGGACCAAATTTTTCAAATTTTCCCTTTTTCTTGGCCATGGTTGCAAATGCTTGCTCCTTTGATCCCACATCCTATTTTTCTTTGAGTCTAGTTTCCTCTATCTTCCATAGATACCATAATTCACTTAGTGGGGTAGATTCCTTCTTCGCATATATGCTTGATGTGAAGTTTCCCCAATCCTCAAGTAGAGTATTGAGTATTACGGTTGTCATTTCTTTGTCAGACATGACTTCTCCTAGCTCTTGAAGTTGATCCCTCATCTCAGAGATCTTCATGAAATATGGAGCTATTCCTTCCTTTGATATGTTTAGCTTATACAAATAATTTCAAAAAGATATCGCTTCTCCAACTGTTCTTACCGAGAATAGCTCTATTAGCTTGTCATAGATTTCTTTTGATGTTTCAAGTTTGGAGACATAAGGAATGAGAGAGTCTTTGATGGATTTATTAGAATCCTTTGAGCTCTTGTCTCATCCTTATTGTACTTGGCTAAGGCTTGAGTTTTTTCATTAGCAAGGATAGTGATATTCCCTTTGATGCATTCTAAAAGTTCATTCTCCTTGAGAAGTAAATTAGTCCTCTTCTTCCATGCAAGAAAGTTAGTGGTCCCAACCACTTTATTACTTTCCTTGCAAAAATACATTTATATATAATCAGAAGGGGACATATACTTACTTGGTAGAGTTTGAGGTGTAGTGGACTTGATTTCTTCTTGAAGACCTGATGGCCTGCCTTCCTTGGATATTGATGTTTTGCAAGTTTCTTTCTTCAAATGGACTTGATTGATTGGTTTATGACTTGGTTTGTAGTGATTTTCCTTTTTAATATGGTATGTTTTGATGTAGGTCCCTCCTTTATTTGCTATTTTTGTAGGTGCCTTTATACAAAAGGCTTCTCCTTTTTCTTTGTAGTCTTCTTGTAGTCCTTTCTTGTTCTTGATGAGATTGAGACTTCTTGGCTTCATGCTTCAACTTTTGTAGATGTACTTCCTTGATGAGTGTTCTTGAGATTCCCTTTTCTTTATATGTCACCTAAGCTCTAAAACCATGTTGAAGAATCAGGGGAAGTTATGTATAAAAGGAATCTTCTAAACTTGATAACAATTTGTGAAGCACTTTTACAATTTATCTTAGCTTGATATCCTTCTTATTATTAGTGTGTGTGTTTACTTCATTAAACTTCTACCAAAGCATAAGAAACAAGAACACAAGATATTGTCTCTCTGCTAGGGCCAAAACCTCTCTCTCAAAACCCTTTCATAAATTTCCCTTATTGAAGCTTCTTATTGATCAATGCCAAACCCTAGACCCTTAACTAGAATATCCTACAAGCAGAAGTCAAGTCCTTCCTCCTTCCTGCACTTTGTTCCCCGACACTTAGTCCTCCTTCTTCCAGCACTTCATTCTCCTTCTTCTTGCACTTTTCTCTTCTTACAATTTTTGGTATTCCTTGTTGTAATTTCCCTAGAAGAGACACTTATCCTTGGTCTCTAGTGAAGCCCTTCACTAATGATGATTTCTTCCTTATTCTTGACCAACTGAGCTCCTTCTTCAATGTGTAGGTATAGACTTGATATGATAGTTCTACAGCCCTAAATTTTTACACATGTGGGAGGTTTAGTAGTGTAATTGGTTCCTTTATCCTTCATATCAGAGAGTCTATTCTTCACTCTAGTGGGAGGCCTTGTAGGCCTAAGTTTCAAGCCCAAACCAAGATGAATATATGACTGTTATTTTGTTGCTGATATAATTGCAAACTTCCATCCTTTTTCTTGCACATGTAACTGTACAAGTAAAGAATAAGTTATGCAGTGATTAGACAGAAAGGCGAAAACCCAAATTTAGAGGCAAAAGAAGAAAACTTTGGGAAATTAACTAGGAATAAGGAATGTGAAGTTAACTACTCCTATCAAGGTTGGGTCTTAACTGCATAGTTCCGCTAACACCAATAAAGACCAATTCCCTAATCTTGTAGGGGAGGAAGCTGGCGAGTTTAGCTAAGAACCTCTACAAAGTTAGATTTGTGGAGAAAATCACAAGAAGGACTATCCTCACTGGAAACATAATGGTCCAAGGCTGTAAAATGTGCAATAGGCAAAGGCAATGAATGGCATGGCTCGAAATGTCCCATTAATTTATGTTGTGTTGGAAAATAGGCATGGTGATCACTAAGCATCATTGATCGAAAAGGAATGTATGGTTGATAACCAACCTATTTCAATTCTAATTGACATAGGTTCTAAGTTCAGTTATGTTAGTTCAAAGGTCGTAGAGAAGTGTACATTGTAGAAGATAGCCCATGAATAGTCATGGTTAGTTCAAATAACGATGGGGACTGTGAAGCGAGTTGAATACATGGTGAAGTCATTCTTAGTGGTGATAAATGACATGCTCACATGCACATACTTTGACCTATTTCCATTGGGTGCATATGGTGTGTTGGTTGGCATGGTTTGGCTAGTCACCCAGAAGACTAAGATCAATTTTTAGAAGTCAATAGAATGTCATAATGATAAAGAAAAAAAAGGGACATTGTAAGGAATAAGGAAACCCATGAACATGTTGTAGTGGCTACAACCACCCTACAAAATTTTGGCTCACATGCAAATTTTGGAGCCTGTCTTGGATCCCGTGATCAATCATTCCTCGGTCACTTATTGGTAAGTTGATGATCTCAAGCCCCCTCCTTGATCTTAAGATCTGTTCATGTTCTCATCTTTACACAATATGTATCATCTTTAGGCATAGGGATTATTTTTTGTCATGCAAAGGGGATGTTGTCCTACTTTAAGGGGAATATTTGTGCGTATGGGTTGTTCTCATCACATAGACATGTTTCACACTCATTTCATGCACTCTTGTTGCAAAGATTATTGCATCAAGTAGAGTATGTTTTATATGTTCAGGATGGTCTATGTTGTATAACTAAGGTTTGTGTGTGATCATAATCAAGATCTATCATTGTTTACATTGGTTTCACTAATATCACACTTAGTCAGCTTCCTATGGAACCTACCCTCACCCAGCTTTCCGAAATTATGCACTTTTCTTCTGCAACCCTCAGGCTTCTTCCCTTGCCTGTTGGGACTGTGCAATGGGTAGAGACCTAACCCTCCCTTGGCATCCAAAACTGCATAGTGGTTTACACCAATTTCCTTTCCCATCCGGAACTCAATGTCATCAGAAACTGCGCAGTATTGTCCCTCAACTGCTCAGTCTGTCTTGTAACCTGAAACTCTGCAGATGTGTTCTCCTGTGACCTATCTTGCAGCATTGCCTTGCATTTAGAAGCTGCACAGTATTGCCTCTCATCTTTCTAGGCTGCACTACATTCAGAAACTGTATAGAGGTGTCCTCCCAGGCTCCCATCCCATAGCACTGCCTTGCATTCAGAAAATGTGCAATATTACCTCTCAATTGCCCATGATACATTGCACTCAGAAACTACGAAGAGAAGACAACCAACCTTACTCTAGAAAACTATGTAGAGCAAGCCAACAACCTTTCTCCCAGAAATTGCGCAGAGTAGCCAGTCCAGCCTTGCTCTGGAAAACTACTCAGATCTTCCGAAAACAGTCACTATCTACTAAAACTACACAGATCTATCTCTCAGTGACTACAAGGATATATGACATGCCAGATGAATCTCAAGGAGTTGAGTAGAAAGACCTAGGAACCGAGTTATGACAAGAGATCGAGACCTCATGCAAACTCCATCGGATGCATATCATCTCGAGTCTAAGTATGGTAAGTAAAGAATATCTTTTGAAGTACATCTCTTAGTGTAGCTTGAATGATTGCTTGTCATTGTCATATCATTCCATCTTCAATAACATGGATGTTTGCAAGCACAAAGTCGTTCCATGTGTTTCCTCTACGTGTCTTGCTTCCTTTTCTCTTGTTTGACCAACTGTCATCTTTGGCATGTTAATCGCTATGTCATGCTTGCAACCCAGTTCTGGTAAAGTTGAAGGTTTGTCTTTTTATGTTTGGGTTATCGTAGCTATGTGAATGCTTGTCACACCCACACACACAGTTGTAAGAATTGTCGCACAAGTGTCGTCATGGTCGTTCAATGATATATCTTAGGTGTCGCACTTGTCGCTCGTAAACTTTGATTCAGTATCACTGAGCACATGATTTTATCGTATGTTTGAGGTGTCTTATCATTGAGTCATGCTAAATGTTTGATGACAATGTCATGTATGCACAAGTTCACTTGCATCACACTTAATCACTTTTCCTGAAAATCTGTTGACCGAACAACCCTCCTTCAATCGGACCCTGATCTCAGTGACCTTGCACTACTTCCCAGAACTGCACCGAGCTTGAGGTTGCTCTCCGAGTAGCCTCAATTTTGCAATTCTAGAAATGAGCTAGTTGACTATGTCCCAGAACTACGTAGAATTTGTCCTAGAAACTAATCAAGTCTGCGCTTCTTGCAAGATCACTCATCAAGCCTCCCTCTGGTTAAACAGAAAAAAATAACTTGAGTTGTGACCCAAGGTTGCACTAATCTCCAAAATTTCATAGAACTTGTCCAACCTTCCTACTTTATATTACCTTCAGAAACTACATAGACATGTGGGACAAGCCTCTATTTCCTGTCACTACACTGTCCCGAAAAATTGCACAAATCTGAAAAGCAAATCCTCTGCTAGCCTACTTTGCTCTCCCTTAGAAAGTTACGTAGTTTTGACTACTGCCTGCCCTACTTACCTACTCTGCACTTAGCCTAGAAATTGCATAGTCATGTCCTAGAGCCCCCACTGCCTGTCCCGAACTATTTCCCAGAATTGCACATTTTTGACCAACAACTCTTGCAACATGATCTTGTCCTATGGAAAACTATGCATATTTTCCTGCCAATGCATCTTGTTTCTCACTCTGTCTTCCTTGTAGAAACTTCACAGATCCTAGCTGGATGACCTGCCCAGTGCTCCCCTTGAAAATTGTGCAGATTGGCCCAATAGTGCCCTGACACCTTGCTTGGTCTTCCTCTCGGAAACTACACAATTCTACCTCCCAGATGGGTTTTACCCCACAATTGTCATTGATGTACCAGATTGCGCAAATCTACCTCCCAATGAAATCTGCATAGTTTTTCCCTATAGTGCTTTGGAGCCTCGCATCCCAGCATGAGATGTGCTTTGTGTAGTTTCAGTGTTTTGTCCCTTTCTTGACCACCTGCACAGAAACAAAAAATAACGTGTCATGTTAGACTAGGAGATTTATAGATTTGATGTCATCTCCTCATAAGTGATTGAAGGAACAGACACATTGATCAAACCTAACACGATGATGAACAAGATGGAGAAGGAGCACATGCTAGAATAATTTCTCGTGGTCGAACAAATGCACGAAGCACATCGAGGAGCGAGAGAAATGGACACATACACATGCACCATCAAGAAAAGACCAAGACCATCGAAGACCCCACACACTTTTCCATGCAGAGGTGAAGACATGTTACACTGAGAGAACACCCATCACTCAACAACACATCAGTTCGACACAGACACCATAATCAGCCAGTACATGTCAGCGGTGTCATGTCGACTTTTGTCACAAGTTATGTCGGCCACATCACTACTATGGGTCATACTTGTTGTAATCAAATGTAATGTAATGTGAAAGTCCAAGAGATGCACATATGAAGTTGAGGAGTCATGTCAGTTGAAAATTCAAAGGAAGTCAAACAATCATAAGGGAAGTTGAAGATTCACAAGGATCAGTGATTCTGCTTAGCTATATATACCCCCTCATTGTATGAGCAAAGGAAATTTCACCTTGGCTCCCCCCACATAGCCTTGAGAGTCTGTAGTATGTTCTTTGAGGAGTGAGGCGCTCCAATGTCCCACTATTGGGGCTAGTTATGTATGGTGTATAGATGTGTCTTGGAACTTTTTCTTAATTCAGAAGCCTGTCTCAGGCTAGCACGTTTTCACGTATGTTTTGTATCCGTTTGTAAGACTATTCTTTACACCTTGTAATGCATGTTTTCTTAACCTGTACTAATATAGTTGAACTACATAAGTTATTTTAGTACTTACATTGTTGAAGATGCGTTGTATTATTTATCACTATTTTCCCATCCGTGTGGACCACTCTGCCAGACATTAGACAGACCATTCTTGTGATTTCTTTAGTTATAATGACCATCAACCCCATGTGACTACTCCACTGGATGATGTACATATTTTCCCTTACACTTTGGTTTTAACAGCTACTACATCCCCTGTGGACTATTCCGTTGGATGTTGAACAAACCCTTATTGTTGTTCACTTCTATTTCTTCCTGGGTTGGGACTATTCCCTCTCATCAAGAGGCTCACTTCACTCCTCCCTTTTGATAGCAAGAGAACCCAAACATAGAGTTACATTACGCACTCACTAGGCATACTCACCTTGCTTTCTTAAACTTACAACATAACACTCTCATGTGCTGAACAAAAAGAGCTAAGGAAAATCTCTAAGATAATGGCAAGCAAGCTATCATACCAGATCGGTGTCCTACACCAAACAGTGTGAGGTATAGTTTGGAATTCATATCAGGGAGATCCCCTAAATGATGGTGGGTCCATCACCATCAACAGAATGTTAGGAAATTATCAACATTGCAAATGAAGAGGTGCACTAGAAGGGGTGCAAGTTACATGCTTTCCTAGTAATGAGTCAATCAGAAGTTAACATAGATAGAATGAAAGAGTATCCAATATTGAAACAATTTAGAGATGTGTTTCTTGAGGAAATATCATGATTTACACAAAGAAGATAAATCTATTTATCAATTGAATTATTACCATGATTGGCACCACTATCAAGAACTCAGTATCGCATGAGCACACTAAATCTAGTGGAACTGAAATTGTAGTTAAATGAAATGTTGGATATGGGATACATTAGACCTATGATATCATCCTATAGAGCTCCAATATTATTCGTAAATAAAAATAACAACACATTGAGATTCCACATTGACTACATGTAGCTAAATAAATCCATAATGAAGAATAAGTATCTTTTTTCTGGGATTGATGACTTGTTCGATCATATGAGAGGAGCTGCAGTATTCTTGAAGATAGACATGAGGTTTGGGTACCATGAGGTACAAATTAAGGATGAAGATATCCAAAATTAAACGTTGAGAACTAGGTATGGGAATTACGAGTGTGGTGGTGCCATTTGGACTCACCAATTCTCCAACGATGTTTGTGTTTAATTAACAATGTTAGAATTCCATACTTTAACAATTTTGTGTTGATCTTTGTATACGACATCTTGGTTTACTATGCAATTATTGAGAGAGCACAAGGTTAATGCCAAATTCAACAAATGTGATTTCTTCCAATCATAAATTTTGTCAGGCCAAGAGGTAAGTCCACAAATTAAATTATTTATTGCATTAGCCATATCACAAATTTATACATGAGTGGAGAGACTCTTGGGATTCCACTTCCAAGGTCTCTTAATTTTCTCAAGTGCATAACAAACAATATTTTAGATATTTAAAATAATCCTTTCGCATTAGGTGTCAATATCCCCCCCTTAATCTGAAGGGATGTTAGTGAGTCCAAGCATCATTCTGAATCTTTCAAACTTTTCTATTCCAAGATCTTTGGTTAATATGTCTGTAATATACTCATTTGTGGAACAATGGAATAAATGGATTGTCTCGTACTCAACATGATGTCGAATCAGATGGTATTTTGTATTGATGTGCTTCGTTCAATCGTGGAACTTTGGGTTCTTGGCCAAATTTATTGGAGAAGTGTTGTCAATCAAAAGAAGAGTTTAATGCACTTGTTTCTCATGCAAATATTCTAGAATGTTTCTAAGGCACATAATTTCCTTCATTTCTTTAGCTGCTACCACATATTCTACCTCGGTTGTGGAATCTACTAGAACTAACTGTTTGCATGACCTCTAAGAGACCACTCCTGATCCAAGACTCATAACATAGATACCCCAATTTCTTTATCACCATCAAAGTCTGGATCAGAGTGTCCAATGAAGCTGAATTCGCCCACCTGTGTATACTTAATTCCAAAGTCTTGATTTCCCTTC
The DNA here is from genome assembly GCA_031772625.1 of Pinus tabuliformis. Taxonomy (NCBI): domain Eukaryota; kingdom Viridiplantae; phylum Streptophyta; class Pinopsida; order Pinales; family Pinaceae; genus Pinus; species Pinus tabuliformis. The sequence goes on from CM062819.1 coordinate 387,666,049, forward strand.
AAGTACTTTAGAAATCCTTTTGTAGTAGACCAATGACCCTCACAAGGCTTTAGCATAAACCTGGAGAGGATTCCAATAGAAAATGAAATGTTTGTTCTGGTAGTAGTCAGGTAGTTCAGACTTCCTTTGAGCTATTTATACTTCGTTGCATTCTCATATTCCTTTCCTTCTCTGGATGTGAGCTTTAAGTTATGTTCCATTGGAGTAGTAAAAGGATTTCATTCAACCATGCCGATATTGTTCAACATATCTCCAATGTACTTCTTCTGAGAGATCATATAAACTTTTTTTGTTGAGTTACTTCAATACCAATATAGTAGTGAACATAACCCAAATTGGTCATTTCAATACCTTTCCTCAATTCCTTCTTTATGGATGCAATGTATGTTATCGGGAAAAGTGTCTATTCAGAACGACCCTATCCCACTGGGTTGTGACAGAGACCTCAGAAACAAACAAGGAAAACTACTCTTGTATTCTCCTTTATGAACTATAAATGAAGAGGAATAGGATGAACCAACCTGTGTCTTGCGCTAGTCCTTTGATCCAATCTCTCTTCTCTTTGACAGCATCCAACTACCTGCTCCCTTACTTGCCCAGTGTCACCGAGTTCCTGCAAGATCACAGAAGAAAGAAACTACACAAAGACATGGATTTATGTTCATAAAAAGCTTAGGATCAGATTTAAGCTAAACATACAAATATAACATACATCAATGATATACAAGCATGTAGGAGAAACTCAAATAGTTTTATTGATAAAACAAGAAGATCCAGGAGGAGTTACAACCGATGATTCCTGATCCAGCATCAACCTCCCAGCATAGAATCCCTTCTTCACCTCTAACAAAGCATAAATCACCCAATACTCTGATATCTATCTCAAAACCAACAACAATTCTCTGCAATGTACCAAATTCCAGCCTCTGGATCTCTTGGTGAGGGATCCATATATAGATGTATGCAAAGAGGATGAGTCAGCTCATGAATTGATTAGTGGCCTCTCTCTGTCAGTTCTTGCTTCCACTTGGAGACTGAGAGCCTCTTACTCATCATTGGTCGAATTCAGTGAGGCAAGTGTCATTGGAGAAGATTCTGGAAGCTTCCATTGTCTCTCCACCTCGTGGAATGACTCTGCCACTTGTCATTTCCCGCTCAACGCACCCTGGTAGTGCATTCAAGTGCGTTGCAACGCACCTAGCCAGTGTATTTGGGTGCTTTGCAACGCAGCTAGCTAGTGGAGCATCTGAAATGATCCTGATTTGACTAGTTCTGAGCAGTTTCTGGTGGAGAACTTCTGGGAGAAGCTGTAATTTGTTGACCTTGTTTCTTTAGGAGCTAGAACAACACTTTTAGGGACTTAGGATCCCTTGGTTTATGGACATTTCATACTTATAGCTGTAAGGCACAAAAATGTCTATAACAGTTGCCCCATAAAGTATGAGGCCGTTTATCGGGTGAAATTCTTTATTAGGAGGATCCGAAGTTCTTCTAATGCTGGGAAGGAGACCTGTAATAAGATACAATATACAATACCATACATTATCTTCATACTGTTTTCATGATCTAGCTGAGGCGGGCATTCCCATACTCAGCTTTATAAATTCATTTTCGTGTACATAGGACAGACAACCGTCTGATGGTAGACTGATGATTCTGATGAAGTCATCATCCTTTTGGTAGGATGATTATCTGTGCTGAAATGCTGTACATTTCAATGTCTTTATTTTTCCTGAATATATATCGCAGCCCGGATGGATGAAACTAGATCTGGGGTCTTCAATCTCGTCTGATCTTCACTCGAAGTACAAGTCGATCCATGTGAGAAATGTTTTGAAGTCGAACATGGAAAGACATCGCTTGATTACCAGTTAATTATGTAAACTATTAACAAGCGCGAGAGGAATCACCGATAATGATAATGACCCTCAAGGTACTGCAGTACAATTCACATGGTGTGAATAAAGGACTTGGTGTCGAACACCACGCAAAATCTTTCAGTCGAAGGTCATTGATGTATACCTGTCGCCGGAAGTGAGAAACTTGCCATTGAGGCATGCAAGATTCAAAGTACTGAAGGGGTTGTTCCTAGATCAACTTCTTGGATAATGAGCTGATGTCGACAAGAAGCGATCTGTCAAAGGAGGGCCTTAATGAATCCCACATCAATGACGCGGAATGGAGCAAATTATTTTGATGGAGGTGAAAACGATCTGGTGATATATGGTTCAGGGTGGCGGTCATGAAAGAATGAAGTATACTGTATGGTAGTGGATGGGACACGGGTGACTTCTCTGGACGACTTCTCTTGAACATGTCGGCGACACTTATGCGATGGATTGGTAGCATTACCCCAAATGTGGATGGTATGGCGTCACCATGGTGATGTGACCGGTGAATGAAACAACCCAACCCGACTCTGGCACGGAGTGGAAGTGTCATGTTCAAGAGCGACTTGCTACCAACAAAGTTTCTTTGAGTTTTCTTCCAAATTTTTCCCCAGTCATTGCTGACCAGTACCTCTTTATTTTTGTCAAGCTTGAGGAGGATAACATATGCTTGTTCTATAATTTTCCCTTCGGGCAAACCCATCGCTATGTTTTAACGAGCCTATCGATAGTGAAACTCGTTCTCGCCTAAAGACAAGTTTGTCGCTATCAATCTTTTTAACGAGTCTAACGACAAAGATAACTCGGTCCTTTTCATTTTTAGAGAGTCTGAAAAGGTACGTAAAGGTAACTCCAAAGTTCCTTTTTCGTCATCTAATCCCTTAAGTCCGAAAAAGTATAAAACAATATAGAAGGGATGAGTTTTCGATAGTTTTAACGAGCCGAACAAAACAAGCGCTCGATATTTTTGTGCAATAATCCCTCAGGTCCAAAAAGATTAAAATCTAGAGGAGGGATAGCACTTCCGGTCACTTTAACGAGCTGGAAGGCCAAAACTCGGCAATCTTTTCATATTTTATGAGTCAGATGAAAAGAGCTTAAAGAAGACTCGTCTTTTGAGGAACGAGTGATAAAATGGGTAGCAGCTGATTCCAGGTAAGGTTTGGAATTTCCCAATCATGGCAGTGTCACAAGGATGGCTAGTGAAATCACTCTTCGCAGCTGTTCCTCAAAATGGGTAAACAATCAAATGGAGGTGAATGATCGGCCAATGGAAAAGTGGAGGTGACGGTGCAAACACGACCAAGGCTTTAATGGCTGAAAATGCTTCATTCACGGTGGTTATTTACCGGGGGAATAGTTCATTTTTTAACGAGCTTAAACGTGGGTGGAAACATTTGCTCGGTCTTATGTTTATTTTTTAACGAGCTTGAACTAAGCGCTAAAACTGCTCGATTAATCCAGTCATATGATAAGAATGTCTCATATAAAAACGGCAACTTTTAGTTTTTTGCCCCACATCCTTTCTTTATGCAAGTTTGGTGACGACTAATCCTACGAGTTTAAAGGGTTAGAGGTCCTAAAAATTTAAAAAATAAATAGCCGCCCCTTGCTTGCATGCCAAAAGGTTTGCATGCCCCCAGGTATAAAACAGAGTTTCAAATTTACCCCTCAATTTGCAGACAAAACATTTGTTCTATCAGGAGAGGCCTACCTCTTACAGGTTACCCAAAGATTGTTCTATTCACGGTGCAAACAAAACACTTCTTCGGTGATGTCTACCAAGATAAAAAAGGCGAGTGACTCCGTCTGTCAACTCACATAACTTTGACAAGAGAATCTTATTCTAGAATAACCCCTCTTCCACCGACGGACGGGGTACAGACTAGTCATATTCTCCCGCGGAAACCTACCCTATACCCGAAGTTTTCCTGCCGAAGCAGACCAGGATGCATGCCCCCTGGGTTTCAGTCATATCCCTCCGAATTACTCGCGCTCATCGGGAGGACGGACTGGGAATTGAGACATTTCTTGCGTGAAGAGACCATTTAGGGACGGTATATGACTATTTACTATGCGTGATCCGGGAAATGAAAGCTGATCCACGAGCTTGACCACTCTTCCTTCGTGCGAAAAACACATTACTCTAAAGAGTGAGGAGACAATGGCTTCCATGCAATAAATATAGTCTTGTCCAAGGAGTAGGTTATAATCCAAGGGTCCTTGAATGACCATGACGTTCATGCGAACTGTCTTCCTTCTCAATGTTATGGGCACATCGGGAAGGATCCCTAAAGGTCGACTGGTTCCTTTATCAAAGCCTGTCATATTTCTCATTTTAGGCAACAGCGATGGCGAACCAAGCACTTTCCAAGCAATAGAGGAAAGGATACTCACAGAAGCCCCCTCATCTATGATGGTACCAGACATGACCATTCTATATATTTGAACGATAATTCGGAATGGTACACTTGCTGGTAGGTGGGGTCTGCCTAGTTGATTCCAGTCAAAGGATACAACTAGGTTGCTTGGAGGTGGGACCGAGTAGACGGCCGAGTATGGCTCCGACAAACTTCCTTCCTGCGGTAAAGGAATGGGTGGATTGCCCCCATGTTCATTGGAGTCTGTGTTGATGAAGAGAATTTGGACGGTGTCATCCTTATTCTCTTTAGTGACTGTATCATTCGAAGATAAAACCTCTGAAGGAAAGACCGGGTCAACTGCCGCCTTGACCTTTTGACTTTCGTCTGGTATGGATTCAGTTGGTTTATCTTCAACGATAGGTGCTTCAGCTGACCACCTGAGCGGGTCAGCTGGGTTCTCAACTAGTGACGAACTCGGCAAGGGTTTTTTATATCCAGGAGGAATTCGTAACGGTGAAACCGGACGATCATCCAAAACTCTTTTAGCTTCGTCTAAGAAGGGACAACGGTGTAGGGCATGGTCGCCTTCGCACAGTTTACAGGGAAATCTAGCTTTCCCTTTTTGTCCTGGGGCTTCACTTTCACTAGTTGACGGTGTGCTTTCAACATGATCACTAGAGGTTGATGACACCGGATTGTGCAAACGAGGAGACCAGTCCCTTAGTATCCGGGGGATGCAAGGACAATCTCTGTGAAAGTGGTCTCCTCTGCAAATGACACATGGCGATTTAGGCCTGGTCGGTGCTGTGTGTGGATTTTCGTTAGACGACACTCGTTTTCCCCCATTCGCCTTTGGCTCCTTCTTCTTTTTCTCTTTCTTCTTCTTTTCCTTCTTCTCCTTAGGAACTTGGCTTTTAGCTTTACCAGTCCCGTTAAGTGAAGAGGAAGGAGGAGAGGAAGAATTAGAGGAAGTAGAAGGCTGGTGGGTAACTCTGGACTCGTCTAATTGCTGATTCGATTGTTCAGGAATAGTGGTGTTCTGAACGACATTGGTTGAGAAGAGCCATACTGGCAAGCCAATTGTCAGTCCTGGAAGCGACAATGTGGCCATATGGGGCGCACCAACATCTCCCCAAGAGGAGAAGGGACTAGGATTTCCACCAAGGGGAATTCCTTGGTTGGTAGGCTCCATTTTCTCAACCCAAAGATCAACGTAGGAAAAGGGGATGAATGTTCCGCTTAAAATAAATTTTAACACGCTTTGACACAACTTGCTTTTTCAGTTTTAAAGAGTCAAGAAAAAACAAAAGATGACTCTAGTCTCCTTCGATTTTTAATGAGCCTGAAGTGACAAGTGCTCAGATGGACCTTTTCCGTTAAGGAGTCTGAAAAGGAACGAAAGGGACTGCTCTGGAGGTCTAGGTAGAGGGAGTACCAAACCAATCGCAAAACCGCAGAATACTTTTTAGGGTACGGCAGTCAATCTTCCTGAATGTTGTGTTCGGTGCATTTCGATCAGTAGGGCGGCCGACATGGCTTCCTATGGATAAAGGTTTTATGCCTATATGGGTCTCCCAATATATACTCGACGGTACATGGGAGCACAAGTCTGTACTGGCACTTATCGTCTCAAAGTGGAGGAACCACCCAACCATCAGTGAGGACAACAGTTACCAGGCTTTACGACACTGGAATACGTCTCTAGCCTAGACCTCTAAATGTTGTGCGTTAAGTTACAAAGCGTTGTTAAGTTCATTGAATTTATTTTAGGTTGATCTTTCTTATGAAGTTTGCCTTTTGGGTTCACCACGAGATGTAGATGTAATTCCTAAAATGCAATCTAAAGATGATAAGCAAGCTTTTATCTCTTTTCAACAATGAAAATCCTAGCTACAAGGGGAAAAGAAAGACACAATCTTTTCTCAAAGAGAAAAGAGCACACTGTAAATGCACTTTTTCCTAAATCAAGCCAAACAGACTGTCAATATGCAAATGCACATATGCAAGTATTTGTTTTTCACTTTCTTAATATTGATGCCTAAAAAGAAAGTTGTTGTACAAATTTGAATTCGCTTTCAAGTGAAAAACATAAACAAGCTTCTTTTCGAAATCAAAAGGTAGAGATGATTACGACACTTTATGATTTTGAAATAAACACTTGTTTCGACACTAGAAATTCACAAATTCAAGCCAAATGCAAAAGTAAAAGTGTAATCGACTGTCAATAGCAAATAAACTTTCTCCTAAGATCAAAATCGACACTTACGATAGATCTAAATCCAAGGACGACAGTATGACTAGTTTACTTTTGCAATGGGAAACTGTAAATGACGTAACAAACACACAAAAACAAATACAGTTTCTTTTATACAACTGAGGCGGAATTAAGGCAAAGAAAAGGGGCTTTAGAACAGACACACACACTGATCACAAGCTGCAAAAATCAGAGGAAAAACTCGAAAAAATGAGCAAAGAACCTCAACTGCACAGGGCTGAGCCGATCAACGCACCTGCTACACAGAGAAACTGAATTGAAACGCAGGTATCCCTCTCGGGAACTGCATTGAAATGCAGAGTCTCTTCACAGAGCCTGCGCTGGAGCAGAAACGAGAATTCTCTCCGGGTTCTGGGTCACGGTTTGCAGTTTAATCTATGGTTTTTGGTCTGGTAAAAGCAATCAGTAATGCACAATCAGAGGGTTGATTTAAAAGAGGTTTAAGAGCTATCACAAAGGGTAATCATATCATCTGTGAATCAGTTGTTCAGATGATAAACAGATCCAGTGAATGGACTAGAGTAGCAGATGTCTACTTTGCATTTGTAAATGGCAAATGCAGTTCGATTTGCTACTTCTAAGTTTATGAGATGAACAAAAATAGAAACACAAACAAACTAACTAGACACGATCCCCAGGGGAGTCGTCATTTTGTTATCGGGAAAAGTGTCTATTCTGAACGACCTTATCCCACTGGGTTGTGACAGAGACCTCAGAAACAAACAGGGAAAACTACTCTTGTATTCTCCTTTATGAACTATAAATGAAGAGGAATAGGATGAACCAACCTGTGTCTTGCGCTAGTCCTTTGATCCAATCTCTATTCTCTTTGACAGCTTCCAGCTACCTGCTCCCTTACTTGCCCAGCGTCACCGAGTTCCTGCAAGATCACAGAAGAAAGAAACTACACAAATACATGGATTTATGTTCATAAAAAGCTTAGGATCGTATTTAAGCTAAACATACAAATATAACATACATCAATGATATACAAGCATGTAGGAGAAACTCAAATAGTTTTATTAATAAAACAAGAAGATCCAGGAGGAGTTACAACCGATGATTCCTGATCCAGCATCAACCTCCCAGCATAGAATCCCTTCTTCACCTCTAACAAAGCATAAATCACCCAATACTCTGATATCTATCTCAAAACCAACAGCAATTCTCTGCAATGTACCAAATTCCAGCCTCTGGATCTCTTGGTGAGGGATCCATATATAGATGTATGCAAAGAGGATGAGTCAGCTCATGAATTGATTAGTGGCCTCTCTCTGTCAGTTCTTGCTTCCACTTGGAGACTGAGAGCCTCTTACTCATCACTGGTCGAATTCAGTGAGGCAAGTGTCATTGGAGAAGATTCTAGGAGCTTCCATTGTCTCTCCACCTCGTGGAATGACTCTGCCACTTGTCATTTCCCACTCAACGCACCCTGGTAGTGCATTCAAGTGTGTTTCAAGGCACCTAGCTAGTGTTTGGGTGCTTTGCAACGCAGCTAGCTAGTGGAGCATCTGAAATGATCCTGATTTGACTAGTTTTGAGCAGTTTCTGGTGGATAACTTCTGGGAGAAGTTGTAATTTGTTGACCTTGTTTCTTTAGGAGTTGGAACAACACTTTTAGGGACTTAGGATCCCTTGGTTTATGGACATTTCATGCTTATAGTTGTAAGGCACAAAAATGTCTATAACAATGTAGCTCTTAGTGTTCCTTGTCATCATTAGATCATCTACATACACCACAAGATATACAACTATTTTCCCAACTTTCTTGACAAACAATTTGCATCATCAAGACCATAATGTTCAAAGTTTAGCTTCAAAAGATGCTTAGTTAACTTCTCGTAACAGGCTCGGCGTGCTTGCTTGAGGCCTTACAAGGATTTTACAAGCTTTTATACTTTAAGTTCCTGACCCTTTATAAGAAATCCTTTTGTTTGGGACATAAAAACATTCTCTTCCATATATCCATTCAAGAAATAGTTTTTACATCCATTTGATGGACTTTCTAACTATTTTGTGCTTCCATGGAAAAGAGTGTCTAGATGGTAGCCCATTTTATTGTGGGGTAAAAATTATCCTCATAGTTGACCCATTCCTTATGTGAAAAACCTTTTGCCACAAGCCTGTATTTATGCTTGTCAAGTGATCCATATGATTTATACTTGTTTTTGAAGACTCACTTGCAGCTAATTGGTTTTGTTCCTATTGGAGGATCAACCAACTTCTAGGTACCATTCTTTATCAAAGTATCATATTCTTTCTACATCGCTTCTTTCCATTCATCATGAGAAGCGAATTCTTTGAAGGAATTTGGTTCGAAATATATAGACAAATTCATTTCATAATCATAAGAAACATCCATATCAATTGATAAATCAATATTGTCTACATCACCTCCATTCTGTCTCATTGAGATTCTTATTCCTGTATTTCCAACCTCATCAGGATGAACAATTTCAGTGTCTTTATCAACCATTTTGTAGGACCTTTTTGAGATGGCCCATGCTATTAATTTGGTTGAGTTGGGGTTGAATCAAGATTTATTCTCCCAATTGTGTCAATCACATCGCTCAAAGTGTCATCTTGATAAGTGGATGTAGCTTCATGTGGGGGAGAGAGTGCTTTAGAAGAAGATTCCAAAGATTGATCCAGTATAGGAATCCCCCCTTCAATATGTGGAATCTCATTATAAAATTCTTGAAAATATTTTCATGTTTGAATCTATCCAAGCAATCAATATGTCACTCAACAACATTGTCAGCCTTGGAATATTCAAGAAAGATCACATCTCTAGATATTATAAAATTCTTATTAAATTCATCATAGAGATTGTATGCTTTGGAGGTATTTGAGTAACAAAACAAGATACATTTATGACTCCTTTGCACTGATTTTGTTTCTATGTTCCTTGAGTATCAAGGCATAACAGGTGGAACCAAAAACCCTGAGATGCGTCGCTAAAGGAATGTAGCCATACTACATTTCAGAGGGAGTCTAGCTTTTCATACCATTAGATGGACACCTATTCTTATATACACAACACATAGAACTGCATCAGCCCAAAGCATTAGTTTAACATTCTTGAAAAACATAATGGAATGTACCATATTTAATATTGTATTGTTCATTCTTTCAGATACTCCATTCTTTTGAGGATTATAATGCACGATTGTTTGATGTTTGATCACATGTTGGCGAAGATAGTTTTGAAAATCATTTTAAGTGCATTATTTTCCATTATCAATGCGAGTAGAGTCAATATGAGATTGTGCATCATGACAGATACTCTACCTCGGCTTTACCCTTTCACGACCTGTAAGGTAGGGACACCGATACTAGTCTTGTTTCAATCCATGCATGAAAGTTCTTGAATGTTTCAAAAACATCAAATTTGTTCTTCAATAAATAAACCCAACACATTCTGGTGTAGCCATTAATAAATGTCATCATATATTTATTACCATTTGCAAAAGGAACATGCATTAGGCCACATAAATCAGAATGAATGAGTTCAACTTTTCTATGTTCTCTCGAATAAGAATGATGGAAAGATTGTTTGTTGTGCTTTCTTAGAATACAAGCATCACATTACTTAAGTTTCCTAGGAATTGTAGGCAAACCGGTAACACCATTTTTCTTCAACAAATGAAGGTTGTCATAATTCAAGTGTCCAAATATAGAATGCCATAAAAGACTTTATGGAAATGTATATTCATCATAGTGAGAATTGTATGAAAAGTTTTGTGCACAAGTAGAGGTTCCTTATAGCTTCAAAAGTATTTCTTCTTCTATCCCCATTATGACAAGCGATTGATATTATTCTTTTTTGACCTCGACCTTGCCATAAACTACATGAATGCAATGTCCTTGCTGACAGATGTGGAACAAATACATCAAGTTTCTCCTCATCTTTAGGAGCTATAGAACATAATGTAGAAGAAATTCTAGAAGACCGGGAAGTTTGAGCCGGATGGTGCCAAGCCCTAATGGCTTGAGTTTGGACTTGTCTACAAAGTAGACTACTCCATCAACATTGTCAATGAATTATTCAAAGAAATATCTCCTATAATTCATGTGGAAATTTTCTCTTTAATCAAGCAACCAATCATCTTTCCATGAAGCAAGTGAAGTATTGAATAAGCCTTCAGTTACTCCAATGTTGCAATGTACCACAACATAATGAGAAAACTCAGGTTCTTTACCTTTCCCTTTTGTTATCACTCAGGTTGTTCCCTGCCTCCTGAAGGGAATATGGCCGAGGTAACCACTAACCAATCTTTTAGCTGTAGGTCCTAGCCTACCTGCAACCAGAGAGGGCTCTCTCTTTGTAATTTAGCTTTGTTTTTGGAGTATTTTAGGCTAGTTATTATGCACAAGTTTTTGTTTTAAGTTTGTTGGATGGTGATTTCAGGCAGAGCTGGGATGCAAGTCCAAGACAGTCTGTTCCATTGGGCTATGGAGTCGATGATGGTGTACAACTGAAAGTGTTTCCTGGGCAAAGGTAATACTACAGAGCGAGATAGGCAGTTCTGGAACAATTTTCAAATCTGGAAATGATGGAATGAAGTCAGGGAATGAAAGGCAATCAAGAATATTTCATTATGCTGGCAGAGGGAAAGTGTATGAATGTTATTCAGGAGCAATTAAGAATTCCTAAACAATATTCAAAATGAAAGGACTTAGTGCAAACATGAGCAGTTAAGAATTCATTTTTATGACTAATCCTGAAGAAAACATTATTAATAGCATAGATTGAGCACAGGGTGCATCTAAACAAATCTTGGGCTATTCTTCTTCTCTGTTATTAAGATTATGGAACATACATGACATTTTGCAAACACAGAAAACATAAAACAGGGTTTAGAATAACTTATTGTTCCATAAAGTGACACAGGAATTCTATAGCAGGTCCCATACCACCATTTGTACATTCAGATAGCTTAGAAACCATGAACTTCAACAACCATTTGCATTAAGAAGTCTCAGAAATTACAGCGTAGCTTAGAGAGAAAAAAACCAACCCCAAATACATGTTATGGGGAGGTATTATACAAAAGGGAGATACAAAATATCATGAAGATAAGTCTTGAACTCATAACTTTCTTTACCAACTATTAAGAAGTAGTAAGTGAGGGAATAAATGTTGTAGTAAATATGAATGCGCTAGCTGTCCAATTTGTCAGAGGAATTTTGACTTTCTGGGCTGAATGAGTTGACTGCTTGTTGCGCATTCATTCTGCGTGTGTTGTCCTGATGCTAGTACACTCTTTGTTGTTATCTTGGTCTTCATCATCGGTGCTCGGTTTCTTTGCATTCAATGAGCTGTAGTGACCATTCTGTTTCTGCCTTGCACTACTTTTTCTTCCCTTTTGACAGGTGGATCGTGCCATCTGTACATGCTGACCTATAGCTTACAAAAAGAATTAATAAACAAAATCACCTGAGCAAAGTCTCCATCATTCCTTTCCACCAATCCTCTGTAGGCAGCTGATGTCTTTGCATCTTTATTAGTGTTTCATTAGCTTTAGTGTATCTATAAAAGTTTGGCTGGAGTTCAAAGAGATGGTTTATCTCGTGTGCAATGTAGAACAGGTTCTCTAGTTTGTCATAGACACTCTATCCAGATGGAGGTCCTCTTTCTTTTGATGTGCTTGAGAATGCTATGATTTTATTGGAGGCATAGTTGTTCACCCTGTTGGCATAATTCTCATGTGACAGCAGTATTCCAGCGCTAGTTACTAAGCTGGGTATCCCTCTGCTCTGTAATGCTGCAAACTTTATTCTGAATTCATTCACCTCTGCTTGCATTTCTTGGCATTTTCTTTCTAGGGTTTGCACAAAATTCCTTAGGGTCAACACCCTTTTTACTAGCAAGATAGTATCAATCCTGTTCTTGATTCCTATTGCTACCAACTGCTCTTTGGTGTGAGTGTTCAGGAATTGGATCATTCTATTAGCTTTCTCAGGCATATTTCCTAAAGATGCTCTAGCCTTTTGGTTTTCAAACTGAGCCAAGCCTATCAAATCCATTTGCTCATGAATGGTTTCAATGGATTGCCATTGGTTTGTAATGGATTGGCCAATCTTGGCCCACAAAATTTTCTTGACCTCAGCTAGGGTCCTATCAAGTGTGAGCTCCTTTTCTAGCTCCTTTATCCTTTTTTCCAAGGCTTTCACTTCCCTTGTTTTCTCAGCTACATCCTGCTTTGACTTGTCATATTTTTCCTCAATTTTAGCCAGCTTTTCTTTGGCCTCTTTCAATTCCGCCATCTGCACTTCAAGGGCTTTTATTTTTTTCATCATATTGTCCATACTCAGGCTAGTCTCTTGCTTTGTAGGTGTTGTAGTAGTTGCCGAAACTGGTGCTGAGCTTGACGTACCTGCTTCTGATGTTTGACTAATGGGAGGGAGTGTTGTGGTGGCTGTAGGAGGAGCAGCTGTAAGAATCTGAGCTGTTTGAATTGGCTGAGAGGCCAACTCTCCTTGTCTTCCCTGTAACGATGCCTCCAAGGCACTCTCTGTTTCTATCAACCTTTTATGCAAGCTCATAAGCAAAGTTACCACATCCTACTCTTCTTTTTGTTGTGCTATCTCTGTGGCTTGAGGATGCAGTGTAGATGGCAGCTTTAGTTGTCTTTTGAAGGTTGTTATGTCTTCCTCTTTCTTCTTTATCAAAGCTTTCACACCCTTGGGATCCTGGGGATCATGTCCCAGCTCTATAATGATCTCCTCCAAGGACTTGATTCTATTTTCCTTGGCCTATGATGAAGCTTTCTCCAATTCTAGCTGGGAAGCAGTATTGTGAAAAGAGTTTTGCAATCTATGGGCCAACAATGTTTTATCTGCCACGGTAGAATATACCATTTCACCGGTCTTCTTGTGTAATTCAATCTGGTCCATCAGATGGATATTCCTGGCAAGAACTTCCAGATTGGTTCTGATATAGTCGGCAGCTGATTATGGTTGCTGAGTTGTAGGTCTAAAATGATTGAGAGTCATTTTCCCTTCTTGGATGTCATAGGCTGCCATTAGCCTTTGCTGATTAGTGGGAGCCATCCTTAGCAACTAGTTGTAAAGCTGGTACCTTACTGGCTCATTTCTAGCTTTGATATCAGTGAATGCTTTTTTAATGTCAGAGCCCTGTCTACTCTATTGCATGGTGGATGTAACCTCCACACCTTGTTGTCTCTCTTGCTCCTACTGAAAGGAGCTAGCTGATGTCTCCATGCTTGGGGGAACTTGCTGTTCTGTTGGCCCCTCTGGTATTTCTTCTTCTAAAAAATGATTTAATCTCTGTCTCTTTTCTCCTTGCTAGTCGGTAGATGTCCCTGGAGGTGTCTCTTCTTGTCTATCCCTTTTCTTTGCTCTGTCCTCATTGGCAGGAGTTTGTAACACTGGAATTTCAGCTATCTTTGCTTGAGTAGAAGGGTCTTGCCCTTGACTTTGTTCATCTGTAGAAGCAGGCCGGTCTGCCATTGTTTCTTGTCGTTCCAAATTGTGCACTTGCTCTTCTGAATGCTGCACCTCTTTACCTTTATCTGTTGCTGCTGGTGGGGAACTTACTTGGGCAGGTTGTTGGGGGGCCATGGCAGATGAGGTGCCTAGGAGCTGTGAAAAATACATGTCCAAAAGATTCCAGGTCAACTGCTTTTTCAAGGTCTTTGATTGCTTTTTCTGCTATCTCTTCTTCAGAAAGTTCTTAAACTAGTGTGCCCTCTACCCATTATTGTTGATTAGCATATTGTTCAATTTGAGGGATATTGCAGTGTTCATTTCCTGCAAGCTTGTGTTTGACTCTTCTAAAGCTTATAAAGTGATTGGGGTCATATGGTGCCCAATAAAAGCTTGTTTTTAGCAACAGAAAATTTTTCAAAATCTTGTCTGCCTCTTCCCAGGCTTCTTCTCTCTTATTGAAAATAAATGGGCCCAATTGATGTCTTATCTTGAGTTGTGCCTTTTTTCTTTTGCCATAGAAATGAATCATATATGAATTACCAAATTGCCAAAAGTATTCCAAGGTAAAGAGTCTCATAGGGACATATTTTGGCAGTGTGTAGGGGGCTAATTCACAGCGATAAATCCTGATTACTGTGTGGTGTTGGTAAAAATACCAGTCACCAATGTTGTAGCTTTTGGAAAGCTGTAGAATCTTTTGCATCTCATCAGTGAGTCTAGGAAGAGGAGTGCTCACCAGTAAGGAAGAAGCTGGATATATAAATAGGTCAATAAACTCGCAGTAGGTATATGGAGAGTAATAAACATGGTGGCAGACTGATGACCAAAATATTACAAACCTTCGCTTCCCCTTAGCATCCAATTTTTTGAGTAAAACTGGGAAACTATCAGGCTGATAGTACAACAACAAATGATATATGTAGGAGGTGTACTTGAATACCCTTTCTCTCTCCAGGTTCATGAATTGCTCATGAATTTTGTCAGCTATGAAGGTGGCATAATCATAATGGACAACAGGGGGCTGTCCTGGAGCAAACATGGACAACAACACCAAGATTGTCTCATCAACAAACTCACTGGTATTGAATCCTAAGATGCAGGACATCATGTCTACCAGCAGTCTCCCTGTTTCATTGAACCACACATGTAGATAAGGAGGAGGCTGTCGGGGCTGAAAATCTGGTTGTATGAACAACTGGGCAATTCTTGTGATCTCTAAGCTGGGCAGTTTGGCACCTTGGTCAAGCAGAAGTTTCATGGATAGAGGAGCCAGACGCTTAGTTGGCTCAAAGTTTAGCATCTGGTTTATGGCTTGTGGGGTGATGTGGAACAAGACAATCCCAGATGGAGCCAAAACTGCTCTTTCTCATAATTTTCACAACATTGATGGATAAGGTCAGGGAATACATTTACTTGCGGGAGATAATAGATTGGCATGTTGGATTCCCAGATACCAAGGACATAAGCATTGCTTCTATATCTTTTCCTTATCTCACAAAAAGCTTCAATGTGATATTTGTTGCTCAGTTCAATTGTTTCCTTCATTTGGTAATCGCTGTCATCAAGGGGTAGCCACTCCATGTTCTTATGTGGTGCATTCAAGGGGGCAATATTTAAGGCCACTGGAGCATTCATGATCCACAGTGTTTACAACTGGATTTTGAGTTTGAGTGTTAACAGGAAACAAGGTGCTGGCAGTGGGACCTTCACAAGAATTTTGACAAGAATCTGGTAATTTGATTTTTATATGGAGATGGCCTCACAGGGTGAATCCTAGATGTAAAGAGAAGGCCTGCGGAGTTTTAATTGGGAAGATGGGTAGAACAAAGGAAATGGTGCCTTTTTGCCATTGAGTTTGATAGATTTAACTCAGTCTTTGGGCATTTTCTAGAATGTTCACAGAGGGAAGGTACAGATAGGTGGTTTGGGATGAAAACCTTGGCAAATTTCTCTTTTTATTGGTCCATTCTATTCTCAGCTAGGGCAGCAGACTGAATTTATTGGTTTGTAAGCGGAGTGCAAAGAAAATAAGCTTCAATTTAGCTTAACAGGCGAATTTGCAGAGGGTAACACAATTAACAGTTTTTCTTTTGAAAGATGGTTGAAATAGTGATGTTAATGGAGAAGTGTAGGAGCAGCACTGTAATTTTGGGTCGAATTTTGGCTCTGCGGGCGATTTTTACAGAAAAAAAAACTTGGAAAAAATGAGGTTTATGGATGAATTGCGGGTAAATACCTATTCTGTGGACGCCAGGTGCTAAATGCAGGTTGAGGAGCTTGGTGAGGGACCAAGTTTGCGAAATGAACTCCTATGGGTGGCGTACTGAAGCTATGGCGATCAAATCATCGTAAATCGCATGCAAAGTCTCCACAGACAAATGAATAAAAATATATGAAAAACCATCACTTTCGTGACTTTTGAACAAATTTGGGCTTTTTGGACTTTTTGGCGCTTTTTATGTTGACGTCATCATGATGTGGTTTTTGTCGCGTAGCGGGTACAGAGGGTTATGTGGCAGTCGACGTGGGCACCGACATGACCGGATGATTAGGCAGACACGTTGGATGGAACAGTGACATGGGGGCTGGCGTGGCGTATGACGCGGGCAGCGGGGACAGAAGGCGGTAAATGGTTTTTATCGGACCGCCTTCGGTACGGGGGCAGTATTTGTAAGAGCAGGACCCAAGACAATAGGAATGGGATGCGCAACCTTTATACGACGACAAAACCGTTGTTCTATCAGGTGCTAACTCCCGTACGTCGTAGCGGCTCTAATATCAATATGGGCCATTGGATCTGTAAGGCGCGATCCTATGGTTGACGGGATATCGAAATGACAACAGTTTAAGGTATAGGGCCCGCATTAATGTTTGGCCAATAATCATTGCTTGGGTGGGGATTAAACCTTCGACGAACCCCAAGGTGACAAATGGCGGGCTGTTATTGGTCCCAGGTGGACCAATGACTCCCGAGAGAAATTTATAGCCATATTAGGCCAGGGGAGGAGTATTTATAATGTTTTTGGGTTTTTGTGTATTTTTATACATAATAGGGGAAAGGGAGATATAAGGGGAGTTATATAATAGATTTAGAATATTAATATGAATATTGAGAGAGAGACTAGGTACATGAAACTGAACCACCTAGGCTTTAGGGTGTTAGGATAAATAAAACTTTACACAAGAAATGTGGCTTTGAGCCTTTAAGCAAACCAGAGGTTTTACTTAAGATTTCATGGAAATGGAATGAAGTTAAGAGTTTTTTAGCAGATCTAAATCTCTTTAAGGGATGTTAGTGAGTGTTTGTTGTGAGGGAGGAGAGGGGAGGTTAGTCACGCAACATCTGATCTATGATCATACCTTTGCCAGGGTTCTTGAGAAATCCACGAAAAAAGATCATATTTAAGAGATGACGCTGCTTATAGCCCTGTTTCTGCAACTTCAAGCTACTTACCCATTCTACAATTTCCTAGCATTTTTTCTTCATTCTGATTGGGTGCACTTGAACTTGCAAACCCTAATGTAACTCTTTTTATTTTGACTACCCTCCTATCTAGGTCTACCCTTATTTCCGCCAAGGGCCCAGATTAAGCAGTTGGGCTCCTTAATTTCTCTACTTAGCTACTCATCTGCCAAGCTTGAACTATTTGGACAGATATTTATTCTCTATTCTACATCAGTAAGTTCAAATATGGACTGGCCCAATTTGAGCTGTTGAACCATCCATCAAATGTGAGTAAATCACTCATGACTTGAAGTTCTTCAAAAATGGAACAATATTGGCACTTGAGCTAGCACACTTTCCTGGTCTTTTGGTTTGGGGTTAATTTCTGTTATTTTTTCCGACCAATTCATTTGTCTTGCCCTTTGATTTTCCTTTTAGGGCATACCCTCTTGACATTTTTTAATTGTCTCTAACTGTATACAAAATATGGAACCTTTGCATCATGAAAAGATGAACATTTTTGGCACTTCCCTGGTCAATCATGAAAAATGAAACCTATTGGTATAGGAACCTAACACCTTTGTTAGTTTTTTTACCTTTCCCTTCATTTCTTTCGGTCTCAAGGCAAATTACAAGTGGAAACACCATATCCATCTGTATTGCATTGTATGCAATGAAGATCATACTTTTCTCCTTGGAATTGTTTGCTTCCCCTACCTCTAAAATTCATCCTTCCTCTTCCTCTTCCTCTTCAACCACCTTTAGCTCTAGAATAATATTGTGCATGATTCTTTTCCTTTTGTACAAGGCACACAACTTCTTTAATAGATTGAGGAGTTGTCTTCTTCCCAAAATCCTTCTCTCTCTTAGCAAATTTCTTCTCAAGGAAGTCAAAAGGTAATCTCTTTAAGGTTTCCACTTGCTTGCAATGACTCAAGATAATGTGAATAAGTGGGATATAGTGCCTTGACATAAGGTATGAGAGGAATGTCTATTTAAACACTAGTGTGTTTTATGTCATGCATAATGGATCTTACTTTTGATGCTAATGCAAGAGGGTCATAATTTTTCAACACAAGATTGAACAACTTCAAGTTCATGGTGTGTCATATATTTCTTTCAACTTCTTTAAGGCTTCAAATGCATTTGAAAATGGAGAAAAATGACGGCTCACCTCTTCGTTTACTGATGTTGCAATCAACGAATATGCCTTGTTGTTTTTATTTTCCCAAATGGAAAGCTTCTTGTTTGAAGTGGGATTTTTAGGTGCATTGTCTCCTTCTCCTTCACAAAACCCTTTCCACAACTCATTAAAAATGAGAGTGTGTTTTATCTTCCAGGACCACTCATGCTAGTTCTAAATGTAAAAATTCCAATTAACAGCCCAAAGATCATCAATACCGAATATTTCACAAACAGAACTTAATATGATAGATGACATACCTTGATTAACAGCGGAAGATGTAATGGCTGCCATCTACTTTGATCTGACTCCTAACTGTTCCTCTTCTTCAGAAATCGGTTTCTCTTTCTAGCCCTGTTTCTTCATGCGCTTCTTGATGGAGAAGAATGCAACTATTCCAGGGGGAGAGAGGACCCAATCCTTTTTATATATTTTAACTCTTAATCTGGTACGTCCATCATATACCAATTCAACGCTTAAGATTAATGCTTTAATGCTTTAATGCTTTTAACGCTTTTAACGCTTTAATGCTTTAATCGGGTCACATTAAGATTTAGAAACTGCAGATTTCTAACATTCTCCCACTTGACCCGACTATTCATAATATTAAGTGTTGAACATCATACTATGATAAATTGCTGAGAGTTATGGCGGTTGTGCACTATTAATTCAATGCATTTCCTTCCATATACTACAATACCAGCAATCCATCAATTCATACTCATAATTTATATAAAACAGCATAATGGTCCACATAATGTCTTATATCATAATGATTAAACATAATATCTTTATAAGACTCTTTCTTGTTTAAAATTACATAAAATACGTACTACTACATTAAAACAAGAGACACATAATTGTATATCAGAAACACATAAAAGAGCTCAGAATGTCACACATCAATTATTATTAATACAACCAAGACCCATTCTTTGAACATGTTCCTTAAATTGTTTTGGTTGTAACCCTTTCGTCAAAGGGTCTTCAATCATAAGTTCTGTCATGATGTGCATGATTGACACTCTTTGTTTCTGAACCTCATCTTTCACAACAAGATACTTCAGTTCTATATGTTTGGCACCTTTAGAGTACTTGTCGTTCTTTGAGAAAAATACTGCTGCAGAGTTATCACAATAGATTTTCAGCGGCTTGCTAATGGTGTCGACAACCGCAAGTCCTGAAATAAAGTTCCGCAACCATAATGCATGAATTGTGGCTTCAAAACATGCCACAAATTCTGCCTCCATAGTGGATGAAGCAACGATAGTCTGTTTCGCACTTTTCCATGATATGGCACCTTGAGCAAACATAAACAGGTAACCAAAAGTCGATTTTCTAGTATCGATGCATCCAGCAAAATCTGAATCGCTATATCCGATCACCTCCGATTCATTGGATCTTCTATACATGAGCATGTAATTTTTCGTGCCTTGTAAGTACCTCAAAACTTTCTTTGCAGCTTGCCAATGTTCCCTTCCTAGATTACTTTGATACCTCCCTAACATACCGACCGCAAAGCTGATATCCGGTCTAGTACAGGTTTGAGCATACATCAGGCTGCCAACAACAGATGCATATGGAATTGATTCCATTTCCTTTCGTTCAACATCATTCTTAGGACATTGCATGAGACTGAATTTATCACCTTTCTGTACAGGAACTGTCCCAGGTGAACACTTACTCATTCCAAATCTCTCTAGAATCCTTTCGACATATCCTTTCTGAGACAATCCCAATATTCCTTGTGATCGATCACGGAATATTTCTATTCCAATCACATAGGATGCCTCTCCCATATCTTTCATTTCAAAGTTCGTTGAGAGAAATTCCTTAGTCTCATGCAATATACTTAAATTATTTGCAGCAAGCAAGATGTCATCAAAATAAAGGACCAGATAAATAAACTTGCTCTCACTGATCTTTTGGTATATACAGTGATCAACCGTATTTTCCTTAAAACCAAAGGATGTAATAATGGTATTGAACTTAATATACCATTGCCGGGATGCTTGTTTAAGCCCATATATTGACTTCTTAAGTTTACACACCAATTGTTCTTTGCCTTCTACAGAAAAACCCTCAGGTTGATCCATATAAACATCCTCATCAAGATCTCCATTCAGAAAGGCTGTTTTCACATCCATTTGATGCAACTCCAAATCATAATGAGCTACTAATGCCATTATTATTCTTAGTGGGTCCTTTTTCGAAACAGGAGAAAATGTCTCCTTGTAATCAACACCATCTTTCTGAGTGTAACCCTTAGCAACAAGTCTAGCTTTATACCGTTCGATATTACCACTAGATTCGTCTTTGGTTTTAAAAACCCATTTGCATCCGACTCTTTTACAGCCATGTGGTAACTCAACGAGATCCAAAACTTCATTTTGTTGCATGGATTTCAGTTCTTCTTTCATGGCATTAATCCATTCCTTTGACTCTTTACTTTCTACAGCATGTGAAAACGAAACTGGATCCTTATTGATTCCAATATCATAATCTGATTCTTGCATATAAACCACACAATCATCAGAAATAGCTGACCTACGATTTCTTTGAGGTCTTCTTAATGCTACTTGTTGTGGTTCATGCATATCAGCATTATGTAAGTCATTTCCTTCAGGAAGTACTCCTTCATTTATATGTTGTTCATTATCATCATGCTGTTCTACAACAGCTGGAACAACATTTGGACTAATAGTAGATGGAGGAACTATTCTAGGCAATGTAACATTTACCCTTGTTTCCTTTATTTCTACTATTTCTCTTCGAGTACTCCCACTGACTTCACCATTCTCAATTAATCTTGCATTACCAGTTTCTACAATTCTTGGACTATGATTAGGACAGTAAAACACGTACCCTTTAGATTTCTCAGGGTATCCTAAAAATACCCACTGATCGTTCGAGAATCTAATTTCTTTTCATGTGGATTATAAATTCTCGCTTCCGCTGGACAACCCCAAACATGCAGGTGTCTTAAGTTAGGTTTCCTGTTAGTCCATAACTCAAAAGGAGTCTTTTGAACAGCTTTACTAGGAACCCTATTCAACAAATAATTAGCGGTTTTGAGAGCATACGACCACAAATTCTTAGGTAGTGTAGACACCATTTTGCTGTGGTGTACCTGGCATTGTGTATTACGCACATATGCCATGACTTTCGAGGAATTTTGCAAATGGACCTGGACACTGGCCTGACTCATTATATTTTCCATAATATTCACCACCTCTATCAGACCTTATGATTTTCACCTTTTTATCTAATTGCCTCTCAACTTCCTTTACAAACGTCTCAAGGACATTCACGGATTGAGATTTTTCATGAAGCAAATAGACATAACCATAACGGGAAAAATCGTCAATGAAAGTGATGAAATACTTTTCTCCATTAAAGGCTGAAGTGTCCATAGGTCCGCAAATATCAGTGTGTATTATTTCAAGAAGCTGGCTGCTTCTGGTGGCTCCTTTCTTATTATGTTTGGTTTGTTTACCTTTAATACAATCCACACATAATTCTAGATCACTAAAGTCCAAATTTGACAAAATTTCATTACTTACTAGTCTCATCATTCTTTCTTTGGATATATGACCTAGTCTTTTATGCCACAAGAAAGCAGAATTTTCATTCACCATGCTACGTTTACATCCAACATTATTTACTACATTCAACAAGGAATTCGCATAAGTGTCATTCAGTTTCAATTTATATAAACCATCAATTAGAATACCAGAACCAACATTATCAGTATTCTTATATAAATCAAAACATCCAGATCCAAACATACATCTAAAACCAGAATTATCCAACTTACTTACGGAAATAAGGTTTCTAGATAATGAAGGTACATAAAGGGTACTGTATAAGTCTAATACATATCCACTTTCTAGAATTAGACGATAAGTCCCAATGCCTTCAATTGAAGATTTCATTCCGTTTCCCATAAAGAGAAAACGATCT
The DNA here is from genome assembly GCA_031772625.1 of Pinus tabuliformis. Lineage (NCBI taxonomy): Eukaryota > Viridiplantae > Streptophyta > Pinopsida > Pinales > Pinaceae > Pinus > Pinus tabuliformis. Next base: position 387,688,622 of record CM062819.1, read on the forward strand.
TCATTTGGATTTATGGTTCGGATCATAAGAAATCCCTGCATGTTGTTGGAAACATGAGTTGTAGCACCAGTATCAAGCCACCATGTATTAATAGGAACTTCAACTAAATTTGATTCAAAACATACGAAAGATAGATAACCTGCAAATCAAAAATGAAATAACTATAAGCTCATAACTAACGCGATTCAGATGTAGACATAATAGTATAATATAGCACTCCTTTGGGTAGATACTATCTTATACTTAACATAATTAAATACCAAAACATAAGTAGGTAATAAATATATTCAATTAAATAGAACTGACATCTTTGGATGATCAATATTTATTTAATCAAAATATCTATCAAACCTCATCATGTCAACTAGTTATAGAACAAGACTTTCCTTTGGGTAAGTTATCAGGTTCTATCATTAGTGACGCCAGTTTTCAATTGGTATTATTATAACTGGCAATTTCTATCAATAATCATTATGTCACTTATGCACTAAATGATTATTCTGATTTTGACCACTTTGGTGATTAACAAAATCATAAATCTCATGTGCACAAATAACTTATAATACATACCTTATGCAAAACAACATTCTGATTTTGACCACTTTGGTGATTAACAAAATCATAAATCTCATGTGCATAAACAATCATTAATGTATGCAAAACAATCATTCATAGAACAATTACTTTTATGCCCAAATTTCAAACGTCAATCGAAACTGTAACTTTCCTACAGGAGTTCTTCTCAACTCTGTACTAAAAATGATTGCTTTGTTAGTCTTCTTACAGTGCACAAATTCGACTATCTACCAGGATTCAATAACTTATATTCACCGCATTTTAATACATTCCTTCCAACATACACAGCGAACACACAATGATATGGTGAATAAATGAATTGTGAGATTCATATATGCAGGAATTTCTAACAAAGCCAACTACCAAGGATCAATTCTCCGCCAAAGATGCGAATAAGCAGTTGAACTAGGTTCAAACGCGGTGTAAATTTGGCGAACCCGTACCCTGCAGTCGCGGCACCTTAACCCAATTAGTCACAGAACAATTCCCAACCAGAATAAACCCATCACATGTAATTTCTGTGTTTTCAACTCGCCTTTGATCCCGCGGGGTAAATCTGTGGACGTTTGCCTACTGCGCATCTTCATCGTGGTCATTTATCCACTTCAAACCCTTGCTCCGCACTGCGAGCGAGGGTTTGACGCGCCCGTCCACGGATCGATTCTTCTCGGATGTTTGTTTTATAATGTTAAAAGGCATGGGAAAGTGAAGGGAAGGTCGCAAGGAGGAGTCTAGTTCGAGTTTGCTTGCGGCGTTGGAAAATTGTCTTTCCATGAGGAAACCAGTACAAAATTCACATGGAAAAGAGAAACCGATGGATCCCTTACTAGCACTTAGATTTTGGATGGAATTTGTTTATCGGTGATTAAGCTTTATCAACAAAAGTGCCCGATACTTCATTATGGTTATAGCAGAGAAATAATGCAATAAGCACCACTTTACAAGAGAATTCTTCCAAACGGAGAATTTATCAAGGGAAGGGCATAAATAAATCGACAAGCTAAGCATTTAATTCTTGATTAAATTTGATTAACATCATGAGTAAAGCACAGAACAGTCATAGGAAATATTCAGTTATTGATTGGTGGCTCTGATACCAAATGTAAAATTTGCATTAACAGTCCAAAGATCATCAATACCGAATATTTCACAAACAGAACTTAATATGATAGATGACATACCTTGATTAACAGCGGAAGATGTAATGGCTGCCATCTACTTTGATCTGACTCCTGACTGTTCCTCTTCTTCAGAATTCGGTTTCTCTTTCTAGTCATGTTTCTTCATGCGCTTCTTGATGGAGAAGAATGCAACTATTCCAGGGGGAGAGAGGACCCAATCCTTTTTATATATTTTAACTCTTAATCTGGTACGTCCATCATATACCAATTCAACGCTTAAGATTAATGCTTTAATGCTTTTAACGCTTTTAACGCTTTAATGTTTTAATCGGGTCACATTAAGATTTAGAAACTGCAGATTTCTAACACTATTTTCTAATAAGAACTACTCCTGCTATGGAGATGAGTGAATGCATCATAAAATATGATCTGACTTCTAAATAATTATAATACTCACAAGAAAATATTGATATAAGCTCTAAAAAAAATCTTCAACTAAAAATATAGGCTCTCACTATTTCTCCATACACCATCCAGTTTCATTACCATATAATATATGCTAATAAAAAAAAAAATGAATACCACACACCATACTACTTAAGGCCTTCATAAAAACTCAACGCTCGTATGGCTCAATTCAAAAAAAAAAATGTATGCACCATGCTCCAAATAATATATATATGTATTACAAATATACCATACCCTTCATACCACTTGAGTCCACACATTAAAATGTTTTATTAAAGCTTCAACGCACTTTATTATGCCATCACATATGGGTAATAAAAACTTCGAATTATGTAGCCCACCATAAAGCACCAACGCTTGATAAAATGCATACATTATAATTAACCAATATATAAGCTAATATCCACTTAAAAGGCTCTTCACACTTATTTAATATCCACCTAACATATGTCCTTTTATAATTCATTTACCACCCAAAAGAAAATCCAATGCAGTAATCAACGCACACGAAGAACGCATGGTATTCAGAAAAACAAAGGGTAATGCACCATATACCACTTACGAGTTTTCACACTTGAACACTTGTAGCATGTGGCAGAGTCGTTTGCTCTTCAACACATCATGTACAGTCTACATCCCAGTAGCCACAACTACACGCTTATGCAACAGAGTCTCAGTCCACGCTCACCCCACCGCGGTCTTCCACAGAACAACATTCAACTTTTAACGCACTATTCAATGAGTCCAATCAACCATAATCAATACAAAGGGCTCAACGTTTCTCTCATGGTCTTAGCATTCAACGAATGTAGAGGGTTCACAGTCTCAGCATTCACTGAACGCAGGGATACAACGTACAGGAGATAAATATTAATTAATAAATAAATTAGAGGGACAGAGAATCGACAGACCATTTGGTGCACAAAACAAGGAATCAAAGACAAATTTTCTGTCAAGGGAGAGAGGAGTTACACGGGGCTAAAATCTAAATTCAGAACCATGTGAGGCCATAAGAGGCCATAAGGTAAATCCCAAATTGAATTGTTTATTGCATTAGCCATATCATGAATTTAATTTATACATGAGTGGAGAGACTTTTGGGATTCCACTTCCAAGGTGTCTTGCTTTGCTCAAATGCATAACTTACAATATTTACAACAATCCTTTTAGATTAAATGTCAACAAATTAAATTCTTGTGACATATTGTTTCCAACGAGGGAGTTGAAGTGGACCTTGAGAAGATCAAAGCCATCATGAAGTGGCCTACTCCTAAGAATTTGATGAAAGTTAGATCCTTTATGGGATTGGTTGGGTATTGCTAGAGCTTTACTTGAAAATTTTCAAATATTGGGCATCAAATCGCAACATTGTAGAGAAAATGACATCAATTCCAATGGAAACTATAGTTTTCAACCAACTTTGATCAATTAAAATATTTGTTCACACATGCTCCAATATTGACAATAATAAACCCAATTTTTTTTTTGTAGTTTGCACTGATACTTGTAAAGAGAGTCCTAATGCAAGAAGAATAGGTGGTTGGATTTGAATCAAGGAACTTGAATGAGCATGATATAAATATTGTTACTCATGATTTGGAGCTAGCAACAATAGTTCATGCACTAAAAGTGTGGAGGAACTACTTGCTAGGGAGGAAGTTTCTTTTGATGCTATATCATGGAGGTTTGAGGTATTTATTTGACTAACACAAGTTGAATGAAAGATATGCAAGGTGGCTAGCCTTGATTAGTGAATTTCATTTTGAGATAAACTATATCAAAGGTGAGGAAAACAAGGCAATAGATGCACATACGAGAAGGCTACAACTAGCTCATGTAGTAGCCATTAGTACTTGTGAATTCATCAAAGAAAGGATAAAGGAAGTAATGTGTTGGGATGAGCATTACCAACAAATCAAGGAACGTTTGCAACAAGAGCCAAAAGGAGAATTGAGTAAGAATTACTTTCTCACAAATGATGGAATGCCAAAATTCAAAGGTAGATGGTATATACCTTGCATGGCAAACTTGAAGAAGCTTATCTCTAACGAATTTCAGAAAATTTAAAAAAAAAAAAAAAACAACAACAACAACTTTATTTAGATTCTCTTGATTATTATTAAATGATAACAACCATGAAAAAAAATCTATTATTGGTTGGGCATAAAAAAGGATGTTGTTGAATATATTCTCAAATTCTTGGATTGTTAGTAAGTGAAAGTGGAGTGCATACATCCAATCCCGATTATTAAGTGGAACTGGGAAGTATTTTCTATGGACTTCATCATAGGATTACCAAGGACATCTAAGCATCTTGATTCCAAATGGTGGTGGATGACAAGTTGAGTAAGGAAGCTCATTTTATAATTATAAAGTATGCCCATAAGGAAATTGGTATTGCTCATATTTTCATGAAAGAAATATTTATATTACATAATGTACCCAAGAAGATCATTTCATATTGATATTCCAAGTTCAACTCAAAATTTTGGAAAATATTTTTTGTTAGACTTGGAGCGAAACTAACATTCAAGATAGTGTATCATCCACAAATTCATAGATATACTATTAGAGTAAACAAGGTGCTAGAAGACATGCTAAGAATGTATGTAATGCATCAATCGAAGAGATGCGAAGAGTCTACAAATTTGGTAGATTTTTCTTATAACACTTCTTACCAAGAATTATTGAAGATGAGTCCTTTTGAGGATCTATACCTTAAAATATGTAATACACCCATAAACTAGAATGATCCACTGAACAAGGTACTTATTGGACATGTTATGCTAAAACAAATGGAAAAATAAGTAATTGCTATCAGATATAAATTGAAGTAGCTCAAGACAGACAAAAGAGTTATGCAGATAAAAAGGAATGCACAAAGATTTCAAAGTGGGGGAAAATGTTTACCTCCACATCAGACCAAGGAAAAGTTCACTAAGAATTAGGTCTTCTACCAAGTTGGTACTAAGGCTTTTTGGACCATTTCACACCTTAGAAAAGGTGGGGCCAATGGTTTAAACACTAGCCTTGCCACCCACAATGAAAGAACATGATGATTTCCATGTTTCTTTGCTTAAAATGTATTTTCATGCTACTAATCATGTTTTTTATTACTCTATGATACAGGTGGAATCCATGGGAGAATTACAACTAGAACCATAGTGCATTCTCAATCAGAGGAATTTCATGTGCAGGAATCGAATAATAGAGGAGATCAAGGTGCGGTGGAAGCACTTTGGACCAGAAGAAGCCACTTGGGAAATGGAAAATCAAATGAGAGTATCATACTCATTTTTGTTTACTATATAATTAAATGTAAAAGAACGTTGTGTGTATATAATTCTTTCTATTTAATTTTGTGTTCAAGTGTATAAAACTGAGTATGGTGTTCCTTTTAGGGGGTGGGATCTATGACAACCATTTTTGTTACCCCTCTTTGTTAAAATTGGCAACTAGCACCAAAATCCACATGGGTCATCTTATTTATGACAACTAATATTTTTCTTGGATTCCTCTCTTCGAGAGGTGTAGGATTGATCTAGAGATCATCCAATTTGGATATCTACTGAATTTATGAATTTATTTTGATGATGGACAAACTGTCAAGGTTGACCAACAAACTTATGTAGGCTCAGAAGCCCAACAGTCACGTCTATTCATCCTCAACATGGCATATAAATAGAAGGTGACTTAGCCTCATTTGAACACAATCATCTTCACACATCTCTCTCTCTCTATCCTCATTGATTGGGTACACATTTATGGGCAGTGTCTCTCTCCACACATGTGAAGGAAAGAAGGGGAATTTTCTGTTTTGGGCATTGACTGCGTCGACCAAATTTGAGGGAAAGTTTGACCAAGCATTGACCTCTTTGACTACAATTTTTGGTTGATAAATTTTGTCCCAACAGGCCGCATTTTTGGGCACATAAATCAAGGCAGTTCATTGACTTTGACCAACGTTGACTGCGGCTATGGCTGACTGTGGGTTGACTATTTGACCATATTTTGACTAGGCCGATTTTGGACTGTTTTGAGGGCTGATTCATCTTGTTGTTTGGAGGCCGAAATTAACTGAAGTTGACTGAATTGATGAGGGTCAAATCTGTCGTATTTTCCCATGTTGACATTTATGGTTAGGGCTCTTTTGTTGTTGTTATAAATTATCAGATTTGTAAATTTTATTATCTCTCTTTATTGAAATATTGAAGACTATAAGAAGAATTGATCAAGGGTTTCCCCACATTGGGGTTTTTCCCTAGCTGGTGCCACATCTCATGTCCTCTTGTCTTGGCTTGTCTTCTACTATTTATGTTTATTTTCTATCTGCATTTTACTGTCATGTTGATGTGATTACTAAACTGGATATTGATATTGGGCTAATAAAGAAATTGAAGTCAAATTCCTCTTAAGCACAGAACATACCATTGTTGCCTAAAATTAACATGGTATCAGAGCTGAGGTGAGGACAGCGCCAAAGAAAGAGCGAAAGAGAAATCACCAAAGACACTTGGACAAGGAAAAAAAGGTTCAAGGGGTTCCTCATCGTACTTCCTAGCTGAAGACAAGCTCCATGACAAATCTGTCTATCACGGATGGAAGATATCTCTTGATTTGACCTTGGAAGAAAAAGAAGTGATGGATTATGTGCATGGTAAAATCCCTAAACCTCCTTCAAAAGCATCAGATGCTGCGAAGACCAAGTATAATAGGGCTGAAGTCAAAGTGAAGAAGATTATCCAAGCATCTAGTGGCCTATATCACTGAATTGAAGACCTCGAAGGATATCTACGATAGGTTGGTCAACATATTCAAGGTTAGTAATTCTAATCAAATTGTATTTCTCAAGTATAAGTTGAAATATATTAAGAAGGGAAAGGACGAGGACATTCAATCCTATTTCTTGAGGATTACTCAGATAAATAATGATATACTCTCGATTGGAGAAGTCATTCCTGACAAGGAACTTACTCTCACCACCCTTGGAGGACTCCCACCTGAGTGGTATCTATTTAGAACCACTATACTCAACAATGATTGAATTCCAAGGTTTGAAGAATTGATGTCGAGATGCATTCAATAAGAAACCAGAATGGTGGAGCAAGAAATGCATTCTAATAGAAGCAACCCCACTGCATTCTCTACTCATGCAAAGAGGAAGAAAAATGTAGGTTCAAAGAAGCAAAGTCAAGGAAGACTGGGATTCAAAAATGGAAGGAAGGGAAGATGATTTGTTTGCAATAAGTTCAGCCACTATGCAAGGGAGTGTCCCAATAGGAGGGATACAGCTCGAGATGATGACTATCATAACAACTCCAGGGGCAACTTCAACAAAAATGATCAAAGGAATGATAGGTCCAATGGAAAAGGAAAAAGGAATGAAAGACATCAAGGAAATGGTTGACCCTACAAGAAATCAAGGAACTCCAGGTATGATGAATCCAATGTTGTTAACAATAAGAAAAGAGAGTATTATCTTATATTGGCCCTCTCCACTACCTCTCCTTCAGACACTTTGGGAAATTGTCTGATTGATAGTGGTGCCTTAAGGCACTTCACCAGATACAAGGAAGCTCTCTCTAATCTAATAGAAAAGGAGACAAACTTGGAGATCATCCTCTGAGATGATGCCATCTATCCCATGAAGGAGTAGGGAATGTTACCCTTCGATTGAATCAAGGTAACATTATTCATTTGTAAGAAGTACTATAAGTACTTGATCTCAAAAAGAACCTGGTGCCTATTTTGGCAATGGAAGACAAAGGACTGAAGGTGGATTTTATCGATGGAAAGGTATGTGTATGGAAAATAAATTTTAAAGATGATTTTACTCTTGGGTTCAGGGTTGACACTTTATATCAAGTTGGAGGAAGTCCATTAGGAGCCATGTCTTGCGACACATCTCAACAATCTGAACTATGGCACCGGAGGTTCGCCCATCTTCATTACAAGGCTCTACCGATGTAAGATAGATGGTGACAGGTATGCTTGATTTCAAAGTAGAGCATGGAGGTGTATTTCTGGGATGTGTCGAAGGAAAACTTAGAAGGGGACCATTCCCCTTAAATAATGGAATGACCATAACATATTGCAATTGATCCACTCTGACATATCTGGTATGATGCCCGTAAACTCCTTGGGAGGATACTTATATTATCTCACCTTTGTGGATGATTATTCTCACAAGACCTGGATCTACTTCTTGAAGAATAAGGATGAAGTGTTCACCTGGTTCTGACATTTCAAAGCTTTGATCAAAAACCAATTTGAGAAGAAAATCAAGATTTTGAGGACTGATAATGGGACTGATTATGAATCCAATGAATTCCAAGATTATTGTAGAGAAGTTGGCATTAAGAGGGGATACTACAACGTCATACACTCCCAATAAGAATTGTGGGGCTGAAAGGAAGAATCTCTCTATTGTAGAAGTTATTCGTGCCATGCTTCATTATCAAGGCCTTCTGAAGTTTCTATGGGCCGATGCTGCAAATACCACTGTTTATGTTCAAAACCAATGCCTTCATCAAGCATTAGAATCCAAGACTCCAGAATAAATTTTCACTGGTAAGAAACCCAATGTCTCTCATTTTAGAATTTTTGGAAGCCCCGTATATTTTCATGTGTTGAAAGAGAAAAGAAGAAAATTAGGTGCATTTGGGAAGAAAGGAATCTTTGTGGCCTATAGTGAAAATTCTAAGGGATATAGAATTTATGTGGTTGGCCAAAAGGAAGTTGAGATAAGTCATGATGTCACCTTCGACGAAGATATGGCCCTCAAGAAGATCAACAATCTTCCCATCCTAAGGAAGGACAAAGAAGCTCACACTGAAAATCAGGGTGAAAAAGAGGATGAAATGATGCTTGATGTTGATGAATCTATGGATCCTATTGATCCTCATCCTCATGAGCCTTCCTCCTCTAAGAGGATACCCTCATGGCTTAGGGAGACTCTCAAAGATTCCAAGAGATAAATTTCACCAAGGGGGACTTTCCGTGAAAGAAAGAAGCCAAACATGTATCAAGGATATTTGACCACCATGAGAACTATCATTCAAAATGAGCCTTCATAATTCAAAGAAGATGTGAAGCAACAAGTATGGAAGGATGCTATGAATAAAGAGTATGAGTCAATTATGAAGAATGATGTCTGGTATGTGGTCCCTAGACCTCAGGGAAAATTGATTGTCACCTCTAAGTGGCTCTACAAAATCAAGCATGGAGTTGATGGAAGTGCAGAAAAGTTCAAGGTTCGCTTTGTTGCCCGAGGCTTCTCTCAAAAGCAAGGTGTAGATTACGATGAGATATTTTCACCTATTACCCAATACACTATCATCCGCTCGATCATAACCCTTCCTTCCTCGCAAGGATGGAACCTACATCAACTCGATGTCAAGACCGCTTTCTTGCATGGTTCAATCAAAGAAGAAGTCTATGTGGAACAAGCCGAGGGGTTTGAAGTACATGATTGAGAATATCATGTATGCAAGTTGAAGAAAGCTCTCTATGGGTTGAAGAAAGAAGCCCAGGCTTGGTATGAGATGATTGATAGCCATCTGATGAAGTTGGGATTCACTAGAAGTGAAGCCGATCTGAACCTTTATTTTAAGGTTGAAAATGATAAACCTCTCATTCAGGTACTTTATGTGGACGACCTCTTTCTAACAGGTGTGGAGCCTCTCATTCACAAATGTAAGAGGGATTTGGCTTCTGAATTTGAGATGAATTACCTAGGAACGATGCACTATTTCCTAGGGTTGGAGGTTTGGCAAAAGCCAAGTGAAATTTTCCTCTCTCAAGGAAAATATGTTGTGAAGATATTGGAAAGATTTGGGGTGGTGGACTGTAATCCTGTGACTACTTCGATGGAACTTAACTTTAAGAAGTTATGTGGTAGTGCTCCTGGACTTGAATTGGGAAATGATTTTGAGTATTGTCAACTCATAGGAGCACTGATGTTCTTGGTGAACTCCCATCCGGACATATGTTTTGCAGTTAACACATTGAGCCAATACATGGTTGAGCCTCATCATATACATTGGATTGCTACCAAGAATCTTCTGAGATATCTTTAGGGCACAATCACTCATGCACTGGGAAATATTGCCATAAATGTGAGGCTACATGGTTATTCTGATGTTGATTGGGTTAACAGTGTGGTGGATTGCAAGAGCACTTTTTGATGTTGTTTTTCTTTGGGTTTTGCTTCGATATCCTGGATGAGTAGGAAGCAGAAATCAGTTTCCTTGAGCACCACCGAGGCCGAATACATAGTTGCCAGTATGGCCTCTTATGAAGCTATCTGGTTGAGGAAGATCTTCAATGAGTTATTTGGACATGTGTTGGATACCACTGTGATCCTCTGTGACAACCAAAGTGGGATCTGATTACCAGAGAATCATGTGTTTCATGATCACTCCAAACATATAGATATCATGTACCACTTTATCTAGGAAATGGTACAACGAGGAGTGATAAGGCTCCATCACATTGGGACTGATGAGCAGGTCGCTGATATTCTGACAAATCCCCTAGGGAAGGTCAAGTTATTGGCCTTCTGACAATTACTTGGATTCGTGGAGAGACCCTCTTATGAGGGTCTTATATGAGATTGACATTGAGCTCTAGAAGCTCCAGGGGGCTTGGGGTACTTCTTGGAGGGGTGAGAAACTATAGGGTGAGTGGTTCAACCTTCCCCTATGATACCCCTTGGCAACATGTAGGTAGGATGAGTGGTTCATCCTTCTCCTACTAAGACATCCTTCCCATGTAGTCTCGGACTCATGGGAAGTGCCTCTCATCTGGCCAATGAGTAGGGAAATGAGGATAGGGACCCTAGTACTACCGATGGATGCATCGTGTACTACCATAATCCCTATGCTAGGATGACTAATATTGATCTAGGATCATTGGGAACTGACTTCGGGTCAGTAAGAGTGGTATGAGACACTATATTTTGATTGGAATTGACTTCAGGTTAGTAAGAGTGATATGAGACACTCTCTTTTGATTGGGACTAACTTTGGGTTAGTAGAGAATTGTATGATACATTCTTGATCACCTCTTCTTCTTCATAGTTCAACAGAGAAGAGCAGAGTAGTTCATTGATGGTAGAGATAGTACATATTGGCATATGGATTAGCAGATGGAGTTCTCCCTAGTTGAGAGGGAGTGTTAAAATTGGAAACTAGGGCCAAACTCCACATGGGTCATCTTATTTATGACAACTGATATTTTTCTTGGATTCCTCTCTCTGAGAAGTGTAGGATTGATCTAGAGATCATCTGATTTTGACATGTACAAATGAAGTTATGAATTTATTTTGATTATGGACAAATTGTCAAGGTCGACCAACAAACTTGTGTAGGTTCGGAAGCCCAACAATCATGTTGAAAAGTGTGCAACAAGAAATGCTTGTTGAGAATGCAACAAGATGATGGAGCTTAGTGGAAAGGAGTCGCCTTCACTAAGTGGGCCCGCAAGCAAATTATGGCCCAAAGTCTATTTTTGGATCACAGCAGGAGTGATCAGAGTCTATTTTTAGACTGCTAGTCAAAAATAGAAAATTCAAATATTATTGTCTCATAATAATATTTAGACTATAAACTTTATCTTATCCTCTTGGAGCACTTCAGTTTGAGCTACAGATGTGGCACATGCAGCTGTCAGAAGGAAATACGCTTTTCTTATGAGTCAGTTGAGCTATTGCATGCAGGACATCAGTTAGAACTCATGTGGTTGAGTTCTGTGGAGTTGGATGAGCAGTTAATGGAGTTGTGTTCAGTTTGACTTAGTTGAACTAGTTGTATTTAGTCTAACTGATCAATAGACTAAGTGATGAGTTGTGTGAATTAGTTATTAATTAATTCACTAATTATTAACTCATAATGCAATTGAAGAATACATTAGTTAACTCAATGCATGTACAGTTAAGTGGAGACAGGTGTTAGAGGTTGAGATTGCTATCAGTTGTGCATGAGATTGTGCACATGCATGGGATTGAGTTATGCCAATGATCTCTACGTAGTGTGGGCCAATACCAAGTGAAATATAGCTTGTGCTCACGTGATTTACAGTGTGGGTGATTTTCACAAGGTAAATAGCAGTTTGGATTAGCCATTCTCATTCATTCTCTTGCAGGATTGTGTAGTGGAGGTAGGCAAAGCAGCGGGGGAGATTTGGAGATCAGATCTGACTTGTATTGTGTGTAACAGGTGGAGATAGTACTGAGTACTTGTGAGGAGTATTGTACTATGTTTGTTACATGTTCTCAATCAATATAATATACAGATAGCTGGGGTTTTTGTTGGCATTATGATACATATGTTGTACTTGATGGCAACCCACTCATCTCAGATGATAAATTATAGTGCAGCAAAGTTCACGCACTTTCATGAAGATAAAAGTTTCTTTCATGAAGATAAAAGTTTCCTTCATGTAGAGAAAAGTTCACGCACTTATATGCAGAGAAAAGTTTATTTCATGTAGAGAAAAGTTCACGCACTTTTATGCAGAGAAAATTTTATTTCATGTAGAGAAAAGTTCACGCACTTTTATGCAGAGAAAAGTTTATTTCATGTAGAGAAAAGTTCACGCACTTTTATGCAAAGAAAAGTTTATTTCATGTAGAGAAAAAGTTCACGCACTTTCATGCAAGGAAAAGCGCGTATATGTTGGAGAACTTACCTTTGGTCCATGGTAGTTAGTCCTTGGTATTTGAACCTATGGTTTTGGACCATGGTACCTCGTCAGAAGTGTTGATCTCATGCACTTTCATGGTTGGTTCATGGTATTAGTCCGACAGTTTTTGATCCTATGGTTTTGGCCCGTGGTATTGCATCCAAAAGTGTTGATCTCACGCACTTTCATGGTTGGTTCATGGTATTAGTCCAACAATTTTTTGATCCTATGGTTTTGGACCATGGTATTGAGAAAGGACTAAGGCTATAAAAGAGGAAGGAGATCATTTGGCAAAGCATCTTCTGAATTATTGAATATCTGATAAAGTGCTAGATCTGGAATATTGTGATTGGGTTATGGTGCAGATCTGGATCTGAATGAAGAAGGAACCTGAGCGTAAGGAGAAGGATAAGTTCTATTGATGGGTCAAAATCTTAAGGCTGGAATAGTGGTATCTCTATATGATTTTGATCTGTGATATGTGGCACACGCTTGATCTATAAATCTAATGATCTAGGTTAACTAAATATTTGAAAGAATGAATTATTGATGCATGTTTTATTGTACACATGTTATGATCTGGGTATACTGCAAAGTTATAAGGAAACATTTGCAGATCTGTATACAGGTTGGCTTTGGTGAAAGCACTGATTGATGATGCAAGTGTAGTTGATGGGTCTTTGATGTTCTTGGATCCAGTCTGAAAATTAATGAAAAGTGGTCCTTGAAAGAAAAGAAGTAGGGGGTTGTAGCTCCCTACCAGGAGAGACTGGAAAACGAGAGAGAGAGAGAGTTGTAGCTCTCTGCAGGTTGTAGCCTGCGTACTAGTAAAGGATTGCACCAGTACAAAATCATTGTAAAAGGAGTTTCTTATTAAAAGAAGATAGAGACATATTGTAGCAGGTGGTTTTCTCCCACATTGGGTTTCCACCTTATATCATGGTGTTCATGTGTGTGGCTTATGTGTGATGATGTGTTCTATTTTACTGCACCTGTTTACTGTTAATATGGTTGATAATGTTCTAATGCACTCATTAAGGATCAACTAACTGAATCATAAGAAGTTGTGGAAGTAGCATATATGAATCTGAATATGGAAATGAAAAAGTTTTATTGATGTGATAATACTGATTCACCCCCCCCCTCTCAGTATTATTTCCAACAGTTTTTAGTGAGATGCTTTCCCCAGGAAAATATTGTGTTGATACGTGTGATTGATGCTTCTATGTGCGCATGTTATTGTTTATGCTTCTGCAAATTGATGATCAACGTAGAGGAGGTTATGTATTATGCATGTATTCCACAATAGTATATAATCGGGATAATCTCTGTTGAATATGTGTTTATTATTCAAAATTTCTACAAATCATGTATATTCATCTTCGACGTGGCATATAAGTAGAAGGTGAGTTAGCCTCATTTGGACACACTCATTTTCACACAGCTCTCTCTCTCTTCATTGATTTGGTATGCATTTCTGGGTAGCGTCTCTCTCCACACCTGTGAAGGAAATAAGGGTAATTTTCTGGTTTGGGTGTTGACTGAATTTCAGGGATAGCTTGATCAAGTGTTGATCAATGACATTAACCTCTTTGACTATGATTTTTGGTGGAGAAATTATGTCTATTGACTTTGACCAGCATTCACTGTGGCTAGGGCTGACTATAAGTTGACTTTTTGACCAGATTTTGACTGGGCTGATTTCAGACTGTTTTGAGGGCTTATTCATCTTGCTGTTTGTAGGCCAAAGTTAACTGAAGTTGAGCGAATTGATGAGGCTCAAATCTGCCCTCTTGACTGACGTTGACTTTTCTGGTTAGGGATCTTTTGCTGCTGTTATAAATGATCAGATTTGTAAATTGTGCTATCTCTCTCTGATGAACTATTGAAGACTATAAGAAGAATTGATCAAGGGTTTTCCGACTTTGGGGTTTGTCTTTGGTTGGTGCCACATCTTATGTCCTCTTATCTTGGCTTGTCTTCTACTGATTATGTTTATGTTCTATCTGCATTTTACTGTCATGCTGCTGTCATTGCTAAACTGGATATTGATATTGGGCTAATAAAGAAACTGAAGTAAAATTGCTTTTAAGCATAGAACATACCATTTTTTCCTAAAATTAACACTCTTGTAAATGTCACTATGAATTTTAATTTATGTAAATATTGTGAAATTGTAAATAATGGCTTGGCTTAAGGAGTTTTCAAAGGCTCGATGAAGAGGAATTTCTTTTGTTAAGTGTAAACCCAAGCCACTACATTTATTTTAACACCTATATCCTTGATGAATTTATGGCATTGTTGGTGTAAGAATTGAAGTTGTATATGGCCCCCCTGGGTAAAGGACGAGCCCATACAATTCCTATCCTCATGGAGTGTGTTGGTGTGGTCAACATGTAAGGAAAGGGACCTGAAGAAAAAGGAGGACTAATGGGAGATAAGAAGAGGAGTTAGTATGAACATGCATACAGGAAGACACATAAATATGTAGTATATGCTAGGGAGGCATATGGTAATTGTGAGAACTTGTGTAAGAAAACACACAAGAGCGTTATTGGTATAGGAATTGTGGAAGCACATAGGGGTGCATGGCTTGAAGTGAAAATAAGAGAAGGGTAGGTGAAAACATACTGTGTTCTAGATTACCATAAGGATTTTTTGTGTCCTTTGGATTCCTATTGTGTTTAATAGGTGAAGAAATTGTGTGTTTTGTATCCCTATTAGGTAAAGTAGGTGGAACCACTATGTGCTCTAGAATCTAGATTGTTTTGTAGGTGAAGGAAATGTGTGCTCTAAACCCATGTAAGCATGTGGAGACATTTTGTACTCTCGATACCTATGTGATTTGGATGACTTTATTGGTGTGAATCTCCCTTGAGCACTTAACTCCTTAAAATATGAATCTGGCTTAGGGTTGGTCAACTGCAAGAAAGATTGTAGTACAGAAACAATGGACCATATTTCCAAGTACTAATGATCACAAACAAAGAATGTCAAAGTAGAAGGAATGGGTCATTTTACAAAGCATATAGTTATTGTATGTTATTCTAATACTATGCACATGTATGGATCTATAATGCTTGAGATAAGTACAACTTTTATGTAAAGCTAATGTGCCAAAGGAATGATCAATATGTGTGAGTAAGGATAGGAGGATTTCTAAAAGGATCATTAAATTATAGGATAATATATTTAATATAAATGAATGGAAAATTTATTATGAATTTCAAGAACTAAAACACCCTAGTTTTTCATTTAATTAATATAAATCATATGGTAAACTTTAGCAAAAAATATTGACTATAAATAAAAACAATTCATACATTTAATGTGTTAATATAGACATTTCTTTAGATAATTCTTAAAACATAGTGTCTTGGGGTTAAATTTCCACTAATTGAACTCTAGCTAAGTAATTCATTAGATAAGTGCAATTTATCCTGTGTATACAACACCATCAACTCCATACCACTTCATTCATGGCTATTAAATACAAGTCTAATCCTTTACATTGAGAAAATATTTTTCTTCCATGAAAAATCCAATTTTGTTTAACAAAAAAAATTCGTAGCAGTTACATAATGTGTTTCTTAATGAAATGCATTCCATATGCATTGCAAAATATTTGTTGGCTAAGAAACTATTCTTTGCCTTTAGTTGTGTTTTTTATACTTGAGCAAGGAAAACAATAAGGCAAAAGCAATCCAATAACTAAAAAACCACTCAATTAATAAGCTACAAGAAATTGAAATAAGCAACCGTGTAAGAGAGAAATGGTTGCCAACATTAAGGCACCTAGAGTTAGGATGCAACTAAAGTATGGAAAATATATCTCTATGAAAATAATAGTAAAGTGAATCATATGTTTGCATTGGTAATAGATTGAGTTATTACAAGTGAGAGAAAACTCCTTTTAGTATGAGTCTCATAATAGTATGAAAATATTAGTCAAGTGAATCATATGTTTGTTTGCATTGGTAATAGATTGGTTTATTACAAGTGAGAGAAAACTCGTTTAGAATAGGTCTTATAATACCAATTTTACATAGTGGTTAATCATTAATGCATGTAGTTAATAAATATTAACATTCTTATCAGACAGCAAAGGCAAATAACGCCAACCCATAAGAGATCATCAACAACAATCGAAAACATATTTCGCTCTTTACTAACCTTCATATATCGTAAATGCAGAGCGCTTACAATGGATTGACCGCGACGAAGTTCGAAGGGTATCGTTGGCACCCTACCGACTTTAGTGCTTCCTTTTGAACATGGAAGTTGAAATGGCCTGTAAATAGAAATTGAAGGATCAGTTTGTATATATATAGGAGATGTGCACGAAGTGATGTCTTTTAGAGTTATTACAAAGTTATTAATAATAATGTAGTTAAGGCTGACCAATTCATTGATAATATAGTAAGTTGACCCATTTATTAATAATAAACTATTAATACTAATCTAGTTTAGTTTAATAGGAAGTTGAGCCGTTTATTAATAATAAATTATTACTAATAATTTAGTTTAGTTTAATAGGAAGTTGACTCATTTATTAATAATAATTTCATTAGTTTAAGTTAAAAAGATTGCTACGATATTTAGGAAGTATAATGTTTCCTCAATTTTTAGACCCTTTAATACTATTTGTAGCTCTCTTAGATCGGTAAAATACCTTATTGATCCAAGAACATGAAAGGTGTCTATGTTATTCCATGTTCATGTGGGACCCCCCTATGTTGGGGAAACTGGGCACTCTATTAAATTGTGGATTCATGAGCACTTAGTTGACATCAAACATGGAAGGACCCAGTCTTCAGCCCTGGTAGAACATGCAGAGAAGACAAAGCACCATATTTGTATTGAGGAAACCCGAGTAATTGCCAAAATTGTGCATTTTCATCACCAGACGTTTAGGGAGGCCATAGAAATTGAAAGGAGGCCGAGTAATCTCAACAGGGATAATAGATGGAAGATCAGTAGCTATTAGATCCCTGCGCTTTCCTCCTAGCTCACCCTCTTGTTTCTCTCTTGTTTTTGTGTTTTCTTCTTTGGTTTTTTCCTCCTCTTAATGGTGGTTGTTTCCCCTTTGTTTATATATATATATATATATACTTTTTTTATATATTTTTTTGCTCTATTAGACTTGTTATATAAATAAATAATATTATAACTAAACTTGACTAAAATAATTATAAACCTATCAAATAACTGTTTGATTGATTATTAAAACATTAGTTAGTTTTAATCCCCATTCATCCCATGATTAGAATAAAAAATATATTTAAATTTCGTAATTGAATTTTCTAATAAAATAAAAATAGCTACATAATTTCATTTCATTTTTATTCTACATATTTAGTTACTTATATGGTTATATAGATAAATTGATTTTATTAGTCATCTATATAACTAACTTAGTTATCTAATTATTAATCATTTAGTTTATATAGGTTTAAATAATATAGAGTATATTAAGTGATTAGGTTTATAGAAATTAATAGTTCTAACAACTAACTAATTAATTAATTATTTAATTAGACAATTAATTTCTCCTACCCTTTCTCTTGGTCAAGTCAATTATAGCTGTTGCCCAGTCCATGTCCTTGGTCAATAGTAGCTATTTTTTCTAGTCGTTGATTGATCTGCTCTCTCTATTTAACTTATAGCCATGATCTGGTTCTTCATCTTGTCCTGACGATGAACCACACTTGCTGGTTCGAAACGCGTCGACAAATGAATTTTGATGTGATTTTCGCTAAAAACTCTCCTCAAAAAATAAATCATTTCGTTTAAAATAATAAATTCATCATATTTGAAAAACTAGTAATTGTTGAGTTAAGTGACACTCTCAAGTCAAGTTCCAATGCTAATATCTTGTTAAACATTTTGACTTGGTTAAATTATATAAAAATAAAATAGATATTAATTATAAATATTAATAAAGTATTAGGATTGGGTGAAATAAACACACACACACACACACACACACACATATAATAATTTCTCACACGATGTAGAATGGATATTGGTAGGGCTTTATGTTAAGACACTCCGTGGTGAAAAAGTCACCGTTCAAAACTCTATGGGCAAAAATTTAGCCATGCTAAGCGCTGGTGTAGCCTAGGTCGAATGTGATCCCTTGGTGATTTTAACGGCTTAAATGCCCCTAGTTCATAGTTACTGAAGCCACAGGCTAGGCATGCCAGTCATATCAGGACTCACATTACGTCACAAGCCAAAAGAATAAGTAATAATTAATAATTATGTTATCCTAGATCCATCTTAACTTCAGATCTAACAAGCACTGAGAGGGAACAAATCTCTTGTGGTTCAAACCTATTTAAGAGTGAAAAGAGATTTGATCCTCTTTGCGCCTGTTAGATCCTAAGTTAATATAGGTCTAGGCTAATTTAGTTTAGGTTAAGGTGGTACTTAAATTGAAGTAATTGCAGTGAGAGTCACTCTACATCCCCACTATGGAAGAGATGTATTAATTTACTGTTATGTAATCATTTTGAATTAGTCAAATTACATGAAAATAAAAAAATAATAATTATGCTTGATAATTATTAAAATAAAATAAAATTTACTATTGGTGGTTTTTGGGCTCTAGGTTTTGACAACTCATAGTTTTGTCAATGATATTCTTATATAATATAGGCTATTAGACTCGTCTTAACTCTGATCTATCAAGTGCCAAGAGGGATCAAATCTATTGAGGTGCAAACCTTCCCTCAAGTTTTGTTGTCAAAAAAAGTTTTGCAGCTTAAGAGATTTTATCCTTCCTAGTTCTTAATAGATCAACAATTAAGATGGATCTAAACTGGTTTAGTTGAAGTGTAACATTTTTTTGTTTTGTTTGCTAAGCTGTGTGAATCCTAAGATGAATGTAGGTTTAACCTTTGGTTTGAGAAACCATGACCTAGGGGCATCTAAGCTATCAAAATCACCCAAGAATTGTATTTAGCATTGGCCACACTAGCCCTTAACATGACTAGATTTTTTCCCACAAAGTTACAAATTAGTGTGTTGAATTGTGTAGCTTGGGAGGTGCTCCACAAGCCTAGATATAGATTTTGTGTGAGTTTGGTCAGAAAAAGGAGTTGTGGGCAAAGAACCCAAGTGAAGGGGTTCTAGACCCATATGGTGTTTAAATATTTAAAAAAAAACCTAAAAGAGAAAAAATTAAATACTGAGTCTAAGTGGATAAAGCCCCTAAGTTCTAGAGGGTTACCAAGAGGCTTAGGAGAAGCTATTTAAAGGAGGCCTAGGAGAGGCTAAAGGCATCAAGTGAGAAGGAACATGCCTGATCCAAGATGTTGTTAGAGATGTAGCTAAGAGGAGGTTGTGATTTGATCCAAGAGCCCAAGTATCTCAAGAAGGTAGTGAAGAATACCCGAGGTAGAGTTGCAATAGTGGAGAAGGGTTTATCTCCAACATATTTCACGTTTATGGAGGTATTCTTCAGCCCAAGTAGTGGAGGTACCCCATTTTTAGATGGAGGAGTTGCATGCTTATATGATGGAGGAAAGAAGGGTTGAAAGGCTTAAACACCTTGTAGAAGTAGGTTCACTCCTCAGGTCTCTTGCTTCCTCTAAGGAGAGGGGCTAAATGCCCTAGATTGATCATACATTGTTAGCAAAAGGGAACCTTAGACCTTAGCTACAAGAGAAGAGGCCTAGATGTTAGTACTAAATGAGGCTAGGAGGACTCAAATCCATTTGTCCATAACAAAGGAAGTTGAGAGGCCTATGAAACCTAGTTCAAGGCATGATAAACCTATAAAGTGAGGTCATTGATTGTAAAGAACTGTTGATGCATATGGAAAAATATGCCACATGATTAGGTCAGCACTAGATGGGTTAGAAGCTAGGCATAACATGGAGATATTGTGCTAGGTGGATGAGCTATTTTTAGAGCTTGGAACAACAACATTGCTGGTGCCTAAGTACAATGATAAGGAGGTAGGCTAATCATTGTTAGAGGACTATTTTGATGTCGTAGTTTAAGGTGGGTTAGTAGCATGTTCAATCCAAAAGAGGGTTCCTTAAGTCTTCCTTATATCTGAGTAGAAAAGAAGAGATGAAACCCTTAGATGGAGGCTTATCTCCAAACCCTAGGCCACAGATCATGGAATGACTTGTAGAAGTGTTTGCGGGGAGAAAAGATTCTGAAGGTTGCTAGAATTTGATCACAAGGCTGAGTAGAAGAAAGGTGCCATGTAAAGGGTGGAATGTCATGAAAAGGAGCAATACATTGAAATATTTTAAAGGCCTATTGAAAGTTTTGAAAAGAATATCTGAAGTGTGTCCTAGATATGTGGATTGAGGGTCAAACCACTAGACGAGGGAAGATTTGAAAGAGAATAAAGAGCCCTAGAAGAGGGTAGATCAAAAGTCCTAGATCTGAGAAATTTGAGTGAAAAATTGCAAGGTAGAGGGCATTGCTTTAGTGACCCTAAATAAATCAAGTATTTATTAAAGATGAAAAAATCTAAAGGCCCTATATGAGGGGAGGTTTTGGTAGCCCTAGGAGTATACTTTTGAAATGACAAGAAGAATGATAAGTGGGTAGATCTACAAGATGAACACAATGTAGGATTAGAGTAAAAGTTTGGACGAAGTTGTGCTGGCAACCAAAGACCATATTATGAGAAAAAAAAATTGTCGCATTGAGCCCTAAGTGTAGTGCTTGAGATGGACATCAAGCATGCTAGAAGTGGCAAGATTACTGAACTCAGGGAATCCAGTTAAGAGAGTCAAATTGATAACCCTAAGTTGACTATTAGAGAAGGAAATTTTACAATCATAGTGGGTAGCCTCCATGCCCTAAGTTTGTTTTCATTGAAGCAATACAGGAAGGAAATAGAGGGAAGAAGTCCCTAAGTGTTGAGGAGTAGCAATGTGAAGTTTAGGATTTGTTCACAAATGGAGTTGTGAACAAAGCACAAGAAGACCTTATGAGTTGGATTAATTGAAGGAATATTGATCAGCTAGAGGGAATATTGGATCCATGTTCAGTGGAAAAAATGAGCTCTTATCACTGATAGAGTCACATTTGCGTGATGAAAATTAGGATTAGACAAACCAACATATGTGTTTAGGACACAAGGATTGAAAGGGTTGCGGGGTGCCACATCGACAAGTAGTTCAAGATTGATTGGAAGTCAATGTGATTGACTCCAAGACCTAGCTTGTACTCTTGTATCAATGATTGTATGAGGGCCATGATCCCTGGTACGAGAGCACTAAACTATTGTATTATAGTTTTTTAATATAATAAAAAAGGGTTTGAAAAGTTAAAAGTTATCATGTGCATTAGATGATTCACTGATATGTTTTTTTATATTGTGAAAAGTAGTTGTGTTCTGACATTTGAGTTGGTTGTGTTAGAGATTGTAAGACCTAAACCTAGATTATGATATTTCGTGGAAAATTCAGCACGATGAACTTAACACCATAGAGTTCCTTAAAAGTACACCCTATCACCATCTATTATATGCTCGTTGTTAGGCCCCTGGCCTAAGTGCATCCAAGAGGTGCACCCATGTTTGCTAAGATGAAGTAGTGGGACAGGATGCCCACACGAAGGTGAGTTCACTCCACCAAGATGACATCTTAAATATGGTGAACTATGGGCGAGTTCTCTTGCATGAAGGCATGCATTCCAAACATGAAGTAAATTGAATGAAGGAAACACAAGATATATGGTTTTTGGGTCGAATGGACACACCATGGATAATGATGCTTGGATGGGCCATGCATTTAAGGCATACCTATAAGAAGGCGGGGCATCATGTGCCTAGCACAAGACAGTTGTGTTGTGATAGGAAAACGAGCTAACTGGGCGAGCGATGAAGACAATTTTTAATGAAGTGGTCCATTAGATGTCACATTAGGCACATCAAAAAAGATTTGTGTGCCTTGAGGATGTCCGCACGAAGGTGGGACACCTAGGCGTCAACGTGGCTTTGCATGACATGCACAAAAGGAAATGGATGAGAAATTTTGGGCACATATGGGCATGTGGAATGATTATGCATGATGTGTGCAGGAGAGATGTGTGGTCAAAGGAAGAACGGTTGGGAAAACATGTATGAAGCAAAGCTGGTGTGTGTGGTGTGTGTCGAATTACAACATAGGCACTCGCGTCGTGGCTGTGCTTGTATGATGGAGGGGTGCCTAAAGGGGCATCATGTTCCATGCATAGAAAGGAACCCTGCAAGGGGTGTTCCCACATGACACATGATGTGCTAGCTTGGCATGAAGAATGGGCATCAACCCAAGTAAATAACTTGGGCAATGATGCATATAAATAGAATAAGGCCACACATTGAAGAGGCATCAAGGAAAGTTCAAAGGAATAAGAAGAATTTTAGGTCTGAGGCAATGAATAAGTAAGAAAGGAGAGGAATTGAGTTGCAGGTCTATGGCCTCGCCCTTGTGCGACCTGGGTTAGGAAGCACTTGCATTTATTTTGGGCTTGGGGGTTCATCTATAAGATCTAGGTATTTTTCTAAAGTGTTACATTCTTAAGGCTGGGAACTTGGTGACTTTGTGGCAAAAAGCTTTATGTTTGGCCCAAGTCATGAATTGTTGTAACATATTATAAACTAATGTTTTGAAGTGAAGTTAATGAGAAGGGGATAACCTTATTTATTGCGAGTTTCCCCCTCCAATGTGCATGTTCTTGGTTTACTGTCATTTATATTGATGTTCTATATTGGTTTACTATTGTTGTTGTTTGTTGTACATTTTGAAGAAGTAAATGAATTGTTTTAAAAGTGAACTTGAAGATTAATTGAAGCATTGGTTGTGTAAGAAAGTGGTTATTGTGTTGTAATTGTCTTAATAACTAAATTTCACAAAGTTGAATGGTGAATCTGCTAAGCTCATTTGCTAGAGGCATAGTCTGGGAGAAAGTAATTGAGTGCCTTGATATGAAATCTTGTTAGTGTTGCATGCACACAATAGTCGAACCATCATGGGGTTGTGAAAAATGGTATCAGAGCCTTGTTGAAGACAAGACGACGTTGATAGAAGTTGAAGGTAGTGGCACGATGACCGCTACCGTGAAGAAGGCGACAACAGTATGGAAACCACTATTGTTATGGTTGATGAATTATTATTGTTGAGGGCATATTTGTAGTTCATCAAGGGTATGATGGAAGAGTCAAGATGCTTTGGGAAGAGACCAAGAAGACATTTCTTGGTCATGTTGGCACTTGTATTTTTGAATATGAAGAAGCTGCAACATATGAAAAAGAAGTTGGCCCTATGGTTAAGTGTGAAGTGAGTGTTGCAAGTTTTCCATTGAAAGAGGAATAACTTGGTGAGATGCAGTTTGTTGAAGTTGGACCAGATTCAAGGATGTCACAACCATGGAAGGAAGGAGGATCTCCCTAGGAGATACCTCACATGAATGAAGTAATTATTGCAATGATCCAGGTGGCTATAGAGACACACACAAGACAAGGAGGACTCAGGGAAGCTCAAAAATCAAATTGTTTAGATTATGCTCGAACCAAAACCATAGCATAGATCTCTTCTTCTTGATCATAGTGGCATGAACAATTTGTCAATCCGAGTCCGGATAAGAAAGTTAGAAGCAGTCAAAGTTGGGTTTACTTTTTAATGACTGGGCAGCTTAAGGAGGCCTTAATTTGGACTGAACTCGGCCACCGGATTCTGGGCTAAATTGTGGGGTCGTGCACAACCGACAACATATATTACGAGACCGGCAGGGGTCGAAACCCCCAGCCCACGTGGCTGGCCCCCAAGCAGGTGGCCTTAAAACCTTAATACATACCATATAAATGGCCCTTTCAATGCTTTCAAGGGCGGGGAGTTGCACACTATTTTGTAATGTTAAAAATGGGAGGGGTGGGGTTTGACCGCTCGATCCCTCCTCAACCAAACTTAAATATAACCAACGTGCCAAATCGTCACCTTGATTAATCCGCCGGTGAATTTTTATATAAACCCAAAATTTCTTCAGTGCACGGGAGGCAGAGGAGGAACCAGGAGCAAGTACACTTTTCGAGACAAGTAATTTTTAATTAATTTTTTAATGCAGGTGGAACCATGATTGAGCATTTTGTAGGAGGGCTGAATTTTCACCTTCTCAGATTTTGACAAATTTTATATAGTTTCAACACCTCTCGATGCCACGAACGCGATAGCGCTGTCTGTTTCTCCATCAGAGTTCTGCATTTTTCGGCCATTTTTAGGATGAAGGTGGAACCATGATCGTTGTGAAAACATGGAGTGGAACAATGAGCTTTGAAATTTTCTCGAGGTAATTTTTCTCCATGTCAGAATATAGTCAAGTTTATACTTGTTTTCACGGTTTTCCGTAGGGATCACAATGGCGAGGTCAGATTCGCCATTTGAGTTGCAGATTTCCAGTCCACCCATGGAGCAAAATCTGTGAAGAATCTAGGGGGAATCTAAAAGATTCCTTGAGTCCCAGATCTCAATTTCTTAGAATTCAGATTTTGGACAGTCGATTTTTCACTACTCGACGCCACAAATCTGATGGTGCATTCAGATTTTTCATTCTCTCATTTCATTTTCCAACCAATTTTCTAAATAACAGTGCAGATATCCACATTCATATGCGAGCAATCATTTTCATGTGATCGATGCCATGAGATGGATGGTTCAGAAAGCTTCAACAGTTTGACATCTTTTTCAGATGGCCCCTAGTATATGATGTGTTCATGTACTTCTTCTTTATGCATTATGTTGCTTAGATCCTCGATTGATGTTGATGCAGGATATTGTTTATTACATGTCTTCATGATTCCTTGCTTGATGTGATGCAGAATCGTATATGTGATGTACTTGTTGTCATGATTCGTCATGTTATGTTTTGAGATCCCTTTGTTGTATGTTGTTGGGATACTCTTGTTGTCATCATGCATGTTTTGCATTAAGATCCCTTTTATGCCATGTTGGCGGGATGCTCATCATCCATGAGTTTGTGTCATACTGATAGGAGTTTTTTGATTGAGAGTTCCTATAGCAGAACATATCCTAGAGCCACTCCTGTGAGAGGGAATTTCTCCTTGTATGATATCAACATCACCTCTATGTACATCACCACTATTGACAGCACTTAATGCAACAACCTACACCATCTTGACACCGGGGCCTGGAGACGTAGTTCCTCCTAGATGAACTCCGTTATCAACATCTTATGTTTTCATGTGTTGATGATTGTCTTGTTCCTCTTCTTTACAACATCCAGATGTATTCATTAATTTTCTTTTAAAAATGCAATTTAAAACATCACGAAAGTAAAAGGTCTTGGAAGGATCCTTCATCACACCCAGACCTGGATCAAGTGGTATCAGAGTGGTCTTTGCATGGATGTGAATTGCAAGCGTGAAAAATGGAACGTGCAACGACATAGGATGAAAAAGCGATGTACGAGACCATGCTCAACATTTCCAAAAGGGTGGAAATAATGTATGAAACTCTACAGAAAGATACAGAGGAAAAGGAGCGATTACAGCTTCAGCTGCAAGCCGCAGAAGAGGCCCCGGAAGAACTGAAACACAACAAGCAAAGTATTCAAACAGAGAATGCTAAATTGAAGAAGTGTCTACATGAAGACAAAGAGGAGAAACAAAGTTTGTTACGACAGATGCAAGCAAAGGAAGAGGCCTTGGAAAAGTTGTAGTGTGACCCATGTGAGGAAAAAAGTAGTTCTCCATCTTCATGTATGATTCTTGATGATGATTTTGCTGTTTTTAAAAATCATACCACAGGAATTGGCTCTAAACTGTTGAAGAGAATGGGGTATTAAGGGAAAGGCTTGGGCATTAATGGCCAAGGCATTTTCAACACCATCAAAGTAGAGGAATTACAATGTCGAAGAGGACTTGGGTATGTGAAAAAGGAAGTTGGGGAATGCGCCATGACAGTTAGCAAACCACCAACAACGGATGATGAGAAACCCTCATTAGTTCTTTCCAAATCGATAAAGGAGGTAAAAGATGTTGATTTCATTTCAGTTTCGTCTTCACATAGTATGATTTCTATTGGAGATTTGGAGATCCCAATTACAGGGACAAACATGAGGCTCCTTACAAGGACGAGGCACGAGGAGGAAGAAAAACTTGGTGTTGATAACTAATGCATAACTCAACCATTGGAGGTTGAGAAGAGACCTCAATTTGCAAGCTTGAGATGCACCAAAGGAGAATGCTCGAAGGTGTCAAATTCTTCCAAGACATCATTGAAATTGTCAAGGAAAGAGAATGATGGGAACACATCCCCATCATCCCATGGCAACACCCATTGCAGGGAAAGAGTTGAGGCGATATCTCATTGCCATAATGACATCAGAGACAGCAAGGGAAGGTATAACCACTTTTGATCTTCGAATGTTCATTTCAATTATGATCATGTTGTTAATAATGAACGTAAAGCATGGCATCGAAAACTAGGCACCTTTGGTGGATTAAATAACTGTACATTTTCTAAGTGTTGGAAAAGAATGGCAACACACAAAAGGATGAGGCGTGAAAAACCCTCTCAACAGCATGTAAAGAAACAGGTTAAGCAAATATGGAGGAAGAAGATGTATTGCAGTTATTGCGATAGAAATGGCCATCAAAGAGTCACTTGTTGGAGGCCCCATCCAGAGTAGCACCCTAAAGACAAAGCGTCAGCGCGTGAACCATGTGAAACAATTTTTTGACAAGCAAAACCACCACAAGGGGATGACCCATTCACCTTGATAAGTGAAAAATGGTTTCTAGACATGTTCCCATTTCATGGTCGTTCTTTTGTAAATCATTTTTTTCATTTTAAAATGTAAAAGTGATGATGTGTTTTCCATCACTTGTTCAACAACAATGATGTCTGGTCTTATTTTGAGTTGCAGTTTAAACTCTGAAAGGATGTTATGTTTCCTTCACTTGTCAAGATAATAATGTTTGGCCTTGTGATTGTAAATCATGTGTTGTAGTTGTTATCTCAAAATCATGCCCCTGATAGGCTTCTGATCAGGAAGACTTTGAGTAACTATTTCAAACCAAACTTTTGGCTGAGGCTTAGCCTCCTCAGCCTGAGAGGGCTCTCTCAAAGGGTTAAAGATTTTGATTAAAGAATAAGATAGATGGCTAACTCTATGGTTTGTGATTGTATATGTTTATAGGTTGAAAGATGAAGGTTGGCTACCATTGGGCTATGGAGTCAAAGTATGTTCAGTACCACAGCAAGATCAGCTTAACATGAAGTCAGGGCATAGAGAGTTTTTATACATCAACAAAACAAAGATACAATGCAAGGAAACACAGTTTATAAATACATGAAGGAAGTTAGAGCATCATTGATGAATTCTAAGTAACATGTATTCATACCACTGCAAGTAAGTGAAAGAGGAAAGCCATGAGACAATAGGACATTAAAAACCCTCTTTGAATCCTGAGTAGTGAAGCCAAAACATTCTACCTAGCATGGAAGTCAAGGCATTATAGAGTTCAAGTGCAGAAATGCAAATATAAAACAGTGAAACACAATTAGTTTATCTATGAAGGAAGTCAGAGCATCATTGATGAATTCTGAGTATCATAAGTAAACCTCACTGCAATGTAAGTATTGGAAGATTCCATCAAAACAAGAACATACAAGAACTCTTCATGAATCTTGAGTTGTCTAAGTAGAAATTCTGCATTAGGTTAAAAATATACACAGTCTGCACATAGAGCAGCAGTTGAGCCAAAAAGTCTCCAACCCTTTGCTAATTCGACCTCTTGCTCTATATAAAGCATTTACAATTAGGATTCCATCATCCCTCATCAAGAGAATTCGAATTTTCCATCAGTGACACCTAATGACACTCAAAACTAACTATTAAATGCAAAGGACAGCTAACTAGGAGTCCTAGAGACCTAATACAACTAGGAGTGTAACTCCTTATTATGATTACAACAAACTTATATAAACATTTAAAGCATTCTTTGACACCTAACACTCCATGAGGTCGAATTTGATGAAGCCTCCCACGTGGTCACCCAACTGCTGATGAGAAACCCTAGAAATTAGGGAACATGTTTCCCTGTTTTTAGGGTTAGATCCTTGAAAATTGCAGAGCCTTTATCTCTTCATCCATGACACATTTTACGAAACTGAAGGAGGTTTTTGTAGCCCATGTTGTCCAGAACAAAAACCTCTCCTGGTTTTTGAAAATATTTCTCCAGCTGTCCAGAAACTGTCCTTGAACAACACGTGGCAAACAGGGAAAAATCCGTTTTCTGAAATTAGGGTCTCAATGAAAGCTTCTTATCTCCCAACTGAAAAAACATACGAATAAAGTGAGATAGGTTATTGTATCTGGACATGTTATGAAGAGAAATCTCCTTCAGAATTCCAAGATAGCCTTTCATGTGACCAGAAACTGATTTTGAAAAACACTACTAAAACCAGTAGACAAAGCTTGACTTTCTACAGTTTCGTAGCGCAAGTTTAACCATACATTCCTCCCACCTCAGAACGAATTTGAAGAAAATGAAAGAGGTTTTTGTAGTGCAGCATGTTAGGAAGAAAAGCCTCTTTCAGTTTGCAAAATTAAGTTCTCATCTGCTCAGGAAAGCTTTTAGAAATTGACTAGTAAAAGCAGAAAACAGAGTTTCTTCAGCTGAAACAGGCTGCTACAGGGGTTTCGCAGCGCGCTGCGAAATCACCTAAAAGATGTTGCGCTGCGAAACTGCCAAAAATGATTTATGTGTTTTACCATCAAACAAATGTGAGACATTTGGCATTGAAATTTTGTCAGTGATAACAGTGGCTCCACTTGGGATAGTGTGCCCTTGTGGTACACTAAGAACCTGCAGTTCCAGTGCCTTGTAAAATTTATTTGACAAACATCTTCTTTCAGCTTCTTGAGCCTTCACCTCGGGCTTAAGCTTGATGATGACTGTGGGAAAAAGAAATCTACCACTACTGAAAAAAATGCTCAGTCAACCTTGAGCTTATTTGCACTTTCCTACCTACCTACCCTATCAGCTGCATTCTCCAATTGTAGCTCAAGGAACATGAAACTTCCAATGAAGCCAATCATCAATCTGATCTGAAACTTGGATCTCCTTACTGTGCTTGAAGCATAAATAAACTAGATACTGAAATAACCAAGGAAGCATGAGGAGCAACTGTTCTTCAAGATGAACATATAATTGGAAGCCTGAACAGTAAATCTTTTCCATGTAGTCAGCTATAGGGTCAAAAAACACATGGTTAGTTTGATAATCATCATAACATTCTATCTCTTTAGACAACTGATCCTTAGCTACACAAAACCCCTTTGATGTGCTATCCAATTTGCTATTTGACAAGCTATCCAACTGCTTTTCTGAATCATTCCAACAAACAATGGAATTTTCCTCATTATTATCATCATTCTTTGGTGTAAGCTGCTGCAAGAAATTACAAAAATGAACAATCTTTTCCTCTGCCTGAGGGTCATAAAAAAATTCTTCCAACATTTCTTCTTGGTGTTTGTAATCATGTTCATTTTGATAATGATCTGAAGACTGACAAGTCTGCTGCATCTCTACATCAATATCAGAGGATTGAACATGGTTTTCATAAGTAAACCCCTGCTGATCTTCATGCTACATTTCATGAGATGTTGTACTTTCTTCTTGGTGCTGAAATGCATTGTTATGAAGAGCCTCTAAAATTTCTTCATCCATAAACTCATCATCATCATAACAATCCTCCAAGTACTAAATGAGATTTAAAGAATGTCTACAACAATCTTTGAGCAACAATAAGGAAGGATGACACTCTTTATACATGTCATAGAACACATTATGGAAATCAGCAAGAGAAGATAATGAACCATTTTCCAAACTTTTATACCAAGACCATGCTTTTCCTTCTAAAGTGGCCATAAACATCCTCATGAGACAATCCTCAGGAAAGTGAACCTTAAGACTGCGTACATGCATATGAAACCTAACCAAATGAAGAGCAGCATTGTCTTTCTTTTCATCTTTGAATATCGGAAGATCCTCTAACCAATCAACCTTTGGCATAGGATTTGGAAAACCAGGGATATGAGACCGATTCATAGGAGCATACCTGGCATTCATTCTTGCAGTGGAACTCATCTTGTAACTTCATCAAGCTACTGATCTTCTAGCAGTGGAGTCACCTTCTAATTTCTTATTTGATGTGTGGAGTCGCCAAGGTAGTTTTGCAGCCTCAAAAAGATGTCTGAGCTCCTGCTACCTTCAGAAGTTCAACCATTGATTTCGGGAATGAATAGACTTCAGGCTCCCGGCAGACGCACCAAAATGTTATCTCAAAATCATGCCCCTGATAGGCTGCTGATCAGGAAGACTTTGAGTAACTATTTCAAACCAAACTTTTGGCTGAGGCTTAGCCTCCTCAGCTTGAGAGGGCTCTCTCAAAGGGTTAAAGATTTTGATTAAAGAATAAGATAGATGGCTAACTCTATGGTTTGTGATTGTATATGTTTATAGGTTGAAAGATGAAGGTTGGCTACCATTGGGCTATGGAGTCAAAGTATGTTCAGTACCACAGCAAGATCAGCTTAACATGAAGTCAGGGCATAGAGAGTTTTTATACATCAACAAAATAAAGATACAATGCAAGGAAACACAGTTTATAAATACATGAAGGAAGTTAGAGCATCATTGATGAATTCTAAGTAACATGTATTCATACCACTGCAAGTAAGTGAAAGAGGAAATCCATGAGACAATAGGACATTAAAAACCCTCTTTGAATCCTGAGTAGTGAAGCCAAAACATTCTACCTAGCATGGAAGTCAAGGCATTATAGAGTTCAAGTGCAGAAATGCAAATATAAAACAGTGAAACACAATTAGTTTATCTATGAAGGAAGTCAGAGCATCATTGATGAATTCTGAGTATCATAAGTAAACCTCACTGCAATGTAAGTATTGGAAGATTCCATCAAAACAAGAACATACAAGAACTCTTCATGAATCTTGAGTTGTCTAAGTAGAAATTCTGCATTAGGTTAAAAATATACACAGTCTGCACATAGAGCAGCAGTTGAGCCAAAAAGTCTCCAACCCTTTGCTAATTCGACCTCTTGCTCTATATAAAGCATTTACAATTAGGATTCCATCATCCCTCATCAAGAGAATTCGAATTTGCCATCAGTGACACCTAATGACACTCAAAACTAACTATTAAATGCAAAGGAAAGCTAACTAGGAGTCCTAGAGACCTAATACAACTAGGAGTGTAACTCCTTATTATGATTACAACAAACTTATCTAAACATTTAAATCATTCTTTGACACCTAACACTCCATGAGGTCGAATTTGATGAAGCCTCCCACGTGGTCACCCAACTGCTGATGAGAAACCCTAGAAATTAGGGAACATGTTTCCCTGTTTTTAGGGTTAGATCCTTGAAAATTGCAGAGCCTTTATCTCTTCATCCATGACACATTTTACGAAACTGAAGGAGGTTTTTGTAGCCCATGTTGTCCAGAACAAAAACCTCTCCTGGTTTTTGAAAATATTTCTCCAGCTGTCCAGAAACTGTCCTTGAACAACACGTGGCAAACAGGGAAAAATCCGTTTTCTGAAATTAGGGTCTCAATGAAAGCTTCTTATCTCCCAACTGAAAACACATACGAATAAAGTGAGATAGGTTATTGTAGCTGGACATGTTATGAAGAGAAACCTCCTTCAGAATTCCAATATAGCCTTTCATGTGACCAGAAACTGATTTTGAAAAACACTACTAAAACCAGTAGACAAAGCTTGACTTTCTGCAGTTTCGTAGCGCAAGTTTAACCATAAATTCCTCCCACCTCAGAAAGAATTTGAAGAAAATGAAAGAGGTTTTTGTAGTGCAGCATGTTAGGAGGAAAAGCCTCTTTCAGTTTGCAAAATTAAGTTCTCATCTGCTCAGGAAAGCTTTTAGAAATTGACTAGTAAAAGCAGAAAACAGAGTTTCTTCAGCTGAAACAGGCTGCTACAGGGGTTTCGCAGCGCGCTGCGAAATCACCTAAAAGATGTTGCGCTGCGAAACTGCCAAAAATGATTTATGTGTTTTACCATCAAACAAATGTGAGACATTTGGCATTGAAATTTTGTCAGCGATAACAGTAGTGATGATGTGCTTTCCATCACTTGTTGAAGCAACAATGATATGTTGGCCTCGTTTTCGTAGCTGGGGTATTGTGTCCATCTTAAAGTAAACTTGACTACCAAGTATGTGTTATAAGCTCGTGGCAAGTGTGGGAAATTTGGGTCATTAGTTGGTCATTTCAACCAAGCATGTAATTTGTAAATAATGTACTACAGGTTGCAGAGGTTGCAAGTGTCAGCTCATCGCTTAAGGCTTCGAAGAAAAAAGGTGAAGGAGATGGAAGCGAGACCTTTTCAGGATGCTTGTGATGCATACATGGTAGAAAGAAGTTGCAAATTTTTTTCATGCTTTTGGAGGACCAAAAGCTCCTTAGTGGGGAGGATTGGTCTAGGTGGCTCCAGAGACACACATAACACAAGGACTCAGGGAAGATTTTCGAACCAGGACTATAACGAATATCTCGTCTTCCTGATCGTGATGGTGTGAACGGTTCATCAATCCGAGTTTGGATGCGAAAGTTGGAAGCAGTCAAAGTTGGGTTGACATTTTTATCACTGGACAGCTTAAGGAGGCGACAATTTGGACCGGACCTGACCACTGGATTCCGGCCAACTCCGGCTGGATTCTAGGCGAAATTATGGGATTGTTAATTTGACTCCTACGGCGTAAAAAATGAATTTTAAAAAGGTGCATTTTGTTATTTTTAACAAAAAAAATATAACTTAAGCGGGTGGGGGCCACCAACCCCACCACCCCCATCCTTCAACGCACCATATTAACAATATTATGGGGTAGGCATGGGCCACCTCCGATGGAGCCGGCCCACACCCCGAATCACCACTGACAACATATATTACAGGATCGGCAGGGGTTGAACCCGCTCAGCCCACGTGGCCAGCCCCCAAGCGGGTGGCCCGAAAACCTTAATACATACCATATAAATGGCCCATTCAATGTGTTCAACGGCGGGGAGTTGCATGCCATTTTGTAATTTTAAAAATGGGAGGGGTGGGGTTTGACCACCGGACCCCTCCTCAACCAAACTTAAATATAACCAACGTGCCAAACCGTCACCTTGATTAATTCACCGATGAATTTTTATATAAACCTAGAATTTCTTCAGTGCACGGGAGGTAGAGGAGGAACTAGGAGAGGGCACTCTTTTCAATACAAGTAATTTTAATTATTTTTTTAATGCAGGTGGAACCATGATTGAGCATTTTGCAGGAGGGCTGATTTTTCACCTTGTCAGAGTTTGACAAATTTTATATGGTTTCAACACTTCTCGATGCCATGAACACGATGGTGCTGTCCGTTTCTCCATCAGAGTTCTGCATTTTTCGGCCGTTTTCAGGATGAAGGTGGAACCATGATTGTTGTG
Source organism: Pinus tabuliformis (assembly GCA_031772625.1). NCBI lineage: Eukaryota > Viridiplantae > Streptophyta > Pinopsida > Pinales > Pinaceae > Pinus > Pinus tabuliformis. Next base: position 387,722,962 of record CM062819.1, read on the forward strand.
AAAACAGGGAGCATAACTATGAGCCCTGAAATTTTCCCGAAGAGGTAATTTTTCTCCATGTCGTAATATAGTCAAGTTTATACTTGTTTTTCACAGTTTTCCGCAGGGATCGCAATGGCGAGGTGAGATTCACCATTTGAGTTGCAAATTTCCAGTCCACTCATGAAGTAGAATCTTTGAAGAATCTAGGTGGAATCTAAAGGATTCCTTGAGCCCCAGATTCTCAATTTCTCAGAATTTAGATTTTGGATAGCAAATTTTGCACTACTCGATGCCACAAATTTGATGGCGCATTCAGATTTGTCATTCTCTCATTTCATTTTCCAGCCACTTTTCTAAGTGCCAGTGCAGATGTCCACATTCATGTGCAAGCAAATTGAATAATAATTCATAGATGAATGAAAATCATTTTACAATGATTGCCTTGGCGTAAATATGGCCTTAAGATTATTTTCATGAGGGATTTTTGATCATGCCCCTCTACATAATTAACATATAATTATAGTTATTTTTATTTTTCATGCATAAAATTAATTTTGGACATTTAATTCAGAGTAAGATAGGGAAATTCCCATTTTCCCCTCATAGCTTCCCTTGAGGCAACAAGATCCATGTTGGTTGATCCCTTCCCATCAACACCATACCACTTCATTCATGCCTATTATTACATGTCTAATCTTTTGCATTGAGGAATTCTTGCCTTTTCCATGAGAAATCCAATTTTGTTCAATAAAAATAATTTCCCAACAGTTTCTTAATGTGTTGTTCAATGAAAAGTATTCCATATATGTTTCAAAAGGCTTGTTGGCTAAAAAAAACTTATGACCTTTCAGTTATATCATTTTGATACTTAAAGTAGGAAAATATGTAAAATGAAACCAATCCATTAATAAACAAAGAAACATTTAAACAAATAACCGGTAAGAGAAATGGTGCACCCTTTGAGGCACTAGAATTAGAATGCAAGTAAAATCCTAAAATATGGAAAAAGAGATCTCTTTGACAATAATAATCAAATGAGTTATATGTTTGCACTCATAATTCCTTTTAGTAAAAGTCTTATATAAATACTTCACCAATTTATATAGTAGTATATCATTAATGCATGCAGTTAACCAATGATATTTCATATCATTAATGCATGTGCTTAACAAATGATATTTCAATTAATTACAATAAATATTTTTTAAAATATTATTTTTGTTTCCGCATATAATGAAAATAAGTTTCAAAATCATTATAATTTCATAACTTTTATTTTAAAGGATTAAAGTAAAATACATCTCATATTTAATAAATTAAATATTACGAATATTCCAAATTTTTCCAAATTCATGCATTTTAAATATTTTATCACATGTATTACATATTAACAAAGACATAAATATTACACCTGCATTCATAATGTTAATTTTCATATTAACATTATGAAAATTATGAAAAGATGGTGCTAGCTGAAATATATTTCTTTATATAACATTTAGTAATGTCAACATTCCGAACAACTTTACTTCACTAGCCCACAAGTCCAATGGGCAGTTTGGACAGATAGAACGAGAACTGTGTGACTGTACACTGAACAATATGGGAAATCATCTTGAGGCGGGTGTGAAGCCATTTTCTGTATTGTAGATCTGTTGACCAATTTTAGTCTTCTAGCAATGTTTGAGTGTTTAATGTAGTGTAGTGGATTAACCCATGCACACTCACAATTACAAATAAAAAATAAAAAGGTATTCAATTTTAAGTCAACGAACGGTTTGAAGCGTATAAAAAAATTAAATTGGGTGGAAGCTAATGTAGGTGATATGGTTATTTGTATGCCCATTGTATTCAAGCCAATCCAATTAGTGAAAGGTTTAGCTTTTGTATGCTTTTTTCTAGTGTATAAAATAAGTGGGAGAAAATATTTTGTAATTGTACTTATACCATAAGGGGGAGATTTTTTTTTTAATGGAAGAGATAGTTGTTTGATTGTTTATCATTACGCAGAAGAGTTAATTGTAATTTGTTACAAATTACAATCTCATACCCAAAAACAATCTCATACCCAAAAAAAAATATGTAATTTGTTATTAAAAAAAGTTATTATGGAAGGTTAATTCAAAAAATAATATATAGGATTTTATTTAAAAGTTTGATGTGATATATGAAATAGATAAAATTATGTAAAATATTGATGCAACTTGTTAGAGTCCTATAATATAGGTAATCAAAGTTTGTCTATCCAGTTATTTATTTTGAGACTTTCTTGTAAAGTTTAGCCTATAAATTCACTTTGTATTATAGTCTAAATTAATTTTGTACTAAGGTGTCAAATTGCTCAAGTCATTGAAAATATGTATGTCAAATGGGGTCAAGTAGTTTTGATTTGAATTGTAAGGTCCCTAAAGGGTCGTTAGTGAGTTGTCATGAGTGAATGTTGGCACTGATGTGAACCAGACTAGTAAGAATATGTGCAGTAGGGCGTGGTTCAAAGGATTCATGTTGTAGTTGCACGTTTCATATAGAGAATCATCATGGTGAGTGGGATTTCAGTTATTCAAAGAGAAAAATGAGAAGAGAAGCTTGCAATCATTTTTCAAGCAAAGAAAGGACTCAAAGTCTATAGCAGACCCTCTCCATTGGAAATTTCTCTAAACAAGCTTTCCGACGGTATGTGGAAGTTCAAAAATGGACTTCTAAATCAAAAGATATGGCCTGTTGAAGATTGAAGGTTTCAAACCTTTGAAAGTAAGGAAAAAGAGTATATCAGAGGTCTAGCGATATTGATGATTGGAGGTTCATGGCATGTCGATGATGGCATATCGGAGGAAATGCACAAAGGTGAATTAGTGATCACAGCTTGGCAAAGTTGCGATATTCTTAGTTGCGACGGGAAAAAGGGTTGATAGCGTTGAACCATTGGGGAATGCCGAAAAGAATTTACAAAGGATTTTCATCACAAAACAAAGTAGGATGGGCCCTTTTCTCTTTTCTCCAGTGGGATGCGTGGCACAATGTGATTGGTTCTGATAAGGGAAACATGGCAGAATATAATTAGTTCTATTAAAACCATGTGGTATCTAATGTTAGCATGACGTGGTGGTACAACAAACAAGTTGCAAGAAGTTTCAGCATTTTGAGGGGTCCTAAGGGGGAAAAACAAGGTGACACATTTCACCACTCACAATGTTCCATGTGACAATAATGACATCATGATTGGAGTTCATAAGTTGGAGGTTGAAGGATATCAACATTTTGTAACATGTGACACTTCAAAATATCTAATAAAGGGGCTAGCACACAGTTATGAAGACTTGAAGAGCTCAGGCACTAATAAGTTTATAAAGAAAAATTTCCCTCGGCAGGAGCCTGAATTCCTTAGCACCTCAAGGGCTAAGCCAATGGCCAAGCCTTAGTCCTATGTAAGGAAATGTGGGAAGGGGCTAAAGCCAAAGGGGCCAAGGGAATATCAGATTTTCTATTGTTGTAACTGTTGGAAATACTGAGGGGGGGTGAATCAGTATTTCTTTTCAATCATTATTTTTATCAGTTAAAACCATTTCTGTTTGGAACACAGAAATAGATAACAGGAATAGATGCTTTTATTAATGTGATCTTTGCAATAAATCAAGTACAATATATATATATATATATATATATATATATATATATATATATATATATATATATGATTTCAATCTATTGCCAAGCACCAACTTGGACTCTTTGTGAGGCTCCAACCTCCAGAGCACCAACTCCCAGGACACCAATCCTTTCAGTTCTGAGGCACCAATATCAAGGGCTCCAACCCTTTGTTGTAAACTGTTTGGATCTGTTTGGTTGTAATTCTCTGCTCCAAAGCCTGCTGGACCTATGACTTACTTCTGTCGTCCTGTTCCTTCCACTTCTGCCAGAACTTTGGCTTCCTTTTTCTCTTACAGTTCACTAGCAACCCATAAAGGAAATTCTCTGTTTTCTTATACTGATATGCCTGACCTTTAGCTTCCCTTTTGCTCGATTGAAATTTCGCTTCCTCTGTGCTTGCTCAACCTTTTGGCTTCCTGGTCCATCTACACTCGCTTGGTTCTTTGGCTTCCCGTTCCATGGCTTCCTCTGTCTAGTCTAGTGTTCCAATACTCATAGGACATGTAAATTTAGAAGAGAGGTCGAATTACAAAGAAATGTTGCATATTAAAAAATATTAGAGAGGCCCTTTTTTCTTTAATATTTATACAATAGACTCAATCATTATTCATAGAGGATTTCATTAGAGAGGCTTGTAGCAACAGGGAGGTCCCACATGCCACGTCACTATCTCAATCACAATCAGCGGTCCGGCAACGACAACCCTTACGATTTGCGTGACTTCCCCGATACCAAGATGTACTATTACATAAAGGTATATTTTATGGAGCTATCGGGTCCACGTTCATAAATCATCGGCTCCGCACATCAAAGACATCTCCCTAGTGCTTTCCGATCTCCGATCTCTTATCAGCCCTTCATCTCTGTGATTAGAAATTAAATCGCAACTGTCGATCTGGTGCTTGATCCGACAATTTTCGCTTAGCCTTATCACCAACCAGTCCACTTGATCTCCACAATTGATCTCCTTTCATTAGATCAATAGCTGATGCCTTTTCCCAATCAATCAACTTGCATGACACTTTGTGACCGTTGATTTAGATCCACTTGATCTGATGATCGAAAACGATTTCGGGTGAGACACAAGCACGGAGAATACCCGCCCGACAAAGCTATTTTTCTCTCTCCTTGGCTGCTACATGTCGAAAGGTTAATGGAATCAGGTGACTACCCTTCAATACAACTTACAGTGTTTTGTCCGCTCGAAATACCACTTATGATTTTGAGAAACCACCTCTTCTCTGATTATCTTCTGTGTTCTTCCACCATGTGATGACCGTTGATTTTTGAGATCCAACGGATCCTGTGCACTCTCCATTTGTTTCCTCCTTAACTTAATCTCGCTTTCTTTTGATGGACTCTATGTTAAAACCACGGCTTCTGCCACACTCCGTTTAACACACGGTATTCATATATCAATTCATTCACTTAATATTGGATCGCCATCGATCCATTCAGTGGGAATACAAAGAAATACCTCGTTAATTGTTGAACACGGATACACAGAGTAACGAGAGTCCACACCAGGCATGAGTCTTGCCTTCTCGACTCAATTACAACAATAAATTTACCTTTGTCTCAAACCCCCTCTAACACTCAACCTCTTGCTTCTCACTCAAAACCTAATCATCTCAGCTCCCTTGCCTTTCCACTCTTCTCTAGTCTAATATGGCTCCTGTGTTAACTCCTCTGATACTCTGCAATACTCATGGCTTGGCTAGCTTGGCTTTCTTGCTCCTATTTCTTCACAGATCTGCTCTACTTCTCCTTGGCTTCACATCATTTTTTACTCATCCAAAATATTTCCATATTGACATCAATGAAAATCTAGGTCAACAATCTCCCCCTTTGTCATTGACAGCAATATTCTTCTTCTCTCCCCCTTTGACATCAATGGCAAAGGAGTGCACAAGGACTCTCCCTGTCGAACTGCTCCCCCTTTCCTGCAACATCTTTATGAATCAACTTAAGTGAAGCTAAAGAGATAACTCCCATCTTTTGACAAAGATGTTCAAATGATTCTCGAGGAATAGGTTTTGTGAAAATATTATCTATCTACTCCTTAGTATTGATATATTCCAAGATGATGTTTTGTTCAACTACTTGTTCACGAAGGAAATGATACCTGATTGGTATACATTTTGTCCTTGAGTGAATCACTGGATTTTTGTTGAGGCTAATCGCACTTGTGTTATCACAATAGATGGTAATTGTTTGATTTGTACCTATGTTGACATCTTTTAGAGCTTCCTTCATCCATATTATTTGAGTACAACAATCTGTGGCAGCTACATACTCGGCTTCAACTGTAGATAGTGATATAGATGTCTATTTCTTCTGAGCCAAGATATTAAACAGTCTCCCAAGAAGAATTCATTTCCACTAGTACTTTTCTGATCATCGACACTTCTGAGCCAATTAGCATTGGTGTATGCAATCAAAGTAAGAGTTGAGCTCTTAGGGTACCAGAGACCGAAATCAGGAGTTCCTTTTAGGTATCTTAGAATTCTTTTTACAGCCAACAAATGAGATTGTTTAAGATCTGATTGAAATCTTCCCACCATTCCTACTGCTTGCATAATGTCGAGTCTCGTACTAGTTACATACAGAAGGGCTCCAATTATTTACCTGTAATGTGTTGCATCTACCGGAGGGGAGTCATCATTTTTTCTCAATTTGCAACTTGTGGTCATAGGTCTACTCATGAGTGCATAGTCTTCCATTCCATATCTTTTAAGCATGTCCTTAAGATATTTGGCTTGAGATATAAACATGCCTACTGTAGTTTGAGACACTTGTAGTCAAAGGAAGTGAGATAACTCTCCTATCATTGACATCTCAAACTCTTTTGACATGTTTTGAGAAAACTCATGGCTCATCTCATCATTATTTACTAGCAAAAATCAGATCATCAACATAAACAAGTGTGACTAGTAACTTATCCTCATCCGTCTTTATGTAAATATTACTTCCTGCCACCCCCTTCTTGAAGCCTTGTTGTTGTAGATAGTGATCCAATCTTGAGTACCAAGCTCTAGGAGCTTGTTTCAACCCATATAATGCATTTTTCAACTTACAAACAAAGTCTTTTCATTCTATTAGATTAAACCCTAATGGTTGCTCCATGTAAACTTCTTCATTGAGTTCCCCATTCAGAAATGCTAATTTTACATCCATTTGATATATTTTGAATCCTTTTGAGCAAGAAAATGCCAAGAAAATCCTGATAGCTTCCACATGAGCTAGTAGTGCAAATGTTTCTTCAAAGTCAATTCCTTCAATTTGTGAATAGCCTTTACAAACAAGCCTTGCCTTGTTTCTGATGATTTGTCCATCTTCATTCATTTTGTTTTTGAATACCCATTTGGTTCCTATTATGTTTTTGTCCTTTGGATGAGGTACCAACTCCCATGTCTCATTCTTATCAATTTGAGAAATTTCTTCTTCCATGGCTTTTACCCAATGAGGATCCTTACTTGCTTGAGTAAATGTTTCTAGTTCTATCATGGATAGAAGAGCAACATCATTCTTCTTTGGTGTACTAGTCATCCTTCTTCGGGTTTGCATCCCTTCATCCATATTGCCAATAATCTGCTCTTCTGGGTGATATTTTTGGAGAAATTTCATCTTTGAAGGGGTTTGAGATGGTTCTTTTTCCTTGGTTTTTTCTTGGTATTTTTATTCTTTTTCAAGTTCTTCTTCTACAATGAGAGGATCAACTTAATGTTCTTCAATCTATTTTTTTGGAAGGTCTTCATCAATTTTTACATCAATGCTTTCCACTATTTTCCGTAGTCAGTTATTGTAGCACTTTTAGGCTTTGCTTGTTATAGAATATCTAAGAAAGATCCCTTCGTCAACCCGTGAATCAAATTTTCCTGGTGATCCATCATTGATTTTTATGAAGCACTTGGTTCCAAAAATCTTGAAGTATTTTACTGAAGCAGGTCTTCCTTTCCATAATTCATAAGGAGAATTTTCATTATTTGGCCTTAATTGAGTTTGATTCAAGGTATAGACAGTTGTCACGACTGCTTCTCTCCAGAATTTTGGTTGCAAATCAACTGCTATTAACATTGTTCTTGCCATTTCTTGAACTGTTTGGTTTCTTCTTTCAACTACCCCATTTTGCTTGGGTTGGCAGCAGAGAGTTGACCACTTCAGCTACTTAGAGAATGTATGATGCAATATCTTCTTCATCATCCATTTTCAGACTTTCAAATTTCCTTCTATGAGTTTGAAGCTTTGCCTTCTTGACTTTGGAGTCCCTATCGTATAAGCCAATTAGCTTATCCCATACTTCTTTGGTAGAGTTACAATTCACGACTTTTGTAAATTCAAAATTAGTGATTCCACTATTGATGGAGTTTAAGACTTTTGCATTTGCAACATAGACTTTCCTCTCATCTTGATCTATTGGAAGAGTACAAGGAGTTATGTACTCATTTACGACCGAATGCTAAACTTTAGGTCCAAGGGACACTAAGTAGTAGGACATTCTGTTTTTCCAAAAACCAAAATTTGTGCCATCGAACAGAGGAGGTCTTCTTGACACTTCTTGATTTCTCATCATGACTAAGATCCTTCTTCAAGATGTTTGGATGATATGAAGAAGCCCACTCTGATACCAATTGTTGGAAATACTGAGAGTGGGGGGGTGAATTAGTATTTCTTTTCAATCATTATTTTTATCAGTTAAAAACATTTATATGTGGAACACAGAAATAGATAACAGGAATAGATGCTTTTATTAATGTGATCTTTTTAGTATTTTATCCATTGTCAAAATTACACTTAAAACTGATCACGTAGAGAAGAAACATGTTAGGTCCCTATAATACTAGTGTATTCCCTTATTATTATTGTCATTATACCCATTACTGCTATTTTTTTGCCCCATAGAATCCCACTATTGTTATTGTTGTGCCCTTAGATTGTTATTGTTATGTCGACTCTGATTATATTCTGACCCCTTAGACTCCTATATATAGAAAGGATGTCTTGTCATTTGTATCATCCAAGAATTGTTCATTTGTGGAATGTAAAGGAGGTATCCCCCTCAAAGAGGCTATGTTTTAAGTCATTGATCTATCTCTTTCTTCTATTTTGTGATATGGTTGCATAAAAATTGGTATCAGAGCTTTGGATTCTAGAGTTTCGTTGCTTCAAGCAGGACATTGTGGAATCTTCACTATAATGTTTTTGTGACGAGGCTTCAGAAGTTGAAATTACAACCCATTTGAGAAAAACTTGTGATCGACTGCATGACCGAATTTCAGATCTTGTATCACTATATTTTCATAGATATGAACTGAGGAAGTTAGGGTTTTTGCAGGCGCTCGAATTGGATCTCAAATAGGTCACCTTGGGAAAATCGTCATACCTTTCACTCTGAGAATCTGATTCAAATTTCGTAAAAAGTGACAAAAAGCAGATGGATGCAGTTTTTTGGGTATCATTTTCAAAACCTAAGGGTGAAACAGTGACATGTGGGATGTCGTACAAGTTCTCTCTACTAAACTAGTCTATAATTAGGTCATCGCGAGAGATTGGGCATAACTCTTTCTTCAAGAATCAAATTGCAATCAGACTTATGGGGTTGGAAAGAGGATTCAGAGGGATATTATAGGCTGAAATTTCAGAACTTGGAGATTTGAACTTACAAAGTTACAAGAATTTCAATATCAAGCTCATAAAAAAAAAAAAAAAAAAAAAAAAAAAAAAAAAAAAAACTGAAAAATGAAAAACAAAAAAAAAGTGTAGTTTTTTTTTTTTTTTAATTTGCATAAGCCTTGTTGAGAAATTAGTTTGAAGTGATTCAAAGGGAATTGTGAAGCATAATTATTATTCATTGATAACCTAAAGAAAGAAAATAGAAACACCTAGTAAGCAACCTAAAATATCTACTATGACACATGAAGAAGAGGAAGGAGTGCAACATGATATATCAAAATTACGAGACCAAAGGCAAAAAAAATTCTCTCACAAAATGTAGCTGAAGCTAATATGGATGGTTAAGAATGGAATGGAAACTAAGATGGATGGTATAGAAGAAAAAATTAAAGTCAACATGGAAGATTTGAAGATAGATTTGACAAATTTGCTACAAGAAATGTTTACTAATGGTGAAATGGTAGTAAAGGAAACTTGTGATGAGATCAAAAGAAATGTTAGTCATGATTTCATAGACTCTACGTTATATTGAAGACCCACCATGTTCCAAAGATCGATATGAGGAATTTTTATGGCAAGGATCCCGTAACATGGATATTACAGATGGAGAAATATTTCGATCTCCAGAATGTGCAAAGCACACAAAAGGTATGCATTGCAACTTTATATTTGGAACCCAATCAGTTTATGGTATTGATGGCTTTACTCTCGTAAACAAATTGTCACTTGGGAAATTCTTATGGAAGAAATGATAGCACATTATGAGAATACAAAAAGAAACACCTTTTGTAGCCAATTGATAAATCTCAAACAAAAGGGTTCAATAGTGGAGCTCATTAAGGAATTACAAAAATTAAATATAAGGGTAAAAGGTATTCCAAAGGAGCATAGGAATGATGTGTTCATAGGGACTTTAAAGGATAACATCCAACATGAGGTTCACCTTTGGGAACCTGATTCATTAGAGGAGGCATTCAGGTTGGAAAGAAAAATTGAAAGCAAAATTATGGAAACAAAGAAGCCTACCACTCACAACTATAAACATGGAAGGGTTATTGCCCCTAACCTTCCACAACGTACAAGGTTGACACCACAACAATTGGAAGAAAAAAGAGCAAAAGGGATTTTTTATAGTTGTGATAGAAAATACACTAAAGGTCATAAGTGTGCCGAGAAGAAATTATTTTACATAGATTGTGAAGAGAAGGAAGAAAAGGAACAAGAAACATCAAAAGGAAAGAATAAACACCAGGAACAAACCATAGATAGAGAAGAAATGAATCTGACCATATCTTGTAATGCGTTGGCCAGAATTACCACTCCTCAAACTATCAAGATAGAAGGACATATCAAGAAGAAAAAGGTAATAGTGTTGATTGGTTTACATGTAGTACCCATAATTTTATTCATTACAAGATAACCAAGGAATTTAATTGCTTCATATATCTAGCACTAGAGTGTTAAGTGATGGTTGAAAATGGAGGAACCATAAATTTCTCTGGAAAGTGCCATAATATCAAGCTATCCATGGGAGAATATGTGTTGAATAGCCCAATGCTTTCCATTCCAATGGGTGCCGATGATGTTGTACTAGGAGTCCAATGGATACAATCTTTGGGTACAATAACTTTTAATTTTCAAGAACTTTCTTGAAATTTGTTTTGAAAGGAAATGATGTTGAATTCAGGGGTATCACATTGAAATCGATAAAGATAACCAGCTCTAATGGCATGACAAAGCTTCTAAATAAAGAACAATGAGGCGTAATTGCACAATTATGTTCACTACAGGTTCCCACATTGGAATCATCTATTTCTCCAGATCTCCAAAAAGTATCGGACAATCATTCAAGGGTATTTGAGACTCCCAAAGGCCTCCCACCTATTCGTGATCATGATCATGTTATTAATTTGATTTCATAAAGTGTTCCTCCAAACATTAGGCCTTACAGATATCCCTATGCATAAAAGAGTGAAATTGAACGTATGGTTACAAAAATTCTAGAGGTTGGTATCATTCAACCTAGTTAAAGTTCTTTCTCTGCTCCAGTAGTATTGGTGCACAAGAAGGATGGATCATGGTGCATGTGTCAGGATTATAGGGAGCTCAACAATCTCACTATTAAAGATAAATTCCCCATTCCTGTCATTGATGAATTATTGGATGAATTGCATGGAGCAATTTACTTCACCAAGTTAGAACTTCGTTCGGGATATCATCAAATCATAATGAAAACTGAAGACATTTCGAAAACAAAATTTAGAACTCATGAGGGTCATTATGAATTTTTGGTCATGCCTTTTGGCCTTACCGATGCACCTTCTACATTTCAAGGTTTGATGAATTCCATTTTCAAATCCTTCCTTAGAAAATTTGTGTTAGTATTTTTTGATGATATAATAATCTACAACAAGTCTTGGAAGGATCATGTTCAACATCATGTTGACAGAGTGCTCAAACTATTGAAGGAAAAACAATTATATGAAAAAAACTCCAAATGTTTTCTTTGGAGTACAAGAGGTGGAATATTTGGGTCATATTGTATCTCATGAAGGTGTTAAGGTAGACCCTAAAGCCATTGAGGAATGGAAAATCCCCACATCTATAAAGCATCTGTGAGGATTTCTCGAGTTGACAAGGTATTATCGCAAGTTTGGTAAGAATTATGGGAGAATAGTGGCACCTCTAACAACATTACTGAAGAAAGATGCATTTTCTTGGACTCCAGAAGCAAAGAAGGCCTTTGAACATTTTAAATAGGCAATGTGCCAAGAACTGGTCTTAGCTATGCCAGACTTCACAAAAACCTTTATTGTGGAATGTGATGCCTCAAGAAATGGAATTCATGTTGTTTTAATGCAAGAAGAAATACCCATAGATTTCGAAAGTCATCCAATCAAAGGAAAATATTTACACAAAGCTATTTATGAGAAGGAAATGTTGACAATACTAAATGCACTTAAGAAATGAAGACCTTACATAATGGGAAGACAATTCAAGGTAAAAACAGATCATGATAGTCTTAAATACTTTTTAGAACAAAGATTATCTTTAGAAGAGCAGCAAAAATGGGTCACAAAGATGTTTGGTTATGACTTTGAAATCATCTACAAAAAAGGGAAGAAAAAAGTTGTTGCAGATGCACTCTCAAGAAAGGATGAGGATGTGGAAGCATTGCTTTATTCCATTTCTGCTATGCAACCAGATAGGATAAACGAAGCAAGGGATGAATGGATAAATGATGAAGAAGTGTGGGCACTCATTCAAAAGTTGCAGCAAGATCCCTGTGATGCAGGAAAGTGTTCCCTCTGTGGACAGAGGCAACCCCTCTAGCCCTACAGTGGGTCTAGTCACAAACAAGGACAAATCAACAATAGCTTTCCTTAAATGTTCAAGTTGGAGGCCTACCTCAACCGATGGTCGATGGAGTTCCGTTGTGCTGCTCCAGCTTCCGCTTCCTTCTCCTAATGAGTAATCAACCTGAAATAATGCAAAGGAAATACAACAAAACACGTAACCGGAACAAAAATTATCTATTTACCCACAAAGTCAAGAAGTCATGAGCTATCTAGTACATTACATACAAGACATAGGAAAACATCATTGATTGCATTAATTATGAAATAAGAGTAAGATTACAACCAAAGTCCTGACATCACAAGCCTTCTCAGAGGGATCCAGCCAGCATGTTCCTCAAGCATTCACTCTATGAAGATGGATCTCCCAACATACAAGTCTCTCTCACTCACAAGTTTTACACAAGATCAAAGGCACTTCACAACCTTCCTCAAGCTCTCAACAATCCCACACTTGTCACACTCACACAAGCTATCTAACAAGCTCACAAGCACTAACAGTACTATCAGCAACCTCCAAAGACTAAGAATTCCCAACTAGCTGCACATAGCAATGGTGGGAGTTTAAATAGGAGAAGGAGTCTCCATGAAAGGTGGGAGGATGAGATTATCTCCAAGGAAGGTAGCACAAATGACGGAACAACCATGTCAGAGAAAGAAGGGTGACATAAACTAGGCCAACAACCAGGTCTACAGTCATCTGGAAGGCCGACTATTGGAACAAATTAGCCAAAACTGGATCATCACTGTCACATAACTGGTATGTCGCACTGACATCGCTATTGATTAACATAGCTAGTCATGTCATCATGGGAAACTACAAGCGAAAATTGTGTTGGCACATGAAATTCGACCATTGCGAGAATCACGTGTACTTCCATGATGGCAGCGCTTATGGACTGTTTTGGAGCACCCTTCAGCGCATTTCTTTAGCCAACAGACGTGATGAGGCAAAAACCTTTGGAAAAGTGGATCTTTTGGCAACATCAGAGAGCATGAGCATGAATTATTTTGGACTCATGACATAGTAGGAAGGCTGGGATCAAGGTAGTGACAAATTACTGTGTAACAGATGCCCCCTAAAGTATGAAGCCCGAGAGAGAGGGAGGGATGAAATGCTTTACGAAACTGACTGAACTGGAACACCATCTGGAAGAACCTGCATGCAAGTACAACTAATATCTTTGATAATGAAGTACATGTAGTCTAGGCATGGGCGCAGCCATCCAAAAGACATACGAAATAGTTCTGTGGTATGGACGCAACCTTCTAGCTAATGAGACCATGATGATGATAAAGGTATGGTTGCAGCCATCCATGAAGACTCAGGCATGGTCGCAACCATCCATGAAGACTCAGGCATGGTCGCAGCCATCCATGAAGACTCAGGCATGGTTGCAGCCATCCATCAATGAGTCATGTAATCATAAAACCAATCCACGTAGCCCGAACATGTGTAATCTGAGTTCAGGGTCTTGAACCCATCCAATCATAGTACAAATCCTAACATGCGAATAGACGTGCTAAGGTCGAGCATGATAGAACATCGCTTGATTACCGGTCAATGATGAAAACCATTAACAAGCGCGAGAGGAACCACCAATAATGCCAATGGCTCTCAAAGTTCTGTCCAGCACAATCCACGAAGTGTGAAGAAGGAGCTGAAGTCGAACACTCGTGGAATCACCCAATCGACGACCAATGATGAAAGTCGGCCGTCAGGTGTGAAGAACTCGCCATTAAGGCATGCAAGCTCTAAGATACCAAAGGGGATCTCTAGATCAATCTCCTGGATAATGATCTGATGTCGACAAGAGACGACCCATTGCAGGAGGGCCATAATGTTTCCCCCATCAATGACACGAGATAAGGAACAATAGGCAGATGGTGAAACAGAGTACCAGAGGAGAAGGTGAGGGTGTTAACTGCAGAAGGATTATACTCTTGAACATTTCGGCGACATGACTTCGGGGTGGGTTGGCAGCATTCAGGCACCAAGGGATCAGAGGCTCACTGGAGACGGCATGAATCAAATGGAATGAAGCTAGAATGATAACCAAAAGCCACGGAAGGCCAAACGACGATGTATGGATGTCCCAACCCGAAAAGAAGAAAAAGTGTTGATGTTCAGCAGTGACTAACTGCCATAGACAATCAATGATAAACCTGTCGTTGAGTCCAACCTAGTAATAGTTTAACAAGCCCTAGGAAGGAGAAGCTCGAGTCTCGTCATGGTGACGAGTCCAATGTCATTAAGGTTTAACGAGTCCGACATAGGTAAAACTCGGAGTCTTTTTCATGTTTAGAGAGTTTGAAAAAGACACAGAAAAGAAAACTCCAGGAGGGTCCTTTTTCATAGAGTTGTGTCTCTCGAGCCCGAAAAAGTATAAAACGATACTCGAAAGAACCGCCCGACCATTACGATCGAGGAGTACTTTTCGTAGGTAGTGACTTTGACCCCAAAAAGTAGAAAAGCGGTCGAAAGCACATCGTTTTGCAACCAATAATGAGCCTGAAATGACCAAAGCTCGGCAATCTTTCTGTGTTTACACGGTCGGAAAATAGCTTAAAGTCGACTACCTCTTATTTCTTTTAACGAGTCAAGAGGGAAAACTCGGCAATCTTTTCATCTTTAAATGGTCGGAAAAGAGCTAAAAGTAGACCTCCATTTTTATTTTCTTTAACGAGTCAAAAAGGGAAAAATACTCAGCAATATTTTCATCTTTTACGAGTCAGAAAAGAGCATAAAGGAGACTCATCCTAGAGGAATGAGTGGTATAAAGGGTAGCAACTAGTTCCGGCAATGGTGGAACTGCTCAAAACATGTAATGGTCAAGAGGCTGGCTAATAAAACAACTCATGGTTGCGGTTCCTCAGGAAAAGAAAAACAACCAAGTGAAATCATATGATCGGCCAAAGAGATGGTGGCAATGGACTAAAACAACCAAGGCTCATCTAGCAGAATTCAGCGGATAACAATGGCAATCACGAAGTGTAAATTGGCTATGGGTTCATTTTTAAACAAGCTTGAACCATGGAGAACTCTGCTTGGATTCGGTTTCATGTTTACACAAGCTTGAAATGAAAATCTATGCTTGTTATAAGTTTGCATGCCCCCAGCATAATGACGCAAATCGAGGTACATGCCCCCCAAGCTTCATTACATTCAACGAGGTGGATGGAATGAAGGTTTACTTTCGAGATCTTGGAAAGACTCGACTTGGATTTTATGACATCTTAATCAAAGATTCGATTTGGAAAGTGAGTTGTTTCATTTTTTAATGAGGTTGACACAGTAAAAGAACTATCCTCATAATCCTTGTTTCATTTTGTAACGAGCTTGACACAAGAGAAGGAGCTGTGCTCGAGACTCCTTGTTTCATTTGTTAACGAGGTTGACACAAGATAATAATTGTCCTTGGCACGCCTTGTTTCATTTTTTAACGAGGTTGACACATGAACAAACTATCCTCGTGATGCCTGGTTCATGGGCCATACGAGAACATGGCTCCCAAGAGGTCTTCGCGGGATGG
Source organism: Pinus tabuliformis (assembly GCA_031772625.1). NCBI lineage: Eukaryota > Viridiplantae > Streptophyta > Pinopsida > Pinales > Pinaceae > Pinus > Pinus tabuliformis. Next base: position 387,739,154 of record CM062819.1, read on the forward strand.
AAGAAGCACACTCTGGGAGGAATACATGTCATGATGCACCAATGATAGATCGGGTTCCAATGCCCCCAGTACATGATGTATGAGACCATCTTCATGATCATCAACAAAGGCAGAGACGGAATGGGTAGCCACATAATTTACCTGTGGCAAGGAAGGTACTGCTTGCGAGCAAGAACCAAGAGGGGATGAAAACTGCGCAGGAGGCACCAGGGGACTAAAGAATTATAATTGATCTATGGTCACCATTCTTCCGTCATGTGGAAAACAGACCACACGGAAAAGTGAAGAGACGAGGGCCCCCATGGCATAAACATAATCACGGCCAAGGAGAAAACTGAAATTTAAAGCACCTTGGACAACCATGACATCTATATAGACGGTTTTTCCCCCCAAAGTAATAGGAAGCTTTGGGAGGATCCCTAAAGGTTGATTGGTTCCTCTGTCAAACGCCAACAGATTTTGCATGACTGACACAAGTTGTGGGGAGCCCAAAGCTTGCCAAGTAGTGGAAGGCATAATACTGACAAATGCACCCTCATCCAAGATAGTGCCAGGTACTGCCTTATCATAGGCATGTATTGTAATCTAGAAAGGCACATGGGATGGAAGGCGGAATGTAGTCAAATGACTCCAGTCAAAGGAAATGACTGAACTACTTGGTGGGGGCATCGTATGATTGCCCCCCTACTCTACAGGAACCAAAGAAGGACTCTCGTGATCAGCAGGGATAGGAGGGTCGTTCTTGGACTGAGGAGAACCTGATGAGACGAGAAGAACATGAGCATGGTGCTCTTCTGAAACAGAGTGATCAACAGGTGATGAACCTAAGTTGACACTCTCCCCGACCAATGGTTGGTCTGGAACAGAATTAGCACAACCAGGTTCGGAAGGAGGAGAACGGACAAGAGAAGAATCTAATTCATCCTCTTTGTCGATGGGAGGAGGGTCTAAAGAGAGCTTCTGATAACCAACGAGGAGATGGGGTGAAGAAGCTGTAAGACTTTCCAAAACAGCGGAAGCTTGATCCATGAGTGGAAAAAGGTGAAGGGGATGATTTCCTTCACATAGCCTACAGGGGAATCGAATCTTCCCTTTCTCCTTACCATTTCCAGTTGATAGGGTGGCATTGTCATGAGCTTCAAAGGACGATGAGGGATGGGCCAGATCATGAGACCATACTTCTAGGATCCTAGGAATGCCAAGACAATCATGAAGAAGATGGTCACCCTTGCACACTTTACAAGGAAACTTAACCTTCCGCGAAGGAGCAAAAGGTGTTTCAACCTGAGATGTACTTGGAGCAGTAGTTGTGCAGGTGGCCTTGCATTTATCGGACTTCTTCTTCTTCTTAGTCTCTTGGTTACTAGATGTGAAACTTTCACCAGGCGAAGGAGGAGAGGAGGAGGAAGAAATATGGGAAGAAGGCATGGGCTCAACCTTGGAATCATCATGTCATGGTTCGGATGAAGGAGATGGTGGAACAGGATTTATAACACTTGGGACCATCGAGGTTGAAAATAACCATACGGGCAAACCGATGGTTAACCCAGGAAAAGACAATGTTGCCATATACAGAGCACCGACATTTCCAAAAGAAGGAAATGGACTAGGATTTCCATCTGGGGATAGACCTTGGCTGGTAGACTCGGGGAATGTTTCCATTGAGAATGAACCTGAAGAACACTCGAACTGTAATGAAGAACTCTGACTGTTACCAGGAATATTTCGTGGGCAGTAAATTTTATGACGCAGGAACAAAACTTAACCTTTTCATCTTTAAAGAGTCGAGAAAAGGACGAAAAGTTGACTCTATCTCTTTCGAGGTTTAATGAGCCTGAAAGGACAAGTGCTTAGATGGACCTTTTCTTTTAGAGAGTTTGAAAAGGAACGAAAGTGACTACTCTGGAGAACTAAGCAAAAAGGTTTACCAGACAAATCCGTAAAACTGCATATACACTTGGCAGCCATATGAAAACCAAGGACTTTCCATACGGCAGTGAATCTTCCCGAATGCTGTGTTTAGTGTGTTATGACTCATAAGGTGGCAGACACGGCTTCCTATGGATAAAGGATGATAACCTAGTGGGGTCTCCCCATATACTCGATGGTACGTGGGAGCACAATTCCGTGTTAGACCACTATTGAGTCACAAAAGGAGGAATCACCCAACCTTGAGTGGAAACAAAAGTGACTAGGTTTAACGACGCCAGAGCATGTCTCTAGTCTAGACCTCTAAATGTGTGCGTTATGTTCCAATGCGTTGTTAGATTTATTCAGTTCATTTTAAAGTTGATCTTGGATTATGTCTCAGTTTTCAGGCCTTACGATATGTATATAACAAAACCTAGGATGCAACTAAAATTAATGAAATATCCTTTTTCTTCGATGAACACCTACCTATGGGAGGGTAGAGAGATCATTCCCAAACCAAGAAAACCAAGGCAACAAAACAGTCACTCAATGCAAACGGACACCAATCGCTAAAGTGCACAAATACTACTAATGAGAGATTTAATCATTTGCTTTTCAATATGCAACTTGAAATGCAAATTCACTTTCACTTTTGCATGCTAAATGAAGTGCAATTCTTTTGATTTTGATGCCTCTAATCTAAAAGAAACCAATAAGCAACAAACAAATGTGGAAAAACGGTTGATCCAAACAATTGTAATCTATGTTCGGGTAGTGAAGAGAAATCGAATCAATGTCGAGATTGATCCAATCAACAATCACTAAACAATCAACCAAAAGTAAGCAAAGGGGAAGGCTAAATCAAACCATCAGCAAGCAGCAAACGAATCCTTGCAAACAAGCAACCAAGCGAAACTGATCCAAAGGACTTGAAACAATAAAACTAGGTTATAAAGCAAAAGACAAGATTCGTTCAACAAAGCTCACAAGAGAGTGCCTCAACCTCTAAACAATGAAAAACAAGTCATCAAACAAGTGAGAATAGTAGGGGACTATCAAGACTGACAGATTCAGGAGGCAGAATTGAAAAATTCAATTCTACAGCAATCAGCGCGGGCAATACACTAGCAATAAAGCGCTGATAAAGAACAATACGCAGCAACAAAGCAATGTTAGCGTGGAAGTACACGACTTTTCCGTGATGGTCCGATTAATAGAACCGTCGCGACTGTTAAACGTAACTATGCGATGAACAGGATACTACAAAAGAGGTGACGTGATGACAGCGCGACTATTAAATTAAAAGCCGCGATGATGTTCAAAATAGTAACAGGCGAACCAAAAACTCCCAAATCAAAGACAATCAGTCTTCAATCAAATAAGGGCATTTCCTAGATCAGGCCAGGAAACTTAGAAGGCTGGTAACTGTTGAGGGCCCCGAAATCGGGTCGACAACAAGGGGGATACCCACCCGGTCCGGAGCCTGGTTGGCAGCTCCTTGCCCGTTTGGAGTAGCAGGTCCGACTGGGGATAACAGGACCAGCTTCCCGATGCAAGGGGTGTGTGTGTGTGTAAGTTTTGATTTATGCTGTTTCTAGAGATCTTTCGAGAACTAATTTTAATCTAACTCATCATCTGGCTATAAGCTGCTAAAATCAGAATAAAAATAACATATACAACCTACGCTAACCCGGGATATATCTTTTCCATCATGCGATCTAAAAAGATTTCATATAATAACTGGTAATGAATATTATTCAGCTACTATAAGAATATAAACCATTTAAGATAAACCATTCTACATAAGAAGTTAAACAGGACAGTTGTGGACTTCATATCACATGATAAATCATTCATATGTCAAACATAAACAGATGATTCCACCGTACAAAAGTGCCAAATGGTAACCATAAATCCATATATTAACATATAAATAACATCAGCTGCATATCACTTTAAGCAAATTAATAGAAATTCGTCAAGAGATAAAAGTACCATTTATGACTAATTTCTACTCACGAACTTCAAGCAATAATGATCTACTCCTACTTACTTCGAACGCCCACTAAGAGTACAGAAATGCAACATCAGTAGCAGACATTACAATGCAAATATAAATAAATCTGATCCTTCCATTCATCAAACCCTCCTCTGAGGTGCAGAAGTGCATGTTCTGACGACAAGTTTTTGACAAATTTCTGGACCCTTCTCCAATGCAATGAGAAGGGTTGAAATACTACTACCTAATCTTAATAATAGTATGTTTACAAAATTCAGGATACGGTTCTCAAATGACCGCCCTTTTTCTAATTTAGTTAAAAGCAAAAAATCAACATTCTAAATGAAATTACTTCTTAATTTGGTCTCTGAAGTTGCAGCTGTCAAGCATAGGTTTGAGAAGAGCAGGCTGGCTGATTTATGTGCTTAGCTGGGCTGCGAAAACAACATTCATAAGAGCTGGCGCTACTTTCTCGGCTGCGTTCATGATGCATCTTACTTTCATGCATTGGCTGTGAGGCTTAACTAAGTAAGTCCAGTAACTTTCCCAGTTTAGCCTAGCCAATGCCTGGATTGTCGTTCCATTTGCCTGTGCTTTCTGCTTCCATTCTGCCTCCAGTTGCAACGTGCTTGGTAGGTACCCCGGGTGGTTTCTGAAATCAAATTAGCTCTATGTAAATTTTCATTTACACAGTCGATAAGGATGCTCCCTTGTGTCGCCGTTGTCTCTGCTGCTTACTCCGCCTGTGTGATTTGTTCGTCCCATTTGTTAAAGCGCAGCTCCTTATGATTTTCATTAATCTTGGGTGCTCCTACTCTTTTCCCCTCCTCGTCATTTTGCCAAGTTAGATATTTTGTTACTCTTTTGTTGGCCTGGTCATAGTCGTTCCACAATTCCACCACCTGGCTGGTGATCTTGTCGCTTATTTCACAAAAATGCCTCCATTGTGATATTCTACGTACCATATCTTCCTGTTGCTGTGACAGTTGGTCTGATCCAGGTGGATATTGGTGGCCACCTGCCAAGTCCACCTGGACCCCCACCATTGTCTTTCTCAGCATTTTCAGTTTCCTTAATTGTAGCACAACTTACTATTTTTAGCAGTTTTTCGGGTCCTGAACTTCCGGAGCCGTTTTGAGGCCCTAAATGACGCTTTTTTGGGAATCTGGGGGCAACATGGGTCCATGGACCGATGTTGCCCTTCCCAAAGTGCTAGTTCTCGGATAGATCTTTCTAACGAGCTATCGTACGCGTCAAACGGAGATCGTATGCCAAAGTTACGACCCCGGGAAATTGATGTACCAATTTACCCAAACGGGGCCCACAATTTGGCGTTTCATCTTCTAGGGTTAGGTTTCGGGATGTGAATGGTTTTCCATTGTTTCTCAACAATAAATAGGCCTTCGAGCCTCATTGTAATACAGTTTTTAGAACAGTTCAGAGGCATGTAGCCATCACATCTCTTCTCAGAGATAAGCTACCATCGCCCTAGCTAGTTTATTGCCATTTCTGTTTGTAAGCATATTTCAGTATTTTCCATTAATGAAATGAATTATTATTTCCGCTGCATCTTTGTGTATATGGTTATCTCTGTAATTTGTTGCGTTCCTGTTTAAATCCGGATCAGTGGTATCAGAGCGGTCTGCTTTTTCTCTGTTTTTCTTTGCATGTCCCCAACAAGGTCGGGATATAAGGAGTTAGGGCTTGAACTGGTTGAACCTTTGCAAGACCAGCCTCGTAAATCCCGACGGCCTCCCATGGCGGACGAGAAGAAAGACGAGGGGGCAGGAGATCCCATCAAAATCTTGCTCGAAGAAGCGCTCGAGCGACAACGGAACGCGATGATGGACAGCTTTGCGCAGATCCTTCAGCGGCTACCCAGAAGCGGCGCATCGGCTTCCAGCAGCTCCTCTGGAAACGCCACACCCTTTAAGGTACAAGTTAATTTTGAAATCCCCATATTCGAGGGTCAGATAGACGCCGATGCCGTAGATAAATGGTTAAATCTGCTAGAGGGTTATTTTTCTGTTCATGAATTTTCGAGTCGGGAAAAGATTGTTTTTGCTCTTCTCAAAGCAGCCCCCCACGTCAAGGACTGGTGGGAAACCTACTGCGAGCAGAAGGATGAAAGTACTGGCTCACTATTTTCAGCCGCACCCACCTGGGATTCGTTCCGGGATGCCATCAAGGAGCAGTACTACCCTGTCGGAAGCTATGAGGATGAATACATAAAGTGGACCACGCTGCGGCAGGGAAGGGACCAAGACGTGCCGGAGTTCACCAATCTTTTCCATACCCTTCGCACAAAGTTGGGTATCAAGGATTCAGAGCAACATTTGATACTCAAATACCGTGGCTGCCTGCACAAGTACATCCAGGAAGAAATACAGTTCCTAAACATCCCCTCGCTCGGCGCAGCATACCGGTATGCCGTCAAGGTCGAGCAGAAGTTTAAACAAAAGAAGCGAGACTTTGGATCTGCGAATCCAAAGCAGGGGAAAGGTGCCCCTAAACCACAGAACAAAGGACAAAGCCAAGGCGGGACAGCCCAAGACAACCAGCCGAAGCTGCAAGCAAAGAGCAACGCCGCGAAGCCGAGAAAGGACACTGGAAAATGGTGCGAGTTCCATAAGAGCTCCACTCACAACACAAGTGAGTGTCGGGCCAAGCAGTCACTGGTGGCTGAGCTAAAGGTTTCAGAATCAGATGCATGTTCCGACTCTGAGTCAGAACCCGATAAGGGGTATGAAAAAGGGAAGCAGATCATTGATGCGGATCCCAGCGCCACTGTTGCTACCGCAAAGATCCAGAAAAATGAACCCGAAGATCCAGAGGAGGAGGAGCGTCTCTTCCACTCCCAGATGTGGGTAAAGGGCTCCCCGATACAGTTCATTGTTGATAGCGGGAGTCAAAAGAACCTCATTTCGGCAGAGGTCGTGAAGCGGTTGGGCTTACCGACCACAGCACATCCACAACCATACACCATTGGGTGGCTTCACCAAGGGCGAGATCTTCGCGTGAGCCAGCAGTGTCGCCTTCCATACAACATCAAGCCCTTCACAGATGAGGTATTGTGTGACATTGCTCCCCTTGAAGTTTGTGATGTATTACTAGGACAACCATACTTGTGGAAGCGACATGCTGTGTATGAATCAAGGCCCCGTGCTGTTATTATTACATTGGGAAATAAGTTGTTCAGGATACCAGAGGTAGCACCACCTGCCGCCATCTCTTTGATTACTGCAAAACAATGCAGTAAGATCATTTCCAAAACCAGGAAATTTGTTTTCCTGATGATACGCCCTCAAGGGAAGAAGAAGACAGTGGCCGCGGCCTCCAAACGGGGTCCCTCTGCACGGCAGCTACAGATGGACAAGATTGTGGAGGAGTACGAAGACATCTTCACCTCCCCGGCAGGGGTTCCTCTGCACTGTCAAGTCAAGCACTCCATCGATCTGACCCCAGGTGCGCCGCTACCCAATGGACCAATTTATCGGCGCTCCGTTCTGGAGAACAATGAAATCAAGAGGCAGATTCAGGAGCTCCTACAGAAAGGTCACATCCATCCGAGTTCTTCGCCCTGTGGGAGCCCGATAGTGTTGGTACAGAAGAAGGATGGGACGTGGAGACTCTGTATTGACTATCGGGCGCTGAACAAGATCACTGTCCGTAATAGGTACCCGATCCCGCGGATTGATGACCTCCTAGACCAACTAAAGGGGGCGAAATATTTCAGCAAGATCGATCTGAAGTCAGGATATCACCAGGTACCAATTGAACCCTCAGATGTGTGGAAGACTGCCTTCAAATCCAAGGAGGGCCTCTTCGAATGGTTGGTCATGCCTTTCGGATTGACGAATGCTCCTGCAACCTTTATGAGGCTAATGGATGACATCTTGCGGCCATTCACCAACTCCTTTGTAGTAGTATACTTGGATGACATTCTGATCTTCAGCCAGAGTTGGGAAGAGCACCTCCACCACATCCGACAGGTTCTCCAAACACTGCGGCAACACAAGCTATGTGCCAATTTGGAGAAATGCACTTTTGGCATGACCAAGGTTCAGTATCTGGGATACATCATTGATGAACAGGGGGTGCATGTCGATCCAGCCAAGGTCCAAGTCATTCGGGATTGGCCCTCTCCAACCACTCTAACAGAGCTCCGCAGCTTTCTAGGTCTTGCCAACTTCTACCGCAGGTTTGTGTTGGGATTTTCTCATATTTCTTGGCCCTTGAGTCAAGTCACCAAGGGCGGGGCGAAAGCAAAATTCTTTTGGTCTGAATCTCAACAGAAGGCATTCAGGGAGTTGAAGGATCGCCTCTGCACGGCACCAGTGCTCGCGTTACCAGATTTACAACAACCATTTGAGGTCGAGACAGATGCCTCTGACTATGCTATTGGGGCAGTCCTTACTCAACATGGACATCCAGTGGCATATCACAGTGAAACACTTTCAGACACAGTCCGGAAGTACCCCACTTATGATAAAGAGATGTATTCCATTGTACAGGCCTGCCGACAATGGAAGCATTACATTTTGGGGAAGGAAACGGTCATCCACACAGACCACCGACCTCTGCAGTTCATACAGACCCAAGGGAAATTGCAGAATGATCGCCATCAGAAGTGGTCTACATACCTGCAACAGTTTCACTTGAATATCAAGTATAAAAAGGGCAGCACCAATAATGTTGCAGATTGCCTCAGTCGACCACCGATCATGGCGCTAACCACCGTGCTCAACTCTTGCGGGCACGAGACTTCTGATTGGCCACTTCTCTACAAAAGCGACCCAGAATTCGGCCACACATACCAGACACTCTTGGAGGGTCGGCAGGTTGCAGATTTTCACCTCCAGGATGCCCTATTATGCCACCTCGGTCACCTCTGTGTTCCTTCAAGCGAGCGTGCCAAGATGATTTGGGAAGCACACTACAGTCGGGCTGCTGGGCATTTCGGGGTCGAGAAAACAGTGGCAGTACTGCAAAACTATTTCTATTGGCCGAATCTTCGACAGGATGTTGGGAAGTACATTCGATCATGTACTGCCTGTGCCATTGCCAAACCGACCATTAAGAAGCAAGGCCTCTATACCCCGTTGCCTACCCCTAGTCGACCTTGGGAATCCATCTCCATGGATTACATGTCAGGCCTTCCTTCCACTAAGCATGGAAATGACTGTGTTTTTGTGGTCGTCGACAGGTTCTCAAAGATGGCCATTATGATGGCCTGCAAGAAGAATATCACAGCAGAAGCCACTGCTAAACTCTTCTTTGAACGAGTGTGGGTGCACTTTGGGATCCCACAGTCTATCATCTCAGATCGGGACAGTTGGTTTCTCAGCACCTTTTGGTCCAGTCTCTGGTCAATGCTGGACACCAAACTCACGAAGTCCACAGCCTTCCATCCTCAAACTGATGGCCAGACAGAGGTTGTCAATAGGATGATTGTGCACATTCTGCGCATGTATAACTCAAAGCATCCACGCACATGGGACGAGAGCCTCCCCTACGTTCAGCACAGCTACAACCGAGCTCTTCACAGCTCCACTGGCCATAGCCCTTTTCAGGTGGGTTTGGGATTCCAGCCACTATGCCCCATTGATGTGGCCATGCCACTTGCAGCTACTCACATGAATTCAGCTCATGTCCAGTCCGAAACAGATAAGGCCACCAGCTTCATTGAGCGCATCCAACATATTCGCCAGCAGGTCCATGACATTCTTGAGAAATCAAATGCCAAGTACAAGCAGCGACATGATCAACATCGGGTGCCACACAAGTTTCAGGTGGGCAACAAAGTTTGGTTGCATTTGCAAAAGGAACGCCTTACTGGAGCCTATCGGAAATTGAGACCACTCCGATATGGTCCTTACACCATTACTAAGGTTATGGGAGATAATGCATTTGAGCTCAGCATTCCCCCATTCCTTGGCCTGCACCCAGTATTTAATGTGGACCGCCTTCGGCCATACTTTCCACCATTGCTAGACACATCCGACATTGCAGAACAGCTCAAACCCACAGAATTAAATCCAGATTGCATGGAACAAGTTGCAACTGATCGGATCATGGACATACAGATCAAGAACACTCGCCAACAGAATATCCAACTGTATCGAGTTGTCAAAGCGGGCCAACTCCTTCAACAGGGCAAGTGGCTCACCAGGGAACAAGTTCAGCAGAAGTTTCCTCATCTCCTGGAGGAGCTCAACGCAATGGGGACCATTGCTTCCTAAGGGGGGAGGAATGATCCAGGTGGATATTGGTGGCCACCTGCCAAGTCCACCTGGACCCCCACCATTGTCTTTCTCAGCATTTTCAGTTTCCTTAATTGTAGCACAACTTACTATTTTTAGCAGTTTTTCGGGTCCCGAACTTCCGGAGCCGTTTTGAGGCCCTAAACGACATTTTTTGGGAATCTGGGGGCAACATGGGTCCATGCAATAATGTTGCCCTTCCCAAAGTGCTAGTTCTCGGATAGATCTTTCTAACGAGCTATCGTACGCGTCAAACGGAGATCGTATGCCAAAGTTACGACCCCGGGAAATTGATGTACCAATTTACCCAAACGGGGCCCACAATTTGGCGTTTCATCTTCTAGGGTTAGGTTTCGGGATGTGAAGGGTTTTCCATTTTTTCTCAACAATAAATAGGCCTTCGAGCTTCATTGTAATACAATTTTTAGAACAGTTCAGAGGCATGTAGCCATCACATCTCTTCTCAGAGATAAGCTACCATCACCCTAGCTAGTTTATTGCCATTTCTGTTTGTAAGCATATTTCAGTATTTTCCATTAATGAAATGAAGTATTATTTCCCCTGCATCTTTGTGTATATGGTTATCTCTGTAATTTGTTGCGTTCTTGTTTAAATCCGGATCATGGTCATTCAAGCCTATGGACTCTGAAATGAACTCTGACAGCTTAGGTTCATCTTTATGCATTTCTTGAACCGTCTGCAGCTGCTTTTCTTTTTCTTCAAGACTTGTTTGATAGCTCACCTGCATCTGGCGAAAGTCTTCTTGTAGCTTCTCGAGTTGTCTGGAGGCTTCAGTGTTCGCATTGGCTTGCTGCAACTATTTTTGTAGCAGTTGTATTTGATTTTCATGTTCTTTTAGAAGTTGCTGAACTTCGGAGGCTTTGCCGATAGTTGCAAAAGCATATGCTCCTGCAATCTGAGACAATTTCATGAGATTTTCGGTTGGATTACTGTTCGGGTCTTTCCATAAGACATCTAGATGTTCAGCATCTTGAGATAATGTATTCTCAAGTTTCCTCTTCTTTCTTTGTCTTCTTACAACTGCTTTGTGCTAGGGGCTGTAGAATACGTCCAATGGAGGAATTTCTTCTACGCTGAGTAGAAGTTCTGAGGATGGAGCGATAGGGAGATGCTTCGTTTCTACGGCACTACTGACTATGGTTGAGACGACCTCTTGCACCACCTGTGTATTGCTCACAGGTGTCTTTGGGGTTTGACCTTCAAGATTAATTAATTCATTGAAGGTGTCCCATTCTTTATCCAACTCTACTGTGACAAGAGGTGTTTCAACGACACGAGGGGGAACCTCTCTTGGTGGCGAGGCGATAACTTGCTGCTGAGCCATCGCAATTGATTGAGTTGTGTCTTTGATTGTTTCTTCGTTCAGCTCTTTGTTATGCATAGACTCTTTAGGATGTTTAGATATTTCTTTTGCGGCACTGGACTTAGATCTGGAAGCGCTGGAGTTTCCGCTAAGGCTGATGCTCGGAGTCGGTTCTCTAGTAGCTACTCGCAGTCTTTCCAGTGGAATACTAGCCAGTCTTCTTTCTCTGAACAATGTGAATCTCTGAAGGTCGTTTGGAGACAATCTTGACTGAGCTTCTTGCAAAACTTCCTTGAGCGAGTCCTTGTTCAGGAAGAGATCATCAAACAGATCTTTCTTCCCAAAGAATACCCTTGTCTTGAGATTGGTTGTAAATTCCTGGGCCACTTTATGTGGGTCGAATGGTCTCGATGAGAACTTAAATAGTTGGAGACACGTCACATTCTCCACTTCATCAAAAGCGTGTCCCACATCGAACAAAGAGAAGACCCCACAAGTGACGGGAAATCGAGGCCAAATGGCCTTCTTTTTGTCTTTTAGTTCCTTTGTTAAGCCGCCTTCAGAACAAATTTGATAAGCAATTTCTCGGGCCAACAATTTATCAGGAACATACAAAGGTAGGACATGTGGAGGTACAGTGCTTCCAAAAACTCGAATATAGGTAAACCATTCTTCCCCAAACCATCTCGCAATGGGGAGGATGTCAATTTGGGCCTCAGGGGAGCACCTTGGGGGGTCCTTATCATATATCATTCTATGTATGGGCAATATGAGCCCATGGAAAATCTGGTAAAAATGAGGGGAAAACTGGGAATCCCATAAAACTTTATGATAGACGTGAATGGGCAATGGGTCTTGGGTAGTCCATTGCCAGCCCATAGTAGGGAATTTTGATACAAGACAAACAGAGTCCATTATATAGGCAGACAGATAAAACGGAGGATAGACCCCTTGGGAGAAGGATCTTTTAGAACGATAGTGGAGAACCGCCGTGTATAGAGTGTCAGAAAGGATTTTGGCCCAATCCACTATCTCAGAACTAGTCGCGGCATTGATTAACGGTAACCATTCAGATGAGAACTTATTGATATCAGGCTTACCAAAAAGCCTACAGAGCATGGCTGCAGCAAAACAATATGGAGAGGTGAGGGAACCAGTGCTATACATATCGTTCTTATTTTTTTTCAACGGCTCATCTCTTCTTGACCATTCCTTAGTAGTGTCTGATAGGTCCGGATTCTCCACTGCAAACTTCCTAACAAACTCTGCATTATAGGTCACTTGTGGTTCAGGAAGATGATACATGAGCTTCAGGTCTGAGGCAGCAAACGATCCCACGAGCCCATGCCCCTGAACTTTGAACTGTCTATGATGCAATTTTGCATCATCTAAAATCCACTTGATCATGTCTGTATACGGTAGGATCTTTGGCCTTGCCGCTATTCTGTGGAGGAAAGAGCGCGCTAGGTCTTCCAGAGACGCCTCTGAAGGACGTGATGCACCTGCAACGGCAGCAATTACATTAATTATTCTAGGGTTCTCTTCTTCTAACAGCCTATACATGCCTTCCCGTGTTGAGATATCTGCATCTTTATTGCATGCAGTATCTGTGTACAGGGGCACCATCCCCTTGGTCTTCTCTCTTGTTTCTGAGCTCTGAGCTTTGTTCTTCTTCCCCATCTCGCTTAGCGTTTGTGTTTGATTTTGCCTTCGCACTTTGCTCCTGCAGGTTATGAGTGAAATGGAAAGATTGATGAGAAAGGTGATGGGAGAGTTTTAAATGCAAGAGATAAATCAGATACGCCACCTTACGTGAAGCAAATCCGCATTAAGGCATGCGTCTTTATTCCACTTAATAACTGACAACCAAATTATTACTATCATTAAAAGCGCATAACTCCAAGTCAGGTTATAGTAAGTGGCTTTTCTTTGGGTGGCGCGCCCGAGGGATTCGTATTAAGGTGCTTTTATGATCTGCCATCGTACCCTTGCATGTCGCGCAATCGCAAACAGTAGTGATCGCAATATCGCAGATCGCCATATCGCAGATCGCAATAACTCAATGCTTGTTAATCTTCGCCTGCCTCATTTCTGCGATATGCGATCGCAATATCGCAAATCGGCAGGTTTGTAAGCTTTTCTTTATGGGTACTAGCATGTTGCGATGCGATGTTGTTATTAATACTGAGGCGGTGCGCATATTGGTCTTTAGAAGGGAAATGAAGGTGTTTCTCATTCTTTTGTGATGCAACCTTAAAGATTTGCTTCCATGAACACTGGTTTAGGCTTAAGTCACTCAAGAAACCTTTTCTAAGTGCATGTTTGTACTTTAGAATGAAATCTTTGCTTTTCCAAAAATTAACTAAGGGTCCCCATTCATTCTAGCATCGTGGCTGATACTAGATTGAAAAAAAAGGGGGGGGGGGGTTGTTGCTGGCCACAACAATTGGCGATTCACTTGGGAGAACCAGTTATCTCTGTTCTTTTTCTATTGACGTCTTCAGACTCCTAAAAAAAAAAAAAAATCTCGGGAATTTTGAACTTTATTATAAAAAGATAAAAACAAATGATACTTCAAAGCGTCCATGATGTTTTGTTTCAGCCCCATTTTATTTCAATTATTTGCATTCCCAGATTGTTTTCGAATTCAGGTCAGTTATTACTTGGTCTTGTAAAAACATAAAAATAAAGTGTTCTCTATGTATCAACCCTTCTTAAGAATGCTCCTTTGTCGCAGGTAGAGCCACTGCTGCCAGCAGGCGTCCATAGCCTCGACAGGGTTACCTATTATCCAGGAATGATCCTTTATCCTGCTTAAGGTTATTTACAACTTTTTCAGAAAAAATCCCTTTCTTGATGCCTTTTCATTTTTTATTCTCTAAAGAACAATGTCTTGGTTTGGTGGCCAAATTATGACAAAGTCATTCACTTGATTTACACTTTTTCTGAACAAGCTGGCTCCTGATGAGACCCCTTGTCTTTTGATTGCAACAATCTTGAGTCATTTGCCCTGTTTTGGTAGACAGTTTCAGCAACGTCAGCAAGTTATAATATCTGTGATCATGATAAGTCGGCTCGTGATGAGACCTATTATTCTTTGAGATATAGCATCTTTTTAGGTCATTCTTCTGAATGTCGTGTTTTCCTTCAGCAGGGAGGAAATCAAATTCTCTTTCCTTAAGAAAGTTCTGGGCGACAATGATGGGGCTGCTTTTGGTAGTGGCTGTTTTCACAGAGAATCTTTATTTTAATATTGATACCTTTCATTGTGCTGACCTAAGACGAATTCTTTACTGAGATAGCTTTTTTTTTTTTTTTTTGGAGCTGAAACTATCATCATTTCTGGGTTAAAGTTCTATTGATAATAAAGATCAAATTCTCGAAAGACTTGCTGTTCATAGGAGCCGAAGTTAAAAATCTTAAACAGAGACGAGGCATCTTTAGTAAATGTCAAATATTGTTTAGTCAGAACAAACTTTATTTGAGAGAGGCAAACATTCTCTAGGGTCATGTAGAGAATATAACTAACTTTGCCTATCAATTATTTTGAAAGCAAAACTAATAACCTAGCTAAATTACTCCTACTCCTATTCTAATTATATACAGGAAATAACTTAAGTAAAATGATATTTCCAATGGAACCAACGATTCATTATTATCCCTAGCCGCATGAATTTTCCAAGCATTGGTAAAAAGAATCGAATTTCTCTTGGATTGAATTTGTTGGCTAGGGAATAAGAACTTACAGAGTCAATTGGAATTCTGTCTGATTTTATTTTCTCATGATAGGCTTCTTCTAACTGAGTACCTATTGGATCATAAAAATCGGGATGGATTTCTTTTGTGATTTGGTGATCTTTCAATAGGAGAGATAACAAGTCAAATTGTGAAATGGGTTTTTTGGTTTCGATGGTTTGTAACCCATTGCTTGTTGACGTTGAGTTTTTAGCGGTTTGGTTTGAAATGAAAGTTCTTATATGTAAATCGCTGAAACCTAATCTATCAAAAATTTGAAAATTTAAAAAGAGATTGGATTTTGTACAAAATGAACTTGAGTGAGAAAGAAATGATTGGGTATCTATACAAATTGTGGTCTCGCAAAACTGGGAGTTATTTGTGATTTTTCGCTTTTCACAAGAATTGGCCAAGTTTTGTGAATCAGGAACTGAGTTATGATCGCGAATAGGGATGAAACTTTCCTCTTGATATGAATCATAGATTGGAGTATCGTCTTGGATAGTAAAATTATTCAAATGAGCTTTTGCTTTGAGGTGAGGGTCAGCTGGTATAATCCCTGATCTAAGACTTTTTTTGTCGTCTGACCTTAGTTGAGTTACTTGTGATAACTCATCATCATCACGATCGGCAAAGCAACTATCACAAAAGACCTTACAGTGTCCCTTAGGTTCCTCTTTTTCATTATATATTTTCAGACGAGGGAGGTGAGGCAGCTCTCGTTTAATATGGGTCAAAGGTTGTGTTAAAGTGGTATCTTTATTTTGAAAACCCAATGATGGTTCGTTTGAATAACCCTCTGTGTCCGTTGAAATATGCTTAATATTATGAGGGGAAAAATCGTCATCACTAAAAACATTGGGGTAAAGAGGAAAATGTAAATCTGGAACAACACATTTAACAGAATTAACTAAATCTCGTTCATCAGATTCACTATAAGCATCGGGTTTTAGATCATACCTTTTTGTGCCGATACTTTTCAGAAGAGAAGAAGTAGGGAGATCTAACCTTGGCATTAGCATTTGTTGATTTAAAATGATATTGTCTGACTCGATGTCGAAGTCATCTTGTGGTGCTAAGGTATTTTCCCTTTCGGTATTTTCGCCTTTATTTTCTGGTGTCAGAGCATGCAATACTCCTAGGCTGAATTCTGTTTGGTCAGGTACAGGAGGTAGGAAATACTCATCATAATCTGAAGATTCTTCATCTGTGAGCTCGTTTTCGAGGTCATATTGCAGACACTTAAGATGAAATCGCATATTGAAATCCCTTACGGGTTCGTCTTCTTTCCACAGATAGTAGATTTCATCATATACCTGGTCGTATTCATAGCAATCAAATTCCAAGATGAAAATCCTAATGAATTGGTCCCAGCTGTGAACTGATGCAACTGGGAGGCTTCTGCACCATTTTCTAGCTTCCGCTGTGAGTGTAAGAGTAAAAATCCTGCACACAACGCCTTCGTCAATTTTTTGAATATCAAGACTCAAAACTCTTTGAATGAATTGCAGGGCATGATGAAATGCAGAAGAATTATTCTTACCATTGAATTTTACCTGATACAATAGCCTTACCACATCTGGTGGAGTGTTGGAAGAGGCAGGAAGATGGATGCAACTCCAAATAGGAATTCTGTGAGTAGCCATCCCGTTTCAAGATTTATAATTAAAAGCATTCCAATCAGACAATGTGCTCAGTCCCTCCTTCTAGCGCCAAATATGTTGAGGGCCCCGAAATCGGGTCGACAACAAGGGGAATACCCACCCAGTCCGGAGCCTAGTTGGCGGCTCCTTGCCCGTTTGGAGTAGCAGGTCCGACTGGGGATAACGGGACCAGCTTCCCGATGCAAGGGGTGTGTGTGTGTAAGTTTTGATTTATGTTGTTTCTAGAGATCTTTCGAGAACTAATTTTAATCTAACTCATCATCTGGCTATAAGCTGCTAAAATCAGAATAAAAATAACATATACAACCTACGCTAACCCGGGATATATCTTTTCCATCATGCGATCTAAAAAGATTTCATATAAAAACTGGTAATGAAGATTATTCAGCTACTATAAGAATATAAACCATTTAAGATAAACCATTCTACATAAGAAGTTAAACAGGACAGTTGTGGACTTCATATCACATGATAAATCATTCATATGTCAAACATAAACAGATGATTCCACCGTACAAAAGTGCCAAATGGTAACCATAAATCCATATATTAACATATAAATAACATCAGCTGCATATCACTTTAAGCAAATTAATAGAAATTTGTTAAGAGATAAAAGTACCATTTATGACTAATTTCTACTCACGAACTTCAAGTAATAATGATCTACTCCTACTTACTTCGAACGCCCACTAAGAGTACAGAAATGCAACATCAGTAGCAGACATTACAATGCAAATATAAATAAATCCGATCCTTCCATTCATCAAACCCTCCTCTGAGGTGCAGAAGTGCATGTTCTGAGGACAAGTTTTTGACAAATTTCTGGACCCTTCTCCAATGCAATGAGAAGGGTTGAAATACTACTACCTAATCTTAATAATAGTATGTTTACAAAATTGAGGATACGGTTCTAAAATGACCGCCCTTTTTCTAATTTAGTTAAAAGCAAAAAATCAACATTCTAAATGAAATTACTTCTTAATTTGGTCTCTGAAGTTGCAGCTGTCAAGCATAGGTTTGAGAAGAGCAGGCTGGCTGATTTCTGTGCTTAGCTGGGCTGCGAAAACATTGGCTGTGAGGCTTAACTAAGTAAGTCCAGTAACTTTCCCAGTTTAGCCTAGCCAATGCCTGGATTGTCGTTCCGTTTGCCTGTGCCTTCTGCTTCCATTCTGCCTCCAGTTGCAACGTGCTTGGTAGGTACCCCGGGGTGGTTTCTGAAATCAAATTAGCTCTATGTAAATTTTTGTAGAACCTCTATTTTACACCTATTTGTCTACCATTTTCCTCCACTTTTCCTTATCTTTTCTTCACTTTTGCCTCATTCTCACCATAAAACCTCTCAGATCATTACATTCAGTGTCAATAAGCATGATCAAGCAAGTTTTGCTAATGGATGACTATTTGTTAAGTTTTTGACTCACTTGCAGGAATCCCGCAGCTATCTGATGATCCCGCAGCTATCTGAAGATCCTGCAGCCTTTTTGTTAAACACTATGATCCACGTGTCGGTTTGCTAGACGGGCCACATGGGCACTCAGGTATCAGTGTGCTCGAGGTTCCTGTCCCATTGTTCCAGCCATCCACGTCACTTTCACCCATGGTCAAAGCTGGTTTAGCCACGGTCAACTCAAGGTGGTTTAAACGGTGTTTGAGAGCTGTTTGGTCACGTCACCTTAAATGGTGATCTGTCTATGTTCTACAGATGGCAGAGGACGCAATCTAACATAGGATTTATTATCCATGACGACAGAACCACTAAACTCGTCCACGCAGCCGTGATGTGTCAAAGGACCTTTAATACGCATATTGTTTTATTGTTTTTCTGTTAACTAGCTGTACGCGTAGGCTATCTTAGAAGCTCCTATAAATTGATGCGTCTGCGTACGCTCAAAGAACTTTTTGATTAGTTGTAATTTGCTGCACTTGTGTTGAATTTAGAAGCGTTTGTGAACTCTGTTTTCTAGTGCTATTCCAGCACTCTGTTTTGTAAACTTTTTGCAAATGGAGGAATCAATATAGCACTGTTTTGAAGTTTCCAGATCTTTGAGTTCTCTTGTGGCTGAATGAACAGAGGGCCCCTGCTCATCTCAGCCTTTGTAAAGTATTTCATGTGCAGCATTTCATTATTTTCTTATTTGTTTCCTTAAGCATGTATAGTTTCATTTACTTGTTTTCCTTTATTTTCAGCTGATCAGTGTTCTTTCTTTGCAGGTTTTTTTTAGCCCGGGATTTATTTTTATATGTGTTATGTTTGCTTTACAGCTAATGGTATTTGAAGTTGACAATTCAAGTGCTGCCATTTTGTCTTTATAGTTAGTTTTTAATCTTATTTCTCAAAGAGCTGTTAATATACATGAATGATCTTCATCATAAACTGTTATCTTTTAAGATCAAAATATCACTAACTTGCAGCTTGTTTGGGTGCTTTTTGGACTGTTCTTAAGCTACTTTCTTTCCGTACTTTACACAGTACATGTGCTTTGAAGTATCGAGTTAGAAAGAGTAAATCATTACCACTAGTCTTTAAAGTAGAAGTTTTGATTTTAAAGTGCTTCCTAGACTATTTCCTCACTACTTTCTAATCATGCTTTCCATAGTACATATGGCTGAAGTAGAGAATTAGAAATAGCAAATTATTGTCATTAGTCTTTCAAGCATATTTTTCTCACTTTTATAATTCCACTTAAGCTACTTTCTTTCCGTGCTTTACACAGTACATGTGCTTTGAGGCATCGAGTTAGAAAGAGATAATCTTTATTCTTGGGTTTTAAAAGTGATTCTCTTTTCTTTCATTAGCAGCAACTTGAACGGTGTCTAGTGCCATTGGTAGTGGTCATTTGCTTTCAAGTTTATTTCAAGTCATTTCAATTTCACTTATTCTTTCCAAGCATTTCCTTTCAAGCAATTAGTTAGAGATCACTCCACACACACTTCCACTTATTTAGAATTCACTCTACACACACACTATCACTCACTTGTTTATAAATTCTCATTCCATCTAGGAACATAATTAACCACAACAACAACCCCAACGATAAGAAAAACTCTAAGAGGTTACTTAAGTACATATAGTACACCCTCACTTCATCAGCTTACGAGCCCCGGGTTGACAATAAATACTAGCAATTTAGATAACACTAAATTGACTAAACATTTTTGGTGCTGTTGCCGGGGAAGTGAAATTAAGTAGCCATATTCTTAGAAGAAAAAAAAATAAAAACAACTTCAAGAAAAGAAGTTAATAACCTATCTAAGTATGCTCTCCTCTTGCACTTTGAAGTGATCTGGAGGATCAGAAAGGAGAAAGTTATTAATCTAATAGTTTCTTAAGTATGCTCTCTTGTTGCACCTAGAGTGAACTGGAAGATCAGAAAAAGAACTATTTAACTTGACTTGAAGATAAAATAAAAATGACATGCATAGAGCTAGAGATTCTAGGGGAAGGTTTTTAGCTAGAGCTCGAAGTTCAATTTTTACAAGTCCATCTGCTTCAAGAGATAGACAAGAGATACCTCCCTTATCTCCAACCGAAACTCCTAGTCCTGAAATTCAAGAGCCAAGAGTTGACTCTCCTATACCTTCTATTGAGTTTGAACTAGGAAGAGACTCTTCTCTTTCTCCTACCAGACAACCAATTGTAATTGAAGAAATAGACTCACCTGAAGAGGAAGGAGAAATCTCTTCTCATTCACCCTTTGTAGAAGAACCAGAAGATTTTGAAATCCCTAGGAGAATCATCATGGCAGAAGAAGAAGGAGGAGGTAGAGGTAGAGGAGGAGGAGGAAATAACAATAATAATGGAGGAGGTAGAGGTCCCATTGGAGGAAATAGAGATGGGGATAACACATTTGGGTTTCCCATTGTTGATGAGGACTCCCGAGCCACCATGAAAAACATATCACCATCCGTTCTCCCAAATTTTCATGGATTAAGAACTGAGGACCCTGAAACATTCTTGTTTGAATTTGAAGTTGTGTGTCGAACTTATGACTATCTGGATGATACTCAGAAACTCAAACTGTTCCCATCAACATTAAAAGATCAAGCTTTGAAATGGTTCATGGGGTTACTTACTCAGTCCATTAGGACCTGGGATGAAATGAAACAAACCTTTTTGGATAGGTATTTGGACTATTGTATGCCTACTAATCATAAGGATGAGGTTTTTAAAATGATGCAAAAAGAAGATGAGAGCTTAGAAGATTTACTTGAGAGATTTCAATATAATTTAAAAAGAGCAAAAATGAGCACCTTGGATGAAGAGACCTTAAAAGCCCTCTTATTAAAAGCCATTAGGGATGAATGGATAGATATCTTAAACATGATGGGGAAAGGGGATATTTCTCAACTTCCTCTCAGTGATATAGCAGAACTATGTACCCATCTCTCAAGAGGCAAATCAAAAACTCAAAAAGGGCCTAGAGATCCTTCTCTCCTTAGGGCAAATAAATCTGCAACAGGATCAGTGAGTAGGGCTGAAATCGGTAATATGCTAGATGAATTTAAAACTGACATCTTAGGGAGTCTTAGTGAACAAATTGATACCCTTAAGATTCAGAATAAACAAAAAGCAGAAGCCGAGGCTATGACCATCTTTTGCCTGAAGTGTAGAAAGAAGCATGCTTTAAGGGAATGTCCCTTGGAAGCACAAGTTGTGGAACCCTGTGTAATTTGCTCAGAAACTCATGAGACCAAGGAATGTCCTTCAATCCCTGGCCTCAAAGCAGTCTTTCAAGAAGATCCAAGTACGCTTGAATCTCTTTGTTTTGTTGCAAGAAGACCTTGGCAGGGGCAGCAAAATCAAGGGTTTAACAACTCTATGAATTTCCAGCCCCCACCAAATTGGAATCCTTGGCAACAACCTTGGTCACAACCACAAAATCCTTTCCAAGCATGGTTGCAAAGCATGCAAATGCAAAATCCTTATGGGAGATTTGCCCAATTCTATCAATATCCTCAATCCTTTCAGAATCAGCAAGCTCCCCAACTTCCAAATCAAGGTCAACAACTGTCATTACCATTCCCTCAACAACAACAACCTCCTCCACAAAATCAAAATTCTCAACTCTTGTTACAATCTCAGCAGAGGCCAAATCAACTTCCCTCTCAACCTCAACCAAACCCCAATAATAGGAATCCTCAAAATGCTTATGTGATGGAAGGTCAACCACTTATGGAAGGTCAACCATTCCCTACCTATATGGTTGTCCCTCTCAATGAGGTCCAACTCAGATCAGGTAGAATCCTAGACCAACCTTCTACAAGTGCTCAACAACCAAGCATTTCTGAGGAAGAATCTCTCAAAGCCAATAAAGGTTCTGAAGTATCCCTTCAAAACCCAAGCATTAAAGAAAAAGAAAAAGAATCAACTCCCTTAGTAGAGCAACCCACATCTTCAGCTATTCCTCCTTTTCCTGAAAGATTGCAAATTGATAAGGGAGTAGAGAAGCAGATTTGGTTGCCTGACTATAGCTTTCTAGATGAATTGAAAAATGTCTGTATCAAGATTCCCTTGTTAACAGCCATTAAGGAGATTCCCATTCTAGCAAAGACAATAAAGGAGATGAGTTTGAAAAAAACAATAAAAAGAACCAGAGACACAAAAAGGATACATCTAGTTGGAAAAATTGCAGACATTATGATGGGTAAAATTACCATGCAAAAATATGTAGATCCCGGTAGCCCTATTGTTAAAACTCACATTAATGGGGTTGAAATCCCAAATACCTTGATTAACTTAGGAGCCGCTATCAACATTATGAGTAGACAGACCATGGATCAGTTAAAACTTCCTAACCTTCTCTTTACACCTACTTTGCTGCAACTTGCAGACAGATCAATCATTAAACCTGATGGTGTATTGGAAGACATTCCAGTCTCACTAGACTCTTGGGAATATCCAGTTGATTTTATGATTTTAACTCCCAAGAACAATCTAGGAGGACATCCTCTTATTCTAGGAAGACCTTGGCTGGCCACAGCTGATGCTTTCATAAGTTGTAGGTCGGGAGACATGTATATATCAGATGGTAATTCTACCAAGAAATTCAACTTGTATCCTCCCGCAAAAGCAATAACAGAAATAGGAGAAGATGAGTGGATTGATGATGAGGATACTCTTCAACCTGTTCTAACCATCTCTGAAATCAGTGAGGACAGTCAAATTCTAAATACATTAGAAAATTTTGAGGCACCTTTAGAATATGACTCTTCACAATTCCAGTTAGATGCAGATATTGAATATCTTTCCTCTAGACAGATGTCTCTCTTCTCAATGGAAGAGTTTGGTAGTTCTACAGTTGAAGTCTTTCCAGGAAAAACATTAAATATTAACAAGAACTTGGAAAGACTACAACAAGAAGAATTAACTAAACTGTTGCAAAAACATTCCACTGCCTTTGCATGGGAATATACTGACATGAAAGGAATCGACCCTAAGACTTGTATTCATCATATTTACATTGAAGAAAACAGCAGACCTATTAGGCAGCCACAAAGACGGATGAATCCAAATCTTAGGGAAATTGTGAAAGAAGAACTTCAGAAATTGCTCAAGGTAAACTTCATTTACCCCATTTCAGATAGCCAATGGGTTTCTCCCTTGGTTATAGTGCCCAAAAAGAATGGTAAATGGAGAGTTTGCATTGACTATCGAGAATTGAACAAGGCAACCTTAAAGGATCATTTTCCTCTACCTTTTATTGATCAGGTATTAGACACTTTAGCAGGTAAAAAGTATTTCTCATTCTTGGATGGTTTTAGTGGTTACAATCAGATTCAGGTAGCACCTGAAGATCAAGACAAAACCACCTTTACTTGTCCTTGGGGGACCTTTGCCTATCGAGTACTCCCTTTTGGTTTGTGCAATGCACCAGCTACATTTCAAAGGGCTGTACTAGGAATTTTCTCAGATCTGATTCATGATTGTGTAGAGGTATACATGGACGATTTCACAGTCTATGGTAATACATTTGAAGAAGCCTTGGCAAATTTGGAAAAAGTACTGGTAAGATGCAAGGAAACAAATCTTTCTTTAAGTCATGAAAAGTGTTTTATGATGTTTACTGAAGGGATTGTTTTAGGACATCATATTTCAGGAGATGGAATCAAAGTTGATAGATCTAAAGTAGAAGTCATCTCTAAGTTACCTGTTCCAAATTGCCAAAGAGATGTTAGAAGTTTTCTTGGGTTTACTGGTTATTACAGAAGATTTATTGAAAACTTCACTAAGATAACATCCCCTCTTTTCAAATTGCTTACTAAAGATTGTGAATTTAAATGGGATCCTGAATGTCAATCTGCCTTTGAAGCTTTAAAGACTAGAATATCTGAAGCACCCATTTTAAGGGGTCCAAATTGGAAACTCCCTTTCCACATTTCTACTGATGCTTCAGATACAGCTTTAGGAGCTGTTTTGGGACAAAAGGATTTGATCCCTTATGCCATTTATTACACGAGTAAGAATTTGACTCCTACTGAGTTAAATTATACTGTTACTGAAAAGGAGTTTCTAGCCGTTGTTCATGCTATAAACAAGTTTAGACACTATATAACCGGCTATGAAACCTTTGTCCACACTGATCACTCTGCCATTAGATACCTCATGAACAAACCCGTCACTAATGGTAGAGTTACAAGATGGCTTTTGCTTTTACAAGAATTCAACATAACTGTGTTAGATCGACCAGGTAAACAGAACACAGTAGCTGACTTCTTGTCTAGAATCCAAAACACTAATGAGGACTCTCCGGTAGAGGATAAATTTCCAGATGAGTATTTGTTTGCAGTAACTACCAAAACCCCTTGGTATGCTGATATTGCTAATTATTTAGTTACTGGAAAATTACCTTTACATTTATTTCCTAATGAGAAAAGGAAAATCATTCAGGATAGTTCACTTTATTCTTGGATTTCTAATGAATTGTTCAGAACAGGGCCAGATTTGATGATCAGAAGATGTGTACGAGAGGATGAGATGCCTGAAATCCTTAAGGCATGTCATGACGAACCTTGTGGCGGACATTTTTCTGATAAGAGGACTGCCTATAAAATCCTTTCATCAGGATATTATTGGCCTTCTCTCTTTAAGGATGCAAAGCAATATGTTAAAAGGTGTGACAGTTGTCAGAGAACTGGGAGACCAACTCTTTCAAATGAAATGCCACTACAGCCACAGGTATGCATCGAACCTTTCGAGAAATGGGCTCTAGATTTTGTTGGACCAATTAATCCGCCATCCAAGCAAAATAGATATATACTGGTTTGTACTGATTATGTTACCAAGTGGGTAGAAGCTATAGCATTAACTTCTGCTACTGAAAATTCAGTTGTTCAATTTCTTTTCAAGGATATTTTCACTCGTTTTGGTGTCCCAAGAGAAATTGTAACAGATCAGGGAAGCCAGTTTACATCAAGGATGGTAGAAAAGCTGATGGAGGAATATAAAATTAAGCATAGAACATCTACTCCATACCATCCGCAAGCGAATGGTCAAGTAGAATCTACAAATAAAGTTCTTGAAAGCATCATCACAAAGACTGTTCATCTTCATAGAAGAGATTGGGCAGAAAGGCTTCCTGAAGCCTTATGGGCCTATAGAACTACATGGAGGAACACTACAGGACATTCTCCCTATGAACTTGTTTATGGGAAGGAAGTCCTGTTCCCCATTGAGTTCCAAATCAAGACCTTCAAGACAGCAGTTCAATTGGGGATGAGCTTAACAGAAGCCCAGAAGCACAGAATTGGACCAATTAAATGAACTAGATGAAATGAGACAAGATGCAATTCTAAGAACCGATCTAGTTCAGCACCAAAGAAGCAAATGGCATGATCGACATATCAAAGAGAAGAAGTTTCAAAAGGGTGATTGGACACTCTTGTTTGATTCAAAATTTAAGGACTTCAAAGGAAAATTTCAAACTCATTGGCTTGGGCCATATGAGATTGATGAAGTCTTTAATAATGGAGCAGTTAGAGTGAAGACTATTGATGAACTTCAAACTCCCTTTATTGTGAATGGCCACCGGTTAAAAGTCTACCACAAGCCACTCTCAAAAGAGGAGTTTGTTAAGTTATTCCAAGGCGATTCTGAAATGAGGCTGGTGGAGAAGAATTTTTCTCCTCCATCAGCCTAATCTCTGTTTCTTTCAATTTCAATAAAAAAAAAAAAAAAGAAAAGAAAAAAAAAAAAAAAAAAAAAAAAAAAAAAAAAAAAAAAAAAAAAAAAAAAATAAATAAATGTATGAGCCTGAAAACCAATCTCTGATTGGCAGTCTCATGCAGAAAACATAAGGTGAAAATCAGGGTCACCTGACACCTAATGTTTTCCAAAAAAATCTCTCTCTTTCATTTCCATTTCATTTATTTCATCTCACCATTTTCTTCCATCTTACCATCTTCACTTCACCTCACCGCTTTTCACTCATTCGTTCATTCATTCCTTCATTCCATTTCACTTCATTAATAAAGTTTTTTTAGGCAACTAAAGTATTTTATGCAGCTGGAAGACTTCATTACAGTTTCTGCAGCCATTTGACAATCCTGCAGCCAATTAGCTTTCCTGCAGCCTTCTGTACCTGCACAAGAAACACAGTTTGTCTGAAGAAAATATTTACAGTTCAAAATCATCAAAGACCAGGAGAAAAGATCATGTGCTAGCAATAAAGTTAACAAAAGGTTAGTAAATCATCAGAAGCCAAATCAAATGTGATCCGAGGTATGTTCAAAACTCTAAACCTATGGTTATTTCATTATGCGAACTTTCTGGGTTATGTCTTGTTGGCCACTAAACGTAATGATTACCCATTTTCTTTTTCCCATGCGACTACAAATCTCTGAATCCTCCACGTCTACCAGCTCATAATAACCACGATTTTTGAAATTACATATGGCTGTTTCGGTCATTAAAGTCCTGTACCCTAATGACGTAACCTACCGCATTACGTCTCTCAGTTCTCGTTCCGCAGCCATGTGTCATTCCACAGCCGAAATTGGAGAATATAGCCGTTCCGTTCATCATTTTAAAACCCTCTATGCTCATAACACCCTATTCCTCGCCATTATCTCCCTTGTTTCGTTTTCACTCACTACGATTACCTTCATAAACCATCCTCTGTTTTCCCTCTACTGTATAGCCCGTAAACCTGTGATACAATCGTATTACGACTGTTAGTCACCGTTTTTACCGTGTCCACGCTAATTCCACCGCTTAACTCTAAATTCAAGCCGTGAATTCCCGGTGTCTGAGGCTGTTTATGCACCGTATACCCTCTGTTCCACAGAGTCTGAACAGAGACCGAGAAGTTACTGTGTGAAATTACGGAGTTACTGTGTAAGGTCACCATCAAATTTGTGTTTAAACAGAGCTGAGGAGTCGATGGGAAAGCTTTTGAGGGCTGAACCCGAAGGTTCGAAATTCTTGGAGGCATATCCTCAGGTTGAGGAGGCACTACAAAGGGCCAATTGGTTACAATGTATCAGAAAGTTTAAGGGCTACCATAAAGAAGTAACCAAAGCCTTTGCAAGATCATTTGAGGATAAAGACAGTCAGGCAATTGTGGGTAATTTAACAATTACAGTCAGCGAAGGAAGCATAGCAAGGGCTACCTCTCTTCCACAAACCGGTGAACGTTGGTTCAAAAACCGGGCAGTCCAGGATCAACAATGGAAGCGGATTTTTAAAAACCCAGGTATGGACACAAGTGTTTTCACCAAAGGAATTCCAATTTCCCATGTTAAAGAAGAATGGAAAATTCTATTGTTATTAGTACAAAAGTTTTTCGCCTGTGAAGGGAGATTTGGAGTGTTGTATGTCTATCATGGTAAAATTATGCTGCAGTTTCAAGGAGAACATGATATAAATCTTCCTTATTTCTTATTTCAAAGCCTTAGGAAAATGTGTTCCATGGCTCAACGAAATCCACGAAATGTAGAAGCTTACCTCTGTCACCATGGTCTTGTAAAATTATTGATAGAAGAACAGTTAAAAGAAAAACAAGACACATGGGAAAAATTCCTTGTAAGGAATCATTTTGCAGAGCCTGGAGAGTCTTCTATACCTAGAAAAAGCAGAAGGAAGAGAAAGGAAAGTATCTCTGAGACTGATGTCTTAGAAGGACAAACTGTAGAAGAAATAGAAGTCCATCATCCTGAACTTGAGATTGAACCCACTGAAGACAGTGCTCAAGAGGTCATCTCAGAAACCCTCGCTGAACTTGCCAAGGAAGCTGCCAAAAAGAAAAGAGAGGACAAAAAGAAACAAAAACAAGATAAGGGGAAATCCATAATCCGAGAAACTGACCAGACCCCAGAGCATTCTAGTGGTGAAGAAAGAGATAACCAGCCTTTAGCACAAAGGGTAGCTAAACTCCATGAGAAAACTGCCCTCTCTGAGAAAATAAAAGTTCAAAAACCAAAGGAAAAGGCACAAAAAGAAACACAGAGTGCTGCCACTGTAAGAAGGAGTAGTAGACTGCAGAATAAAAGGAAAGCCACGAGGAAACTCTTCGTTGATCTTAGCACACCTGAGAAGGGTGCTACACAAGCAGACCTTGAGGATAGTCCATCATCACGTGAGGCAGCTACTCCTCCAAGAGAAGACAGTCCATTTCAGCCGGAGTTTGAAACTGAAATTGAACATGAATATAGTCCAAGGAAGTCACCAATTGTTGACCCAATTCAACAAGAGGTGTACAACTATTATGAGACATTAGAGCAAAACACTGCTGGCCCAAGTAATGTCATACCTCATGAGCATCAAATAGATTTACTTAGACAAGAAATCTATGAACTTGAAGTGCTGAACCGTCACATTAAACAGAGAAATGAAGAAATGAAGCAGCAAGCTAATATTGCCAAGGCAATCCAAGATAATACCTATCTTCACATGAGCATGTGGCAGAAGAAACACAGCAAACTCAAGAAGAGATGCAGAAGGCTGAACAGAGCCTTAATTAATTTGAAATTCAGATGCATGTTCAAGAGGCCAAAGGTTAATGTTTCTACACAAAGGAAGAGAAGGAGGTTGGATGTCCTAGCTGAGGCATCCCAGCAGATGGACTGAATTGTGTTTTCATTGCATGAGGACATGCAATACCCTCGGAGTGGGGGTATGTAGAACCTCTATTTTACACCTATTTGTCTACCATTTTCCTCCACTTTTCCTTATCTTTCTTCACTTTTGCCTCATTCTCACCATAAAACCTCTCAGATCATTACATTCAGTGTCAATAAGCATGATCAAGCAAGTTTTGCTAATGGATGACTATTTGTTTAGTTTTTGACTCACTTGCAGGAATCCCGCAGCTATCTGATGATCCCGCAGCTATCTGAAGATCCTGCAGCCTTTTTGTTAAACACTATGATCCACGTGTCGGTTTGCTAGACGGGCCACATGGGCACTCAGGTATCAGTGTGCTCGAGGTTCCTGTCCCATTATTCCAGCCATCCACGTCACTTTCACCCATGGTCAAAGCTGGTTTAGCCACGGTCAACTCAAGGTGGTTTAAACGGTGTTTGAGAGCTGTTTGGTCACGTCACCTTAAATGGTGATCTGTCTATGTTCTACAGATGGCAGAGGACGCAATCTAACATAGGATTTATTATCCATGACGACAGAACCACTAAACTCTTCCACGCAGCCGTGATGTGTCAAAGGACCTTTAATACGCATACTGTTTTATTGTTTTTCTGTTAACTAGCTGTACGCGTAGGCTATCTTAGAAGCTCCTATAAATTGATGCGTCTGTGTACGCTCAAAGAACTTTTGATTAGTTGTAATTTGCTGCACTTGTGTTGAATTTAGAAGCGTTTGTGAACTCTGTTTTCTAGTGCTATTCCAGCACTCTGTTTTGTAAACTTTTTGCAAATGGAGGAATCAATATAGCACTGTTTTGAAGTTTCCAGATCTTTGAGTTCTCTTGTGGCTGAATGAACAGAGGGCCCCTGCTCATCTCAGCCTTTGTAAAGTATTTCATGTGCAGCATTTCATTATTTTCTTATTTGTTTCCTTAAGCATGTATAGTTTCATTTACTTGTTTTCCTTTATTTTCAGCTGATCAGTGTTCTTTCTTTACAGATTTTTTTTAGCCCGGGATTTATTTTTATATGTGTTGTGTTTGCTTTACAGCTAATGGTATTTGAAGTTGACAATTCAAGTGCTGCCATTTTGTCTTTATAGTTAGTTTTTAATCTTATTTCTCAAAGAGCTGTTAATATACATGAATGATCTTCATCATAAACTGTTATCTTTTAAGATCAAAATATCACTAACTTGCAGCTTGTTTGGGTGCTTTTTGGACTGTTCTTAAGCTACTTTCTTTCCGTACTTTACACAGTACATGTGCTTTGAAGTATCGAGTTAGAAAGAGTAAATCATTACCACTAGTCTTTAAAGTAGAAGTTTTGATTTTAAAGTGCTTCCTAGACTATTTCCTCACTACTTTCTAATCATGCTTTCCATAGTACATATGGCTGAAGTAGAGAATTAGAAATAGAAAATTATTGTCATTAGTCTTTCAAGCATATTTTTCTCACTTTTATAATTCCACTTAAGCTACTTTCTTTCCGTGCTTTACACAGTACATGTGCTTTGAGGCATCGAGTTAGAAAGAGATAATCTTTATTCTTGGGTTTTAAAAGTGATTCTCTTTTCTTTCATTAGCAGCAACTTGAACGGTGTCTAGTGCCATTGGTAGTGGTCATTTGCTTTCAAGTTTATTTCAAGTCATTTCAATTTCACTTATTCTTTCCAAGCATTTCCTTTCAAGCAATTAGTTAGAGATCACTCCACACACACTTCCACTCATTTAGAATTCACTCTACACACACACTATCACTCACTTGTTTATAAATTCTCATTCCATCTAGGAACATAATTAACCACAACAACAACCCCAACGATAAGAAAAACTCTAAGAGGTTACTTAAGTACATATAGTACACCCTCACTTCATCAGCTTACGAGCCCCGGGTTGACAATAAATACTAGCAATTTAGATAACACTAAATTGACTAAACAATTTTCATTTACACAGTCGATAAGGATGCTCGCTTGTGTCTTCGCTGTCTCTGCTGCTTGCTCCGCCTGTGTGATTTGTTCGTCCCATTTGTTGAAGAGCAGCTCCTTATGATTTTCATTAATCTTGGGTGCTCCTGCTCTTTTCCCCTCCTCGTCATTTTGCCAAGTTAGATATTCTCTTACTCTTTTGTTGGCCTGGTCATAGTCCTTCCGCAATTCCACCACCTGGCTGGTGATCTTGTCGCTTATTTCACAAAAATGCCTCCATTGTGATATTCTACGTACCATATCTTCCTGTTGCTGTGACAGTTGGTCATTCAAGCCTATGGACTCTGAAATGAACTCTGACAGCTTAGGTTCATCTTTATGCATTTCTTGCACCGTCTGCAGCTGCTTTTCTTTTTCTTCAAGACTTGTTTGATAGCTCACCTGCATCTGGCGAAAGTCTTCTTGTAGCTTCTCGAGCTGTCTGGAGGCTTCAGTGTTCGCATTGGCTTGCTGCAACTGTTGTTGTATCAGTTGTATTTGATTTTCATGTTCTCTTAGAAGTTGCTGAACTTTGGAGGCTTTGTCGATAGTTGCAGAAGCATATGCTCCTGCAATCTGAGACAATTTCGTGAGATTTTCAGTTGGATTACTCTTCAGGTCTTTCCATAAGACATCTAGATGTTCAGCATCTTGAGATAATGTATTCTCAGGTTTCCTCTTCTTTCTTTGTCTTCTTACAACTGCTTTGTGCTGGGGGCTGTAGAATACGTCCAGTGGAGGAATTTCTTCTACGCTGAGTAGAAGTTCTGAGGATGGAGCGATAGGGAGATGCTCCGTTTCTACGGCACTACTTACTATGGTTGAGACGACCTCTTGCACCACCTGTGTATTGCTCACAGGTGTCTTTGGGGTTTGACCTTCAAGATTAATTAATTCATTGAAGGTGTCCCATTCTTTATCCAACTCTACTATGACAAGAGGTGTTTCAACGACACGAGGGGGAACCTCTCTTGGTGGCGAGGCGATAACTTGCTGCTGAGCCATCGCACTTGATTGAGCTGTGTCTTTGATTGTTTCTTCGTTCAGCTCTTTGTTATGCACAGACTCTTCAGGATGTCTAGATATTTCTTTTGCGGCACTGGACTTAGATCTGGAAGCGCTGGAGTTTCCGCTAAGGCTGATGCTCGGAGTCGGTTCTCTAGTAGCTACTCGCAGTCTTTCCAGTGGAATACTAGCCAGTCTTCTTTCTCTGAACAATGTGAATTTCCGAAGGTCGTCTGAAGACAATCTTGACTGAGCTTCTTGCAAAACTTCCTTGAGCGAGTCCTTGTTCAGGAAGAGATCATCAAACAGATCTTTCTTCCCAAAGAATACCCTTGTCTTGAGATTGGTTGTAAATTCCTGGGCCACTTTATGTGGGTCGAATGGTCTTGATGAGAACTTAAATAGTTGGAGACACGTCACATTCTCCACTTCATCAAAAGCGTGTCCCACATCAAACAAAGAGTAGACCCCACAAGTGACGGGAAATGGAGGCCAAATGGCCTTCTTTTTGTCTTTTAGTTCCTTTGTTAAGCCGCCTTCAGAACAAATTTGATAAGCAATTTCTCGGGCCAACAATTTATCAGGAACATACAAAGGTAGGACATGTGGAGGTACAGTGCTTCCAAAAACTCGAATATAGGTAAACCATTCTTCCCCAAACCATCTCGCAATGGGGAGGATGTCAATTTGGGCCTCGGGGGAGCACCTTGGGGGGTCCTTATCATATATCATTCTATGTATGGGCAATATGAGCCCATGGCAAATCTGGTAAAAATGAGGGGCAAACTGGGAATCCCATAAAACTTTATGATAGACGTGAATGGGCAATGGGTCTTGGGTAGTCAATTGCCAGCCCATAGTAGGGAATTTCGATACAAGACAGACAGAGTCCATTATATAGGCAGACAGATAAAACGGAGGATAGACCCTTTGGGAGAAGGATCTTTTCGAACGGTAGTGGAGAACCGCCGTGTATAGAGTGTCAGAAAGGATTTTGGCCCAATCCACTATCTCAGAACTAGTCGCGGCATCGATTAACGGTAACCATTCAGATGAGAACTTATTGATATCAGGCTTACCAAAAAGCCTACAGAGCATGGCTGCAGCAAAACAATATGGAGAGGTGAGGGAACCAGTGCTATACATACCGTTCTTATTTTTTTTCAACGGCTCATCTCTTCTTGACCATTCCTTAGTAGTGTCTGATAGGTCCGGATTCTCCACTGCAAACTTCCTAACAAACTCTGCATTATCGGTCACTTGTGGTTCAGGAAGATGATACATGAGCTTCAGGTCTGAGGCAGCAAACGAACCCACGAGCCCATGCCCCTGAACTTTGAACTGTCTATGATGCAATTCCGCATCATCTAAAATCCACTTGATCATGTCTGTATACGGTAGGATCTTCGGCCTTGCCGCTATTCTATGGAGGAAAGAGCACGCTAGGTCTTCCAGAGACGCCTCTGAAGGACGTGATGCACCTGCAACGGCAACAATTACCTTAATTATTCTAGGGTTCTCTTCTTCTAACAGCCTATACATGCCTTCCCATGTTGATATGCCTGCATCTTTATTGCATGCAGTATCTATGTACAGGGGCGCCATCTCCTTGGTCTTCTCTCTTGTTTCTGAGCTCTGAGCTTTGTTCTTCTTCCCCATCTCGCTTAGCGTTTGTGTTTGATTTTGCCTTCGCACTTTGCTCCTGCAGGTTATGAGTGAAATGGAAAGATTGATCAGAAAGGTGATGGGAGAGTTTTAAATGCAAGAGATAAATCAGATATGCCACCTTACGTGAAGCAAATCCGCATTAAGGCACGTGTCTTTATTCCACTTAATAACTGACAACCAAATTATTACTATCATTAAAAGCGCATAACTCCAAGTCAAGTTATAGTAAGTGGCTTTTCTTTGGGTGGCGCGCCCGAGGGATTCGTATTAAGGTGCTTTTACGATCTGCCATCGTACCCTTGCATGTCGCGCAATTGCAAACAGTAGTGATCGCAATATCGCAGATCGCCATATCGCAGATCGCAATAACTCAATGCTTGTTAATCTTCGCCTACCTCATTTCTGCGATATGCGATCGCGCGATCGCAATATCGCAAATCGACAGGTTTGTAAGCTTTTCTTTATGGGTACTAGCATGTTGCGATGCGATGTTGTTATTAATACTGAGGCGGTGCGCATATTGGTCTTTAGAAGGGAAATGAAGGTGTTTCTCATTCTTTTGTGATGCAACCTTAAAGATTTGCTTCCATGAACACTGGTTTAGGCTTAAGTCGCTCAAGAAACCTTTTCTAAGTGCATGTTTGTACTTTAGAATGAAATCTTTGCTTTTCCAAAAATTAACTAAGGGTCCCCATTCATTCTAGCATCGTGGCTAATACTAGTTTGAACAAAAAGGGGGGGGTTGTTGCTGGCCACAACAATTGGCGATTTACTTGGGAGAACGAGTTATCTCTGTTCTTTTTCTATTGACGTCTTCAAACTCCTAAAAAAAAAAATTTCTCGGGAATTTTGAACTTTATTATAAAAAGATAAAAACAAATGATACTTCAAAGCGTCCATGATGTTTTGTTTCAGCCCCATTTTATTTCAATTATTTGCATTCCCAGATTGTTTTCGAATTCAGGTCAGTTATTACTTGGTCTTGTAAAAACATAAAAATAAAGTGTTCTCTATGTATCAACCCTTCTTAAGAATGCTCCTTTGTCGCAGGTAGAGCCACTGCTGCCAGCAGGCGTCCATAGCCTCGACAGGGTTACGTATTATCCAGGAATGATCCTTTATCCTGCTTAAGCTTATTTACAACTTTTTCAGAAAAAATCCCTTTCTTGATGCCCTTTCATTTTTTATTCTCTAAAGAACAATGTCTTTGTTTGGTGGCCAAATTATGACATAGTCATTCACTTGATTTACACTTTTGCTGAACAAGCTGGCTCGTGATGAGACCCCTTGTCTTTTGATTGCAACAATCTTGAGTCATTTGCCCTGTTTTGGTAGACAGTTTCGGCAACGTCAGCAAGTTATAATATCTGTGATCATGATAAGTCGGCTCGTGATGAGACCTCTTATTCTTTGAGATATAGCATCTTTTTAGGTCATTCTTCTGAATGTCGTGTTTTCCTTCAGCAGGGAGGAAATCAAATTCTCTTTCCTTAAGAAAGTTCTGGGCGACAATGATGGGGCTGCTTTTGGTAGTGGCTCTTTTCACATAGAATCTTTATTTTAATATTGATACCTTTCATTGTGCTAACCTAAGACGAATTCTTTACTGAGATGGCTTTTTTTTTTTTTTTTTTGGAGCTGAAACTATCATCATTTCTGGGTTAAAGTTCTATTGATAATAAAGATCAAATTCTCGAAAGACTTACTGTTCATAGGAGCTGAAGTTAAAAATCTTAAACAGAGACGAGGCGTCTTTAGTAAATGTCAAATACTGTTTAGTCAGAACAAACTTTATTTGAGAGAGGCAAACATTCTCTAGGGTCATGTAGAGAATATAACTAACTTTGCCTATCAATTATTTTGAAAGCAAAACTAATAACCTAGCTAAATTACTCCTACTCCTATTCTAATTATATACAGGAAATAACTTAAGTAAAATGATATTTCCAATGGAACCAACGATTCATTATTATCCCTAGCCGCATGAATTTTCCAAGCATTGGTAAAAAGAATCGAATTTCTCTTGGATTGAATTTGTTGGCTAGGGAATAAGAACTTACAGAGTCAATTGGAATTCTGTCTGATTTTATTTCCTCATGAGAGGCTTCTTCTAACTGAGTACCTATTGGATCATAAAAATCGGGATGGATTTCTTTTGTGATTTGGTGATCTTTCAATAGGAGAGATAACAAGTCAAATTGTGAAATGGGTTTTTTGGTTTCGATGGTTTGTAACCCATTGCTTGTTGACGTTGAGTTTTTAGCAGTTTGGTTTGAAATGAAAGTTCTTATATGTAAATCGCTGAAACCTAATCTATCAAAAATTTGAAAATTTAAAAAGAGATTGGATTTTGTACAAAATGAACTTGAGTGAGAAAGAAATGATTGGGTATCTATACAAATTGTGGTCTCGCACAACTGGGAGTTATTTGTGATTTTTCACTTTTCACAAGAACTGGCCAAGTTTTGTGAATCAGGAACTGAGTTATGATCGCGAACAGGGTTGAAACTTTCCTCTTGATATGAATCATAGATTGGAGTATCGTCTTGGATAGTAAAATTATTCAAATGAGCTTTTGCTTTGAGGTGAGGGTCAGCTGGTATAATCCCTGATCTAAGACGTTTTTTGTCGTCTGACCTTAGTTGAGTTACTTGTGATAACTCATCATCATCACGATCGGCAAAGCAACTATCACAAAAGACCTTACAGTGTCCCTTAGGTTCCTCTTTTTCATTATATATTTTCAGACGAGGGAGGTGAGGCAGCTCTTGTTTAATATGGGTCAAAGGTTGTGTTAAAGTGGTATCTTTATTTTGAAAACCCAATGATGGTTTGTTTGAATAACCCTCTGTGTCCGTTGAAATATGCTTAATATTATGAGGGGAAAAATCGTCATCACTAAAAACATTGGGGTAAAGAGAAAAATGTAAATCTGGAACAACACATTTAACAGAATTAACTAAATCTCGTTCATCAGATTCACTATAAGCATCGGGTTTTAGATCATACCTTTTTGTGCCGATACTTTTCAGAAGAGAAGCAGTAGGGAGATCTAACCTTGGCATTAGCATTTGTTGATTTAAAATGATATTGTCTGACTCGATGTCGAAGTCATCTTGTGGTGCTAAGGTATTTTCCCTTTCGGTATTTTCGCCTTTGTTTTCTGGTGTCAGAGCATGCAATACTCCTAGGCTGAATTCTGTTTGGTCAGGTAGAGGAGTTAGGAAATACTCATCATAATCTAAAGATTCTTCATCTGTGAGCTCGTTTTCGAGGTCATATTGCAGACACTTAAGATGAAATCGCATATTGAAATCCCTTACGGGTTCGTCTTCTTTCCACAGATAGTCGATTTCATCATATACCTGGTCGTATTCATAGCAATCAAATTCCAAGATGAAAATCCTAATGAATTGGTCCCAGCTGTGAACTGATGCAACTGGGAGGCTTCTGCACCATTTTCTAGCTTCCGCTGTGAGTGTAAGAGTAAAAATCCTGCACACAACGCCTTCGTCAATTTTTTGAATATCAGAACTCAAAACTCTTTGAATGAATTGCAGGGCATGATGAAATGCAGAAGAATTATTCTTACCATTGAATTTTACCTGATACAATAGCCTTACCACATCTGGTGGAGTGTTGGAAGAGGCAGGAAGATGGATGCAACTCCAAATAGGAATTCTGTAAGTAGCCATCTCGTTTCAAGATTTATAATTAAAAGCATTCCAATCAGACAATGTGCTCAGGCCCTCCTTCTAGCGCCAAATATGTTGAGGGCCCCGAAATCGGGTCGACAACAAGGGGAATACCCACCCGGTCCGGAGCTTGGTTGGCGGCTCCTTGCCCGTTTGGAGTAGCGGGTCCGACTGGGGATAACGGGACCAGCTTCCCGATGCAAGGGGTGTGTGTGTGTGTGTAAGTTTTGATTTATGTTGTTTCTAGAGATCTTTCGAGAACTAATTTTAATCTAACTCATCATCTGGCTATAAGCTGCTAAAATCAGAATAAAAATAACATATACAACGTACGCTAACCCGGGATATATCTTTTCCATCATGCGATCTAAAAAGATTTCATATAATAATTGGTAATGAAGATTATTCAGCTACTATAAGAATATAAACCATTTAAGATAAACCATTCTGCATAAGAAGTTAAACAAGACAGTTGTGGACTTCATATCACATGATAAATCATTCATATGTCAAACATAAACAGATGATTCCACCATACAAAAGTGCCAAATGGTAACCATAAATCCATATATTAACATATAAATAACATCAGCTGCATATCACTTTAAGCAAATTAATAGAAATTTGTCAAGAGATAAAAGTACCATTTATGACTAATTTCTACTCACGAACTTCAAGTAATAATGATCTACTCCTACTTTCTTCGAACGCCCACTAAGAGTACAGAAATGCAACATCAGTAGCAGACATTACAATGCAAATATAAATAAATCCGATCCTTCCATTCATCAAACCCTCCTCTGAGGTGCAGAAGTGCATGTTCTGAGGACAAGTTTTTGACAAATTTCTGGACCCTTCTCCAATGCAATGAGAAGGGTTGAAATACTACTACCTAATCTTAATAATAGTATGTTTACAAAATTGAGGATACAGTTCTAAAATGACCGCCCTTTTTCTAATTTAGTTAAAAGAAAAAAATCAACATTCTAAATGAAATTACTTCTTAATTTGGTCTCTGAAGTTGCAGCTGTCAAGCATAGGTTTGAGAAGAGCAGGCTGGTTGATTTCTGTGCTTAGCTGGACTACGAAAACAGCATCCATAAGAGCTGGCGCTACTTTCTCGGCTGCATTCATGATGCATCTTACTGTCATGCATTGGCTGTGAGGCTTAACTAAGTAAGTCCAGTAACTTTCCCAGTTTAGCCTAGCCAATGCCTGGATTGTCGTTCTGTTTGCCTGTGCTTTCTGCTTCCATTCTGCCTCTAGTTGCAACGTGCTTGGTAGGTACCCCGGGGTGGTTTCTGAAATCAAATTAGCTCTATGTAAATTTTCATTTACACAGTCGATAAGGATGCTCGCTTGTGTCTTCGCTGTCTCTGCTGCTTGCTCCGCCTGTGTGATTTGTTCGTCCCATTTGTTAAAGAGCAGCTCCTTATGATTTTCATTAATCTTGGGTGCTCCTGCTCTTTTCCCCTCCTCGTCATTTTGCCAAGTTAGATATTCTCTTACTCTTTTGTTGGCCTGGTCATAGTCCTTCCGCAATTCCACCACCTGGCTGGTGATCTTGTTGCTTATTTCACAAAAATGCCTCCATTGTGATATTCTACGTACCATATCTTCCTGTTGCTGTGACAGTTGGTCATTCAAGCCTGGACTCTGAAATGAACTCTGACAGCTTAGGTTCATCTTTATGCATTTCTTGCACCGTCTGCAGCTGCTTTTCTTTTTCTTCAAGACTTGTTTGATAGCTCACCTGCATCTGGCGAAAGTCTTCTTGTAGCTTCTCGAGCTGTCTGGAGGCTTCAGTGTTCGCATTGGCTTGCTGCAACTGTTGTTGTATCAAATGTGTTTGATTTTCATGTTCTTTTAGAAGTTGCTGAACTTCGGAGGCTTTGTCGATAGTTGCAGAAGCATATGCTCCTGCAATCTGAGACAATTTCGTGAGATTTTCAGTTGGATTACTCTTCGAGTCTTTCCATAAGACATCTAGATGTTCAGCATCTTGAGATAATGTATTCTCAAGTTTCCTCTTCTTTCTTTGTCTTCTTACAACTGCTTTGTGCTGGGGGCTGTAGAATACGTCCAGTGGAGGAATTTCTTCTACGCTGAGTAGAAGTTCTGAGGATGGAGCGATAGGGAGATGCTCCGTTTCTACGGCACTACTGACTATGGTTGAGACGACCTCTTGCACCACCTGTGTATTGCTCACAGGTGTCTTTGGGGTTTGACCTTCAAGATTAATTAATTCATTGAAGGTGTCCCATTCTTTATCCAACTCTACTGTGACAAGAGGTGTTTCAACGACAGGAGGGGGAACCTCTCTTGGTGGCGAGGCGATAACTTGCTGCTGAGCCATCGCACTTGATTGAGCTGTGTCTTTGATTGTTTCTTCGTTCAGCTCTTTGTTATGCACAGACTCTTCAGGATGTTTAGATATTTCTTTTGCGGCGCTGGACTTAGATCTGGAAGCGCTGGAATTTCCGCTAAGGCTGATGCTCAGAGTCGGTTCTCTAGTAGCTACTCGCAGTCTTTCCAGTGGAATACTAGCCAGTCTTCTTTCTCTGAACAATGTGAATTTCCGAAGGTCGTCTGGAGACAATCTTGACTGAGCTTCTTGCAAAACTTCCTTGAGCGAGTCCTTTTTCAGGAAGAGATCATCAAACAGATCTTTCTTCCCAAAGAATACCCTTATCTTGAGATTGGTTGTAAATTCCTGGGCCACTTTATGTGGGTCGAATGGTCTCGATGAGAACTTAAATAGTTGGAGACACGTCACATTCTCCACTTCATCAAAAGCGTGTCCCACATCGAACAAAGAGAAGACCCCACAAGTGACGGGAAATGGAGGCCAAATGGCCTTCTTTTTGTCTTTTAGTTCCTTTGTTAAGCAGCCTTCAGAACAAATTTGATAAGCAATTTCTCGGGCCAACAATTTATCAGGAACATACAAAGGTAGGACATGTGGACGTACAGTGCTTCCAAAAACTCGAATATAGGTAAACCATTCTTCCCCAAACCATCTCGCAATGGGGAGGATGTCAATTTGGGCCTCGGGGGACCACCTTGGGGGGTCCTTATCATATATCATTCTATGTATGGGCAATATGAGCCCATGGCAAATTTGGTAAAAATGAGGGGCAAACTGGGAATCCCATAAAACTTTATGATAGACGTGAATGGGCAATGGGTCTTGGGTAGTCCATTGCCAGCCCGTAGTAGGGAATTTCGATACAAGACAGACAGAGTCCATTATATAGGCAGACAGATAAAACGGAGGATAGACACTTTGGGAGAAGGATCTTTTAGAACGGTAGTGGAGAACCGCCGTGTATAGAGTGTCAGAAAGGATTTTGGCCCAATCCACTATCTCAGAACTAGTCGCAGCATCGATTAACGGTAACCATTCAGATGAGAACTTATTGATATCAGGCTTACCAAAAAGCCTACAGAGCATGGCTGCAGCAAAACAATATGGAGAGGTGAGGGAACCAGTGCTATACATACCGTTCTTATTTTTTTCAATGGCTCATCTCTTCTTGACCATTCCTTAGTAGTGTCTGATAGGTCCGGATTCTCCACTGCAAACTTCCTAACAAACTCTGCATTATAGGTCAATTGTGGTTCAGGAAGATGATACATGAGCTTCAGGTCTGAGGCAGCAAACGATCCCACGAGCCCATGCCCCTGAACTTTGAACTGTCTATGATGCAATTCCGCATCATCTAAAATCCACTTGATCATGTCTGTATACGGTAGGATCTTCGACCTTGCCGCTATTCTGTGGAGGAAAGAGCACGCTAGGTCTTCCAGAGACGCCTCTGAAGGACGTGATGCACCTGCGACGGCAGCAATTACCTTAATTATTCTAGGGTTCTCTTCTTATAACAGCCTATACATGCCTTCCCATGTTGAGATTCCTGCATCTTTATTGCATGCAGTATCTGTGTACAGGGGCGCCATCTGCTTGGTCTTCTCTCTTGTTTCTGAGCTCTGAGCTTTGTTCTTCTTCCCCATCTCGCTTAGCATTTGTGTTTGATTTTGCCTTCGCACTTTGCTCCTGCAGGTTATGAGTGAAATGGAAAGATTGATCAGAAAGGTGATGGGAGAGTTTTAAATGCAAGAGATAAATCAGATACGCCACCTTACGTGGAGCAAATCCGCACTAAGGCACACGTCTTTATTCCACTTAATAACTGACAACCAAATTATTACTATCATTAAAAGCGCATAACTCCAAGTCAGGTTATAGTAAGTGGCTTTTCTTTGGGTGGCGCGTCCGAGGGATTCGTATTAAGGTGCTTTTATGATCTGCCATCGTACCCTTGCATGTCGCGCAATCGCAAACAGTAGTGATCGCAATATCGCAGATCGCCATATCACAGATCGCAATAACTCAATGCTTGTTAATCTTCGCCTGCCTCATTTTTGCGATATGCGATCGCGCGATCGCAATATCGCAAATCGGCAGGTTTGTAAGCTTTTCTTTATGGGTACTAGCATGTTGCGATGCGATGTTGTTATTAATACTGAGGTGGTGCGCATATTGGTCTTTAGAAGGGAAATGAAGGTGTTTCTCATTCTTTTGTGATGCAACCTTAAAGATTTGCTTCCATGAACACTGGTTTAGGCTTAAGTCGCTCAACAAAACCTTTTCTAAGTGCATGTTTGTACTTTAGAATGAAATCTTTGCTTTTCCAAAAATTAACTAAGGGTCCCCATTCATTCTAGCATCGTGGCTGATACTAGTTTGAACAAAAAGGGGGGGGTTGTTGCTGGCCACAACAATTGGCGATTCACTTGGGAGAACAAGTTATCTCTGTTCTTTTTCTATTGACGTCTTCAGACTCCTAAAAAAAAAAAATTCTGAGGAATTTTGAACTTTATTATAAAAAGATAAAAACAAATGATACTTCAAAGCGTCCATGATGTTTTGTTTCAGCCCCATTTTATTTCAATTATTTGCATTCCCAGATTGTTTTCGAATTCAGGTCAGTTATTACTTGGTCTTGTAAAAACATAAAAAATAAAGTGTTCTCTATGTATCAACCCTTCTTAAGAATGCTCCTTTGTCGCAGGTAGAGCCACTGCTGCCAGCAGACGTCCATAGCCTCGACAGGGTTACCTATTATCCAGGAATGATCCTTTATCCTGCTTAAGGTTATTTACAACTTTTTCAGAAAAAATCCCTTTCTTGATGCCTTTTCATTTTTTATTCTCTAAAGAACAATGTCTTGGTTTGGTGGCCAAATTATGACACAATCATTCACTTGATTTACACTTTTGTTGAACAAGTTGGCTCGTGATGAGACCCCTTGTCTTTTGATTGCAACAATCTTGAGTCATTTGCCCTGTTTTGGTAGACAGTTTCGG
Organism: Pinus tabuliformis; assembly: GCA_031772625.1. NCBI lineage: Eukaryota > Viridiplantae > Streptophyta > Pinopsida > Pinales > Pinaceae > Pinus > Pinus tabuliformis. The sequence continues at coordinate 387,781,838 of CM062819.1, forward strand.
CAACGTCAGCAAGTTATAATATCTGTGATCATGATAAGTCGGCTCGTGATGAGACCTCTTATTCTTTGAGATATAGCATCTTTTTAGATCATTCTTCTGAATATCGTGTTTTCCTTCAGCAGGGAGGAAATCAAATTCTCTTTCTTTAAGAAAGTTCTGGGCGACAATGATGGGGCTGCTTTTGGTAGTGGCTGTTTTCACAGAGAATCTTTATTTTAATATTGATACCTTTCATTGTGCTGACCTAAGACGAATTCTTTACTGAGATATCTTTTTTTTTTTTTTTTTGGAGCTGAAACTATCATCATTTCTGGGTTAAAGTTCTATTGATAATAAAGATCAAATTCTCGAAAGACTTGCTGTTCATAGGAGCCGAAGTTAAAAATCTTAAACAGAGACGAGGCGTCTTTAGTAAATGTCAAATACTGTTTAGTCAGAACAAACTTTATTTGAGAGAGGCAAACATTCTCTAGGGTCATGTAGAGAATATAACTAACTTTGCCTATCAATTATTTTGAAGGCAAAACTAATAACCTAGCTAAATTACTCCTACTCCTATTCTAATTATATACAGGAAATAACTTAAGTAAAATGATATTTCCAATGGAACCAACGATTCATTATTATCCCTAGCCGCATGAATTTTCCAAGCATTGGTCAAAAGAATCGAATTTCTCTTGGATTGAATTTGTTGGCTAGGGAATAAGAACTTACATAGTCAATTGGAATTCTGTCTGATTTTATTTCCTCATGAGAGGCTTCTTCTAACTGAGTACCTATTGGATCATAAAAATCGGGATGAATTTCTTTTGTGATTTGGTGATCTTTCAATAGGAGAGATAACAAGTCAAATTGTGAAATGGGTTTTTTGGTTTCGATGGTTTGTAACCCATTGCTTGTTGACATTGAGTTTTTAGCGGTTTGGTTTGAAATGAAAGTTCTTATATGTAAATCGTTGAAACCTAATCTATCAAAAAATTGAAAATTTAAAAAGAGATTGGATTTTGTACAAAATGAACTTGAGTGAGAAAGAAATGATTGGGTATCTATACAAATTGTGGTCTCGCACAACTGGGAGTTATTTGTGATTTTTCGCTTTTCACAAGAACTGGCCAAGTTTTGTGAATCAGGAACTGAGTTATGATCGCGAACAGGGATGAAACTTTCCTCTTGATATGAATCATAGATTGGAGTATCGTCTTGGATAGTAAAATTATTCAAATGAGCTTTTGCTTTGAGGTGAGGGTCAGCTGGTATAATCCCTGATCTAAGACGTTTGTTATCGTCTAACCTTAGTTGAGTTACTTGTGATAACTCATCATCATCATGATCGGCAAAGCAACTATCACAAAAGACCTTACAGTGTTTCTTAGGTTCCTCTTTTTCATTATATATTTTCAGACGAGGGATGTGAGGCAGCTCTCGTTTAATATGGGTCAAAGGTTGTGTTAAAGTGGTATCTTTATTTTGAAAACCCAATGATGGTTCGTTTGAATAACCCTCTGTGTCCGTTGAAATATGCTTAATATTATGAGGGGAAAAATCGTCATCACTAAAAACATTGGGGTAAAGAGAAAAATGTAAATCTGGAACAACACATTTAACAGAATTAACTAAATCTCGTTCATCAGATTCACTATAAGCATCGGGTTTTAGATCATACCTTTTTGTGCCGATACTTTTCAGAAGAGAAGCAGTAGGGAGATCTAACCTTGGCATTAGCATTTGTTGATTTAAAATGATATTGTCTAACTCGATGTCGAAGTCATCTTGTGGTGCTAAGGTATTTTCCCTTTCGGTATTTTTGCCTTTGTTTTCTGGTGTCAGAGCATGCAATACTCCTAGGCTGAATTCTGTTTGGTCAGGTACAGGAGGTAGGAAATACTCATCATAATCTGAAGATTCTTCATCTGTGAGCTCGTTTTCGAGGTCATATTGCAAACACTTAAGATGAAATCGCATATTGAAATCCCTTACGGGTTTTTCTTCTTTCCACAGATAGTCGATTTCATCATATACCTGGTCGTATTCATAGCAATCAAATTCCAAGATGAAAATCCTAATGAATTGGTCCCAGCTGTGAACTGATGCAACTGGGAGGCTTCTACACCATTTTCTAGCTTCCGCTGTGAGTGTAAGAGTAAAAATCCTGCACACAACGCCTTCGTCAATTTTTTGAATATCAAAACTCAAAACTCTTTGAATGAATTACAGGGCATGATGAAATGCAGAAGAATTATTCTTACCATTGAATTTTACCTGATACAATAGCCTTACCACATCTGGTGGAGTGTTGGAAGAGGCAGGAAGATGGATGCAACTCCAAATAGGAATTCTGTGAGTAGCCATCCCGTTTCAAGATTTATAATTAAAAGCATTCCAATCAGACAATGTGCTCAGGCCCTCCTTCTAGCGCCAAATATGTTGAGGGCCCCGAAATCGAGTCGACAACAAGGGGAATACCCACCCGGTCCGGAGCCTGGTTGGTGGCTCCTTGCCCGTTTGGAGTAGCGGGTCCGACTGGGGATAACGGGACCAGCTTCCCGATGCAAGGGGTGTGTGTGTGTGTAAGTTTTGATTTATGTTGTTTCTAGAGATCTTTCGAGAACTAATTTTAATCTAACTCATCATCTGGCTATAAGCTACTAAAATCGGAATAAAAATAACATATACAACCTATGCTAACCCGGGATATATCTTTTCCATCATGCGATCTAAGAAGATTTCATATAATAACTGGTAATGAAGATTATTCAGCTACTATAAGAATATAAACCATTTAAGATAAACTATTCTGCATAAGAAGTTAAACAGGACAGTTGTAACCATAAATCCATATATTAACATATAAATAACATCAGCTGCATATTACTTTAAGCAAATTAATAGAAATTCGTCAAGAGATAAAAGTACCATTTATGACTAATTTCTACTCACGAACTTCAAGTAATAATGATCTACTCCTACTTACTTCGAACGCCCACTAAGAGTATAGAAATGCAACATCAGTAGCAGACATTACAATGCAAATATAAATAAATCCGATCCTTCCATTCATCAAACCCTCCTCTGAGGTGCAGAAGTGCATGTTCTGAGGACAAGTTTTTGACAAATTTCTGGACCCTTCTCCAATGCAATGAGAAGGGTTGAAATACTACTACCTAATCTTAATAATAGTATGTTTACAAAATTGAGGATACGGTTCTAAAATGACCGCCCTTTTTCTAATTTAGTTAAAAGCAAAAAATCAACATTCTAAATGAAATTACTTCTTAATTTGGTCTCTGAAGTTGCAGCTGTCAAGCATAGGTTTGAGAAGAGCAAGCTGGCTGATTTCTGTGCTTAGCTGGCCTGCGAAAACAGCATCCATAAGAGCTGGCGCTACTTTCTCGGCTGCATTCATGATGCATCTTACTGTCATGCATTGGCTGTGAGGCTTAACTAAGTAAGTCCAGTAACTTTCCCAGTTTAGCCTAGCCAATGCCTGGATTGTCGTTCCGTTTGCCTGTGCTTTCTGCTTCCATTCTGCCTCCAGTTGCAACGTGCTTGGTAGGTACCCCGGGGTGGTTTCTGAAATCAAATTAGCTCTATGTAAATTTTCATTTACACAGTCGATAAGGATGCTCGATTGTGTCTTCGCTGTCTCTACTGCTTGCTCCGCCTGTGTGATTTGTTCGTCCCATTTGTTAAAGAGAAGCTCCTTATGATTTTCATTAATCTTGGGTGCTCCTGCTCTTTTCCCCTCCTCGTCATTTTGCCAAGTTAGATATTCTCTTACTCTTTTGTTGGCCTGGTCATAGTCGTTCCGCAATTCCACCACCTGGCTGGTGATCTTGTCGCTTATTTCACAAAAATGCCTCCATTGTGATATTCTACGTACCATATCTTCCTATTGCTGTGACAGTTGGTCATTCAAGCCTATGGACTCTGAAATGAACTCTGACAGCTTAGGTTCATCTTTATGCATTTCTTGCACCGTCTGCAGCTGCTTTTCTTTTTCTTCAAGACTTGTTTGATAGCTCACCTGCATCTGGCGAAAGTCTTCTTGTAGCTTCTCGAGCTGTCTGGAGGCTTCAGTGTTCGCATTGGCTTGCTGCAACTGTTGTTGTAGCAGTTGTATTTGATTTTCATGTTCTTTTAGAAGTTGCTGAACTTCGGAGGCTTTGTCGATAGTTGCAGAAGCATATGCTCCTGCAATCTGAGACAATTTCGTGAGATTTTCAGTTGGATTACTCTTCGGGTCTTTCCATAAGACATCTAGATGTTCAGCATCTTGAGATAATGTATTCTCAAGTTTCCTCTTCTTTCTTTGTCTTCTTACAACTGCTTTGTGCTGGGGGCTGTAGAATACGTCCAGTGGAGGAATTTCTTCTACGCTGAGTAGAAGTTCTGAGGATGGAGCGATAGGGAGATGCTCCGTTTCTACGGCACTACTAACTATGGTTGAGACGACCTCTTGCACCACCTGTGTATTGCTCACAGGTGTCTTTGGGGTTTGACCTTCAAGATTAATTAATTCATTGAAGGTGTCCCATTCTTTATCCAACTCTACTGTGACAAGAGGTGTTTCAACGACACGAGGGGGAACCTCTCTTGGTGGCGAGGCGATAACTTGCTGCTGAGCCATCGCACTTGATTGAGCTGTGTCTTTGATTGTTTCTTCATTCAGCTCTTTGTTATGCACAGACTCTTCAGGATGTTTAGATATTTCTTTTGCGGCGCTGGACTTAGATCTGGAAGCGCTGGAGTTTCCGCTAAGGCTGATGGTCAGAGTCGGTTCTCTAGTAGCTACTCGCAGTCTTTCCAGTGGAATACTAGCCAGTCTTCTTTCTCTGAACAATGTGAATTTCCGAAGGTCGTCTGGAGACAATCTTGACTGAGCTTCTTGCAAAACTTCCTTGAGCGAGTCCTTGTTCAGGAAGAGATCATCAAACAGATCTTTCTTCCCAAAGAATACCCTTGTCTTGAGATTGGTTGTAAATTCCTGGGCCACTTTATGTGGGTCGAATGGTCTCGATGAGAACTTAAATAGTTGGAGACACGTCACATTCTCCACTTCATCAAAAGCGTGTCCCACATCGAAAAAAGAGAAGACCCCACAAGTGACGGGAAATGGAGGCCAAATGGCCTTCTTTTTGTCTTTTAGTTCCTTTGTTGAGCCGCCTTCAGAACAAATTTGATAAGCAATTTCTCGGGCCAACAATTTATCAAGAACATACAAAGGTAGGACATGTGGAGGTACAGTGCTTCCAAAAACTCGAATATAGGTAAACCATTCTTCCCCAAACCATCTCGCAATGGGGAGGATGTCAATTTGGGCCTCGGGGGAGCACCTTGGGGGGTCCTTATCATATATCGTTCTATGTATGGGAAATATGAGCCCATGGCAAATCTGGTAAAAATGAGGGGCAAACTAGGAATCCCATAAAACTTTATGATAGACGTGAATGGGCAATGGGTCTTGGGTAGTCCATTTCCAGCCCAGAGTAGGGAATTTCGATACAAGACAGACAGAGTCCATTATATAGGCAGACAGATAAAACGGAGGATAGACCCTTTGGGAGAAGGATCTTTTAGAACGGTAGTGGAGAACTGCCGTGTATAGAGTGTCAGAAAGGATTTTGGCCCAATCCACTATCTCAGAACTAGTCGCGGCATCAATTAACGGTAACCATTCAGATGAGAACTTATTGATATCGGGCTTACCAAAAAGCCTACAGAGCATGGCTGCAGCAAAACAATATGGAGAGGTGAGGGAACTAGTGCTATACATACCGTTCTTATCTTTTTTCAACAGCTCATCTCTTCTTGACCATTCCTTAGTAGTGTCTGATAGGTCCGGATTCTCCACTGCAAACTTCCTAACAAACTCTGCATTATAGGTCGCTTGTGGTTCAGGAAGATGATACATGAGCTTCAGGTCTGAGGCAGCAAACGATCCCACGAGCCCATGCCCCTGAACTTTGAACTGTCTATGATGCAATTCCGCATCATCTAAAATCCACTTGATCATGTCTGTATACGGTAGGATCTTCGGCCTTGCCGCTATTCTGTGGAGGAAAGAGCACGCTAGGTCTTCCATAGACGCCTCTGAAGGACGTGATGCACCTGCGACGGCAGCAGTTACCTTAATTATTCTAGGGTTCTCTTCTTCTAACAGTCTATACATGCCTTCCCATGTTGAGATGCCTGCATCTTTATTGCATGCATTATCTATGTACAGGGGCGCCATCTCCTTGGTCCTCTCTCTTGTTTCTAAGCTCTGAGCTTTGTTCTTCTTCCCCATATCGCTTAGCGTTTCTGTTTGATTTTGCCTTCGCACTTTGCTCCTGCAGGTTATGAGTGAAATGGAAAGATTGATCAGAAAGGTGATGGGAGAGTTTTAAATGAAAGAGATAAATCAGATACGCCACCTTACATGAAGCAAATCTGCATTAAGGCACACGTCTTTATTCCACTTAATAACTGACAACCAAATTATTACTATCATTAAAAGCGCATAACTCCAAGTCAGGTTATAGTAAGTGGCTTTTCTTTCGGTGGCGCGCCTGAGGGATTCGTATTAAGGTTCTTTTATGATCTACCATCGTACCCTTGCATGTCGCGCAATCACAAACAGTAGTGATCGCAATATCGCAGATCGCCATATCGCAGATCGCAATAACTCAATGCTTGTTAATCTTCGCCTGCCTCATTTTTGCGATATGCGATCGCACGATCACAATATCGCAAATCGGCAGGTTTGTAAGCTTTTCTTTATGGGTACTAGCATGTTGCGATGCGATGTTGTTATTAATACTAAGGCGGTGTGCATATTGGTCTTTAGAAGGGAAATGAAGGTGTTTCTCATTCTTTTTTGATGCAACCTTAAAGATTTGCTTCCATGAACACTGGTTTAGGCTTAAGTCGCTCAAGAAACCTTTTCTAAGTGCATGTTTGTACTTTAGAATGAAATCTTTGCTTTTCCAAAACTTAACTAAGGGTCCCCATTCATTCTAGCATCGTGGCTGATACTAGTTTGAACAAAAAGGGGGGGGGTTGTTGCCGGCCACAACAGTAACTAATCCCCAAAACTTCAAAAGAGAGCAAAACAAAAACCAAGACAAGAGTAAACAAGAAAAGAACAAAGGCCAGTTCCCCAGCGGAGTCACCAATTTGTGATGGGGGAAAGTGTTCCCTCTGCGGACAGAGGAAACCCCTCTAGCCCTAGAGTGGGTCTAGTCACAAACAAGGAAAAATCAGTAATAGATTTCCTTAAATAGTTCAAGTTGGAGGCCCACCTCAACCAGTGGTCAATGGAGTTCCGTTGCACTGCTCCAGCTTCCGCTTCCTTCTCCTAATGACTAATCAACCTGAAACAATGCAAAGGAAATACAAAAAAGCACGTAACCAGAACAACAATGATCTATTTACCCACAAAGTCAAGAAGTCATGAGATATCTAGTACATTACATACAAGACATAGGAAAACATCATTGATTGCATTAATTATGAAATAAGAGTAAGCTTACAACCAAAGTCTTGAAGTCACAAGCCTTCTCAGAGGGATTCAACCAGCATGTTCCTCAAGCTTTCACTCTATGAAGATGGATCTCCCAACATACAAGTCTCTCTCACTCACAAGTTTTACACAAGATCAAAGGCACTTCACAACCTTCCTCAAGCTCTCAACAATCCCACACTTGTCACACTCACACCAGCTATCTAACAAGCTCACAAGCACTAACAGTACTATCAGCAACCACTCCAAAGACTAAGAATTCCCAACTAGCAGCACATAGCAATGGTGGGAGTTTAAATAGGAGAAGTAGTCTCCATGAAATGTGGGAGGATGAGATTATCTCCAAGGAAGGTAGCACAAATGACGGAACAACCATGCCAGAGAAAGGAGAGCGACATAAACTAGGCCAACAACTAGGTCTGGAGTCATCTGGAAGGCCGACTATTGGAACAAATTTGCCCAAACTGGATCATCGTGGTCACATAACTAGTCTGTCACGGTGACATCGCTATTGATTAACATAGCTAGTCATGTCATCGTGGGAATCATGTGTACTTCTGCGATGGCAGCGCTTCTGGACTATTTTGGAGCGCCCTTCAGTGCATTTATTTAGCCAACAGATGTGATGAGGCAGAAACCTTTGGAAAAGTGGGTCATTTGGCAACATTAGAGAGCATGAGCATGAATGATTTTGGACTCATGACACAGTAGGAAGACTGGGATGAAGGCAGTGACAAATTACTATCAGTACATTTGATATATTTAGCTGGAAAAATAATTCGTTTGGTACAAAGATTGTTTATACCTCTGTAAGAATTCCTAACTCAAACAAAATATTCTTAGGGAATTTCACACATCTCCCTTAGGAGGGCATTAAGGATTTTTTAAAAATTACCACAGGGTTAAGAAGGAATTTTTTTGGGATGGCCTTAAATCTTATATTCAAAAGTTTGTGGCAGAATTTTTTGTTTTCCAACAAAATAAAGTTGATACAATTAAGACCCCAGGTCTATTACAACCTTTATCCATTCCAAGTCAATGTTGGGAGGAGGTTTCAATGGATTTTATCACAGGTTTACCCAAGTCCGAAGGAAAGAGTGTCATCATGGTGGTAGTTGATAGACTTACCAAGTATGCACACTTTTGTGCATTATCTCATCCATTTAAAGCCAATACAGTTGCTACTGCATTTATGGAAACAATTCAAAAGCTACATGGAAACCCAAACATTATTGTAAGTGACGAAGATCCTATTTTCACGTGAAATTTCGGACGAAATTATTTTCTTGTCTGGGTACTCAGTTAGCTAATAGCTCATCTTATCATCCTCAATATGATGGGAAAATTGAGATTAAGTGAACAAATGTTTGGAAGGATATCTTCGTTGCTTTGTATCTGATAAACAAACACAATGGGTCAAATGCTTGCCTCTTGTTGAATAGTTGTATAACACTTCCTTCCATATTGCAGAAAAAATGACCCTATTTATGGCGCTTTATGGATATCATCCACCATCCATCACATCATATTTAATATAAAATTCTAAGGTTCAAGTAGTGGAAGATCACATCGAGCATCAACAAAAAGTTCTCCAACTCTTAAAGGATAACCTCACTTTGGCGTAGAATAGAATGAAACAATATGAAGATGAACATCACAGTGAAAGAAGTTTTGATGTAGGTGACTAGGTATTTTTACGGCTACAACCATACAGACAAATTTCCCTCAAGCAAGCTAAGAAGGATGATAAATTATCACCAAAGTATTATGGTTCTTACAAGGTGTTGCAAAAGATTGGTACTATGTCATACAAATTGGAACTTCCTGCATCTCCTCAAGTGCACCCATTTTTCCATGTTTCATGCTTAAAGAAGGTTATAGGTGACAAGCTCCCAGTTCAAACAATATTTCCAAAGCTTAACAAGGAAGGAAAAATCATATTGGAACCTGAAGCAGTCACAAAAACAAGAACTTGATAGCTACGATTTCATAGTATATCAGCAAGTGGAAGAACTTACCTGCTGAAGATTCTACATGGGAGGATGAGAATTTTATACAGAAGCATCAATAAATACTCAAGCATTGAGGACACCAATTTTTTTAAGGAGAGGGGCATGTTAGGTCCCTGTAATAATAGTGTATTCCCTTATTATTATTATTATCATTGTACCCCTTATTGTTATTGTTGTGTGCATGTTGTCCCCATATTGTTATTATTGTGCCCCATAGAAGCCCACTATTGTTATTGTTGTGACCTTACATTATTATTTTTATGTCGGCTCTGATTATATTGTGACCCCTTATACTCCTATATATAGAAAGGAGGTATTGTCATTGTCATTTATATTATCCAATAATTGTTCATTTGTGTAATGTAAAGGAGGTTTCCCCCTCAAAGAGGCTATGTTTAAGTTGTTGATCTCACTCTTTCCTTTATGTTGTAAGCTGGTTGTATAACAAAACAACACTCACTCAGAATACAATGTCACTACAAAATATTTTTTAAATGTGCAGATGAAAACCAATGTGCAATAGCCCTTTAAGGCAGACAATACTAATGATTTCTCTCCTCCAAAAAGAATTGTTTTACACCAACAACAACTCTATTGCATCATCGATCCTAGACATTTTCTCCAATATTATAACTAATACCTTAGGCACAAAATTTGTTGGAGTACCACTCAAACTAAAAACACTTTAAATACTACTATACAAAATGCGCAATGAAAACAACATGAGTATTCCACTAAATTCAACACATCAACCCAAACGACATCAAGTGTGGGACATCAAATAACCAATGCATATGCACAAAATAGCAACTCTCCTCTTGAAATCTTCCAGGGATTTAGGATTAGATGACTCTTTGTAGCACCATGGACATCACCATGGCTTGCTATTCTTCTCATATTTCAAGTATTGGGCTTCTGAAATGATTTTTTCCAACTGTTTTTCCATGGAAAACATCATGGAGTGTTGTTGCGGCCATTGGGGGCCCTGCACTGCCCTCATCAAAGGATAAAGGGAGGAAAATATTCTAATGTCCTGATTAGTCTAACTAAAGAGACTTGTTGCTAAGGACTAGTTACCTTTACCGTTGACGTTGAGGGTTTGGATCATGGTAGAAGTAAACTATGGTGAGACGTAGCCGGAGGAGGAGAACCCAGGCACTACTTCTTCTTTTGGTACCATGAAATTTAATTTGGCATGCTCAGCGGAGTCATGATTTTCTTGTACCTCCTCTCCTCCGTTTCAAGAGAAAAGAAGTTGAAATCCAAGTTGAGATCCAAGGCTGGAAGAATTTCAAAATCAGGTGGAAAGGGTGAAAGTTCTTGGAGAAATAGAGGTGACACAGAAATGAAAGAAATGTGGGACTCAATTGTAGGGGTTAATTTAGAGGATGACCATGAGGGTCAGAGGATGAGGGAGGATGAAGCTTTTATTGATGATGTTGGGGTTGAGCCACATGAATGGTATGGCATTGATGATGAAGAAGGTTCTATTGGTGATGCTTCTCAGGTAGAAGAGGGAGAGGAAGATGATGAAATTAACAACCTTTTCAAGTCTGTGAAGAAGAAAAATAAGAAAGTTGAGCATACAGCTGAGGAAATTGGATTGCTTGTAGAGAAGTTTATGGCTAAGCTTGAAGTTGCAGTTGAGGAAGATGTTGAATTGAACTGACAATATAAACATATTGTAAATAAGGTTAAAATGCTAAATGACATTACTGAAGTTCTTTCCGAGAAGCAATTGCAGCAAGAATTCTTAGACTGTAGAGTGCTCTCAGTTTTAAAGAATTGGCTTGAGCCTCTGCCAGATAAATGTTTTCATAACACAAATGTTAATAGTACAATTTTGAAAATTTTAACAGATTTACCAATTGACGTTAAACCATATGATAGGAGAGAACATTCCAATCCATAAAATCCAATATGACTGCTGCAAATAAAGCATTGGCTAGACTTCAATGTTTTTGAAATCGAAAATTCAAGAGCAACATTTCTGCAAGAGAAACACACATTTTTATATTTCAAGGATTGTGGGAAGAGAATTCAGATTGAGTTTAGATAAGAAGACACTCAAAAGTGCAGCACTAATAGCATAACACTGAGGGATATAATGTCAGAACCATGCAATAATAGAATATGTAGGGTAGGGAGGGCAGAAAGAAGAGGAGAAATGAAACAAAACTGGCATGTAAAGAAAGGCCACAAAAACCAGTGGCTCAAATTTGAGCAGGGCAGGAATATGCCTAAAGCTCTAATACCATTTTAAAAACACATGGAAAAGACATCCACAATAGGATAAGCCTTGAATGCATTATTATTCACAATGATACATATTTATAATACATTGGAGTGATCGTTGGATTCCATATTCCAAGGTCTCTTGGACTCCCTTTGACTACTCACATTCCACACCAACCATTATAGGATTAGGTGTCCAATAATATGCATTTGATAAGTTAATTTTTATAACAACCCCTTTCAGATTTTATGTTTTAATGTTGTGGATTCCTTCTTGAGGCACCCATATAGCTTCGTGAATTTGTCTGCCTTCCAAGACTAAAAATTTCTCAAGGGAAATGTACTTTGATAAGATAGGTTTAATCATGGTAGCAATGATCTTTGCTATGATTTTATAAATTAAATTACATAAATAAATGTGTCTTAAATCCGAGAAGGATAGAGGATGGCTAGATTTATGAATAAGGGTGATGAAAGTTGAGTTAAAATTTGGGTAGGTCCTACCATATTTCCTATACTCTTCAATAACCCTTAGAATATTGGGTCCCAAAATTTCAAAAAAGCTATGAAAAAGACAACACCCCACCCATTTAGACCAGGAATTTTGTCTCACTAGAAACTATAGAGAACGACTTGGAGCTCCTCTGATGTAATCTCCTACATCATTGTCTTTATTTCATCATCATCCACCATCTTGGGAATAGTTGATAAATTTGTATTATTTCAGTGATAGTTGTTCATCTTAGGAAGAGTTGATAATGATCAAATTTGGATTGGATCATTAGAGTGTTTTTCATCCATCTCAATGCATTTGGAGTGGAAAAAATGGCGGGACCCAGTTTGGTGAAATAGGGTTTGAAACCTTCTGGGAGCATTTTGGGGCATCAAACAACATTTTTTGGGGGTAAAACTTTATTTTTATAGTTTGGTGTCTTTTCATGGTGTTCTACACACAGATATATTTCCAACAGTGTAAGAAGAATGTCAATCAAATTACGTATGCAAAAGTTATGCTGCTCAGCAATTGACATTCTTGTTGTCACACCTATAGCTTTGGATGATGCCACATCACCCCCCATTATTCATGGAAAAGGGGCTAGCCATGTGTTTTTTATGTTAAAGACTCTAGAAGACTCTATATTGTAACTCTAGCTAAGAGTTGATGTAGTCAAACTTAACCACTACTAGGTTATCGAGCTGTGTTATAACTGGGCCACTAGGAGGAAGAGGCGTTCCATTCTTTCGAGAGAATTTTGTTTCATAGTTGAGCAATGATATCCATCAAAGATAGGAAGCATAGTACATAGAGAGGATTTTTGCACTATATCTACAACCTTATTTTCTAAATGGAGAAAACGAGCAAAGCGACCTCGCCTTCCAGCTGGGTTTTCTCTTGAAAGGGTTTCCAAAGCATATTTTGTGTCTTGTGTACATTGTGTGTGAGATTATTTTTGTCATTCTCTACTTTTATGCATAATTTTCATTTGCATCCATGCACTAGTTATAGTTAATTCTACAGATCTTAAATTTTAATGCCATTGTAATACTGTAGAAATTCCACATTTTAATATTTTTTTATCAGATTTGTTGTGAAGAACTATCCAATGGAACATCAACAATTGTTTACAAATGATTTGGTATCAAAGCAAGTTTCGTTGGGTATTTTGTGGACATTTCATGGATCTAGATCGATGGGGGCAAAAATCATAAAACCCTAATCATAGTCCACAAATATGTAAATTAACCTCGTGATCCTGCAAAGGTGATTTTTATGTGACTAGAACAACAAGTCGCAGATATCAACCGCAATGTAAGCCTCCTCATGAAGGCCTTGAATAGAAAGCTAGAGATATTTGGAGAAGATAGGGGTTTGAATGTAGAGGAAAAATATGAACAGGGATCATAATATCGAGGAGAAATGGAGAACTTGTTGACGAAATAATCTGAAAAAGATCAACTTGGTTTGAGCGTCGTGAATAGTCCCTATTTAAAATGGAAGAAAAAGTTGATATAAATCCATATCACGGTGAGATCGATGCTCTAAAGTTAAACCTTTGGTTGCAACAACTGGAATTTTATTTCAGTGTCCACCAGATTGAGGAAGGATAGAAGATCTCATTAACACGACTGAAATTAGAGGGCCATTCCACGACTTGGTGGGAAAGCCACACAGACATGCTACGGCTAGATGGACAACCTCCATTGAAAAAGTGGAAATATTTCCAAACCCTTATTAAGTCACATTTTTATCCCATTGGGTACATGGAGGATCAGTGGATTCTATGGCATTACTTTAGGCAAAAGTTGGGCCAAAGCATGCAAGAGTACACCACAAAATTCAGAAAGATGAATATAATTTTGGGTATCTCTCCAAATAACCCATATGTACTCCTCAAGTATTTGTGGGGTCTGCACCACCATCTAAGTGAGAAAGTGATGTTGTTCAAGCCCAAATCGGTGGATGAGGCTTGTGTACAAGCACAATACCTAGAACACATAGGCCTGAAGAGAGCGCAATCAAGTGGACCGAAGAAGAAGGAGCAAAAAGATGCTTCTAAGGAGGGGAATAAGAAGCAAAAAGGGGGAAAAGATAAAAAGATGGCAACCACAACACACTAGCACAAAGATCCTAACAGCCAATGCAACCACTGTAACATTGATGACCATACAGAGGAGAAGTGATGGAAGTTGCATACAGAGCTAAACTTGAAGAAAAAGAAGAAAGATAACAAGAAGAAGAATCTCATGGCCATGGATTCGAGAAACCAAGTTAGAAGCTACTAATACATGGATGAGAAGATCATTTTTACGCTAGTGTAGAAGAAGTTGAATCTGAGTATCCTTCAACAACAGGAAGAGAAAGAAATTACCAAACTCTTCCATATAAATATACAGGTCAAGAAGATGAAGATTGATGTTGTATTTGACTTAGGGTTACAAGAGAATCTCATTGCAGCGGAGCTTGTCAAGAAACTAGGGCTGGAAGTTTGTGACCATCCAAAACAATGTAAAATGAAATTTTCTATCAGTGTTGATTTTATTGATGAAGTAGATCTAGATGTGGTTCCCCTTGATGTATGTGGAGTCATGTTTTGGAGTCCATACATGTACATGCATGATGCAATATTCATGAGGAGATCAATCAACACAGGTTCATTAAGGATGGAAAATCATTCTTCATCAATGCGCACAAAGGCAAGTTGAAAATTTCATTGGTAAGTGCCAACTAAGCCAAGAAATTGATCAGTTCCATCAAGAAGTATGTTTTATTATTTTTAAGATAAAATCAGTTTGAAGAATGTTGACACCTAATCTTCATGATTGGGGAATTTGTAACATAAATAAATCAGGAATGTGATCAGTCATCGGAAGATGAACTGAACAATCACTCCTAATGTATAAAACAATAACATACCTATGAAATAAACACACCAATCAGTTTTTCTGCCCTTGGAGAGTTACTGCCTGGCCTGACATGGTATCAGAGCCAACCCTTTTTTTAGCTATTGTAACTCCCTATTCTGCTCCTCTGCTCCTCTACTTTCCATTCAAAAATGCTGCCTGTTCATAAATATGGTAGCCTGCTCCACACTGTCCCCTGAACACTGGTGCTGCGCCCTCTTCTCTGACCATTTTTTTTCATATTCACTGTAAGCTGCGCTGCTCATCCTCTGAAATACATTCTGGACGTTGTCAGAGGCGTTAGAGGATTTGACAATGGTAGGCATTGGAGGTAGGCAGAAGCGAGCACTCATTGGAATGAGTCTATCTACATGCCAAAGGAATGTATGAACGTTGCTCCTAATTTGAATGCTGATTTGAATGCACTCTCGAATGCTGCTCCGTTCTGAAGAACACTGGTATATATACGTTGAATGTGTTTTGGCTATACGCTGTCATGCTGTGTTAAACGTTGCTTTATATAAACGCTGCTTTATATAAATTCCAGAATCACTGTGTTAAAGGCTGCTTTATATAAATCCCAGAAATGCTGTGTTAAAACGCTACTTTATATAAATTCCAAGATTGAATTTGTAATCAAGTGAAAGGTAAACTAAGCAGTAATCAATGGACATTGAAGAATCGATGCAATCATCTATTAGCTGATCACATTTCTTAGCATTTCACAGATTCAGAATTTATGGTGAGAGCTGGTTATTTATTCATCTTCATCGTACGAGCTGAATATAAGTCGTATGATCCTTTTTTTGTGGTTGTAATTATATTTGAAATTACCATCTCACTTGGTAATTGAGTTTTTAAAAGGAGACGTATGCCATATGCATATATAATAGTGGATTTATATGGATTTATATAAAACTTATATGAAGTTTATATGAGATTCATATGGTGGATTCATATGAGATATATAAGATTTATAAGGTGGAGTTTTTTTTTAAGATTTATAAGGCAAAGTTTTATGAGATTTATATGATGAACTTATATAAAACTTATATGAGGTTTATGTGAGGTGAATTTATACAATGATGGATTTATATGAGTCACATTGTGGATTTGAAATCCTTTGAGAATGCTTTTTTGAGTACACTGGCAGAAGTATTCTTTTCTATCAGCAAAAGTTTTTTTTATAGAATGCATTCAATCATCTCTATGGTAGGAATAGTTCTCACTGGCAAGGAGAACTATCCTGAATGGTCTCGGATGATAAAACACACCCTCATCTTCAATGAGTTGTGGAAGGGAGTGTGTGTCAGAGAAGGAGACAATGACCCAATACAACCTACATCAGACAAAGAGCTCGTCATTTGGGATAACAAGAACAACAAAGCATATGCATTAATCGTAGCATCTGTAAATGAAGAAGTAAGTTGCCATATTTCATCATATTCAACTGCCTTTGAAGCTTTACAAAAGCTCAAATAACTCTATGACTCACATTCTGCACTTGAAGTTGTTCAGCTCATGATTAAACTCTTCACTCTTGAACTGAAAAATAATGATCCTCTTCCTCTAGCATCTGAAGTAAAATCCATAATGCATGATATCAAATCCATGAAGGTTGAGCTAGATATCCCTCTTATTGCTTTTCTCAAGGCACTCTATCCTACTTACTCCAATTATCTTGAGTCTTTACAAGCAAATGGAAATCTTAAAGATATAACCTTTGACTCTCTTGTGAAAAAGTTTGCTGAAAGAGAGAAAGCCTTTGGAAAGAAGACAGTCCCTGAATCTTCTGAAGAGACTGTTTACCTTGCTCATAAAGAAAAGCATCCTGCTCAAGATTCTACAAGAGGAAGAGGTGGACGAAGAGGAAGAGGAAGATACTTCAGAGGCAGGGGGGTATACATTCTCAAGGAGAAAAAGCAGAACTGCATTGCATTCGCTGCAAACGAAATGGATCACATGATGCTTCTACATGCAAGCTACCATGGGACAAAATTGAGCAGAAAAGAAACCAGCAGAAAGGTAAAACTAATGATACAGACAAAGGTAAAGCACCTAAATCCGCTCACTATATTGAGGCACAATGTAACATTGGAGTAAATGAAGATTTGTTTAATGCTTCACTTGCTTCTTCGAAAAATGATTGGTTGCTTGATTCAGGAGCAACCTGTCATATGAATCATAGGAAGGATTTTTTTGAAGATTTCACTGACAATGTTGATGGAGCAGTATACTTTGCAGATTAGTCAAAAATCAAGCCATCAGGGCTTGGCACAATCAGGCTTAAACTGCCTGGTCTTCCAGACTTTCTTCTGGATCATGTTCTATATATCCCATAGCTCAAGAGAAACTTGTTGTCCTTGGTCCACATTCACCAGCAAGGTCACTCCATTCATATGTTTGATGGCAAGCTTGAGGTAAGAAAAGCATCTGACCACTCACTTGTCATGAGGGGAATAGAAGAAGAAAGATTTCTCAAACTGCAAGGAACCTCTGCTCATGCACAACATTTCTCATATATTTCTCATCATGAAGAAGGTACACTTCCATCAAGTTTATTATGGCATGCTAGATTTGGACATTTAAACTATGACAGACTCCGCTTATTGAAGAAAAATGGTGTTACTGGTTTGCCTACAATTCCTAGGAAACATAAGCAATGTGATGCTTGCATTCTAGGAAAGCATAGCAAACAGTCTTTTCATGATTCACATTCAAGAGCACATAGGAAGCTTGAACTCATTCATTCTGATTTATGTGGTCCAATGCATGTTCCTTCGGCAAATGGAAATAAATATATCATGACATTTATTGATGATTACACCAGAATGTGATGGGTTTATTTATTGAAGAACAAATCTGATGCTTTTCAAACATTCAAGAATTTTCATAAATGGATTGAAAATGACGCACAATCTCATATTGGGTCTATTCTCACTGATAATGGAAAAGAATATACATCAAATGAATTTGAAAGCTATCTTCGCCAACATGGGATCAAACATCAAACAACTGTACCTTATAATCCCCAAAAGAATGGTGTAGCAGAAAGAATGAATAGAACAATTTTGAATATGGTACGATCCATGCTTTTCTTCAAAAATGTAAAGATAATGTTTTGGGTTGATGCTGTTCTATGTGCTGCATATATAAATAATAGATGTCCATCTAATGCTATAAGAAACAAGACTCCTTATGAATTGTGGTATGGACATGTTCCTTCGGTAAAACATCTCAGGATCTTTGGTTCCACCTATTATGCTTTGATACCAAAGGTACATAGAAACAAACTTGGTGCTAGAAGTCGTAAGTGTATCTTCCTGGGGTATTCAAACACCTCTAAAGCATACCACCTCTATGATGAAGTAAATAAAAAGTTTGTTGTATCTAGAGATGTCATTTTTCTTGAATCATCCAAATCTGACAATGTTGTTGAGCGGCAACTTGATCGCTTGGATAGATTCGCAAAAACGCAATCATTTCAAGAATTTGATAATCAAATTCCACATCTTGAAGGGGGGATTCCTATACTAGAACAACATGTGGAATCTTCTTCTGAAGAACAATCTCCTCTGCATGAAACTCCAACAACGGATGATGCTTTAAATGATGTAATTGATAGAATTGGGAGACTCAATCTTGATTCAATCCCAACTCAATCAACAGAGCAGCCTGGACCATCTCAGAAAGGTCCCCCAAAGTGGCTGACAAAGACACTTGAAAGTGTTCATCCTGATGAAATTGGAAAAACAGGAACCAGAAATTCAAACCAACAAAATGGAGGTGATGTAGGTGACTCTAATTCACCTGTTGATATGGATGTTACTTATGATTGTGAATTGAACTTGTCTACAGATTTTGAACCAACTTCCTTCAAAGAAGCTGCTTCTCATGATGAATGGAAAGAAGCGATGAAAAAGGAGTATGATGCCCTCATAAAGAATGGCACTTGGAAGCTATTTGATCCTCCATTTGGAACCAAACCAATTCGCTGCAAGTGGGTCTACAAGAACAAGTACAAAGTTGATGGCTCACTTGACAAGCACAAAGCTAGGCTTGTGGAAAAAGGCTTTGCACAGAAGGAAGGGGTCGATTATGAGGAAACTTTTGCCCCCACAACAAAATGGGCCACCATCTGGACACTCTTTGCACTAGCTGCTCAAAACGGTTGGAAAGTCCATCAAATGGATGTAAAAACCGCATTCTTGAATGGAGATCTAAAGTAAAATGTTTTTATGTCCCAGCCTGAAGGATTTGTTGTGAAAGGACATGAACATAAAGTATGAAAACTTGTGAAGTCCTTGTATGGCCTCAAACAAGCACCACGAGCCTGGTATGAAAAACTAACTGAGCATCTTCTGAAACTCAACTTCAATCATTTTGATCTTGGTGATGCAACTTTATTTGTCAAGAAAGTTGGCAAAAAAGTTGTGTATCTTGTGGTATATGTAGATGATATTTTAATGACAGGGAACAATGAAAGCTACAATGCATCCATAAAGAAGGAATTAGGGAAAAGTTTTGAAATGACTGATTTGGGCTATGTTCATTACTATCTTGGCATTGAAGTAACCCAACATCCAAAATCCATATTTCTTTCTCAAAAGAAATACATTGGAGATTTGTTAAACAGATTTGGCATGACAGAGTACAATCCTCTTTCTACTGCAATGGAACAAAACTTAAAGCTCACATCTATTGAAGGAAACGAATTTGAGGATGCAGCAAAGTATAGACAACTTGTAGGAAGTCTCATCTACCTCACTACTACTAGACCAGACATTTCATTTACTGTTGGAATCCTCTCCAGGTTCATGCAAAAGCCTTGTGAGGGACATTGGTCTGTTGCAAAAAGAGTTCTAAGGTACTTGAAGGGAACTCAAGACCTTGGAATCAAGTATACACAGGTGGACGACTTCAGCTTGATTGGATACTCTGATTTAGACTTCGATGGAGACAAAGAAACTGGGGTATCTACTTCGGGATATGCTATGAGTCTTGGATTAGGAGCTGTCTCCTGGAGATCACGCAAACAATCAGTTCCAGTAGATTCCACAACTGAAGCAGAATACGTGGCAGCAGCTGAAGCAACGAAAGAAATTGTGTGGCTCAGGAAAATTCTTGAAGATTTGCAGGTAAAACAAGTACAATCAACTCCACTCATGATTGATAACACCTCTGAAATAAAGTTGGCCAAGAATCCAAAGTTCCATGATCGAACAAAGCATATCAATACTAAATATCATCTCATTCGACATCATGTTGAGGCCAAAACAATCCATCTCCGTCATTGTTCCACAAATGAGCAAGTTGCAGACATCTTCACCAAAGCACTTGGAAAGGAAAAGCTTGAACGATTCAGAATTATTCTTGGACTCACCAACATCCCTTCAGATTAAGGGGGGGAATGTTGACACCTAATCTTCATGATTAGGGAATTTGTAACATAAATAAATCAGGAATGTGAACAGTCATCAGAAGATGAACTGAACAATCACTCCTAATGTATAAAATAATAACATACCTATGAAATAAACACACCAATCAGTTTTTCTGCCCTTGGAGAGTTACTGCCTGGCCTGAAAAAGAAGAGTTAATAAGAGGGGAGGCATCCCTAGAGGGGTGTACTAAGAAATGAAAACACAATTGTAGGGTTTATTTAAGGCATACAGGGATGTGTTTTGAGGTACCAAATGGTTACCGCCTAAGGGAGAAGTGAAACATGAGATCTAGATATCGTCGGACTCCCCATTACCAAATATTGGGATGTATAGGCAATCTGTTATAGAAGTAAGTGAGGTGAAGAAACAATTGTAGCAACTGATGAAACAAGGTGTCATTTGATCAATTACATCTCCATGAGGGTCACCCATCATCATTGTGCCAAAGAAGGAATGGACTTGGCAGATGTGTATATATTATAGGGTGTTGAATAAAATCATGCTCTAGAATAGATACCCCATGCCCAGGATAGATGATTTGCTAGATAAGTTGCAGCAAGAAAAGTACTTCACCAAGCTGGACTTGAAATCTGAATATCACCAGGTTTGAGTCAAAGAAGAAGATACATGGAAGACTGTCTTCAAAACTAGGCAAGGTTTGTATAAGTGGTTAATTATGCCATTTGGCCTATGTAATGCACCAACTACATTTATTATATTAATGAATGATGTATTGCGCCCTTTTATAGATTCGTTTGTTATTGTCCATTTGGATGTTATACTGGTATACAGTGCTACCTGGGAGGAGCATATTTCACATTTGGCGTAGGTGCTAGAAACATTGAACAAGCACCAGTTACTAGAAAATATCAAGAAGTGCAAGTTTTCATAGTAATCCTTGGTGTATTTGTGGCACGTGATTAGTGGAGGAGAATTAGAGATAGATCCTTCCAAGATGGAGGCCATCATGAAATTATTAGTGCCTACTAGTGTTTCTGAGGTCAAGAGTTTCATTGGGGTAGCATAGTACCTAAAAAAATTCATAACCTCATTTTCATTGGTAGCAACACCCCTCCACACCATAACAACAAGTGGCAAGAGTTTCAAGTGGAGGAGAGGTTAGCAGAAGGATTTCGAGGAGCTAAAGAAGAAGATCAGTCAAGCACCAGTTTTGGAATCACCAAACTTGTAGTGGCCCTTTTAAGTGGAGACAAATGCGAGTGGATATGCAATGGGAGTTGTCTTGATGCAGGCAGGAAGGCTTGTATACTACCATTCAAAAGTATTTCATGGGGAAGTTCTTAACTACCCTACCTATGACAAGGAGCTCTATGCCATGTTGCAAGATGTGAAGAAGTGGAAGCACTATCTGATGGGAAAGGATACAATAATCCATAAAGATCACTATTCCTTATAG
This sequence comes from Pinus tabuliformis, assembly GCA_031772625.1. Lineage (NCBI taxonomy): Eukaryota > Viridiplantae > Streptophyta > Pinopsida > Pinales > Pinaceae > Pinus > Pinus tabuliformis. Next base: position 387,803,849 of record CM062819.1, read on the forward strand.
TACTTGTATTTCTGAAGTAAGCTACAACAAACGAGGCATTACAAGTGGATGGGGTTTTTACAACATTTTCATTTGGTGATCAAGTATAAGAAGGGAAGCACAAACAAGTTGGTAAAAATGCTATCAAGGCCACACATATCAAAGATCATAGCTTTGGGGACTCTTATGCACATGAAGCCATTCACCCATGATGCATACAGAGAGGAATATTCAGATGATGAGGATTTCAAGGAGGTGTATCAGCAATTGCAAAGTCAAATTCATGCGCATGATGACAAAAACATCATTGACTACCATCTCTAGGATGGGTTACTCAACAGACTAGATAAGTTATGTGTTCCGAAAGGTGAGCATTTGCAGGTGATTAGAGAGGCTCACACCTCCAAGGTTGTAGGGCACTTTGGTGTAGGGAATACCATGGCTAACTTGCAGAGGTATGTTTTTTGGCCCAAGATGCAAGAGTAAGTAGCTAGGTTCATAACAGGATGCATGCTTTGTTGTACCAACAAGCCTAGTAATAGGAAAAAGGGTCTATATCAGCCCTTAAATGTACCTATTCATCCTTGGTAAATTATTTCCATGGATTTTGTGGGAGTTTTTCTAAAAACCAGGAAGGGACATGAGTACCTATTCGTAGTAGCTGAACGGTTCAATAAGATGTGTGCTCTGATGCCCTGTAAAAATACCATCAATGGATAGGAAGCAACAAACTTGTTCTTGGAAAATTCTGGGTGCACTTTGGGATACCAACGAGCATCATTTCAAACAAGGATACAATATTTCTCATTGCATGCTAGACTACATTTTGGGAGAATATGGACACAAAGGTGAAGAAATCTACAGCATTCCATCCAAGGGAAAATAGAAATAGTCAACAGGAATTTGGTGTAGCTTCTGAGGGGATACAAACAAAGGCATCTGAAGGCATGGGATGAAAATCAAGTATATATAAAACATTGTTACAACAGAGGAGTCCACAGTTCTACAGGAAAGTCCCCATTTGAGACTTGTTTTGGATCTTTTCCACCTTCACCTTTAGATATTTCATAGGTGTAACAAGGAGGAGTGACGTAAGATCGTACAAGATATGTTTTGAGGGCTAACAATTTTATAGAGAGGATCAAGCAAATCCATCTACGGGTACAAGAAACACCACAAAAGTCGTAGGAGAAGTATAAGTCCAAGCACGATCAGCAAAAAACATAGAAATCATTCAAGGTGGGAGATAGAGTATGGCTACAGTTGAACAAGGAGAGGTTGCAGGGGCCTGGTAAGAAAATAAAGGCTCCTAGATATGGTCCCTTGCAGATAGTAGAAAATGTGGGTTATAATTCCTATCGATTCAGTTTACCACCATATATGCACATTTACTCAGTTGTGAATGTGGAGAATTCAAAACTCTATGAGTCTTCCATGCTAGATTAGGAAGAGGAACAAGTCCTACCTTCAATGGAGGGGTTGGCACTTGATGCTCAGGAAGAGTTGAAAGAGGATACATTTTTACAGAAGATGTCGAAATATAAAAGGCATGTGCAACATGACCTTTGGAAAATTGGGCTGAAGGGACAACTTCCAGGCAAAGCTAAATGGTACACCAAAGAGAAGATGTAGGAAAATTTACCTCACCTCATTTAGTAAAAGCTTTTGGGGGGAAAGGCCTTCCAAAATGGGGAGGTGTGATCTGGATTGTTCATTATATTTTTCGTCATACATCTCGATGTATTTAGAGTGGGAAATGTGGAGAAATCAGCTCATGGGACCATTTTTACCGCTGGGACCCATCTTGGTGAAACATGATCTAAAACCTTATGGGAGCATTTTAAGGAATTAAATGATGTTTTTTGGGGGTAAAACTTTTGTTCTTTTGTGTAGCACCTTTTCATGTTGCTCTACAAACAAATATATTTCCAACGACGCAAGAAGCATGTCAATCAGAGTCTACATGCAAAAGTTATGTCACTCAGAAGTTGACATTCACGTTTTCACAGCTATAGTTCAGGAGGATCTTGCGTTAGCCCTTATTATTCACGGAAATGGGGTCAGCCACGTGTTTTTCATGTAAAAGACTCTAGAAGAGTCTATATTGTAACTCTAGTTAAGATTTTATGTAGTCAAACTTAACCACTAGTAGGCTATCAGGCTGTGTTGTAACTGAGCAACTATGAGGAAGAGGTATTCCATTCTTCTGAGAGCATTTTGTTCCATAGTTGAGAAAAGATAGCCAGGAGAGACAAGAGGTAAAGCACACAGAGAAGATCTATGCACTATAGCATGTTTTCTAAGGAGCTCTGAACAAGTTTTCAAAGTGTAAGCTCTAAATGGTGTTTTTCATTTTCTAGCCTTTTGCAAAAGCCTAAAAATTTTCGTGCCTTCATCTCCACTTTTTAACCAAATAAGCTCTGCCTTTCAAGCACCATTTATTTTATATTATATTTTATTATTAAATATTTTAATAATTTACTTTATATACACACATATTAGTTAGTTAACTTGGTGGGACTATCTAACCTTAACATTAAAGAGTGCCTTAAGTTTGTCCAACCACCATTTATTTAAAGCTCCATGATTTTTTTATATTGTACTTTATTAATAAATATTTTAATAATTTGTTTTTATATTTTATTAAATTTAACTCATAATTTTTTGTTCATTCATGTATTCTTTTGGTAAGCTTGGTAAGACTACATCTTCATCATGTCCAACTTCTCACCCCGGGGATAGCAAGAGATTTGAACCCAAGACTTCCGGTTCCACGGCCATTGTCAATTGAGCTACCCCACGCTGACTCCTTCATTCATATTTAATTTTATTTATTTCATATTATTAACAAGATAAAGAAAAAAAATAATTCTTACTGATATATTAAATTAAGAAAGTTATTAAACAAACTCATAGAGGGTGAAAAAGTGGACAAAAAGAAGTAAACAAATTCAATTTCTCTTCAATAAAGATACTCCCTATATGTATTTTAAATCAATTTAAAAACTAAGTAACTTAAACTAAATTATTTATTAATATATTTTATTTAATTAAGGTGAATTATCAATTTAAATTAAATTATTAGCCGAAGGCTTCCTATTCAACTTAAAGTGGATGAGGATATGTTGATTTTTTTTAATTGAGGGTCTAGATTGATTCTCAAGGGAATATGCTCAATATATGCTTCATTTGAATGCCTATTAATGATTGGAGTGTGTTAGAGAGTTTGTTAGGTTGCATTAACTTTAATCAATTTAAAAAATAAAATTTGGTGTCCTAATGCCCACCAATTTCCTAGGGATTTTCAAAGCATACATAATTTTAGAAAAGTTGCTTCATATCTTGGTTGTAAAGGATAGAAACTCTTCAACGCTTCTGGTTTTTTATCAAGACCTAGAATCCTTAAGGTTTAAGTAAAATCAAAATTAATAATAATATTTTTGTTGCAATAGAGTTTTTTTTAATATGTTTATCAATGGTAAGTACAAATGAAGCCTTTGGCTAGATTGACCACATTAATATTTTTAAGAAATTTATTAAACAAACTCATAGAGGGTGGAAAAGTGGACAAAAAAAGTAAACAAATTTAATTGATCTTCAATAAATACTCCCTATATCTACTTTAAATCAATTTAACAACTAGGCAACTTAAACTAAATTATTTATTAATATATTTTATTTAATTAGGGTGAATTGTCAATTTAAATTAAATTATTTATCTTAAATATGGACTAAGAAATTTATTAAACAAACTCATAGAGGGTGAAAAAGTGGACAAAAAGAAGTAAATAAATTTAATTGATCTTCAATAAAAATACTCCCTCTATCTATTTTAAATCAATTTAAGAACTAGGCAACTTAAACTAAATTATTTATTAATATATTTTATTTAATTAAGGTGAATTGTCAATTTAAATTAAATTATTTATCTTAAATATGGATTTATCACATGCTAAAAGATCAAATCCGCAGTTAAAGATGAATCTAAAGTACATTCTATATTAGGTTTGCAACCTTTAAATATTGTATCAAATACCGTGAAAAAATATCATGGGTTATGTAGTACTATTGGACTATAAATCACACTAATTTGGTAGTTTAATTTAACTTTATAATTTTATAGTTAAAATTATAATTAATAATTTTATTTTCTATTTTTATAATTTTAATTATCTAGATATTTGAGTTTCTTTGTTTTTTTTTTTTTTTTTTTGACCAAATCAAAAATGTTTATGTTGACATAACCTTTGGATGCATCAATTATTTACTATTACTATTTTTAAATTTTAAAAAATATAAGCTACTTGCTTGTTGGATATCATCTTAAAATAAACTTAAACTTAAACTAATTATTATTTTCTTAAACGAAAAGGGCAGAGATTTATATTATTAAAAATTATAGATTACAAGGTCAGAATGTTCATATGTTCCAATCTTCCGTCCATGAATGTTCTATTCTTCCTTCCACATTTGAAATTGAGCATGAGGGCTCAATCAAAACCCTCAAGCTAGTTCCCAATGATACAAAAATTTCAATCCCTTTCCAACTAAATTTTTTCCAAAAGACTCCCCATATCCAGACACATTTGGATTCCATTATTCACTATTTTGTTTTACTTTAGTGTAACTTTTCTTTTTTCTTGGAGAAATACTTTTTCTTTTGTTAACTTGAGTCCAACCTGCATTTTTTTTGCTTAGCAAGTGCATATTGTTGTTCTTGAAATCATTCTCATCCACATGATCTTTCCAAGAAGTTGTCTTTCCAAGATTATTCCTTGTGGTTTCTTGAGGGGATTCATTTTCCATGAGAATTTGTTTCTTTTCTAATTTTACTCACTCCCGAGAATCTTCACAAGCATGCAATTGTTCCCCATTGAATTTTGTTTCCTCTGATGCATTTTATTTGGCAACATCAATTTCTAATTTATCTTCTCGTTCTTTCTTATCCTGAAACTCATTCTCTTTGTATATATCATATAGCGATAGCTCTGATCTCCTTTCCACCATTTAGCTTGGAGGGTTTTGCAATAATAAAACTTTCCAAGAGCATTCCCAATAGAGGATAATGGTTGGAGATTCCAAAGATTCAAGGGTAGGCTTGAAAGCCTTACTCAAACTAGATTTGTGGAGATTGAGGTTTTTATGGTATTAAGGGGGAGAACAGGGTTACATGAAGAGATGACACTGCCCCAAAACCACAACCTAGATTCACAAATGGCCTTCTTATCCTCAATATTGTCATTTAAGGCAACAACGAACAAACTTAGAGATATGGCATGAATATTCAGATCATTAGTTAAATGAGGTTTCCATGACTCAAAGAGCCATATATCACTAACATTGCCCCAAAACCACAACCTAGATTCATAAATGGCCTTCTTATCCTCAATATTGTCGTTCAAGACAACAACGAACAAACTTGGAGATATGGCATGAATATTCAGATCATTAGTTAAACCAGGTTTCCATGACTCAAAGAGCCATATATGCAGATCCGTGAGCCTTGGCCAAAATCCATTAAACTTGCAAATCAAACCTTACTATGAAAAAAACTTCTTATAGTTGAAAACTTCTTCTTACAAAAATATGGGGAGAAAAAACTTCTTAAACCACTAAGAAGCCAAATCTAAATTTGAAAATGAAACTATATAAAAGTAGGAAAAAAATTGTTATATTTTAAAAAAAATTTAATCTTATAAAACATATCATCAATAATTAAATATTTTTATACTTCTTACCATTTATTTATTAATATTTACCAATCATTTGAAAATAAACAGAAAAATAACAAGTTAATATAACACAACACTATGTCAGACTTTAGCTTAGCTTAATGGCTAGTTCAAAGTATTTAGCATATTCAGCAGAAATTGTCCTTTCAAAAGAATTTTATTTGAGTTTCAGATATTCAATTCCAGCTTCCACTCAGTGTTGTACAACTGGGAATTAATTGCATTAAAATATTCCGCCCATTAGTACTCACATTATTTGGAACTTTCACTATTTACTAAAAAAAAAAATAACTATTTGAATGCCACGGGGGACCCTGTGGGTCCCTATCTGTGTTTGGAATTGTAATAATTGACCGAATTTATCCGAGGCGTAGTCTACACAGCAGAGTGTAGTTTCAATCACGCGGGGAACTGCAGTTTGAGCGGCTGAAGCCCGTCGTGCAGGTGGAGTTTAAGTGCAGCTGGAGCGCGTCGTGGGACAAACGAGGACTTAGCTACACGGCGACGGACGGTGACGGAGTGGGCTGACAACAGAGACGGAGACGGGAAGGAGTCAACCTGCTGCCGGAGAACATAAGAAAAACGGTAGCCGGCAAAGCCAATTCGTGGCATTGATCAATTTTATTATTATTATTATTATTAAATTGATTATTATTATTAATAATGGGGTAAATTTAAATTATTTATATTTATTTCAAAATTATTAAATTATTAAATATAAAAAATAAATTTTTTGATTCTAATAAAAATATTTTCTATATATTTTAAATCAATTTAACTGAAATTTCAATTTAAACTAAATTACTAGATTTTAAATTTTTGTGATTTATATTCAAGATGAAGTTGTTTTTAGGAATAATCACATTATTGAGATTTGGTAAAAGTTTTTAGCTATTTATTAGCCAAGGAATCTAGGAGCACCCAACAGACATTAAAACACAATTGCTCCTCCCTTCTCAACTTTAGTTGAACATGGGGTGCAACCATGATTCTAGGGGGTTATCACAAGGGTTGATCATCACTTCCATCACAAGAAGTTGAGAAAAGCTAGAGAAGCCATTGAGATTGAGAGACATGCCATCAATCTCAATAGAACTATAATTGGAAACTGAGCAAAAGCTAAATGGTTCATGCTCTCTCTTCTTGACTGCCCCTTTCTATTTTTATTTTTAATCAACGATATACATATATAATAAAATTTTAATTGTAATTTGATTCAACCTAATTTAATTTAATAATAATAATCATAATAATAATAATAATAATAATAATATATAATTAGTTAATATATTAATAAATTACTATTGTTCTATCATCTTATGCTATAACAATTAACTATTAAGAGCTATTTTTAACCTCTTAACTATTAATTTATATTTAAACATTAATTTTATTTAATACCTAAATAATAATAAATTTATGGGTAGATTTATTTTTTTCACCTTTATCCCTAAGATAAATTACATTCATGCTTCAACACTTAGACCAAATATAAATAATATAGTTAATTTAAAAAACAACTTCATCTTAAAAAATTACTTAATAATAATATTTTAATTAAAATAACTACAAATTTAAAATAAATTATTTATTATTGTTAATTTTAAGTTAAATCAAATTAAATTACTATGTGTTATTATATAGCTTAAATTGAATTATTATTTATCTTTTATAATAATAAATTGGTCAACTTATACTAATGAGTTGGTCAACTTAACTAAATTACAGTAATAACTTTGCAATAACCCTAAAAGACATCCCTTCGCTCTCCTCAATATATATACTGATCCTCCAATTTGTATTTACAACCCATTTCGACTTGCATGTTAAATGAAGCGGGAGAATCGGTAGGAAGCCAACGATACGCGAGTGTTCGAGCTTCGTCCCTGTCAATCTATTGTAAGCACCCTGCAGGTACAATCCATGAAAGTTGGTGAAGAGTGTAAATATGTTTTGGATTTTTGTTATATATGATCCCTATAGCTCTCAGCGTTTTGTATTTGAGCTTTCCCTTAATTTTGACTCTAGGGTTTCGGATTATTTGAAATAGTCCAGTGATTAGGGTTTTGGGATATTTGAGATTTTCCTTAATTTTTAGTTTAGGGTTTCAGAATACTGTGGAATAGTTTCTCAAGGTTTTCGGATATTGTGAAATAATCTCGTGTTCAATCCTGTTCGTTAATCGCAACTGTTCAAATAATCTCCACATGTATATAGATGGGTTTTTCTCTTGCTTGTGGGTTGTGGTTATTTGTTTCTTGCTTGTGGGTTGTGGTTATTTGTTTATTGTGTGATTAAGAGTGTTAATTATAGAGTTTAGGCTTCTGTGATCCATATCAAATTTGTGAAAAAAAAATTTGGTAAAAATCACATGAAATACCATTTCGAACCAGTGTGATTCATAATCAGATATTTCCAGGACATTGCATCTGAGATTAGGGTTTTGGAAATACAGGTTTGAGTTCTATATAGGAAGGTCAAAAGACCCATTTTCTTTTACATAAATCTGTCTTTCGCTGAAGGTATATTTATGAAATATTGGACAATATGACATCCTTATATTTTACTTTATTTATTTTGTAATCGTTACAGGATTCTCGCTGATCTATCTTTTAGCAGTGAGTTGTACATAAATCAAAAATATTTGAACTATACCGAAAGAAATATAAATTCGGATATGGATGACAATGGGTCAAAGCTTAAGAAGCGAATGAGGAAACCATTGTCTAAAACTACTTCTGCGGCCCAGTTTCAAGCATGCAATGAGGCCGGAGTGAATGGAGCAGCCCAGTTTCAAGCATGCAATGAGGCCGGAGTGAATGGAGCAGTAAAGGTGCCGAAATCATCAAAAAAGAGGCAGAAGAAAACTGGGAATTCTGAGAAGAATGGTGACAGCTCCAGGTCTTCGCCAAGTGAGAAGAAAGGTGACAATTCCAGGTCTCCCTTAAGTGGTTTTCCAGAACATTCAAGTCTCACTAAAATAGAGGAGGAATATCGAGCTTTGAGACGTGATTATTTGATTCTAGAAGAAGAATGCGCCGCTCTGACGGATGAGGTGATAGAGGTGGAAAGGGACATCGAAATTCTGGAAGCGGAGAAACACGCACTTCTGGATAAGCTGGTGGTGTTAGAGGGTTTGGTTGACGATTCAGATTTGGAATGCTGGTGGTGTTAGAGGGTTTGGTTGACGATTCAGATTTGGAATGTTCCACTTAAAAACATTTAACCAGAGACTCGCACTTCTGGATAAGCTGGTGGTGTTAGAGGGTTCCGTTGAAGATCCAGATTTGCAATCTTCCCCTTCAAAATATTTAAGGAGAGTCTCACTGTTTGTGCTTCAGTATCTGTATGTGGTGATTAACCTAGTCAAAAGCTATGGGATATGTCTCACACAATTATTGTGATTAGGTTTTTTAAACCAATATTATTTTTTGTTATCGTTTGATCATGTATCTTTTCCTTCATCTGTCGTACTATTTTATTTTATTTTTATTAAGTTGGATTCATTTGTTAGCCAATTAGGAAAAACATATTTTCTTTCTGTTAGAGGGCTTGATTGAAGATCCAGATTTCGAATCTCCCACTTAAAAGACATTTAATCAGAATATCACAATTTGTGCTTTAATGTTTAGACCTAGGTGGGGCTTGGTCAGATGAGTTATTCTTCATTTGTGTTTTAATATATCTGTTTTGATGATAGGTGGTGATTGGTGACACGGGTTAAACGGTTATTAGCTTAGTCAAAACCTATGTTATTATGACTATTTATTTTATCTCAGGTGGAAATTGATTTATTTTTTTCCTAAATGATTTGGTCATTTCAGAATAATAAGGACTTGTTTTCATTAAGAATACATAATGAGAAATTTTTTAAATTTTTTTAATTAAATAATAGATTTTTAACCAATTTTCTTTTTGTTTTACCATTAACATTAATAAACAATGAGGTAGTTTTTAGTTTAACATTAATCTTAATCATTTTATAAATCTAGTTCACTCATTAAAAGTGTAAGAGTTTTTATTGTGTTCTTTACTTGATGTGTGGAGAGTACATCTTTCACATAGAAGTTTTCCCCAAGGAAAAATCTTAGTTTTTATTTTTTATTTTCTTTTATTTTTTTTTTCACTTGTGAGCTTTCGGGAATTGAGCCTGTGACCTCCCATATGGCGAGGCCCCGACTTGACCAATTGAGCTAACCCTTAGGGCTAAAATCTTAGTTATTATTAATCAAGTGAAAATTAAGTTTTGCAATGCACCATGGTCCATTTAAAACTAGCAGTTGAAAAGAAAACATCCCATCCCTCATAGAAAGTCCAAAAAAGAATCTGAAAGTCTTCCCAATCTACATAAGAGTATGGTCAAAATAATTAAATATCATCATAATCCATCCTCAAAAAATCTCATAAACAGTTGGAGGATCCAAAAATAAATTTATGCCATGGATATCACAAAAAACAAACAATGCAAGTCCATATCTAGTCCTTGTATGAAAAGGCCTATGGTAGAGCTTGGCTTAAGGCAGAGCTTGAAATGTGTATCTAGATTCTGCTCTGATATCATCCACTATCACATTTGTTGTGTTCATGCCTTGGAAAGTTCATGAGTCATGAAGTTCTTTTCCATGTAAATATGAGAATAGGAAATAACCTTCCTTTCAACTACAATACTTCCTCCAACATGGGAATGAGTGTGTGCACATGACATCTTGCTCCTTCATTAAACCAATTAATAACAAAAAGGGGAGCTTTATGCAATTTTTTTAAATAGAAAATAATAATAAATGCTTTAAACTATATATACTTCTAAAAAAATTGTTTATCCCTATCCCAAGTCACTTTGGAGTTTCAAAAAAAGGTTTTGATGTAAATATAAGACAAAGTCTCCCTTATATTCACCATTTTCCTGAGAAGCGTTGTCAAAGTATGCCCAATGTCGAAATAGGTCTACCACTTTAGGAGAAATGTGTGGTTTTATAGAATTCAGATATTTCCATAATCATATCATAAATAACCAATGAGTATGTTTCCACTCTATTAGGGGTTGTAGCCTTATTATCTAAGATTACATGGTTTCTAGCTAACCAATTTCCCCAACTAATAATGGGCAAAATATTTCTAAGTTTCTTAGGATAAACATTCTCCCACTAGTAAACAAAGACATGATATACCTTGCCATATTAAATTCAAAGATAAGGATATCTCAACAGTGTTCCACATAGCCCTAATAAAGGGACACTCCATAAAGAGATGCGTAGCTATTTCTTCTGCCACTTTACATAGAGGTCACCAACCCCCATGAAGGAAACATCTATTTTTCAAGTTTTCACCTGTAGAAAGCTTATTTCTTAGAATACACCATTGAAGGAGAAGTTATTTCACCAAACATTTGAGCCTCCTTAGCTTCTACAACCACCAAGTTAACTCTCAAGCTTCCTTGTTTTCCATAATAAACAAGTAACCAGTTTTGGGAGTATATTCCCCATTGGCCATAATGAGCCAAATGCAAAATGTGGTATGTTTCACATTGAATTATTTGGGTCATGCCCAAAATTATTTGGAATAATTGCTTGATAAATTAATTTTTTACCATTGGAGTATGAAATGTTTTATTTGTAGATTCCATTTTCAAAAATGCAACCATTATGTGATTCTTGTTGTGACTATTATTCATTCATTGTTTCATTCATCAATATCGAGCTTTTGTATCACAATGAGCATCAACCACTAATAATGTCTTTTTTTTGTTACAAATTGGGTTAATATTTTGCATGATTTTATATATATGGCATGTTGCATCAAACTTTTAAATAAAATCATATAAATTATTTTTTGAATTAATTTTTTATAATAGCTTTATTTGTATAACAAATTGCATAAATTTTTTAGTATGAAATTGTTTTTATCACCAAAATAACCAAATACAATTAACTCTTTGTAATGAAGAGCAATCAAACAACTGTCTCTTCAATTACAAAATCTTTTCTCCCACTTATTATATATATAACACTTATTTTATATATACAATTACAAAATATTTTATCCCATTTATTTTATATATATACATAGAGGAAAAAAATAAATTAAATCTTTGCCTAATTAGATTGACTTGAATACAATATCACCCCATTAACTTCTACCCAATTTAATTTAACTTTAGGTAAATTAAAATGGTTCAAAAACTTTTTTAATTTCTAATTGTGATATGCATGGGTTAATCCACTGCACTATATTAAGCACTGAATTACTGCCAAATGACTTAAGTTCGTCAACAAACCTACATCCTCGATCTGCTTGCATGTATACCATATAGAGAATGGCTTCAGGTGCTTGTAGCTATTCCCCATATTGTTCATGCGTAACGAATTGTTTTCCCGCAGTTCGATCTGCAGCCCAACTACCACTCATTTTAATTTCGTTCTCATTCTCTTTGTTCAACTGCCCATTGGACCTGTAATGGGCTAGTGATTCCTTAAATCGTTTTATATTGGTTTCAAATTTCGTAACACTAAACAAACAACATGCTCTGCTGCGAGTGAGGAACAATCTTCTTCGTGGCTTTTTTTCCAAGAGTTGTGTTCATAAAAATTTATTTCAACTTGTGTTAATCCTTTAACTCTGCGATTTTGATGCACATTTCTATGGCAAAGGAAACCTTAAAGCCGTGACTTTTAACTGATCTGCTGAAATTTTCATCTAACTATTGGAATTTGAATGAATTCTGATCAGATCCACACTTCAATCTCTCAATCTAGCAGACATTACAAAATATTTTATAAAGAAATATATATTAGGAAGCAACATCATTTTATAATTTTTAGGGATAAAATATAATTTAAGATGAATGATAATATTTGTTATAAAGTATTTAAAGGAATGAATTTGGAATATTTAATATATTAAATATGAGCACTTTTTTTTTATTTTAATATAGTAAAACATAAGTTATGAAATTATAATAATTTTATTTTTATTATATGAAAAACAAGGTCTTTATTTTTATTTTTTAAATTTGAAAAATAAAATAATTATGAAATACTAATGGTTTAAGTACATATATTAATAATATGAAATATTTTTGGTTAACTACACACATTAATGATTTGTCACTATGTAAATTGGTATAATATTATCATAAGACTTGTACTAAAATAAGAGTTTTCTCTTTTGTAATAGCTTAATTTATTATTAGTCAGTGCAAACATATGACTCATTTGATTAATATTGTCAAACAAATATATTTTCCCTATTTTAAAATTTGAGTTGCATTCTAAATCTAGTGTCTCAATGCTAGCAACCATTTTTTTACATGGTTGTTTATTTTAATTTTTAGTTGCTTATTAATGGATTGGTTTCGTTTTAGATAGGGGTTGCTTCTATCCTAATGCCATTTATACTCAAGTATCAAAACTATACAATTGAAACTCAAAAAGTGATTTTTAGCCAACAAATTTTTTGAAACAGGAGTGGAATATTTTTCATTGAACAACACATTAAAAAGCTATTGAAAATTTATTTTTATTAAACAAGAATTTTTCAATGTAAAAGATTAGAGATGTAATCAATAGCCATGAATGAAGTGGTATGGAGCTTATGAGAAGGGAACAACCAACATAAGCCTTGATGCCTTAGAGAAAACTATAAGGGGTGAAGTTTCCTATATTACCTTGAATTAAATGTCCAAAATTAATGTTACACATAAAAAATAGAAATATCTATAATTATATATTATGTAGAGAAGAATAACCAAATATCATGGCCCCCAGTGAAAAGGTTCATATGACTATATTTAAGCCAAAGCCCTTGTGGTAGAATGGTCATCATTCATCTACTAATTATTATTAAATCTATATAAATACATTGATAATTATTGTGCATTCCAATGTGGTCATCATTTAATAAGGCTACCATTTTGTCTAGAAAGCAATAGAATTTCAAAAATGTCACCCAATATTTTTTGGAAATCCCTATCAAGATTCAAGATTTTGGTTGCTCCATGGATTCTTGATTGGGCTGAATCCATTTCCACCATAAAAAAAATGATTCCAACACTCCCAAAATTAGATTTCTTGAGAAAATATTCACGAGATTCCAATGAGAATTTTGCGAGATAAAATTGTGGCCTCAATACACAACGCCCATCCAGATTTAGTTTTACATCTAGTATCACACTTTACACTTGTGTTTAAGTTAAAGCTCCACATTCGTCCTACTTCCAATTGAACTTGTACATCATAGGCATTTATAGCCACCACCACTTCATTCTACACTATTGTCGTATCCCTATTTTGTACATTCATCGTTCACAGTCATTGTCACCTCTATCCAATACAACAACTATCCTTTCAAGCCATTATTTGATCCAATATTTAGTACAACTCTACTCCATATATTCAGGCATTGTCATCATACACCCTTTTATGTATGCACTGTCACCACCACCTAATCATGTAGAGAAATCTTATTCGTAGTTTCTACACTTATTTCAACACCCCATCCCCGAGTCTCCATCACTACTCAATTCCCTACCACCATCATTCAATTCTTGCCGCTACCTAGTTTCCTCTCGCCTCTAATACCCAGTTGCAACATTCGATACACCACCCATCTACTTCTTGTCATTGATTTTAGATTCATTGCCTAGCTTCCATCACATCATTCAATTGCGTTCTTATGTAATAAGTCAAGTAATATTTTTAGGTTACATTAAAGTTAAATTAAAGTTATTTTGAATATAATTAAATTATACATATATGTGATAATATTAATATAATAGTAATATTAATGTATAAATTATTAGGTAATAATAATAATAGTAATAAGTTATATATATATATATAGAAGAAGTAATAGATTAAAAAATATTGTCAATTCCCCAAACAAAAAAGAAATTGGATGAATTCAAGGAAAAACTTAACCAGAATGACAAAATATATGAGGAGCTACATAAGAAATAAAAGGAGTTTAAAGTGATTCTTTTTGGTTTAACTAATGCTCCAATGATTTTCTAGGCTTCTATGAATGAGGTATTCTGAGCATACTTAAGGAAGTTTGTGCTAATTTTTTATGATATTCTCATATAATAAAATATGGAAGGAACATCTACAACACCTAAAACAAGTTCTTATTGTACTAGAAAAAATCAACTTTATGCAAATATGTCTAAATGCACCTTTGGAAAAGAAAAGGTAAAGTATCTTAGACGCGTAATATCCAAAGAAGAAGTAAAGGTAGATCCCAAGAAGATCAAAGAAGTTCAAGAATGGCCTAAACCAATTAACATCTCCAAAATAAGAGGATTTTTATGGTTGACTAAGTACTATCAAAAAATTATTTGAAATTATGCCCACATAACTACTCTGAAAATTCTTTTAAAGAAATATTTTTCCATGTGGGATGGTTAAGAAGAACAATGTTTTGAAGTATTAAAGAAAATCTTGTCAACAACACTAGTATTATCAACTCCCAATTTTTCAAAACCTTTTGTAATCAAATGTGACACTTCTGGGTTTGGAATAGGAGCCATATTAATGCAAGATGGTCATCCCATAGCTTTTGAGAGTAGGAAGCTAAGTAAAAGGGAGTGCTTGAAATCAACATATGATAAAGAGATGTTTGTTATTATGCATGCCCTAACAAAATGGCAACAATATCTTCTAGGAAGAAAATTATTGATATGTACGAATCACAATAGCCTATAGTACCTTTTACAATAGAAAACACTTTTAACTGAGAACAAAAAATGGTTGGAGAAAAAATCTACCTTTGATTTTGAAATTCGACATAATAAGGGTAAAAATCATGTTACAACTTACACTCTCTCGTAAAAATACAAAGATTCATTATTATTTGCAATCTCAACCATAGTTCCAAAATTGGTATACAATATTTAATGTGAGTATGAAAAGAATCCAAAAGCATGTAACCTAGTCAACAATTCTATTCAAAACTCAAAATTTCAGTGGAAGAATGATATCCTTTGGTATAAAGGATGAATCTATCTAAGTCCAACTCCCAAATTCAAACCCAAAGTTCTTGAGTGTCATGACACACCAATAGTTAGACATGTGGGATTTTTAAAAACTTACTATAATGCACATCAATACTTTTCTTGGAAAGGGGTATACAAGGACATTCAAAAATATGTGAAAGAATGTGACCAATGCTAAAGAAACAAAAATGAAAATATTATGACACCAATATTGCTCCACCCCTTGCATATTCCAAACCATAAATGAGAAGAAATATCGATGGACTTAATTGATGGGCTACCCATGTCAAATGGGAAGGACAAAATCCTTGTGATGATAGATAGATTCACTAAATACATGCATTTCATGGGTATAAAGAGATCAAACTTTGCAAAACAAATCTCTAAAATATTTTTCAAAAATATTTATAAATTGTATGGGTTTCCAAAGATTATTGTTAGTAACAGGGATGCCAAATTTAAAGGAAACTTCTAGAAGGAGTTGATTAAACAAATAAAAACATATTTTAGCATGAGCTCATCCTACCACCCCCAAACAAATGGCCAAATTGAAATTGTCAATAAATATATGGAATCATATCTTAGCTATTTTGTAATAGGAAAAAAAAACAAATGGCTCGAATGGTACATTTGGAAAAATGGTGATACAATTTCACTTATCACATTTCACCAAAAATGATGCCATTTCAAGCTTGCTACAATTATGAACACCCCATATGGAAGGATTTAGCCATAGATGATATAATAATTCCACTAATAAAAGGAGCAATTGTGTTAGTGTTTATAACTCATACATGTATTCCAATAAGGGTGTTTTCTTATGGAAATAATCATAAACGTATCATGTTATTTTTTAGAAGTTTATTTAACTAATTAATTAAGTGGCAATTATTTTATTAAAGTGATTTTTAATTAATAAAGTGACTAAAGTGGGTCACTTAAAATTTTAATTAAAAGAGAGTGATTTAACTCATGGTTAAATCTCAACAATTAAAGATTAGGTTTTTGACTCATGTCAAATTTATAAAAGAAAGAGATAGGAAAGGACATAGACACACAGAACATTCATTTCAAAAGACATGTGAGTGAATAAAAAAATCAAAGATCTAATTTTCAGTCCATTGGCAAGGATTTCAATAATATTTCAACAAGGAGAAAGAAAATAGTCTTCAACAAGGACATGAAACTAGTTAGTAGAAAGGAAAAGAGAAGCCATACAACGTAGTAGAGCAGGCCATAACACTGGCCATACAAATTTTGTACCACAGTGTGGATTCCATATAATTATACATATTTCAAAGAAGATTGCCTCGATTTCTGTGCAAATTGTAATTTTAAGGGTTGATATTCATTTGATTAATTCTGAAAGCCATTTTTCCTTGTAAGGGATTTCTTGTAAGTTATGAAGGTTATTTTTAAATGATGAATTGATCTAGAAGGGAAAAAATATTTGTGCATCATGTGCGATTACTTTTCTCGTTTTCCACTACATCAAAAAGTTAATATTACCAACAAGTAACTAAATCTTATATGTATGCTTAGATAGTTGATTTTGGGATATTTTAACATGGCATTGGAGCTCTATCTCTGAGAGAAAAGTAGATCTATAATTTTCAGGTTACTTCAGTGATCTTGAAATATAAAGCTCGGGACAATTGTGATAGTAAACAGGGTGAAAGTTGAGGATCAACTTAATGGGGCTTCAAATTTGTATGCATAGAAGGCAAGAATATCAGTTATCTTGAAGGAGTAAGACTTGTGGGAAGTTGTGTCTAACCCTCCTCCATATTCAATGCAGGCTTAAGGGAGCATGCAGACACCAGTGGTAGTTACCCTGTAGCATAGGTAGCATGTGATATGAAGGACATAAAGGCATACAGGGTGATCCTTGAAGTTATTAAGGATCATCTGAATCTGCATGTTGCGAAAAAATACCAAGGAGATGTTTGATGCCTTAGTATCACTTTTTCAAAGTGATAACATGAGTCAAAAAATTATTCTCAAAACTAATCTCAAAGAGTACAGAATGAACCCATCTGACAATGTAACCAACTACCTTATGGGGATCACATAGATCTATGCCCATCTTATAAATATTGGAAATTTTGAATTGGATGTAAAGTTAGTGAATTTTGTTATGAATGGGTTCACCAAGGCTTTGGAACCATTCATCATCGACATCTATTCTCCCAATAAGGAGAGATTTTTGGATGACTCCATCCAAGAGGAGACTTGTAAAGAGCCCAAGACCAACAAGCAAGGAGGGAGAAATAGAGGAAAACTTGGCCCTAGATTGAGAGAGGGAAAGAAATATGGGAAGAAGAGAGATATGAACAAATATCAAATGCTATATCTTCCATAAGAATGGCCACTTTTCTTATGAATGCCCATGGAAGAAGAAGGAAAAGGGGAAGTCATAGACAGTTATAGCGACAACAAAGACACAATTGAGTGAGCTTGCTTCCAAGTTCAAGAGTGAATTTTCACTCGTTTCTTGCCTTCTTATGAGAACCATTGCTAGAATTTCCTAGTACTTGAATGACGATGCCTCCTACCACATGACAAAGAGATATTCAGTATTTTTGTAGCGGATAACTTAGGGATCCATATTGAGCTTGGCGATGATGCCAAGTATGCAATGAAGAGATATGGGACAAGTAAATTCTATCTTGAGTCAAGAGGGTCCTTTGACGTGCAATAGGTACTTTATGTACGTGGCCTAAAGAAGAACCTTTTTCCCATCTTGGTCATGGAGGAAAATTGTTATGAGGTTAACATGCAAAGCATGAAAGTGTTCATCTACCTAGAGGGAGCCAATCTAGAGACTATAGTCAAAATTAGAGTATGAGAGATCAACCTCTATAGACTTTAGGGTCAACTTACTTAGGCACTAGTGCACACCAATGATAGAATATGTGAGCTTTGGCACAAGAGTATGGGACATCTCCATCACAGAGCTCTACCATTACTAAGGTGAATGGTCATTGGGTTAACAAATTGGAGGAGAAGTAAAGAAAAAAAAAAAAAAAAACACTAAAGGAAAACCTAAATACCATATGAAATAGTATGAAGTTGCAAATTGACCAACATAGGTCAAAAAGAGAATTTAACGAAAGAGATTGGGTATGTTTGAAGCTTCAACCTTACAAATATTTATCATTAAAATAAAAAGGAAAAAACAATCTAGTTCCGAAGTTCTATGAGTCATTTTAAGTTGTCATGGAAATTAGTCAAGCAACTTACCTTTTATGCATCCATAACATTTTCCATGTTTCTTATTTAAATAGGGTGTTATGGAAACATAAAATAGCACAAAAAACACTTTCTACATTGAACAACGAGGGATAAGTTGTTTAGAATTGGAAGTTATCATTTCCACCATGGAAAATTGTTTATGTTCTCGTATAATTAAAGAATACCTCATCAAGTGGAAGAGACTACTAGAAGAATATTCTTCTTGGGAGATAGAAGAGTTTCGTCAACAAAATCCCTTATTGACTATGATTTGAGGACAAAGTACTTCTTTTGAGAAGGAAATTTTTATGTATATAAAATTAAATAACTATAATTATATATTAATTATGTAGAGGGGTATGATCAAATATAATGACCCCTTGTGTAAAGGCTCCCAAGAGTATATTTATGTCAAGGTCCTCATTGTAAAAAGGTCATCATTCATCTATAAATTATTATTCAATATTTATAAATACACTTATAATTATTGCACATTCAATTTTGGTTTAACATTCCACTCAATAAACCATTAATTAGTTGAACATCAATAATAAGCCCCTTTTAAAC
This sequence comes from Pinus tabuliformis, assembly GCA_031772625.1. Classification (NCBI taxonomy): domain Eukaryota; kingdom Viridiplantae; phylum Streptophyta; class Pinopsida; order Pinales; family Pinaceae; genus Pinus; species Pinus tabuliformis. The sequence goes on from CM062819.1 coordinate 387,823,349, forward strand.
CCTAAATTTTGTAATTTGTAGCTAAGGCTTATAATGCTGGAAATGGATAGCATGGATATCTTGACAAAATTTATGAAATGTAAAATGCATTTCATTTAATATACTTCCAAAATAAAAATAAGGGTGCAACCAACATGGATGTTTATGCCTAAGAGGAATCTATGGCGGGGGGCGGAGGGGATGGGAAGTGTCTTCTCTTACCCCAAATTTAATATCCAAAATTTAAATTTCGTAGTTGAACTACCCAACTCCTAGTAACTCAGAGCAAATGGGGAAGAGGTAGTGAATTTTTCTGGAGTTACTATAGTAAAATCTTTGGAGATCTATAATGTTGAATATTTTTCAAGAACACTCTAGCAAGGAGCCAAAATTAAAGGTTTTCCAAAGCATTTGCCAATAAGAGGAGATCATCACTCAATTAAATATGATCAGGTTTCCTCTCAAGTTGATGGCAATCACACACTAACAGGTTCTCAATATCCTTCAAATTTAGATTAAAACAATGAAAATCTAAATCCAATGAACCAAACATTAGCAAATGGTGTTATTCTAGTTTTATCAATGTTGAGAAACTTGCTATGACACAACAAGAGTAGAGATAAGCACAACATGTTAGATAGTTGGTTATTTTGGTTCTTGTTTAAGCCTTGGATCTTGAAAACCTGATTTATATGGTCTACAATAATGCCCCCTTGATCTAAAAATGGGGCTCTTAGGCTTCTTGTCTAGCTTACAAGAACCTCTCCCACTTCCAAAGCTTGAATTTTCCCAAGGCTTTCATGATTAAACAATGTGGAATTAAGAAATGCTTGAAAATATAGGTGTATGGCTGTATTTGTTTTCAACTGATTATTTGCTTTAAAATATGTTGTTTGTGCTGATATGTGAATGTGCTTAAATTGATATATAAATGCATATAATAGTAAATAAAGCAGAAGTAAAAACAGACACATAAACAACAATATTAATTTGGAGTTCATCCACAACTCTTGGGCTACGTCTCTGTGAGCTCTAGTTAATTCAATTAGGCTCTCTAGGATTATGATATAAGTATTTTACATTCTCTTTGGCTCAAATCCTACTATTCTACACATAAACAGTGGGTTCAAACACCATTTTATCCCTTCTGGCTCTTGAAGCTCTGGCTTTTGGCTCTTGTCTCTTGGCTCTGGCTCTTTCGCTCTTGGTTCTGGCTCTTGGCTCTGACTCTAGCTCTTTGGCTCTGGTTCTGGCTCTTGGCTTTGACTCTCGGCTCTTTGGCTCGGGCTCTAGCTCTCTGGCTCTTTGCTCTGGCTTCTTTCTGCCTTCTGGTTGTTTACAGCTCTCTTTGGGCTTTTCACTCGCACTCCAAGTGACTCCCTTGGCTTCTGCATTGTCCCTTTGGCTTCAGCTTCCTGCTTTGGCTTCTGCTCAGCAGCGACCCCTCAAGGATCAATAATAGCCCCCATTCACAACCCAGCAGCCCTTCAACAGCAACTCAGCCACCAACATTAACTCCGCCGCCATAGTCTTTGACATTCATGGCTTTTAGCCAAATCGGCGTTGTCTATTGGTTTTCCCTTTCAGGCTCTCTGTCTTCTGGCTTTGGGTCTACTCGAATCCCTCTCCCGAGCGTTCAATAATCATTGCATAATACCCTTTGGGCAGGCGGCCACCTGTTTCGTAACAGATGAGGGAATTGGTGCTTGAAATCCATTAAAAACAGTCGTTCTGTGTTTTACACAGAGAACGCTGCAATACACGGAAAAATCCACAAAGCATTGTTCTTCCTGGACTTTAAATATTCATAATCACACTTTATTTTCCTATCGGGTCCACCCGTAGGTTGCTATCACATGTCGCAAGGCTCTGTCCCTTTGTATTTCGCAATGCATTAAAACATGTGAAAATACATACAAAATGGCATTGGCGGATTTCAAATGTTATCCATTTCCATTTCGGAACCCTTTCGAGTCTGGTTTACATCGCATATCGCTTCCCCTTTGTATTTCACTTAATAAGCGAAATACACTAAATACACAGAAAAATGGTATTTTACGGATTTCAAAATATATCCATTATTGCCTAGAGCCCTGTCGGGTCCGGCTATCGCATCGCATATCGCAATGGCCCTTTGGCTTCCCCTTTGGTATCGCCGACACCGATCCGCCGATATCGGCAATCGCAGTCAGACTATCGCATATATATATATATATATATATATATATATATATATATATATATATATATATATATATATATATATATATATATATATATATATATCTGGCTGCTACATGGTGTTCCCTGATGGTGATCCACTTATTTCGACGATCGCTCCATCACATCGTCCCGGTTCATTGCGCTATGCCTCCGATCAGACCTCTGATCACCACCGATGCAATATTTCCTCTTTGATCAATCAAACAAGGCCACATGGCCCAATCTCGGCCTGCCACGTGTCAGCTGTGGATTGGTCCATGAGCCTATACTAAAATCAAAATTTTCAATATAGTTCAAAATTTAATGAAATTGCCTCCTCTTTTAAGGACATTGAGCAATTTTCATTTTACAATAACTCCTTCATCTGGGGTCAATTTTCGCCCATTCAAGTTGTGTTGGATTCATAACGAGGAGATCTTTGTAATGAGACTATTTATGAGAGTGCCTGTGACTTTCATTTTCCTCTTATTTACAAAGAATTTGTGCCATTTGGCACCTTTTACCTCTTGCATGAAGTCTTTTAGACTTAGAGGTTTATCCAGGATCCATTTTTAGATCATGCCTTCCCACTAAAAGAACTTTTGGTCTCCAAAAGATTGATATACTGATCTAAACAGTAAATGAGAGTGACTCACCCTCTTCTTTCAACCTCCCTACACTTGCCTTTGCATAGTACCTCTGAACCAAAGCTTCTAACCACTTCCATTCTCTTGGATGGGCTGGTCTTCCTGAGAAGAATTGTCTTCCTCCTCCTATAGAACTTCCACTGAAATGGTCATAGAAGGTAGTTTGAGATTCTTTTCCTTGATCATTGATCCAAGGTGGCTCAACAAATGTGAAGTACATTTGCTCCACAAAACTTTCATTTGTACCTATTTGACAAGCTGCCAACCACAACTGTTAACAACAACAGGCATATAGACAACAACTACATGGACTAAACTCCTACTTCAACAAAAGAAATAGATTTTCACAACTTGTGAACACCTCCATATCTTATATCTGCATATAAATGATGGACTAGATAACAAGCCCATAAAACATGCCTTTAAACAAATGACCTTCAACTCAAGCATGTAGAAAAAGACCATTAGGACTCTTTTTTCAAAAGATGAAACTTTCATTATTATCTCCATTTGGAGACCAAGTTAACTTCTTTCAAATCAACATGGCATCACATGCAATGCATGCATTTCATCCCTCAACGTTCACTTAAGCACACTGTACTTTTGAAGCTGAAATGAAATATAATGTAGCTACATCAATAGACATGCAATCTTAATCGGATAAGAATGCTAATTGTTCCTTACCAATCCCTTTCAAAGGTACTATGTTTGCCTGCATGTCAGCATCATCATGTGAATCATTTTGAGACACATCATTCATGGAAACTTCACTTCCATTTCTACCATATTCTCTTTCCACTTTCTTTAGCTTTGGTGGAAGCATTGCTGGATTCAATGTCCAACACTTTGCAGCAAGATGTGCTTGCTTATGGCGGTAAGTGCACTGCATTTACATCCTCTTGATAGCATGATTTGCCTTGTCCAATGGACCTTTGGCTTCTTGCTTCTTTTCCTTCTTCTACTTCTTGTATGCAGCCATTCTCTTCCAACATCTAGAAACATCACGGTTATCCAAACCACAAAAGGGACATGCAACTCTTTTCCCATACATATGTGGAAATTCATCATGCTTTGTAAAATCAAAATGAATATGTTTAGAACCAAATTTATACCTGCCTCTTTCACCTTTATTGCCTTCATGAGGAGGTGAAGCAAATGAAGAAGTGGCTCCCTTTGGAACACCATCAAACTCTTCAAGGCTATTAGAGTCTCCCCAACTCTCTGGTTCAAGTGTGTGCTCTTGAACACCTACATCCTGAAATTGATGTTTCAAGCTAATGTATTCCTCTTGGATACAACCTTTACACTTCTGAGTTAGAGGACATGAACTGAAACTCCTTCTTGGGACTATTTCAATGGATTTCATGGCATCTTTGGAATTCTCTCCATAAGACTGTCCATAGCCAAGACCCAAATATTTAGGCCTTTCCTCAACCATTATTGGTTCAACAATATCTTGTGCATGCTTTCCCAAGCCCTTTCCTTCATAGACTATCTTGGACATTAGCTTGGAACCTATGCCTTTAGTATGTTTCTCAAAAGAACCAATACAAGCATTTTCAGAAGAATTTGAAGACAAACTAGAATGGTTTACCTCTTCTTCAAGCTGGTACTTTACTAACGCTTCTTGGGCAACAAAGAGTTGTGTTTCCAACTCATGCATCCTTTTCAGGTTCATATTTTCAATATGAAGTTGCCTCTCCATTTCTTGCAATTTGTCAGCAAGCAATTGCTTCTCTTCCTTCATGGAATTTAGCTACTTTCTAAGCATGATGTTCTTCCTTCCATCCTCATACATTTCTCTCACCATACCCATCATGGTGGACAATTCTTGCTTCATGTCTTCATCACAGAATCTTGTGAAGATAGCAAAATTTGAGGACCCACTTGTAGAAGTTTTCATTGTGCCAATGGACAAAAAAACTCCAACAAGACAAATAAAGAGATTATTTAAGCAACCTCCTGCAACAAACCTCTTGTGCTTTGGATTGCCTTGAGGTCCTTTGGGACAGAAGAATGCCTTCATCCCTTCTCCTTCTTGTCCTTCCTGGACTGAGCTATCAATAGCTTTCCTTCACCTCTGCAAACTCAACAAATAGTCAGTCTGCAAACAAGCATACAATCAGCCTCTTGCTGTTCAAACACCTTTCAGATAAGCAATATTTGCTTTGTCAATCAAGCATTCTGATACATCCTTCTTAAATGTGTGGTTAATCAATATTAGGCTCTAATACCACCTGATCTTAAAATGGGGCTCTTGGCCTTCTTATCTAGCTTACAAGAACCTCTCCCACTTCCAAAGCTTGAATTTTCCCAAGTCTTTTATGATTAACCAATGCGGAATTAAGAAATGCTTGAAAATATAGGTGTATCCTTGTATTTGTTTTCAACTGATTATTTGCTTTAAAATATGTTGTTTGTGCTTATATGTCAATGTGCTTAAACTGACATATAAATGCATATAACAGTAAATAAAGCAGTAGTAAAAACAGACACACAAACAACAATATTAATTTGGAGTTCACCCACATCTCTTGGGCTACGTCTCCGTGAGCTCTAGTTAATTCAACTAGGCTCTCTAGGATTATGATATAAGTCCTTTAAAGGCTCTTTGGCTCAACTCCTATTGTTCTACACATAAACAGTGGGTTCATACACCATTTTATCCCTTCTGGCTCTTGAAGCTCTGGCTTTTGGCTCTTGGCTCTGGCTCTTTGGCTCTTAGTTCAGGCTCTTGGCTCTGATTCTCAGCTCTTTGGCTCAAGCTCTAGCTCTCTCACTCTTTGCTCTGGCTTCTTTCTGCCTTCTGGCTATTTACAGATCTCTTTGGGCTTTTCACTTGCACTCCAGGTGACTCCCTTGGCTTCTGCGTTGTCCCTTTAGCTTCAACTTCTTGCTTTGGCTTCTGCTTAGCAACAACCCCTCAAGGATCAATAATAGCCCCCATTCACAACCCAACAACCCTTCAAAAGCAACTCAGCCACCAACATTAACTCTGCCGCCACAGTCTTTGACATTCATGGCTTTTAGCCAAATCGATGTTGTCTGTTGATTTTCCCTTTTGGGCTTTCTGTCTTCCAGCTTTGGGTCAGATCAAATCCCTCTCCCGTGCATTCAATAATTATTTCATAATTCCCTTTGGACAGGTGGCCACCTGTTCCATAACGAATGAGGGCATCGGTGCTCGAAATCCATTAAAAACAGTTGTTTTGTGTTTTACCCAGAGAATGTTGCAATACACGGAAAAATATGCAAAGCACTATTCTTCCCGGACTTTAAATATTCATAATTGCACTTTATTTTCCTATCGTGTCCGCTCGTAGGTCGCTATCACATGTTACAAGGCTTTGTCCCTTTGTATTTCACAATTCATTAAAACATGCGAAAATACATACAAAATGGTATTGATGGATTTCAAATGTTATCCATTTCCATTTCGGAACCCTTTTGGGTCCGGTTTACATCACATATCGCTTCCCCTTTGTATTTTGCTTAATAAGCGTAATACACTAAATACATAGAAAAATGGTATTTTACGGATTTCAAAATATATCCATTATCGCCTAGAGCCCTGTCGAGTCTGGCTATCACATCTCATATCGCAATGGCCCTTTGGCTTCCCCTTTGGTATCACCAACGCCGATCTGTCGATATCGGCGATCACAGACAGACACACACACACACACACACACACACATATATATATAGCCGCTCCATGGTGTTCGCCGATGGCAATCTACCGATTTCGGCAATCGCATCACCCTGGTTCATCACGCTATGCCTCCGATCAGAACCGTCGATGCGATATTTTCTCTTTTTTCAATCAAACAAGGCCACGTGGCCCAATCCTGGCCTACCATGTGTCAACTATGGATTAGTCCATGAGCCTATACTAAAATCAAAATTTTCAATATAGTTCAAAATTTAAGGAAATTACCTCCTTTTTTAAGGACATTGGGCAATTTTCATTTTATAATAACTCCTTCATCCGGGGTCTATTTTTGCTCATTCAATTTGCGTTGGATTTAGAACAATGAGATCTCTACAATGAGACTATTTCTAAGAGCAACCTACGACCTTCATTTTTCCTCTTATTTACAAGGATTTGTGCCATTTGGCACCTTTTAGCTCTTGCATGAAGTCTTTTAGACTTAGAGGTTTATCCAGGATCCATTTTTGGATCACCCCTTCATCCAGGGCTCTCATGCATTTTCATTCAAAGACCCTAAATCTAGTGTTCTAATATTTGCATGGGCTATAGAAAAACACAAGAATTGGGTCCGTTTTAGGTCAAAACAAATGGAATTGGTATTTCCCTATTGGAATATCCATCAATATATATCCAAATTATTGCACCTTCTACATCAAAATATGGCATTTGCAAGTTATTATCTCCCTTAGTAGCCTTGGTACTTGCACAAGTGGGTTTATTTTGATGACGAAGAATTTGTGTTGCAAGTTCACAACACGGGAACTACAACCTTTGAGATTTTAAAACTAGGATACTAAGGATAAAATAACCTCCTCTATGAGTGGAATAAACTATGCCTTCTATGAATGTGAGAGGATGGAAAATAAGGCAATTTATCACAAGTTTTCAACCGATGCAAACTTGCTTAGCAATTTTACGTAGTGGGAATTTTGGCGTGAAATAACTTCTAGAAATACATCAATGTAATATTGAAGGAACTTCCTTCTCAAAATTACTAAGTGATCTACTTGGAGCCAATGGAATTTAAAGGACCTATAAATACACCCGAACTCTATATTGTTCCTTTCTAAACTCCTATTATTGACATTATTGATCCCATGCTATGCGCTGGAATGTTATTTAGCATGTTTGCATGTCATGTTGAAGATCACTATTTGTACAGCCTAAATTGTCACCATTGTGGTGCACCGAAGACATGGTATGGTGATCCTGGCTATGTTTCTCATGATTTCGAAAATGTAGGAATTGCTCTTAAGTGTATGATTTTCTTATAGGGAAGACAACAATGTTCCCTCCAAATATGTTTTTGTTTTTTATAAGAAATGATTATATTATATTGCATCAGTTGGAGAACATGCCAGAACACTCACATCAAGAAATAGATCTTCTTCTTCCATAAACTAGAAAATGCTCACTAAACATTCTATTTCTACTTGGTCTTTTCCATGCAATGATTATTACATTATTTATCTTATATATACGCCAAAAAAATCCACAGTATTCAATAAAAAAACATAACATTCAACTAGTCTATATTTCCTGATCTCCAACTTCCTTGTCCATGCTTTCTCCAACTGCTTGTTCAATCTCCACCGCTTCTTCCTTATGAGTAGCAAGATCTCCCATACACTGTCCTTGGAGGCTGCTAACTTGTTATTCTTCGTTAGTGTCTAGAGGGATGGGATTGTACGGTCCATAAACTTCTTTTAGAACTCTAATAGTTTCCAATTCCACTTTGAGCTCGATGCCATCCACCTTAATATTCAACATGTCAAACTTATTTGCCAATGTGGTCACCATAATCTAGAGGCATTCCATGTCCTCCCTTAATTCTTCCAGCTAGAAATTTAGCATGGTAAAATGTAAGTCATCTTCCATAGTAAATTTCACTCCAAGCTTCAAGATCGAGCTCGATATTTCCTCCAATGCACTTAACAATAATTACTTCCTTCCATTCTCTTTATTATCTGCACTTGGGGAATCCATTTTGTTAAGCACTAAAACTTTAACCAATGTCATTATATAGTTTAGACCATCAATTCCCAACACCTGAAGCTCCAACAACCATTACTTCAGAGTTAATGCTCCTAAACATTAGCTGCATCACAATACCACCAAATCCCTTAAATATATCATTTTCCCTACATCCAACTTTGATCATACTGGAGTGATTATGAAGATGGTGTTGATGATTAATACTAATGATGATGTATCAATAAGGGGAATTCCAATTCCCCACCTGTCCTCCAGCATGTTTTTTAACCTATAATCTCCCCATATGTAGACCTCATACTGATGCAACTTCTCGCAGGACGCACTTATCAGCTATCTAATCTTGGATTCAAGGAATAATACATGAATTATTTCCCTTAGGCTCCAAGCTAGCCACTTTCTCACCAATTTAATAGACATTGATTCTTTGATTGATGACAATGACATCATGGAACATAGCACAATGAGGTGGTGTCTTCACTTAGGGGGAGGATATCCTCTTCTAAGGTTGTTCCCTTATTTGCTTATTCGTTAGAAAATTCATTGTTCCCCTTTTTACATGGAAAAGACTAATAATTTCATATTTTTCCATCTGCATTTGAATTCTTTCAACAAGTAGGAATTGGTCTTTCCCAAAAAGATTCTTAGAATGACAGAATTTTTGTATTGTTATCAGAGAATCTCCAAATACTGCAAGTTGTTGAATCCCATAAGTCATTTTTATTCAAAGACCATGCCATAGTGAAAGAGCCTCCACTTGATTGATTGTAGTCCATCCTAATCCCCATGAAAATTTTATCACTATTTCTCCTTCGGGGTTGAATATAAACCCCACCTCTCCTACCTCCCCATGTTCCCACCAAATGTTATCTAAACATGGGGTTCCTATTTTCAAATTGTGAAAAAACCTAGTGAATTTGTCATTAGTTTCCCTCGATCCTATCATATAGGTCTTAGTCATGAATTCAATTATGGAGATGCTATGAAATTTGACATAATTGATTTTTTTCCATTTGGGGAGGCAATATGTAAACATTACAAATTTGTTAACAGGATGGATGTAGACAAAACTGACTAACTTTCTTTGGTGTACAAGAATCTCCAGCTTAACTACTAGCAAAGAAATGTGTGTAATGGCCAAATATTCAACGAAGTTTCAGAGATGATGCAAAATTATGCCTATGGTGTAACATTATTTAATAATGGTTCATACAATTCCAACATTTGTATATAGCAGAGTGGATTTGGATTTGTATTTCCAAACAAGAGGGTTTTTGGCACGCTTGTCCGTTTGTTGGAAAATCTTAAGTTTTGCATGACACCCATTTTGGAAGCATTTCAGGAATCCCATAGGTTCAATATTTTATCTAGAAGTACAACGACACATGTGCTTCACCTCCCTTGCATGCTACATTTTGATTACTTTACACCTTGCTAGTTTTAGTAGGTGACAAAGGAAGAAGGAACATAATTCAATGAGAATTGTCACTTCTCAATCCATTTCAAGTAACTCAATCAAACACTCGCCATCAAAGTAAGTGGGTTGTATCCTTTCACCATCCACCTACTTTCATTCTATGTCATGCACATGGAAAAGCAAATACCTTGATTTTAATTCCTGACTTATACCTAGAAAACCACAAGGAGAAGCAGAATGATCATAGTTTAGTTTCAAAGTGTGGGTCATAAACCTTGAATGAGGAATAAGTTGTGGAACATGTTGAGGATCACCCTTTTTATGATAAAAAAAGGTGTTTTAAAGAAGCACAAAATGTTACAATATTTCCAAGTGATGATGAAGAAAGGAAAGATGTTGGGGGAGAACCTGGTCAAAAGTTTGAAGTTTCATCACACTTCCAAATCTTCTAATTCATTTTGTAGTAGAGACTATGAATTATAGTGTAGTAGTATACTTGAAAGTCTATCTTTTCATTTCACAAAGAGAAGGCAGTTGCATCACTATTTCACTAACATTTCTCTGCCATGCATCCACTTGCACTCACATCAAGGAGAAGGGCTAGGAGAAATGAGTTATTAGAGTAACAAACATTCTGCAAATTTTGTAGTTGGATTACAATATGTACACAGTGAGAGACAACCTTGAGATTTCAAATTTTCCTCAAAATGAAGAGACCTTATGCGTGAGTATTGATGAGTGGATGGAGATCATTTCAAGATTAATCAACTAGCAACATGATTAAAGGGAGGTGTATTAGAAAATTGTGTGGGACCTTCAAAATATTTTCAAGTATGAGGTTGTGTTTTTTTAATGTTGTTAATCATGTTTGGTGGAAATGAATGATAATCAATCACATTCAATTCAAGCACTACATTTTGAAATTCAATTTTAAATGATACGAAGACCAACAACCCTATGTCAACTACTCTTGATATTGATATGTGTGTTGTTTTAAGAATGTGGACCTATGAAATATGTTCAACATAAGTTGAATTTCTACACAGATGCTTTGAAGTAATGTTATTCAAAGTGAAGTTCTGCTTCATGGCATAGGTGAATATGTGCACATTCGGACAACTAAATATTTTCACACCCAATAATGGAAATTGAATGTAACATGGAATCTATTCATTTTCTTGCTATAGTAATGTGGAATGTTTGGCATGAGAAGAGTGTCCAGGAAGTGTTCATCCAATAGCTAGACCAATAGAGGTTGATCCTTCCTATCAATGTGCTTGGTGTCACTTATAACATCAACATGATTTTTGGGATGTGCTTAGGACATTGACTATTTGAGAGGCCCCAAGCCTCGAAGTTTAACGAGAGGAGGCCCCTAGTTTTCATTTGTGCTAATACCACCAACATGAACTAATGGCTCAGATTTATTGAGAGACTCCTTGCCCGATTTTCAAAACCAGGGAAGGGGTCCTCAAACATTCAAGCATTGTTGTCCCTTAATGTCCTTGTTGGAGAAACTAATTCCATCCACCTACTAGGTGTCACAACAGTCCATCTAAGTGTCATAGTCATTTTGAGTTTAGTCCAGTTTAGTTAAGTTTAGTTGAGAGTTTCACTCCAATCATTACGTACTATTATGTCCTATGTAATCTTATTTAACTGTTTGATAATATTGAGAAGAGCATCTCTACTCCACATTTTTCATTTTCTAGAGTGGTATAAGAGCTTCGTCTGCATAAGACTCATTAATTGAGCAACAAAGAATGTAAGGCAGCCAAAAGCATCTATTGTTAGGAGAAATTTGTTGTTGTGAAGAAGGCGACATAGAGAAGCTCCAAAAGTGGGACAAAAGAAAAAGTTCATCAATGTCTACATGAGTGGAGGCATGAAGGAGAAAGAATGTGTTGGCGATGCTGTGAAATGGACACTGTGATCCACACTCACAACCATTCTTGTTAGAGTCAAAAATTTACAGCAGAGAAGCCATTATGTTTGTATTTCATTTCTTAAATGGACACTGCGATCCACAATCACAACCATTCTTGTTAGAGTCAAAAATTGATAGCAGAGAAGCCATTATGTTTGTATTTCATTTTTTTTTTCGAGCCATAGTGAGCCAATGCTCAACAAATGGGAAAATCCAAGAGGCTGAGAAGGTGAAAGTGACAATAGGACATGTTCAAGATTTATTTGATAATTGGAAGCTAAAAGGAAAAATAATGTCTTCACATTGAACTGCATAAAGGAATGTGTAGATGACAACATTCTCCCCTCATTACATATGCAAAGACGACCAAGGAGGCTTGGGATACCCTTGAGATGAATTTTGGTGTAAGGGGGAGTATTCAAGTTGAAGATGAAGGTGGATCTGTAAAAACATATCTATAGAGAGATGAAGAAATTGGTGGATCCCACTTAGAAGTGGATGACAATGATGATGGTTTGTTACCAGAAGAAGAGAAAGAGCACATAAATGCTCCTAAATCCCACTATGCTCAGCTACAAGTGGATGATAATTGTCAATAATTTGCAAAGCAAGCTGAAAAATAGCACACAGATGCTCCTGAATCTCACTGTGCACAACCACAAGTGGATGACGATTTGTTGAATCTAGCAACAGAGCTTGCTGATGACAGTGAAGCTGCCATTGGAGAAGTCAATGCTATGGTGAATCCAGTAAATAATATTATTGATGTAAACTTTGATGAAGAATTTTTGGCTAATGATGAATGGTTGCAGATGATGCAACAAAAACATCATAATGACGAGACTCTATTTGGTGAGAGAATCCCACTTGAGTATGAAACCAAGTGGAAGACAACTTGTTTGCAACAATATAGGTTAGAAAATAAGTTGAAGAGACAAGGGCAAAGAAGGAATCCCAAGAAAAGAAATATTTCATTGTAGAGAAGAAAGAATATGATCCTGTAAATGTTTGTAATCTTAAATTTGATTTTGAATGTGCATATGTTAGCAAAAACCAAGAACAAGCACTTTAATGCACTTTAAATATCGCATCCACCTATTGGAATTTTCATATCACAAAATATTAAATGATGTCACATCAAATCGTTGATTTCAATAAGGGCATGGACCCAACGAATCATCGATTGCAATAGACCCTATGGATCGTTGATTGCAATGAAGTTGTGGACCTGGAAAATTTATTAACAATTGTTTGATACTATATCACATCCTCTTCATTGGCAGTAGGGGTATCGGGATGTTATATCATGAAGCCATAGGGTTGCGATTGCAGGATTTTCAGGAGTTGTGATTGTGATTGATGACATAGATGTAGGACCTCATATGGGTATGGTCTCTCCTATGAAATTTTTGAAAAATAAACAAGTTTATGAGTCATTGGATAAGTCAGCCTCTCCTTCCAAATTAATGCATCCTCTCGGTATTGGCGAAACCTGTATAAATACAAACTAAATACCTCACCTTAAGTATCAATCTCAGGCATCAGAATACATAGAAAAGGAATTAATAATTCACAACTTGTGAACTCGAAGAAATATAAAAGATGAGCAGAAACAGAGGAGAAGAATCCAAAGGTCAATCAGAGGAGAAATACACTGGAACATTAAAGTTGAAACAACTCACAACTTGTGAACTTGAAGAAATAGAGGAAGCCAGAGGTCGAGAAGTCGAAGGTTTGGCAGGCGTCGAAGGTGCAGCAAAAGCTGAAGGTCGAGTGAAGAAGGAAGCCAAATATAGATCAGGAGGACAAATCTTTTGACCAGGTTCATCTTCGAAGGCTCAGACTCGAAGTGAAGACATAGGGTAGAAAACGACCTATTACAAAGACTATAAGGACAGAGTTTGGTAAAGAAGTACTTGGGAGTAGTCTAATATAATCAAACATTTCTTAATAGAGTAAAATTATAGGGTCGGAGCCCTTAGGGTTGGTGCCTCAGAATTGGAAGGATTGGTGTCCGTGGAGTTGGTGCTCCTAAATTCAAGGTTGGTGCCTTGGTAAGATAGGGCCAAAGCCCTAGAGGTTGGAGCCTCATCAAAGTCCAAGTTAGTGCTTGGAAAAATTCTTCAGATATTGTATTCAATCTTTTTCTATATTTTAATAAAATCATTTCTTCAATTAAAATTGTAAAGAATCTAAATTGGTAACAATAACAATTGAAAAAAAATATTGATTCACCCCCCTCTCAGTATTTCCAACAATTGGTATCAGAGCCAGCTTCTTCAGAATCAACCTAAAATTTGGAAGAAGGATTCTTAGTTACAATGAAGAATCAAGAAATGACAAGAAGGCTTCTCTTGTTCGATGGTACTAATTTTGGTTTTTGGAAAAAGAGAATGTATTACTACTTAATTTCCCTTGGACCTAAAGTTTGGAATGTTGTTTTGAATGGGTACAATTCCCACCCCGCTCTTCCTACTGATCAAGATGAAAGGAAAGCGTACATTGTAAATGCCAAAGCTCTAAATTCCATTACCAGTGGAATTATTGATTCTGAGTTGATGAAAGTCTTGAATTGTGTCTTGGCCAAAGAAGTATGGGATAAGCTAGTTAGCTTATATGATGGGGACTCCAAAGTTAATAAGGAAAAGATTTAAACTCATAGGAGGCAGTTTGAAATTATGAAAATGGATGATGAAGAATATATTTCATCATACTTCCTCCGAGTAGCTGAAGTAGTCAACTCTCTTAAAGGATTGGGAGAAAAGATTGAAGAAAACAATGTTGTTCAAAAAGTCTAAAGATATCTCTGAGACAAATTTGACTCCAAAGTAAGTGCTATATAAGAAATGAAGGAACTAGACACTCTCAAGATGGATGAACTTCATGGAATCCTCATTGCCTATGAGATGAGAAAAAGAACCCCATGTTCCAAAGACGCAGCATTTAAGGCCTCAAAATCAAAAAAGGGGAAAGGATTGAATACTAGCAATGATGAATCTGATGTTGAGTCTGAATTGGTGCAATTTGTACAAAGACTAAAGAAAGGATCCAAGCTAAAAGGTAAGCACCCTCTTATTTGTTTCAATTGTGGAAGAATAGGTCATTATGCTACAAAATGTCCTCATAAGCATGACAGTGATGATGAGGAAGATTCAAAAAGGAGGATATACAAAAAGAAAGGATTTACAAAGAATAACTTCCTCTCTAAACAATATGAATTTGATGAGGATGAATATGTGGTCATCAAAAATAAATCATCCAAAGGAAGTAATGATCAATACGAAGAAAATTACTATGTTGGAAGCACGGGGGCTTCACTCAATGAATCTCTGACATATCACATGTGTTCGTGGCATACTAAACAATACCCCTAATTTGACTACATATTGGAAAATACCTCTAAAAATCACATTATTTAACCCCCTACCAATATGAACCCAATACGCCTTGGCAATTTAAAAAATGCCTACTTTCAATAGATATTGTAGGTATCCATTTTTTAATAACATTTTTTATACCCCTTTATATTTTTTCATTAACTTTCAACTTCATTTTTTATACCTGTCAATATAAAAACCCTTTACCCCCTATATATCCCCCGATACATTACGTCATTTTTTCCTCAATATATATCCCCCAATATGAAGCCACGTGGTATGGTATTGCTCGCTCAGTGAAGTCCCCGTGGCTAGAAGAAAGGAAGTAATATTTATGGAATTCACTAAAGATGATGAATCAATTGTTGAATTGAGGCTTCTATGATCCATATCAAATTTATGAGAGATTTTTAGGCATAAATCACATGATATTTCATTTGTCGACGCATTTCGAACCAACCAGTGTGGTTCATCGTCAGGACAAGTTGAAGAATCAAATCCAGCATTGCATGTTAAATAGTCCCAGCAGAACCTCCAATGGCTATAATCCTAGACCAGGCAACGACTATAATGACTAATGGCTATATGACTGTGGGACAGTTAGACGGACCAGGGGTATAAAAACAAGTTAATATCATAGCTAGTTAGTTATATTATTATTAAACTAAAAGTCAGAGGGACAAATAATTATCCTAGGGGTTTAAATATATATACAAATAATAAATTAATTTTAAAAAATTATTAAGTGGATAGTTAGTTATAAAAATTATTAACTAATTAATAAAAATATATAATATAAATATTAGAATAAGTCAAGTGATAGAAAAATAAGATTTAAATATTCATATTTAATTAATTGTCAAATTAACCTAGAGGTATTTAAGTAATTTAATTGTTTATATGAATTTACCTAAAGGTCTTTACTATTTTATGAAAATTCTAATTTATAAATAAATATATATATATATATATATATATATATATATATATATATATATATATATATATATATATATATATATATATATATATATATATATATATATTTTTTTTTTTTTTTTTTTTTATCATATATATATATATAAAGATAATAGTTAGTATAAACAAAAATATAATGATAGACTAAGCCAAGGGCTGGAAATAAAATAGTATAATTAATCGTTTATCTTAATTGTTAAAATTAACATATGATTAAATTGATAAAAAAAAGGGACATGAACAAGCCAAAAAACGAGGGAGGGGAGGAAGGGGAGGAAGGGAAGAAAACGACTAGGAAGAGAGTGTTGGGACCCATAAACTACTAATCTTTCAACCATATTCGCTATTGAGATTGCTCGGCCTTTTTTCAATCTCAAGGGCTTCCCCAAATTTCCGATGATGGAATTAGGAAACTCTAGCAATCACACTAGCCTCCTCAATACACACATGATGCTTAGTTATTTTCGCATGTTCAGCTAAAGTGGAAGACTTGGTTCTCCTATGTTTAATGTTAGCTGCATGCTCACTAACCCTTTGATTAATGGAGTGACCAGTCTCACCAATATAGGGGGTCCCACAGGAACAAGTGATAATACATACCCCTTTCATATCCTTAGGGTCAATCGGATCCTTCACTGATGTGAGGGACCTACTGTTATAGACATTTTTGGGCACTGCAACCCCAGGCATAAATGTCCATAAACCAAGGGCTCCTAAGTCCCTAAAGGTGTTGTTCCAACCCCTAAAAGAACAGGGTCAACTAATTACAACATCTCCGAGAAGTTCCCCATGAAAAACTACTCAGAACTGGTCAAAACTGGACCATTTCACCTGCTCCACAAGTAAGGTGCATTGCATCCCACCTGAATACACACAGTAGGTGTGATGCATGTCAAAAAACCCTTCTATGGGGTGTGATGGGTGAGAAGGGACAAATGGCAGGGTCAATCCGCAAGGTGGAGGAGCATGGAATCTTCCAGAAACCTCTCCTGTGATAGTTGCCTCTCTGAATTCGACCAAGGATGAGTAAGAGATCATCAATCTCCAAGTGGAATCAAGAACTATCAGAGAGAAGACACTGATCAAATCTCAAAAGCTGACTCACCTCCCTTGCAGACATCTATATATGGATCCCTCATCCCAGAAACCCAGAGGCTGGAATTTTGTATCTTGTAAGGAAGTGATGTTGGTTTCTTGGTGAAATATCATAGTGTTGGGTGATCTAAGATTTTCATGAGGTGAAGAAGGGCTTTCTTGCTGAGAGGATGATGCTGGGTCAGAACAATTGGTTGTAATCCTCTTTTCTCTTTCTTGATTATCAATAAAGCTATTCAAGTTTTCCTCCACATTCTTGTATGATTGATGATTTATGCATTTGTGTGGTCAATGTACATCTGATCCTATATTGTTTATGATAATAGATCTATGTTCTTGGATAGTGTTATGCTACTTTGATTCTACAAGTACTCCTTGAAGTTGGGTAGACAAGGAAACAGGTGGCAAAGACCTACCAGAAGAGAGAGGAATCAAGCAAGGAACCAAGCACAAGACAGAGGTTGGTCTCATTATTCTTCTCTTATCTTTTTCTCATAAAGGAAAACGAAAGTAGTTTTTAGTGTGTTTGTTTCTAAGGTAGCTACCAGCCTTAGTGGGACTAGCAGCTCTGTATAGACACTAGTTTTCCCAATAACAAAATGGTGAATCCACTGGGGAGCGAATAGATTGTTTGTTCATCTACATTTGTTTACTTTATAAACTTACAGACGGAGCCTGAAGTCAAGCCAGCTAGCCTTCGAACTGCATTTTCTATGCAAGTGCAAAGTAGATCAACGCTGCTTCAGTCTATCTCCGGTTTTTATTTATGAATTAAACGATTGATTTAAAAGCTCTCTAATTGCCCTTGTGGTGGCTCTAGTAACCTCCTTAGATCTACCCCTATGATTGATTTACTGATTACCACTTGCTCAGCCTAAATCCATGAACTGAACTGCAAACTGTGACCCGGAATCCAATCAAAGTCTCGTCCCTGGTCCAGCGCACTGTCTGTTCTGTGAACTTCAAATGCATCGCACTTCCCGAGTGTAGAAGGTGCGTTGCATTTCAGTTTCACTGTGTTACAGGTGCGCTGATCAGACAAGGCCTTGTTCCTAAATTTTGGTTTCTGTGTTCACTCTTTTCAGCTCTATTCAGGAGTTTTGTTGCCTGTAGTCAATACACCTCTGTTTGAAACCCCTTTCCTTGCTGTTATTCCACCTCCATTGTGCAAAGAACTGTAAATGTTTTTATGTATTTTTGAGTCATTTTCAGTTCTCCTTTACAAAGAAGTAGCGTAATTGTACTGTCATTTCTTGATTTGAAAGTGTCGCAAATGTCGTTTTCAGTCATAGAAGAGAATCTGGTTGTTCTTGATAGTCGATTACACTGTTACTCTTGTATTTGATTTGAGTTAATAGTTTTTCAACTGTCGAAAGCAAGTTTTCAATTCCAAATAACAAAGTGTCGTCATTGTCCTCATTTTGTTTTGAAAATAAACTTGTTAGTAATTGTCGCTTTGGAAAATAATTCAGATTTGCGCTTAGCTTTCTTTTTATCATTCACACATTAATAAGGCTGAAAAAAATACATGCATGTGCATTTGCATTTAGACTGTTTGTTGGTTTGATTTAGGACAGTGCATATAGTGTGTGCTCTCTGCTCTTTATTGAAAGAATGCTATCTCTCTTTCCTTAGTAGCTAGGATTTTCATTGCAAAAAGAAGATTAAACGACTGTTTATCATCTTAGATTGCATTTTAGGAATTGTACATCTACATCACGCGGTGAACCTGAAAGGAAAATTTCTTAAGCAAGATCAACCATAAAATAAATTTAATGAATCTAAAAATGCTTTGGAACCTAACGCACAACATCTAGAAGTCTAGGTTAGAGACATATTCTGGCGTCGTAAAGCCTGGTAACTGTTGTTTTCACTGTTGGTTGGGTGATTCCTCCACTTTGAGACGATAAGTGCCAGTACGGACTTGTGCTCCCACGTACCGTCGAGTATATTTTGGGAGACCACAATAGGCTTTATCCTTTATCCATAGGAAGCCGTGTCTACCGCCCTATCGATCGCAATGCACTGAACATAGCATTTGGGAAGATTGACTGTCGTACCGTAAAAAGTATTCTGCAGTTTTGCGATTGGTTTGGTAATCCCTCTGTCTAGATTTCCAGAGCAGTCCCTTTCGTTCCTTTTCATACTCCTTAACAAAAAAGGTCCATCTGAGCACTTGTCACTTCAGGCTCATTAAAAATTGAAGGCGACTATAGTCATCTTTTGTTTTTTCTCGACTCTTAAAAATTGAAAAAGAAAGTTGTGTCAAAGTGTCTAAAATTTATTTTAAACGGAATAATCATCACCTTTCCTACGTTGATCTTAAGTTGAGAAAAATGGAGTCCACCAACCAAGGAGTTCCCCTTGGAGGAAATCCTAGTCCCTTCTCCTCTTGGGGAGATGTTGGTGCACCCCATATGGCCACATTGTCTCTTCCAGGATTGACAATCGGCTTGCCCGTATGGCTCTTCTCAACTTCTGTCATTCAGAACACCGTGATTCCTGAACAATCAAGTCAGCAACTAAATGATATTAGAGTTACCCCCCAACCCTCTACTTCGTCCAATTATTCCTCTACTCCTTCCTCTTCGCTTGATGAAGCTGGTAAAGCCCAAAATCAAGTAACTAAGAAGAAGAAGGAGAAGAAGAAGAAGGAACCAAAGGCGAAAAGGGGAAACCAAGCATTGTCTAGCAAAAATCCACACACTGCACTGACCAGGCCTAAATCGCCATGTGTCATTTGCAAAGGAGACCACTATCATCGAGATTTTCCTTGCATCCCTCGGATCTTAAGGGATTGGTCTCCTCGTTTGCACAATCCAGTGTCATCAACCTCTAACGATCATGTTGAGCATACACCGTCAACTAGTGAAAGTGAAGCCCCTAGAAAAAAAGGAAAATATAAATTTCCTTATAAATTGTGTGAAGGCGATCACGCCGTCCACCATTGTCCCTTCTTAGACGAAGCTAAAAGAGTTTTGGACGACCATCCGATTTCACCGTTACGGCTTCCTCCTGGATACAAGAAACTCTTGCCGAGTCCGTCACTAGTTGAAAATCTGGCTGACACGCCCTTGTGGTCGGCTGAAGCGTCTATCATTGAAGATAAACCATCTGAATCCATACCAGACGAAAGTCAAAAGGTCGAGGCGGCAGTTGACCCGGTCTTGCCTTCAGAAGGTCCATCTTCATATGATATAGTCACCAAAGAGAACAAGAACGACACCGTTCAAATTCTCTTCGTAAGCACAGACTCCGATGAACATGGGGGCAGTTTACCCGTTCCTTTACCACAGGAAGGAAGTTCATCATAGTCATATCCGGCCGTCTATTTGGTCCCACCTCCAAGCAACCTGGTTGTTTCCTTTGACTGGAATCTACTAGGTAGACCCCGTTTACCGGCTAGTGTACCGTTCCGAATCATTTCTCAAATATATAGAATGGTCATGTCCGGTACCCTCATAGATGAAGGGGCTTCTGTGAGTATCCTTTCCTCAACTGCTTGGAAAGCGCTTGGTTCACCATCGCTTTTGCCTGAGATGAGAAATCTGACAGGCTTTGACAAAGGAACCAGTCGACCATTAGGGATACTTCCCGATGTGCCGATAACATTGAGAAGGAAAACTGTTCACATGAACATAATGGTAGTCCAAGGATCCCTGGATTATAATCTACTCCTTGGATGAGACTATATTTGTTGCATGGGAGCCATTGTCTCCTCACTCTTTAGAGTAATGTGTTTTCCGCACGAAGGAAGAGTGGTCAAGCTCGTAGAACAGCTTTCATTCCCCGGTTCACACATAGCAAATAGTCATATACCAACCCTGAATGGTCTTTTCATGCAAGGAATGTCTCATCAATCCCCACTCCGTCCTCCTGATGAGCGCTAGTGATTCAGAGGGCATGACTGAAACCTAGGGGGCATGCACCCTGGCCTGTTTCGACAGGAAAACCTTGGGTATAGGGTGGGTTTCCGCGGAGAGTATATGACTAGCCTGACACACCCGTCCATTTTGGAAAATGGGATTAGACCGGAATAAGATACCTCTGTTGAGGTAGGCCTTTCCCGATAAAACAAATGTTTTGTCTGCAAATTGAGGGGTAACCTGAAAAGGTAGGCCTTTCCTGATAAAACAAATGTTTTGTCTGCAAATTGAGGGGTAACCTGGAAACTCTACTTCACTATACCTGGGGGCATGCAAACCTTTTGGCGTGCAAGCAAAGAGCGACCATTTATTTTTTAAATTTATAGGTCCTCTAACCCTTTAAACTCGTAGGATTGGTCGTTTCCTAACTTGCATAAAGAAAGGATGCGGGGCAAAGCTTTGAAATAATGTCGTTTTTATATATGAGACATCCTTATTATGCAACTGGATTAATCGAGCAGTTTTAACGCGGAATTCAAGCTCGTTAAAAAATAAACATAAGCAATGAGCAAGTGTTTCCCCCAGCATTTAAGCTCATTAAAAAATGAACCAATTTCAGATAAATAACCATTATGAATGTATTACTTCAGCCTTTGAAGCCTTGGTTGTGTTCTCGTCATCACCTCCACTCTGTATTGGCCGATCATTCACCTCCACTTGATTGTTTACCCCTTTTGAGGAACAGCTGTGAAGAGTGATCTTGTTAGCCATCCTTGTGACACTGCCGTGATTGGAAAATTCCAAACCTTACCTGGAATCAGCTGCTACCCGAATCTATCACTCGTTCCTCAAAAAACGAGTCTCTTTTAAATCTCTTTTCAACTGACTCGTAAAATATGAAAAGATTGCCGAGCCATTGGCCTCTCCAGCTCGTTAAAGTGACCGGAAGTGTTATCCCTCCTTTAGATTTTAATCTTTTTGGACCTGAGGGATTATTACACAAAAAGATCGAGCACTTGTTTTGTTCGGCTCGTTAAAATTACCGAAAATTCATCCCTTGTGTATTATTTTATACATTTTCAGACTTAAGGGATTAGATGACGAAAAAGGATTTTTGGAGTTTCCTTTACGTCCCTTTTCAGACTCTCTAAATTTGAAAAGGACCGAGTTATCTTTGTCGTTAAACTCGTTAAAACCTAATAGCGACAAACTTGTCCATAACAGACAAGAACGAGTTTCACTATCGCTAGGCTCATTAAAACATAGCGATGGGTTTGACCGAAGGGCAAATTATAGAACAAGCATATGTTATCCTCCTCAAGCTTTACAAAAATAAAGAGGTACTGGTCAGCAATGACTGGGGAAAAATTGCGAAGAAAACTTGAAGAAGCTTTGTTGGTAGCAAGTCGCTCTTGAACATGACACTTTCACTCCGCATCCGAGTCGGGTTGGGTTGTTCCATTCACTGGTCACATCACCATGGTTCCATCACACCATCCACATTTGGGGTTAATGGTACCAATCCATCATTGCAGTGTCGCCGATATGTTCAAGAGAAGTCGCTCAGAGAATTCACCTGTGTCTCACCCACTATAATACATTTTCGCTCCATTCTTTCATGACCGCCACCCTGAACCGTATATCACCAGATCGTTTTCACCTCCATTAAAATCATTTGCTCCGTTCCGTGTCATCGATGTGGGATTCACTAAGGCCCTCCTATGACAGATCGCTTCTTGTCGACATCAACTCATTATCCAAGAAGTCGATCTAGGAACAACCCTTTCAGTACTTTGAAGCTTGCAAGCCTCAATGGCAAGTTTCTCACTTCCGGCAACAGGTTTACGTCAATGGCCTTCGACCGAAAGATTTTGCATGGTGTTCGATGCCAGGTCCCTTATTCACACCACGTGAATTGTACTATAGTACCTTGAGGGTCATCATCATTATCGGTGATTCCTCTCGTGCTTGTTAACAGCTTACATCATTGGCTAGTAATCAGGCGATGTCTTTCCATGTTCGACTCCAGAACATCTCTCACATGGATCAACTTGTACTTTGAGTGAAGATCAAACAAGATTGAAGACCTCGGATCTAGTTTCATCCATCCGGGCTGCGATATATATTTAGGAAAATAAAGACATCGAATGTACATCATTGCTGCAAAGATAATCATCCAATCTAAGGGATGATGGCTCTACCAGAATCATTAGTCTACACTCAGACGATTTTCTGTCCTATGTACATGAAAATGAATTTATAAAGCTGAGCATGGGAATTCCCGCCTCAGCTAGATCATGAAAATAATATGAATATAATGTATTGTATTGTATCTTATTACAGGTCGCCTTACAGCTTGAAAAAACTTCGGATCCTCATGATAAAGCATTTCACCCGACATCAAAAGATTAACGACCTCATGCTTTAGGGGGCAACTGTTATAGACATTTTTAGGCACTGCAACCCCAGGCATAAATGTCCATAAACCGAGGGCTCCTAAGTCCCTAAAGGTGTTGTTCCAACCCCTAAAAGAACAAGGTCAACTAATTACAGCATCTCCCAGAAGTTCTCCATGAAAAACTACTCAGAACTGGTCAAAATTGGACCATTTCACCTGCTCCATAGGCAAAGTGCGTTGCATCCCACCTGAATACACACAGTAGGTGCGATGCATGTCAAAAAAACCTTCTATGGGGTTCGATGGGAGAGAAGGGACAAATGGCAGGGTCAATCCGCAAGGTGGAGGAGCATGGAATCTTCCAGAAACCTCTCCTGTGACACTTGCCTCTCTGAATTCGACCAGGGATGAGTAAGAGATCATCAATCTCCAAGTGGAATCAAGAACTATCAGAGAGAAGACGCTAATCAAATCTCAAAAGCTGACTAACCTCCCTTGCAGACATCTATATATGGATCCCTCATCCCAGAGATCCAGAGGCTGGAATTTTGTATCTTGTAAGGAAGTGTTGTTGGTTTCTTGGTGCAATATCATAGTGTTGGGTGATCTAAGCTTTTCATGAGGTGAAGAAGGGCTTTCTTGCTGAGAGGATGATGCTGGGTCAGAACAATTGGTTGTAATCCTCTTTGCTCTTTCTTGATTATCAATAAAGCTATTCAAGTTTTCCTCCACATTCTTGTATGATTGATGATTTATGCATTTGTGTGGTCAATGTACATCTGATCCTATATTGTTTATGATAATAGATCTATGTTCTTGGATAGTGTTATGCTGCTTTGATTCTACAGGTACTCCTTGAAGCTGGGTAGACAAGGAAGCGAGTGGCAAAGACCTACCAGAAGAGAGAGGAATCAAGAAAGGAACCAAGCGCAAGACAGAGGTTGGTCTCCTTATTCTTCTCTTATCTTTTTCTCATAAAGAAAAATGAAAGTAGTTTTTAGTGTGTTTGTTTCTAAGGTAGCTACCATCCTTAGTGGGACTAGCAGCTTTGTATAGACACTAGTTTTCCTGATAACACCTACGAATGGTGTTAAGGGGCCTAAAGGTTGCGGGAACATTATGCTTTTTAAGAATCCTTGCAATCTTATCAGTGGTCCCCTAAACATACGGAAGATGGACACCTAGAATCTGCTCCTTCGGTTCTCTTTTAGTTAGTGAATTCTTGGCAGCTTTGAGGAAAGCTTTTTGACCCAAGAATCTACTATAACCATTCTCGACAAAGACATCGAGGAGATGGGATTTCTCCCTCTCGAAGCTCTTTTCATCAAAGATCCTTAGGGCACGAGTAGCAAGGGTATTGAGAACACCCATCTTCTGAGCCTTGGATTCGAAATCTTCCATAAAAAGATTTGCAACGACAGGGGAAAGGGGTGAGCCCATTGCAACCCCATAGGTTTGCTCAAATAATTCCCCCTCAAAACTGAAAAAGGTGGAAGTGAGGCAGATCTCAACTAACCGAGCGGTGTTAGGATCTATTAGGCAGTTAATTACCTCCATGGCCTCATTTATAGGGATGCACGTGTACAAGGAAACTACATCAAAACTAACAAGAATGTCTTTAGAGTCAAGTCTAATGTCCTTGAGCTCATCAATGAAGGAAGCAGAGTCTTTTATGAAGGACTCTATATGGCCAACTAAGGGTTTAAGCCTTAACACAAGGAATTTTGCAAGAAGATAGGTAGGACCTCCAATGGTGTTAACAATGGGTCTTAGGGGAGCTCCTTCTTTGTGAATGTTAGGGAGCCCATAGATTCTAGGAGTAATGGGGTTGCTCTCAATGAGTTTATGGTGCAGGGAACTCACTGAGCTACTGGATTTATGGGCTCCCTAAAATTCCTCAGTGAGTTCCCTGCACCATAAACTCATTGAGAGCAACTCCATTACTCCTAGAATCTATGGGCTCCCTAAAATTCACAAAGAAGGAGCTCCACTAAGACCCATTGTCAACACCATTGGAGGTCCTACCTATCTTCTTGCAAAATTCCTTGCGTTAAGGCTTAAACCCTTAGTTGGCCGTACAGAGTCCTTCGTAAAAGACTCTGCTTCCTTCATTGATGAGCTCAAGGACATTAGACTTGACTCTGAAGACATTCTTGTTAGTTTTGATGTAGTTTCCCTGTACACTTGCATCCCTATAAATGAGGCCATGGAGGTAATTAACCGCCTAACAGATCCTGACACCGCTCGGTTAGTTGAGATCTGCCTCACTTCCACCTTTTTCAGTTTTGAGGGGGAGTTCTTTGAGAAAACCTGTGGGGTTGCCATGGGCTCACCCCTTTCCCATGTCGTTGCAAATCTTTTTATGGAAGATTTCGAATCCAAGGCTCTAAACTCAGCCCACCTCCTACCCAAGCTTTGGAAAAGGTATGTTGATGACACCAATGTCATTTGGTCTCACGGCCAAGAGGAGTTAGATCTCTTCTTCGATCATCTCAATAATCAATCCTTGGCCATTAAGTTCACCAAGGAACAAGAAGTCGATGGTTGCCTCCCTTTCCTAGATACTCTTATTTCTAAGAATAGTGATGGTTCCCTCTCCCACCAGGTGTTTCGGAACAAAACACATACAGAGCAGTATCTTCACGCTAGTTCCCACCATTTCCCGGCTCAGAAGATGGGTGTTCTCAATACCCTTACTACTCATGCCATAAGGATCTCTGATGAAAAGAGCTTCGATGGTCGATATTTTGAATTTTCGATATTCTACATATCTATACATCCTTAATTAATTTTTCAATGCAAATGAAATAATTGTTTCTTAAAAACAATATTTTTTAACAATGGACATAAAAATAACCATTTTTAACATAAATATAACTAAAAAACTACGCGTTTTGATAATTCTTTGCTAGAATTGACATGTCAAAATCACAATTTTTATACGAAAATTTTAACTAAAATTGGTTAAATAATAGTTTTTTTGATGAATTTCATGTCAAAAAAATAATAATAATCATTTTTTTCAAAAAATAATGATTAAATTAAAAATTAATGTGAAAATCACATATTACAAATATTGAACGCATGTTTCCGTAATCGAAATCGAATAACCATCGCCCGACTACCCATGGGGGTGGCTATTCGATTCTCGAAATTGGATAGCCACCGCCCGACCACCCCCACGGCTGGCTGGGCGGTGCCTATCCGATTCCGAGAATCGGATAGCCTCCGCCCAGCCACCCGTGTGGTTGGTCGGGCGGTGGTTATCCGATTCCAAGAATCAAATAGCCACCGCCCGGCTACCCCCACGGGTGGCTGGGCGGTGGCTATCTGATTCTGAAAATCGGATAGCCACCTCCATGGGCAACCGGGTGATGGCTATTCGATTTCGAGAATTGGATAGCCACCCCCACGGGCATCTGGGCAATGGCTATTCGATTCTGAGAATCGGATAGGCACCCCCATAGGCAGTCGAGCAATGGCTATTTGATTTCGAGAATCAAATAACCACCCCCACCGGTAGCCAGGTGGTGGCCATCCGATTCTCGGAATCAGATAACCACCCCCTGACCACCCTTGAGGTGGATATTCGATTCTCAGAACCAGATAGCCACCACTCGGCTGCCCCCACGGGCAGTGGAGCGGTGGCTATCCGATTCTGAGAATCAGATAACCACCACTCGGCCACCCCCACAAGCGGCTAAGTGGTGGCTATCCGATTCCAAGAATCAGATAGCCAACCCAACTGCCCGTGGGGGTGGCCGGGAAGTGGCTATTCGATTCTTGGAATCGAATAGCCACCACCCGGCCGCCCGTGGGGACGGTGTCCAATAAAATTGTTTTTTTTTAAATAAAAAATAAATTTTGTTATATATATATATATATTAAATATTTTTTTTTAATTTTATATATATTTGTAAAATATATATATATATATATATTAAATGTTATTTTAAAAATATCAAAAATATATTTAGCTTTTTTTAATTTTAATATTTTTTTGAAAATGATGATTAATTTGAAAATATATATTCTTTTAAAATCTTAATTGTTTTTCGGGTTTTTATTTTATTTTTAATTTTAACATATTTTGTTTTTTAAGGTTTTTTGAAAATGTTTTTAACCTTAATTTTTGTAGTTTTTTAATTTTTTTCTTTTTTTTTTGTTATTTTTCTTTTTTTTTAATCTAGTTTGTTTTTAATTTTATTTTAATTTTTTAGTTTTTCTTAATGCTTTTTTAAAATTTCCTATTTTTACTTAATTTTATCGTTTATTTTATTTTTTAATTTTTTTCCAAATTTTTTTATGGTTTACCACATTAAAAAAAAATGTTATCTTTTTGAAAATATGTTTATCTTATTATTTTTTTTTTTTATTTTTTTTTTTTTTAATTCTTATATTTTATAGGTTAATTTTGTTTTTTTTTTACATTTTTATGATTGATTTTCTTTTTTTTTTAATTTTATGTTTTGTTTTTAATATATATTTTTATTTACATTTTGGTATTTTTTTTAACCTCTTTTTTGTGTTTTTTTCATCTTTTTTATTTTTAATTTTATGTTTTCATTACTTTTTTGAAATTTTAATGTTTTTCGGAGTCATAACAAAATTGTTTACACCATTATTTGAAAATGTTGAAAATTTACCCAAAAAAAATGTTATTTGAGCATCAACACTTTTCGTTTTGAGGGTGTTTTTTGCACAATTTTTGCACATAAAAATTCGTTTTACTGGCATTTTTTTTAAATGTTGAAAATTAACCCTAAAAAAAAAATCCATCGTTCCATTATTAGCACTTTTCATTTTCAGGTTGGTTTTTGCCCCATTTTTGCACAAAAAAATTGTTCTCATTGCCATTTTTAAAACATGTTCAAAATTGTCCCTAAAAAAAGCCATCGTTCTAGTATACACACTTTTCGTTTTTAACACTGTTTTTCATGTTTTTAGGGGTTTTTTGGGCAGAGTTCTCGTTTTAAGTTTATAGTTCCCATTTCAAAGTTTACATTGTTCTCAAAACAGGGTTTTGAGGAAAAATCAATCATTGAGCATGTGATTATAGAAATTATTATTGTTGAAACTTTATTTGTCTTGCTCATGTGCCTGCTGACCTTTATTTAACATTTTGAAGACCTTTTGTACGAAACCCTAAACCTAATGAGACCTAAAACCCTAAAAATAAATTTTGTGGATTTAAAGACAAAAAATGACTACAGATGATCTAGATGAATGAAAATGGGCCAGCAGGTAAAGGACATGAGGGAAAATGTATAATAAGCCACTACCGTCAGATGATCCATGCTCCTAGTGGAATGCAGCTGACTGGGCGGGACACCTAATATGAAATGAAATAAGAGGATTTGATCTCTGATGGAGGGATGAAGATACCGACACTAACAAAAATGAAGTATTATTTCTGTTGCGTCTCTGTATTTATGGTTATCTCTATAATTTGTTGTGTTCCTGTTTAAATACGGATTAGTGGTATCAGATCGGTCTGCTCTTTCTCTGTTTTTCTTTGCATGTCCCCAACGAGGTCGGGATATAAGGAGTTAGGGATTGAACTGGTCGAACCTTTGCAAGACCAGCCTCGCAAATCCTGATGGCCTCCCATGGCGGATGAAAAGAAAGACGAGGGGCAGGAGATCCTATCAAAATCTTGCTTGAAGAGACCCTCAAGTGACAAAGAAATGTGATGATGGACAACTTTGCCCAAATCCTTTAGTGGCTGCCCAGGGGTGACACATCTACTTCCAACAGCTACTTTAGAAGCGCCACGCACTTTAAGGTACAAGTTAACTTTGACATTCCCATATTTGAGGGTCAGATAGATGCAGACATTGTAGATAAATGGTTAAATCTGCTAGAATGGTATTTTTCTATTCATGATTTTTCCGGTTGGGAAAAGATTAATTTTGCTCTTCTCAAAGCCGCCCCCCACATCAAGGACTGGTGGGAAACCTACTGCAAGCAGAAGGATGAAAATAAGGCCTCACTGTTTTCAGCCGCACCCACTTGGAACTCATTCGAGAATACCATCAAGGAGCAGTACTACCCTGTCAGAAGCTATGAGGATAAATACATAAAGTGGACCACGTTGTAGCAAGGAAGGGACCAAGACGTGACAGAGTTTACCAATATTTTTCATACCCTTCGTACAAAGTTGGGTATCAAGGATTTTGAGTTGCATTTGGTACTCAAATACCACGACTGCCTACACAGGTACATCTAGGACAAGATGGAGTTCCTAGACATCTCCTCGCTTGGCACGACGTACCAATACGCTGTCAAGATCGAGTAGAAGTTTAAACAGAAGAAGCAATACTTTGGATCTGCAAATCCAAAGCAAGGGAAAGGTGCCCCCAAACCACTTAATAAAGGATAAAGCTAAGGCGGGGTGGCCCAGGACAACCCGCCAAAGCTACAAGCAAAAAAAACACGCGAAGTCGAAGAAGGACACAGGAAAGTGGTGTCAATTCCATAAGAGATCCATTCACAACACGAGTGTCGAGCCAAGCAGTCACTGGTGGCCGAGCTAAAGTCTTTAGAATCATATGCATGTTCCAACTCTGAGTCGGAGCCTAATAAGTGGAATGACAAAGGGAAGCAGATTATCGATGCGGAGCCCAACGCCACCGTTGCCACCACGAAGATCCAGAAGGAGGAACCTGATGATCCAGAGGAGGAGGAGCGCCTCTTCCACTCCCAGATGTGGATAAAGGGCTCCTCGCTACAGTTCATTGTCGACAGCGGGAGCCAAAAGAACCTCATTTCGGCAGAGTTCATGAAGCGGCTAGGCTTACTAACCATAGCACATCCACAACCGTACACCATCGGGTGGCTTCACCAAGGATGGGATCTTCATGTGAGTTGGAAGTGTCGCCTTCCGTACAACATCTAGCCCTTCACAGATGAGGTATTGTGTGGTGTTGCTCCCCTTGATGTTTGTGATGTATTATTAGGCCAACCATGCTTATGGAAGCGACACACTGTGTATGAGTCAAGGCCTCGTGATGTTATTGTTACTTTGGGAAATAATTTGTACAGGATATCAATGATAGCACCGCCTACTGCCATCTCTTTGGTTACTACAAAACAATGTAGTAAGCTCATTTCCAAAACCGAGAAAAAAAATTCCTGATGATACGCCCTCAAGGAAAGAAGAATATGGTGGCCACGACCTCCAGACAGGGCCCCTCTACACGACAACTACAGATGGGCAAGGTCATGGAGGAGTACTAGGACATCTTCACCTCCCCCGCAGGGGTTCCTCTACACTGTCAGGTCAAGCACTCCATCAATCTGACCCCAGGTGCATCGCTACCCAATGGACCAATCTATCAGTGCTCCATTCTAGAGAACGATGAAATCAAGAGGAAGATTTAGGATCTACTGCAAAAAGTTCACATCCAACCAAGTTCATCGCCCTATGGGAGCCTGATCATGTTGGTACAGAAGAAGGATGGGACTTGGAGACTTTGTATTGACTATTGAGTGTTGAACAAGATCATTGTTTGAAATAGGTACCCAATCCTATGAATTTATGAGCTTCTGGACCAACTGAAGGGGGAAAAATATTTCAGCAAGATCAATTTGAAGTCAGGATATCACCAGGTACCAATCAAACCCTCTGATGTGTGGAAGATTTCCTTCAAAGCCAAGGAGGGCCTTTTCGAATGGTTGGTTATGCCTTTCAGGTTGACGAATGCTCCTGCAACCTTCATAAGGCTAATGGATGACATATTGTAGCGATTCACCAACTCATTTGTAGTGGTATACTTGGATGACATCCTGATCTTTAGCCAGAGTTGGGAAGAGAACCTCCACCACATCCGACAAGTTCTCCAAACACTGTGGCAACACAAGTTATGTGCTAATTTGGAGAAATGCACTTCTGGCATGACCCAAGTTCAGTATTTAGGATACATTATTGATGAACGGGGGGTGCATGTGGATCCAGCCAAGATCGAAGTCATTCAGGATTGGCCATCTCCAACCACTCTGATAGAGCTCCACAGCTTTCTAGGTCTTGCCAACTTCTACTGTAGGTTCGTGTTGGGATTTTCTCATATCACTTGGTCCTTGAGTCAAGTCACCAAAGGAGGAGTGAAAGAAAAAAAAAATTGGTATGAATCTCAATAGAATCCATTCATAGATTTGAAACATCGCCTCTGCTTGGCACCAATGCTCGCATTATTAGACTTGCAACAACCATTTGAGATCGAGACAGATGCCTCTGACTATGCTATTGGGGCAGTCCTTACTCAACACAGGCATCTAGTGGCATATCACAGTGAGACACTTTCAGACATAGTCCGGAAGTATCCCACTTATGGCAAAGAGATGTATTCCATTATGCAGGCCTGCTGACAATGGAAGCATTACATTTTGGGGAAGGAAACGGTCATCCGCACAGACCACCAACCCCTGCAGTTCATATAGACCCAAGGGAAGTTGCAGAATGATCACCATCAGAAGTGTTCCACATCCCTGCAATAGTTCCATTTGAATATCAAGTATAAGAAGGGCAACACCAATAATGTTACATATTGCCTCAGTCGACCACCGATCATGGCGTTAACCACCGTGCTCAACTCTTATGGTCACGAGACTTTTGATTGGCCACATCTCTACAAAAATGACCCAGAATTCGACCACACATACCAGACACTCTTGGAGGGTCAGCATGTCCCATATTTTCAACTCCGAGATTCCCTGTTATGCCACCTGGGTCACCTTTGTGTTCCTTCAAGCAAGCGTACCAAGATTATTTGGGAAGCACACTACAGAAGGGTTGTTGGGCATTTCGGGGTCGAGAAATGGTGGTAGTATTGCAAAAGTATTTCTATTGGCCGAATCTTCAACAAGATGCCAGGAAGTACATCATATCCTGCATTGCATGTGTCATTACCAAACTGACCATCAAGAAGCAAGGCCTCTATACTCCGTTGTCTACCCCTAGTCAACCTTGGGAATCCATCTCCATGGATTACATGTCGGACCTTCCTTCTACTAAGCATGGAAATGATTGTGTTTTTGTGGTCGTTGACAGGTTCTCGAAGATGGCCATTATGGCGCCCTGCAAGAAGAATATCATAGCAGAAGTCACTGCTAAACTCTTGTTTTAACGAGTGTGAGTACACTTTGGGATCCCATAGTATATCATCTCAGATTGGGACAGCAGGTTCCTCAGTACATTTTGGTCCAGTCTCTGGTCGATGTTGGACACCAAACTCACTAAGTCCACAGCCTTCCATCCCCAAACTGATGGCTAGATAGAGGTTGTCAATAGGATGATCATACACATTTTGCGCATGTACAACTCAAAGCATCCATGCACATGGGATGAGAGCCTCCCCTATGTTCAGCACAACTATAACCATGCTCTCCACATCTCGACTGGCCATAGCCCTTTTCAAGTGGGCTTGGGATTCCAGCCAGTATGTCCCATTGATGTGGCCATGCCATTTGCAGCTACTCAGGCAGATTCAACTCATGTCCAGTCTGAAACAGATAAGGAAAACAACTTCATTGAGCACATCCAACATATCCTCCAGTAGGTCCATGACATTTTGGAGAAATCAAATGCCAAGTACAAGCAGCGACATGATCAACATCGGGTGCCACACAAGTTTCAGGTGGGTGACAAAGTCTGGTTGCATTTGCAAAAGAAATGCCTTACTGGAGCCTATCGGAAACTCACACCACTCCGATATGGTCCTTAAACCATTTCCAAGGCTGTGGGAGATAATGCATTTAAGCTCGGAATTCTCCCATTCCTTGTCCTGCACCCAATGTTCAATGCGGACCACCTTTGGCCATACTTTCCACCATTACTAGACACATCCGACATTGCAGAACAACTCACACCAACAGAGTTAAATCTAGATTGCATGGAACAAGCTGCAACTAATTAAATCATGGGCACACAGATCAAGCACACTTTCCAGTAGAAGATCCAACTGTATCGAGCTGTCAAAGCAAGCCAACTCCTTCACCGAGGCAAGTGGCTCACCAAGGACCAAGTTCAGCAGAAGTTTCCTCATCTCATGGAGGAACTCAATGCAATGGGGACCACTGCTTCCTAAGGGGGAAGGAATGATCCATGTGGATATTGTGGCCACCCACCAATTCCACTTGGACCCTCACCATTATTTCTTTCATTTTTTCAGTTTCCTTAATTGTAGCATAGTTTACTATTTTTATCAGTTTTTCAGGTCCTGGACTTCCAGAGCTGTTTTGAGGCCCTAAACGTCGTTTTCTGGGAAAATTGAGAGAAACATGGGTCCATGGACTGATGTTGCTCATCCAAAAGTTGTATTCCTTGGATAGATCTTTCTAATGAGGTATTGTACGTGTCAAACAAAGATCATATGCCAAACTTACGACCCCGAGAAGTTGATGTACGAATTTACCCAAACGGGGCCCATAGTTTGGCGCTTCATCTCCTATGGTTAGGTTTTTGGATGTTTAGGGTTTTCCATTGTTTCTCAACAATAAATAGGGCTTCGAGCCTCATTGTAAGATAGTTCAGAGGCATGTAACTACCACATCTCTCCTTAGAGATAAGCTACCATCGCCCGAGCTAGTTTATTTCCATTTCTGTTTGTAAGCATATTTCAGTATTTTACATTAATGAAATGAAGTAGTATTTATGCTACATCTTTGTATTTATGGTTATCTCTGTAATTTTTTGCATTCCTATTTAAATCCAGATCATTGACATGACTTACATATGGTACTTTCTGGTAGGGTGATGTTGGGTAGATCACGAACAGCTTTGAGCCTACTTGATTTTCTTATTTGAGAGAAGCTTAGATGTCCCAACCCTCTGTACCATAACCAGTTTTCCTCTGCCTTGCCTAGGTAACATTGTTCTTGGCCACCTTTCAATATATAAAGACTTCTCGACATTCTTATTACTTTTATTATGGTCTTTCTTGTGTCAATTTCCTGGACCACACATTCTTTTGATCGAAATACCACCTCATTCCCTTGGTCACACATTTGGCTAACACTCAACAAGTTATGCTTTAATCCATCAACATACATAACATTACCAGCTTTAGCCTTTTCTTTTAGAAAAACAATACCTTTACCCTTAATGACAGCAGGTGAGTCATTTCCAAAAGTGACATTGTTTTCTTTCTCTAAAGCATTATATGAAATAAGTTTATATTTGTCACATGTCATGTGTTTTGAGCATCTACTATCGAATGTACCATTGATTTTCTTGTCCTTCTACAAACAATTCTATGCCACGTGTTTCGGATTGTAACTCCTTCCTTTTCCATACCTTAAAATTTGTTGATATTTGCTCCTTTTGAGATGTTGGTTGTAATTTGCTCCTGCAATCAAATTATTCATGTCTAAAGCTATTGCAAAATGAGCATTCAATTTCACCTTTAAGAGGTGAGAAGTTAGTATAATTGTTCTTCTTGACTCCTATCTCATTCCTTTGTTTTCTTTCTTCTTTAGTCATGATGGTTTTGTATGCAACACATTGAGCAACCTTATGACCAAAATTATAGCATGAGAAACATTGTGCATTAAAGAAGAAATTTATGTGATCATAGAATCTTATGGTGTTGTTTACATTTTCACTGGTGCTTCTATAGTTGTTCACCCTTGGATTAGAGTGAACATGATTTACCTATGGAATTCCAAGTTTATTCTTTTGGTGAGGGCTGAAGCTTTGTTGATTGGTTTTTGTTGCATTTAGATAGCTTCTGGTGGTGGCTGAAGATTTTTTGTTTGAGATGTTTCTCCAGTGTATCCAAGACCTGTCTTCATAAGAAGAGAGAGTTGTACCTTGATAATTTCATCTAAGGTTTCAGATCCTTTAGCAAATGTAAGATTCATAGTTTTTATTTTCTCAAGTTCCTCTCTTAGACTTACTACTTCACATTCTAACTTCTCATTATGTTTTTCCTTTTCTATGAGTTGATGCTTCAATGTATCTATGGCTATTTTGGTTTCTTTCAAGAAAATTTTGAGTTGAGTAATTTATTCAAAGAAATATTTTTCCTCTAAAGCATCCACAAATTTATCATTAGACTCATTAGTAGTTTTCTCAAAATCCATGAGTAATTTAAGATCTTGATCAAATTCTCCTTCTTCACTATTTGACAAGCCATCACTATCTTCATGAGTATAATAACTTCTTATATTGTCAAACCATCTCCTATTACCTTTTGCAGTATCCTTCCCTTTGTCATTCTTGTCTTTATGAGGACATTTAGAAGCATAAAGACCAACTCTACCACAAGCAAAACATTTGAAGTGAAGCTTACCTTTGAACCTTCCAATGCCCAGTTGAATTTTCTTTACAAAGTTCACCTCATCTTCTTCTGATATATACCCTCATTCCTTGTGTTCTTCCTTTTCTTTTCTTTTTGTAGATACTTTAAATGTGGCTTCTCCAACTTCTGATGGACCTCCTTTCTTCATTTCAAAAGCAGTCATGATCCTGTGAAGTCGAACAACAATAAGAGTCTGTGAATCCTGCTTCTCTTCAATTTCAGAGACTTTTGAGTCGAATTTAAGAGTTAGATATCTTAATATTTTCTCTATTAAAGTGGTGTCCTTTAT
This sequence comes from Pinus tabuliformis, assembly GCA_031772625.1. NCBI lineage: Eukaryota > Viridiplantae > Streptophyta > Pinopsida > Pinales > Pinaceae > Pinus > Pinus tabuliformis. The sequence continues at coordinate 387,859,527 of CM062819.1, forward strand.
TTCTTCACCCAGATTTTTCATGTGATTTACAATCTCATCTATACATAGAAATAAACTAGGAATACTTTCATCATTATGCATTCTAAGAGTTTCATATTGAATTATGAGAGTTTGGAGTTTATCACTTTTTACCTTAGTATCACCTTCATAGCTTTGAATGATTTTGTCCCATATTTCTTTTGCTATGACTAACTGCATAACTTTGACAAATTCTAATTCTATCAGACTTCCCAATATTACATTGACAGCTTTGGCATTGGTTTCATACATCTTCTTTTCTGCTGCATCTATGGGAATTGCGGTTTGATATTTGTAACATCCTTCTACAATTGCCCAAACATCTGCTCCAAGGGACTGAAGATAGGATCAGGTTCTTGTCTTCCAATTTATTAAATTATTTCCGTTGAAGAGTGGTGGTCTGATAGATGTTGTTCTGTCTTGATTGCTCATCTTGGGAGATCTTTCTTCAAGAGATCAAGCTTCTTTTGAAGGACCTTCTCTAATACCAATTGTTGGGAAAAATAATGAGAGGGGGGTGAATCAGTATTTTAAAAACTGACAATAATAATTTTCTTTTCTAAAATATGTACACAACTTTACTGAACCCAAATCGCATATGTACATTATTGTTGTAAAAGAAACTAGCATATGCTTAGTAAACTTGTAAACAAATAATTCTTTGTATGTTAAAATTAAACTAGAATGTAAGAGATTTATCGGGTGTTTTATAAGCATTAAGCAGGTACAGTAAGAACATAATCAAGTATTGGCACACATAAGAAACACACATGAACATCAAGATTTAAGGTGGAAACCCTGTGTGGGAGAAAACCATTGTTGTTGTCGTCTCAGTCTTCAAAATTTTTAATATCAAAAACTTATTACATTCTTGTACTAGTGCAGACTCATGCCAATACGCAGGAACCCACCTCCTAAAGGCTACAACCTTCACTCGTTCTCCAACTCCTACTGGAAGGGAGCTCCAACCTCCTGATATGATTACTAGCTACTACTGGTAGGAAGTTTCGTCTTCCTCACTGAATGCTCCAACCCTCAGCAACATCCATGGACCACGTTTCATAAATTTTCACACTCGATCCACCTTCTTTAATACATCACAACTTATATATCAACTAAAGAAAACACCAACTTAATTCAAACAAAACAGTGAGATCATTGTAACCAAAACACATAACTGAACTCATAATACTGCATCAACACATAGAATCAACTGCAACCCTAATCATTCATATGCCAACATGTATACACTAATTCACTTAAGGAAACCCACATGTACACGTGCTTTTAGGCAGAGAAACCTGCGTACAAACCTCAATAGATTAAAAATTTGTAATTCTAAATCAGACACAGAGTTGACCAGAGTTATTTTGAAATATCTTGTTAGCTTACAAAACCCTCATATAGTTAGCAGCATCAATAATATTTTCAACCAATTAACATGTAAGCAAATTCAACTTCATCATTCAATCAATTCTACTTCAGACATTATCACTCAACCCAAATCAACATGAGGACATCATTGACAGACAGCAGAGATACAGCAACATTGATCAAGTTGATCATTCATTTATGAACAGAAAGCCTTCCTTTATGTACATGACTTTGAAGAAACGAACTTGCATGTATACACGACTTCACTGAGACCAACCTGTGTATAGATCTGCAAATTTTGACCTAAAATTGCATAGCTCTTCAAAACTTTAGAAAGACCCAAATCATAATATTCATAGATAAAAACATGTGTCAATACTTAGATCTAGTCAATCCATGAGAAGATCATACAATTGAAAGTCATTTTAGGTTTCATGATCTTGGTCCATCATTGTATTCATTGGTGCATAATTATTTCAGATATATGTGTCAATTATGACCCTTACAATGAAAATATACTTCAGATTGAAGTATTCGTCAAAAACCCTTTCACATGCACACTTAGCACTTTGATATTCACCTCCTTATATAGTTAGAGCCTTAGCGAATACCATGAGTCAAAACTACACTAATGCCGGTGGTAATTTTGGACAAGATCAAGTAACTGTTACTGCGCTCAATATTGTGGGCTAATACCATGGTAAGGTCCCTTGGTATTCTTAAATTAATGTGCCAGCATGTACATGACGTTTCTTCTTTGTACCTGTGTGTATATGTGACTTGGCCTTAACGAACCCATGTATAGATCTTCAAATATTCACCTTTATCAAACCTCTTATTCTGATCTGTAAATGTTTGTCCCATAATTATGTTAGTTTGTTCCATCACTTTTTCACCTCTGAACTGACATGTGGATTCATCTAGTTACCATATATTTATTTTGTTACAAGTGAGTTGCCATCAAGGAAAACACATGCATCATAATGCCAACATGATTTGGTAGTTGTTTGATGATATAAAACATTGACATAATCAATAGAAAGAAAGAAGCTAATAAAAAGACTAGGTAAAGTTGCATCACAAGCAGTTATCATTTCTAGAGAAATCAACTCATCCCTTTTCCCTAAATTTCTCAACATGGTATCAGAGATAAGGAAACAAATCAAGGAAGGGAAAATCAATAGGGAACACTCAATCATTCAAGGACCTAAGTTCTATAAGGGCGTCAAAGCATATATAATATCATCTCATCCTCAAGGCATCTTGAAGACAAGGTCTACATCATCTTCTTAGAAGTGTCAAAACCCTAGATCGATCAAAGAAGAAGTCTACACTAGAATTATTCTTGGGATCCTCGCTCATGACATCAGGGAAAGAGACCACAAAGACCGTACTTCTACTCAATTTTAAGATATCTACAAATCAAAGTAACTTGAAATCTACTCATCCAAGAGAAGAAATGTCAAGGACGTTGTCATCATCAACAAAGAATTCAAGGTGATCTCCCTCCCTTTGGAGTCAAGGATCACCCTTGAAGAAAAGAATCATCATCAATAAGAAGTTTTCAATTACCTATATCATCATCAAATTCAAGAAAGCAACAGTTTGAAGGAGCATCCTCACAAGTAAGTATATTTACGTCTACATCTGAATCTGTCAAAATGTCTTTTTGCATGGAAAGCAACAAATTGGTTGGGGCTTCAAATTTTCTTGCATGGAAGAAGAGGACAGATCTGAACCTCATATAAAATGAGTTTATGGAACATGTTAAGGGCTCAATCACTAAACCTCCAAAGGAATATGCTCAAGAAATTGCAAGGTATATGAAAGGGGAAGTAAGGGATCAAAGGATTCTCATAGAATCCATCAAGGATCCCCTCATTCCATATATATCTAAACTAGAAACATCAAAAGAAATATATAACAAACTTGTGGAGTTGTTTTCTGTAAACACTACAGAAGAAGTAATCTCGTTAAGACAAGAACTCTACAAGATGAAGATATAAAAAGAAGAAGGAATAGCTTCATATTGTATGAGGATATCTGAAATAAGGGACCAACTACAAATTTGGGTGAAATAATGTCCGACAAGGAGATGTATACCATAGTACTGAATTCACTTCCAAAGGAATGGGTTAACTTTACATCAAGCATTTATGGGAAAAAGGAATCTACTCCATTCAAGGATCTATGGTCACCGTGTAAAATAGAAGAAACCAGGTTGAAGGAAAAATATGATGTAGGATCAAATAAGCAAACTCAAGTGTATGCTACTATAGCAAAGAGAAAAGGGAAGTTTGGCAATTTTGGTCCTCATAAAAGAAAGAAGAACATGGCAAAGGTTAAATGCTATGGATGTCAATAATATTGGCACTACAAGAGAAATTGTCCCAAAATCAAGAAGGACAAAAACAAAAGAGGAAGAGAAGAATCCCATATCACTAAAGAAGTGGAGAAATATGAAAAGAAGAAATCCAAGAAAGAGGAAGTAAAATATCTCTACAATGATTGAGATAGTGTTCCTCACCTAGTTCTTTTCAAGTTTCTATTTTCAAGTGTTTCTGTTGTATAGATATCATGATAGGAATTACTAAAAAGAATGATAGGATGCATCAAGGAATCATAGAAGCATATGACTGAAAGAAAGAGCTCATGACATTGTATTAGAAGAAGAAGCATGAACGATAGTTGAAATATAAGTCTATGGAAGCCACCTATAGAAGGATGTAGTTCTTGGTAACCTCATTAGAAGAATAAGTAGTACTTATAGGAAGAAGAAAGTCATCTAGTATAAAATCTCATCATACATCATTCAAGAGGAGCATTTGTCAGAAGAGGATAATCAAGATCCTCCATTAGAATCTTCATTGGAAGGTTTACTTATTGAAGGAGCAAGTGTTTCATTAAGAATTACACCTTGTATGGGATTCATGAAATAAAGATATGATGTCACAAGATGCAAAGCAGGTCAAGATGATTGGAGTTCTTTCAATCAAGGAATTTATTGAAGGAATTATAGATGACGTAAAGGAATAAATGAGGTATGTATGCATGTATTTAATTAAGTCATGTCATATGGTTGCAAATATCATGGATGAATGCTCTACCTTGATAGCATGATCAAAATAAAGGATCTCCTTCTTTTGGAAGATGTAGGAAGGAATGGTTCACACATTAACTAGATGAAATCAACATAATATGTCCTCATATGAAATATGAGGTGGTTGAAAAAAATTAGAACTATGATTGGAAGTTCCTGGAAAGTAATGTGTGAAGAAAGAAAGGAAGAGATCATGAAAAATGAAACTATGGAAAAGGAAATCAACATCCAAAGACTAAAATATTTTACTATGATATCTCCATGGAAAGATACAAAGATCTTGATGAATTCTGAAAAAGGAAGAGACCCTGACATTGTATATCATTTTGGAGATGTGTCAATACATATGCAAGCTATTGATGTGAACAAGGAGATGTCATCATGAAAGACCATCACAAAGATATTTTTAATTTAATGTTCATTTTCTATTTTTGAATAATATCTGGATGGGTTAATGCAGGGCTCCCAAGGGAGGATTTGTGGGTGTCTTCTAAAACTAAGGCATATGTGGTAAGATGAAAGGTCCTTAACGAAAACATGACATAAAGAAGGCAGCAAGGCATGAATGAAGGCTAGATATGGACTAAAGTATCACTTTCAGATGATAGGAAGGTTGACATGACTGACATGAATGAAAGTGGTGGATGGTTTGTGCTCTACAAAGAATTACCAAAATATGTAGGCTTCATATTAAAGAAGAAGTTCATGGCATCGAAAGAGGAATTCCTAAAAGCAGTTGTTTATCCCATGATCTCCACCTAGAGAGTTGTTGAAAGAATGACATTGGTCAAGAGGGAGATTGGTCAAGTCCCTGATTAAGAGGGAGCTTAGGTACATTCCTTTTATAAGAATGGGTGCATTCTTTCAATGGAATGGGTATATCCTCCCTAGTTTAGACGAGGGAGCTTGGTCAAGTCCCTAATTAAGAGGGAGCTTAGGTACATTCCTTTTATAAGAATGGGTGCACTCCTTCAATGTAATGGGTTATCCTCCCTAGTTGATATGGAGAGATAGAACCATCATTTTTGTCTTCACTTGGGAAGATAGAATGGAGGATTGGGTAAGCATATAGCATCTGACACTCTTTGAGGATGTATTAGGGAATCCAAGATAAGAGTAGTCGTAGAGGACCAATATTATTTGAGGAATGGGAATCCATGATAAGAATAGTCTTGATGGAACATACTTTGAGAGAAACCGGGTGGGGTATGTTCTGAGAGAGATAATTATGAGGGTGTCTATAGATCATTGGTCTCGCCAGCATTGTGCTCTAATCTTGTGGAGAGATAGATCGGTTAGTGAAGGCCTTGCTATGTGAAAATCTTGGATGACTTGATGCTAAATAGATGGGTTACCAATCTGACTCTTCTTATGAGAATTTTTCATATTGAGAATGTCCAAGTACCTTGTATGTATTATAAATACCTCCATAGTTAAGAAGGAGTGTTGAAATATGTAACTAGGTTCGGTCTTCATAATGACATGTGTAATCATCATTTTATGTAACTGATGAAAAGAAGAAAAATAAAAATCTTGATGTTATGCTTGAGTCATGGGTTTCATGCTCAAGGAATTGTATTTTATAGATGAATCTCCCATTATGAGCTAGTAGGTTTGTTCATCAAGTCATAAAGTCTATTGAGTCAATGCCATGTATTGAAGACCCATTAGGGAATGTTACATATGTAATTAAGTCATTGTAAAGAGGCAAAAGATCCTCCAAGACCAAGTCCAAGCAACTCCAACAAGTTACCTTCAATGAAGCAATCAACCTTCACTAAGATCAATTCAACCTAGAATCAATGGAAAGTCGGCCTCAAGTCATGAACAAGAAGCCTATATAAGGAGGCACTCGACCTCTCTCAAGGACACACTTCACACTTGACACTCGAACACAAGTAAGAGGAAAAGGTGTGAGATAAAGGAGGAAGAAAGAAGGAAAGAAGGAAAGAACATCGAATTTTTTTGGATCTGTTTTGGGCTACTTCTCTCCACACGTGCGAAGAGCTCTAGGGTTTCAATCTATTGCAGAAAGGACGAGTTGTAGTCACATCAAAGTGCCAAAAGATTGGTGTCAACAATGTCTAGTTTGAAGTTTGAATTAATTAGGAAAGAAAGGGAGGCATAATGAAGGAAAAGGAGGATAGATCTCTCCAATATCTCCTCTCTCATGTGACTTAGGGTTTCTGAAGTTAGGGCCAAAAAGTTGCAGAAGTTACAGGTAAGCTGAATTGTAGTAAGGAAGGATGAAGTTGCAATAAAAGTGTTATTGAGGTCGAAGTTGAAGTCAAGGAAGAAGTTTCTTTGACTTAAGGGAAAGGGTGACTTGGTCTTGGAGGAATATTGGTAAAGGTTCTTGGTCTTGGAATTCATCACTTGAAGATTCTATAAGAAGAATAATTTTTTTTGGTTTTCCTCTCAAGTTGGAAAGGCTTTGGCCTTGGTTGATCACCTACATTTTGTGTCCCTTGTCTCATGCTTATTTATGATTTGGTAGTTGTTTGATGATATAAAAAATTAACATAATCAAGAGAAAGAAAGAAGATAATAAAAAATAAGTAAAGTTGCATCACAAGCACTTATAATTTCTAGAGAAATCAACTCATCCCTCTGCCTTAGATTTCTCAACACTTGAGACCTTATCCTTTTTCCCAGAGTGGTGCTTGATAGGTAATCCTCGCAGTAACTACAACATTACTCCTATTTGCAATTTTCAATGAACCATTCCAAATTTTAGCTTTGGCCTCATATCCCAAGAACTAATGTTTGTATTTCCCCACCATACAAATCCAAAAACGTATAGGGTTTTCCTCTTTTCTACTCTTTAACTTCTATGTTTAATTATTGTGCCAAGAGGCGCTCTACTACCCAGTATGGGGGAGATGTATAGGCATAATGTAAGGTTGTATAACAACATTTTTAAATGTCATGAAAATATATATAAAAAAATAAGAATAAGTTTTAAAAAATTAAAAATTAAATGCTCGCTTCATATGTTTTAATTAATATTCTAAACATATATAATGTTGAGATGTTGACATAATATCACCATTGTGACTTAAAAATACTCTCAACCCCTACCACGTGCAATTTTTACAATCTCACATCTCTCTGTCACTTCTTCTCATATTCTTAAATTTTTCACTTTGAATTTGATTTGGTTTGTTGAGATTCAGATTTGTTAAATAAACTTGTGTGTAAGGTTTCATCATTTCCGCATGAATTAACAATAACAGGCATGTTGTGAGTGTGAGTGAGAATGATAGGCACAAGAAATTACACATTTGTAGCTCTCTTGGTTGTTCTGACGATAATGGTGGGAGAAGGCACAGGAGCAGTAGTGGATGTGAGTGCACCATCTCCCAGTCTGACAATGGAAGCAGGTGTTGCTTCAATAGTCATCGTTCCCTTTTTATTCATTTCCCTCATTGCCTCATTCATCCCCTTTTTCGCCTCTCAATTTCATTGAGATATTTTGCAGCTTCTTCTTAGCCCATTTTTTTATGATCAGAGAGAGGCATCCATATATGAAAATTTCAAACAAAAAATTATTGAAAATTTGTTATTATAGTGTGGAAGTTATTGTAAAGTTTTTATTTATGCTCCAAAGATAAAATACTTTGTTGAAACCTACACTCTGGCTTTAAATTAACTCAACAAATATTATTTTCATAACTTACATCTTTTTGTTAGGGTTTGCTCAAGTGGGTGTAGCTTGTGGAAGGGACGAGTCACTCTTATCCTCTCCACTTGGGTTCTAGTCCCACCGAGATTGACATGCTTGCTCTTTGGAAGTAATTTATACATGAAACATAACCAGATCACCTAGAAAAAAATTATGTTTACGTTGCATATGTCAAAGTTCATTTCACCTTTCTTTACCCATTGAAAGAATTTCCATCTATGTTTCCCTCTGGAGATTATTTTGGTGCAGTTATATCTTAGTTTGAGTGCTAACAGATGCTCATAAATCTTTGCATCAAGAATTGTTTCCTTTTGGAAATTATTTTGGTGCAGTTATATATTATAGTCCAAGTGTTAATGGTTGCATCGTAATTATCTAGTAATTCACAAAATGACTTATTTCTGGCATTAGTGCCTTTTCTAATTTTAGTAAAATTGTGTTAGAAAAACATGTCCTCTAGAGATGATTTTGGTGTTGTATCTTTTAGTATGAGGTCTAATGCATGGATCGAAAATATATGCTAATTCAAAAAGTGATTTATTCCTATCATTGGTGAATTTTAGCCCTAAGGGTTTTCTTATTCGGTGGAGTTCCCATCATTAAAAGCACCTTGCTAATGGGAGGTCATGGCATCAATTCTCCTTGATGCTCTTGGAGTTAGGCTTTTCTAATAAGCCAATGGGAAGTGATCCCTTCAGGTAGATATGCCCAAATAATTACCATAGATGTAGTGACCACCGATCTTCGATGTCTGTGAACCACATTGGAAAAAAAAATCAATGATAGATTTTCTAATTTTGGTAAAATTATGTTAGAAAAACATGTCTCAACATCCTGAATTCATTTATTTTTCTCTTTGAGATTTATCGTTGGTCATTTACCTAAATTTTACTTTGGTGTTGATTGCTAATGGACTATTTACAAACCATGTATCGTAGAAGTTTAAAATGTAAATGAAAAATTTGTGTTTTTTTGTATTGATTTATTTTATGTTTTTTAATTCAAAAAATTATGACATGTTTGTGTCATTCCAATGGTGGGTAATGCATTTAATCCATCTCTAAAATGGAAAGAAATATTTTTCGGTTTTGGATGTATCATATACATTAATAGAAAAGATTGGGTTTTTTATAAAAAAAATAATATTGAATTGATTGAAATCTGTGTTGATTTGTTAATTTCTAGTTCTTATTTAATAATCTCTTATATCATACACATTTAAAATGTAGTAAAACAATTTGGTTTCCATGTTTTATTTATTTAAAAATGGAAAAATTGTTGTTTGGGTAATGCATACAGTCCTTGATATGAAATGCCAAGATTTATTTTTCAGTTATGGAAGTCTCTAAGGAGGGATGTTTGAATGGATGTGAAACAAAGTCTTGGAATTGTACTAATCAGCCACTTCATTGAGGTCCAAAATGGGCCTTTTAAGAAAAATGTACAACCAAAATAAAATTTATAAGAACCAAAAGGATTCAAGATGATGATGTCAACCATGGGAGATGACTCACCATTTTTGGAGTAAAAAAGTAAAAATAATCAAAAATAATAAAATAATAAAACTGATTTTCAACTCGTATTTTCAACTTATCTCCCTAATGTTTTACTCAAATTTCAAGCGTGAGTACTAGTTGCATGCAAAGTTTAATTCTTCATCGAATGTAATACCACTCCGCTATTTTGAAAACACTGGTGATTTGTATTGGCTATTGTTAGTATGTTGGATAATGAACCGTGATGAACTAATTATGAAGGAAATGTTGATGTAATTTAAATAAATAAAATTGATGAATAAAGATGGAAATTGTGTGGAATGAAACACTGGAGTAAAAGGATGCTTGCCAAATCTGAATACCAATGAGTTGAATCAGATTTACTCCCATAATAAAACACTCAGTTGAAGATAAATACTGAGAAAAACATTGTTGGAGTGAAAAACAGGCTTTGTGGGGAAAAATAAAAGAAAATCATAGGCTAAACGGGAGCAGACCCCTGAAAGGCGGGACGCTGCCAAGAAAAATATACTAGAAAATAAACTATGGGAATCAGAGGAGGTTGTTGATTCCTAGCAAGACATCCTAGCTCGAGGGAGGATCAAAGGTTGATCCAAGGTTGGGTGGATCAGTGTTGTCATAGACACAATTTCCAGACTGAGAATTTGGGTTAGAGATTATGATTTTGCTAACAATCGTGTTATGAATTAGATTAATTGAATTTATTGAAGATAGATTAAAATTGTTGGTTGTTGTAATGGAGGTTATATTTATCGTTTCTTGTTGTATTATGAATATGAGTTACTTAAATTTATTAAAATGCTAGAGTTGGTTAGATAGTTGTTGTAATATAATGCATGCTTAATTGTTGTTGGAAAAGTAAGGAGTGGGTTATAATAATTGTTGAGTCAATTAAAATTTATTGTTAATTCTTGTATGTGGATGTTCTATATGATGGTATTCGTGGTTTTCCAGAAGATGAACTTTGGCTATGAAAATATTTGTATAACTATGATATTTGGCATTTAATACTTGCTATGAGTATACTTTGGTTTGGAAAATGTAAAAAAATTCCTAAAGGAGTGCTACAGTGAAGGGTAGGGAGAAGCTATAAGCCATCAGCAAGACTGAAGGGGTGGAAACGGGTTGATCGAAGATGATCAACTACTTAACAAAGATGTTGTCGCTACCCTTAACAAAAATCTAGTCTAGCTGGTAATCTAAATGTTATCAGAAGGAAGAAACATAAACCTTGCTAATTGTATCTTTATCAAAGATGTATAGGTTCAAGTTGTAGTATGATTTTCACGGAAAATTTTATTATAAGTTTGGAAGATTAGTTCCAAAGACACCAAGTCTATGATTTCTTTTATGCATTGGGTAGCTTCCATCCTTGGGACCCAAATCTACTCACTATAGATTAACTTAATTAAATTCATTCAGGGATTGTAGATCAATGGGTCAAATAGCTTCCATACAAGTCCTAGAACCTATAGCATAGTAATTAAAAATTACTTATGGTAAATTTCATGGCCTAGTATAATGTTGAATGTACCTAAAGGCAACGCTAAAGTACAGAGGGAATTAGGGATGAAGGGCAGAATTATACCATCAAGAGAATTGCATGACTCTGGAGAACTAAGCCAAAATTTAAGCTTTCCAGGAAGAGTCGCTACAGGAAAGTTATACGGCATTACTCCTAACCTAGAAATGTTGTCTCTCTTTTAGCTAGATGTTAAATAGTACCCAAGACGGGGAAAAACTCTAAATTCAATCCAGTCCTGTGGTGATTAATTTGATCAACGACAAAAAAAAGGGATACAGTAAACTAATTCATTGGACAGAGTAATAATATATTTTCAGATAGAGAGTGTAGAGTGTGTTTACAACAAATATCTAGCATATTACAGAAGGTGTACAGTAAAGAGAATTAATTATGCAGAGAGTAAAACATACTTGCAAACACATAAAGATAATTTAATGAAAAGAGAATTGGAGTCAAGACTATGTTGTTCAAACCCCAACCACACCAGATAGCTAAATACAATTATTGATTACAGAGAACTATTCTGAGCATAACAATTAATCCTAGCTTCAATTTGACAAGAAATATGCAGAAGCGAACATCTATTTAAAATAACCAATTTCGAAGGTACAGATATATTATTTCTATCACTCAGCAACATCAGTAGAAATAGATACATTCTCCAGTTAACCAATTCAAAACCAAGTATATTAACTCCTTATTTTTCCACATAGCAGTAACAAATATTCAATCCAGAGCATACATAGGAAAATAATATGCAGTAAGTTAGATAACAATTTCGCAGAGGAAATATCACCAAATCACAAGTGCAACATAACAGGTTCACCAAAAGGGTTCATAATTATGCATTGTATGCATATGAATGCTAAATATTACATAGAATATCTCCATTAGGGAGATTGTCACAATGAAAATGTATACCAAGTGTAGCAGTTAAAACATACATAAGGAAAACAGAAATGTAAACATGGAACTGAAAGTTCATATATGGTAGGAGTTTAAGTGTGGCATATTTAAAGAAAAGTACCAAGAGCGCTAGGCTCTTTAACCTTAAATTACATAAAATTACTAACAGCATCGAGTAAATCGCATCACCGACATGTTCCAAAAGGGAAAACGATAAAGTGATTCTAGGAAGTGTTAGGGGTATTCCATTGACCCACTGAGGAAATTCAGCCCAGGAAGGAGAGGAATGTACAAAGGAACTGACATGAAAGAACAATGCGCCAAAGTTAGTTTCTTTGTGCTATGAAAACCCCAAGCGTGTGGCTAGAAAGGAGCAGTGTGGAGATACCTGTAACAATAACCACAAGAAGCGTTAGAAGTAGGAAATCCAAAGAAACCTCAATTGAACTATTAGGAAAGGAACCCGAAAAGGGGAAATACCTGTGAAGGAGTTGTAGACCCAAACAACCATTTGTTCCATCGAACCTACACAAAAAAGAAAAGAAAAACCCAACACGAAAATATGATAATATTAATAAGTGTAGGAAACCATAAATAAACGAACCAGACCTATAGGGTGAAACTTATCTTCGCTCATGGGGGTTAGAATGTTGGTCGTGAGAGCTCCAAGCCAGCATTTGGAAAATCCTTCAGACAAACCCTGAGGATGGAAAATGGGCAAAAGTTAGAACCATGTAGAACCAAAGGGACAAACTACTAACCAGAAGACAAAAACTATAAGTACCTGGTGAATGGGGACGGCATGAGGACCTCCCTTGTCTTTAATTGAAATCATCACATTGGTAAGGATAGAAGACATTTAAATTAGGGCAAGATAAATCATCTACATCAAGCTAAAGCAAGGCTTAGCATAATTAAAACCCCACTAATGCAAACCAGGATACCCAGGCGCAACCATAGTTGCTCTACAATAGGAGGGTGACAACAGAAATACACAGTGGGATCGCAGAAGACACCACTAGTTAGGGTTGCAGAGACCTCGACTTCATTGACAAAGAGATAGACCAAATGAATGACAAAAGAGTGAAGTAAAGGTTTAGGGTTAGAAGAAGCATCCTACATCATTGATGGAGTAAGGAGGAATCCAAACCATTGAAGTCCCATCGCCTCGGCCTCAGTGAGAGCCATGTGCCACCCCCACCCCGTTCACATGGCTAGGACATGTGTAACAGTCAGGTTAGAGGTAAGGTGTTAATAGTGGACAGTTGGAGCATTGAGCAAGAAGTCTTCCAAGTGAGTATGTGGGTCGAGTAGTGTAGGGAGAATTTCTGAGTAGTAAGTACCTTGAGGGTGCATGTAATATTAGAAAATTAAGTTTTGGTTATACCCATAGTTTTGGACTCAGGGTAATACATAGGTTACAGTCAGGAGCACACAGTAAGCCTCATCGTTAAGCACAATAAACTGATATAGTTAGGAAATGATAACCAACCATGGGAATTGTTAGAGTGTTAAGTTGAGGAAACAATATCTTCGTCCATAATTACACAATTATAAAGAAACCCTTGTATATGATATGGGTTAAATAGGTGCATTGTATTTATGGAAGAAAAAAAAATTAACATAATAAAGAATGCCTCGTTGACAGTGTTGGAAATTGCGTTCATGTGTAATAGAGTGTGATTGGTAGAACAGGTCCATGAAAAATGGTATCAAAGCACCAGTTACCACACTGGGCTTAAGAAGAAGGCACCACCATAGTTATAAAGTAAGTGTAATAGAAGTAGATGTAACATACTGATATTAAATTGGTTTGTTTCGTAGGCAAATTGTTGTAAAAGGATGGAGAACTCCCCTCGAGCTATTACTAGCGGGGATGATTTGTATGTGGATCTGGGAGAATATAGCACTCCATTACCTTATCAATTTGTGGATATAGTAAGGAACCTTCAACAAGAATTAGCACAGCTCCAGAGTAGTAATGAGTAGTTGTTAAAAGCTAGTGAGGAACAAGAGAAATTAATCAGAGAGTGGACTGAGAAATCCAGCCACAAAAGTGTAGAGCTGGAAGGATCAAAAAGAAATAAGAGTGGGATAGAGTTTGAAAATATATAAAAGCGGAGAGGAATCCGGACCTGATTCTCCAAAAACGCGTGAAGGAAAGAAGAATATGGTGTTACAGGAAGAGTTTAGGAAGATGAAACCCCTTACCTTTGACGGTGAAAGGGAAGAGGATACGGAGGCATGGTTGCTTATCATGATTAAGTACTTCCAAGTGTATGAGTACGAGAGAAATCTGAAAGCACACTTGGATATTTATTAGCTACAGGGCAAAGTTACCCTCTAGTGGGAAGAGGTAAAAAGTGTGCAACTACTGGAAGAAAAGACAGTTTCATGGGAGGAATTACATAAACAGTTCAAGTCGTGGTATCTCACTGAGCACTACTATGATGACTAGGCCAAGGAATTTCACGAATTAAAGTTGGGATAGCTGACCATGGACGAGTTTGTGGATAAATTCACAAATTTGTTGTGGTATGTACCATACCTTAAAGAGGAGAATGCCAAGGTGCAGCAGTTCTTAAATTGTTTGCCAGTCTCGTATAAGGAGAGAATTAAGTTTGATAACCCAAAATATATGGGCAAAGTGGTGAGAAATGCCATATTATGATATCAACAATTCAAAAATAGAAGTGAAGGCGGCAAAGTGTGGAAAGGTAAGGAGAGAACCAAAGTGGGAGGGGGCGTAAAAAGATAAAAAAAACCCTACTATCTTAAGAAATTCGGTAAGGATCATCAAAGGAAGAAGGTTAGCAAAGGAATTGTACTGCCACCTGCTCAGACGTATACAGGCTCAAAAACTTCAGAATTTAACAGTAGAAAAAAAGTAGTATAAAGGAAAGGGACCCGTTGAAATGTTGGGGTTGCGGCGAGCCACATTTGTTGAGCAATTGCCTGCATAATCCTAGGTATGTTCACAACATTCAAGTCTTTCAAGAAGTAACGACTGTGAATGACATTGCCCCGAACATTCCTAGAATTAGCACAACACTAGAGGACAGACAAGTTGAGCATCAATCAACTATGATTGAAATCAAATGTATGATACTAAACCAAGTTGTGTCTGTTTTAATTGATCTGGGGGCTAGTATAAGTTATATCCACCCTCAAATCTTGGAAAAGTGTAATCTAAAATCAGAGAAATTCAAGAATGTGTGGTTAGTCCAATTGGCAATTGGCACTAAAAGAAAAGTAACCAATCGAATAAAATAGTGCTCATTTAATTTAAATGGTCATCCTACACTAATCTATCTAAACATTCTTCTTTTAGGAAATTATGACCCGCTGATAGGCATGGACTGGTTGGAAAGGAAAGCAGTTGTTATAAATTGTTTGGAGAAGACAATTAGTTGTGTGGATCAAAATGGACACACCTAGACAATTAAGGGGAAGCCAAAACCAGTATCAATTCGACAAATTTCAGCCTTACAGCTGGAAATAAGTGCAAGAAAGGGATGCCAGTTGTATATGGTACAAGTGAAAACCAACGATCAAACAACAGGAAAAGGAAAATTAAATACCTTTCCCATTATTAACAATTTTCAAGATGTATTTCCAGAAGAAATTTTGGGGTTATCCCTGTAGAGAGACATATATTTTACCAATGACTTGGTACCGAGCATCATTCCAGTGTCTAGAGCCCCCTATTGAATAAGCACCCCTGAGATACTAGAACTAAAAATGCAATTACAGGAGCTCTTGAACAAAGGATATATTAGACTCAGTGTCTCGCTATGGGGGGAACCAATACTCTTTGTCAAGAAAAAGGATGGTACATTTAGACTATGAATTGACTATTGTCAGTTTAATAAATTAACAGTTAAAAATAGGTATCCACTGCCTCCAATTTATGATTTGTTTGATCAGGTGAGCGAGGCAACAATTTTCTCAAAAATTAATCTGAGAATTGGTTACCATCAGTTACGTATAAGGAATGAAGACATCCAGAAAATATCCTTCAGAACTAGGTATAGTCATTATGAGTTTGTAGTGTTACCCTTTGGACTCACAAATGCACTAGCAACCTTCATGTGTCTTATCACTAGGCTACAAAGGGTTGGGCTCTGTCAACCTTCAACCCAGCATAACTATTTCAAACCACTTATAGCTAGAAGTTAGCCCTTCTAGCATGAGAGGGCTCTCTCAAAGAAAACAGTATGATGTTCTAGATAAAACTCAATTACAAATGACTAACTCTGGATTTTTATGTGCTTTTCGCAGGTGAAAGGGAGTGAGTACCACAACCATTAGGCATGGAGTCAATTACATGAAACTCAATTACATAACTGTTTTATGAGGAAATTGAGGCATCTTTTGGCTTAGAAATGAAGTGAATAAAACCCTTTAACAGCAGATAAAACATATGAAGGAAGTTGGAGAAAACCTTAATACTGAATTCCAAGTGATCATAATGCTTTAAGAAACTAATATCAATGTAAAAGACAAAACAAGCAAACATATAAACCAAAATCTATATCTCAGGCAATGAAAACAGAGTATGCCAGTAAATATATATTAACTAAGAAAAATTACATATGGTAGCTTCTTCGCATCCTCGATCAACCTCTCCCAAAGTCAAAAATCTATCTATTTATAGAGAAAATATATCTTTACATCAACTTTCCACCTAGGCTAGATTTGATTCACTATCCAAGAGACCTATTTCTATTTGACTAACAAAACAATAGGGATATTTCTGTTTTAATAGATTTTGAATACAAATAAGAGTCTCCTATCATTTATGAACTCAACCAATTCTGTTGTTGAACCTTATCGAATCCAAACAAATTCTAAATTTGTATCTTATGTGTCTCATGCCACGTGGATGTGTTGGCCTAGTTTACTCTATTGACCTAGACCCCACCAATTCTAATTTCAAAATTTCTGGCTAGGAAAATATCTGTAAAATAGGCATCAAAGACAAGTGCATATTATCCAACTCCCGATAGGTGTGTAAAACCTGAGAGAGGTTTTTGTAGATGAGATTGTGATGAAAAAAAAAAACTCCTTCAGATTTCCAAAATTCCTTTTCATTTGTTCATAAAGTGAGCTTGAAGTTGACTACTAAAACAGTCATTTCCAAAATTTTCGTAGCAAATTTTGGTAGCAATTTTCAAAAACCACCCCTATGCTATCATTTTGATGCCTTTGCTGATTCTGAGGTGTTTAGTAATGTTTTTTCATTAAACTCATGCTATCAAAACTCTCCCAACTGAAAAATTTGCTGGAATTTCTTTCCATGGAAAGCTACAGCAGTTTCGTAGCAAACTATGGTAGCGACTTCAAAAAAAACTCTTATGCTACCTATTTTCTCTCTCTTCTATTTATGAGGTCTTATTTTATGTTTATAAGCTAAACATATACCTTTATAACTATTTTTTATGAGCTTTAGACTAGACTTAACCTCCATGGAAAGCTACAACAGTTTTGTAGAAAATTCTCAGCTTCATTATGAGCAGTTGCTACAAAAGTTCCTAAATTCTGAGTGTTTATAGTTTTCATGATTCTTAATGCCTCCTTATGACTCCTAATATCATGTTGACTATATATATGGCTGAGTTGATTGATTTAGGTATACTGAAACAAAATTGAAAACTTTACCATATTATGGAGTAGCATCTACTTGTACTTGCAAGTCTTTCACTTGAGTTTGCAACTTCCTTCTATCAGTTTACAGCCACCTATTCCTTCTATACATATGCTTCAGCATCTTTTGCAGTGGTAGAATTCTCTTTGTTTTTTCCTAGCATTTTCTACAATTTTCTCATCGAAATTTAGCTACTCCAACACCTGCTTCTTCATTTCTTCAACTTCCAATTTGGCCTCTATTAGCTCTTCTCATGAATTTTTGTTTGTGTTATGGCTGCAACACGTCAAGAGCTGCTCGTGAGTTGCTTCCTCTTTACCTGCAAATCAATTTGAGAATACCTAGACCACACTCAGACCACAGCTAGACTCAGTTTGACAATGCAAAACCCTATTCAACGACAGCATTTGTGAACTTTTGATAGCAGCAGATGGTATAAAGAGGAAAAGGAGAGGTAAGGGTGAATGAAAAGAAGTGGAGGACACGGGAAAAAAGGTTTATAATGACTTAGCACAACTCTGACATCACTAACAATCATTTAAAATAAAACCATTACACAACAATGGACTTTCGTAGCAAGACAAGTGTTAGGATGGACCATTTTTCTATGGAACTGTCAGGGACTTTTGTAGAAAATTATGGGTTTGTGTAATTGCTTTTGCTGCGAAAGTTTGTAAAAGTTTCAAACCAACCTAATATGAAATGATGACCTCAAAATGTATGGAGTGGTGACCTTTTCTTGTTATAATGACCCTATTAAACATTGAATGGACCCTATAACAGGTGTCACATGAACCTAGACATAAAAACCTTATCTATAATGACCAATCAGACTGAAAAAATTATTTAGGGTTATCATAGATAACCATGGTTCCAATGGGGATGTTGCACCCCAATGGTGCAGCAAAGAACCATCAGACCAGTTGCTTAACCATTGGGCTTATCCCAATTTGAAAACTAAAAAGCACACTGCAAACCAACTAGAAACCAATTACTATTGCTGCAACATGATACCAAACTGTTGTACAAACTGAAACTGACCACTACAAAATGTAACCTAAAGCTGAAGGAAATGCTTGCCCAACAAGCTTATTTATGTACCAATAACCCTACTCTAACATATGAAAATCCACCTGCTTAATTCAAGCAATATGAAACCTCCAGTATAACCAGTCAAAAAGTTGATCCAACACCAGGGCTCCTTGACTGTTCTTAAGTGGACCATCTATTGGCAACTCAGAATAAAAACTAAATCCATCACCTGAGCTTATAAATGAAGAAAACTCCACCTTCACTGATGACTGGAATAGACTTACCAAATGATCTTGATAATCATGAAAAATCACCTTTTCTTGATGAGTAAAACCATGAGAGCTGAATTCATTCATAACTAATGGCTTCTATTGTCCTATGTCTTCAATTCCAAGAACATAATCATATAAAAAGTAAATAATAGATTTATCTTCCCTTCCATGTAAATCAACAAAAACATCCATGCATCCTTGAACATCTTCAAACATGACATCCATATCGTGTGTATCAAAACTACTCTTTTGCTTATCAAACAAATCAGATATAACCTTTGGGTAATTTTTCTTAAGGAATGTCATTTTGATTCAAAACACTAATAGCTCCTATACAAACAACTTTATGCATATCATCCATGTCATTTTGATGATCCTCAAATAGAATAGGTAAAACATGTATATCTATCTCTTAATGTAACTCAAGTTTACCTAAAAGTGAACTTTCATTCACTTTAACCGGGACAACATCATTATGATCTTCAATGGAGAAAATTTATTGTCTAGGTAAACAACTTTCATCACATGTTATCACACTATTCAGAATTTGCATGCATGTATTTTTCAACCTGATCTTGAGGAGTTTCTTCTTGACATAAAAGCTTAGAAAAGGAATGGTCTAAAAAACAATCTAAATGATTTGGCTCATATTTTTAACTGCATATAGATTGATAAGGCTACAAATCCTCATGGATTTCATGTACTATGACTTGACTGTCAAATTTTTGATCCATTTAATCTTCAACTAAAGAAGAGACATATGTTTGTTGGAAATTTTCTTGATCATCATGACTAGCTTGAGAAGAAAATTCATAAAGTGCCTCTAACATCTCCTCATCATCCATACATTCTACATCATCATCAATACTTTCAAGATATTGAATGAAACCTTTCCAAAAATTACAATAGTCTTGAAACAGTGGTGATGAAGGATGAGACTTCCCATAATGTCCAAAAAATATTCTATGGAAATATTTAAGAGAACACAAGCTTCCTGATGGCAACCCTTCATACCATACTCTAGCTTTGTCTTCTAGGGTAGCCATAAACATCTTCATGAGACAATCCTCAGGAAACTCAACCCTCAGTCTACATACATGTAAATGGAATTTAACCAAATGCAGACTAGCATCATCTTTCTTTTCATCTTTGAACATGGGAAGATGGGTTGACCAATTAACACAAGGCATAGGATTTGGAAAACCATAGATGTGAGACCGATCCATAGGAGCATACCTAACATTTCTTCTTGCAGTAGAACTCATCTTGGAACTTCTTCAAGATATTGATCTTCAAGCAGTGGAGTCACCATGAAGCTCTGATCTTCTATATCTTTTGAGATTGGAGTCACCAGGGTAATATCACAACCTTCAGAAACTCTGATTTCTTGTTACCCTCAGGAATCAAAATGAAGAGACTCAAAGAAAATCCAGGAAAAGGAGCTTTTCAGCTCCCGGCAGACGCACCAAAATGTTATCATTGGGCTAGAAAGGGTTGGGTTGTGTCAACCTTCAACCCAACATAACCATTTCAAACCACTTATAGCTATAAGTTAGCCCTTCTAGTATTAGAGGGCTCTCTCAAAGAAAACAGTATGATGTTCTAGATGAAACTCAATTACAGATGGCTAACTCTGGATTTTTATGAGATTTTTGCAAGTGAAAGGGAGTGAGTACTACAACCATTGGACATGGATTCAATTACATGAAACTCAATTACTTACATAACTATTTTATGAGGAAACTGAGGTGTCTTTTGGCTTAGAAATGAAGTGAATAAAACCATTTAATAGCTAATAAAACATATGAAGGAAGTTGGAGCGGACCTTAATATTGAATTCCAAGTGATCATAATGCTTTAAAAAACTGATATCAATGTAAAAGACAGAACAAGTAAACATGTAAACCAAAATTTGTATCTCAAGTAATGAAAACAGAATATGCCAGCAAATATATATTAACTAAGAAAAATTACATATGGTAGCTTCTTCTCATCCTCGATCAACCTATCCCAAAGTCAAAAAGTTATCTATTTATAGAGAAAATATCTCTTTACATCAACTTGCCACTTGGGCCAGATTCGATTCACTATCTAAGAGACCTATTTCTATTTAACTAACAAAACAATAGGGATATTTCTATTTTAATAGAGTTTGAATACAAAGAGGAGTCTCCTATCATTTATGAACTCAACCAATTTTGTCACTGAACCTTATAGAATCCAAAAAAATGCTAAATGTGCTACTTATGTGTCTCATGCCACGTGGATGTGCTAACCTGGTTTACTTTGCTGACCTAGACCCCACCAATTTGAATTTCAAAATTTTGGCTAGGAAAAATTATGTAAAGTAGGCCTCAAAAACAAGTGTGTATTCTCCAAACCCTGATAGTTGTGTAAACACTGAGATTTTTTCGTAGATAAGCGATGCTGAACAAAAACCTCCTTCAGATTTCCAAAATTCCTTCTCATTTGGTCAGAAAGTGAGCCTGAAGCTAACTACTAAAACAACTTTTTCCAGAATTTTCATAGCAAAGTTTGGTAGAAAATTTCAAAAACCACCCCTATGTTGTCATTTTGATGCCTTTGCTGATTCTAAGGTGTTTAGTAATGTTTTTTCATTAAACTCATGCTATCAAAACTCTCCCAACTGAAAATTTTGCTGGATTTTCTTTCCATGGAAAGCTTCAGCAGTTTTGTAGCAAACTTTGGTAGCAACTTCAAAAAACACTCTTATGCTAGCTCTTTTCTCTCTTTTCTAGTTCTGAGGTCTTATTTGATGTTTATAAGCTAAACATGGGCCTTTAAAACTATCTTTGTTGAGCTTTAGACCAGCCTTAAGCTCCATGGAAATTTATAGCCGTTTCATAGCAAATTCTCAGCTTCATTATGGGTAGTTGCTACGAAAGTTCCTAAATTCTGAGTGTTTATAGTTTTCATGATTCTTAATGCCTCCTTATGACTCCTAATATCGTGTTGACTATATATATGACTGAGTTGACTGATTTAGGTATAGTGAAAACAAAATTGAAATCTTTACCATATTATGGAGTAGCATCTACTTGTACTTGCAAGTCTTTCACTTGAGTTTGCAACTTCCTTATGTCAGTTTGCAGCCACATGTTCCTTCTATACATATGCTTCATCATATTTTGTAGTGGTAGAATTATCTTTGTTTTTTCCTAGCCTTTCCTGCAATTTTCTCATCAAAATCTAGTTGCTCCAACACCTACTTCTTCATTTCTTCAACTTCCAATTTGGCCTCTATCAGTTCTTCTCGTGAATTTTTGTTTGTGTTATGGCTGCAACACATCAGGAGTTGCTTCTAAGATTCTTCCTCTTTACCTACAAATCAATTTGAGAATACCTAGACCACAACTAGACTCGTTTTGACAATGCAAAACCCTATTCAACGACAACACTTGTGAACTTTTGATAGCAGCAGATGGTATAAAGAGGAAAAGGAGAGGTAAGGGTGAATGAAAAGAAGTGGAGGACATAAGGAAAAAGGTGTATAATGACTTAGTACAACTCTGACATCACTAACAAACATTTAAAATAAAATCGTTACACAACAATGGACTTTCGTAGCAAGACAAGTGTTAAGATGGACCATTTTGCTACGGAACTGTCAGGGACTTTCGTATCAAATTATGGGTTTATGTAACTGCATTTGCTGCGAAAGTTTGTAAAAGTGTCAGACCAACCTAATATGAAATGATGACCTCAAAATGGATGGACTGGTGACCTTTCCTTGTTATGATGAGTCTATTAAACATTGAATGGACAGAGTAACATGTGTCACATGAACCTAGACATAAAAACCCTATATATAATGACCAATCAAACTAAAAAAATTATTTAGGATTATCATAGATAACGATGTGCTTGACGAACAATATATTGCACCCTTACCTCGATAAATTTGTATTAGTGTTTGTTGACATAGATTTGTCATTCATGTCAATATGGCAATATTCGAGGAGCCAGGAGGAGAAAACAGAGCCATCAGAGGAGCAAACAGAGCTATCGGAGGAGCAAAGAGCAAACAGAGCCATCAGAGGAAGCAAACAAAGCTATCGGAGGAAGAAAACAAAGCTATCGGAGCCAAAGAATACACTATCGGGAACAATATAGTGTATATGCATACAAATACACTATCGGAGGAAGAAATGCACTACCGGGAGCTATCGGGAACAATATAGTGTATATGCATAAAAATACACTATCAGAGGCAGAAAACACATATATGGATGCATTTACACTATCGGAGGCGGAAGACTTAGTTATATTGGAATACACTATCGGAGCAGAGAAAGATATATATATATATATATATATATATAGATAGATAGATAGATATATATCGGCATATAGAGGTGGGGTGTATATATATTGGCGATATGATAATCAGCGGTTCAGTTATGTGCCATCACCCCAAACCCCCGACAGCGACATATATGTGCGAACCTGACGGAACATATAAGTTCGGGTGCATAAATAGTGAAGTCCGCCAAAAGTGTTCCGAAGCATGTTTTTAGTGTATTTCAGCTTTTCGGGCTCTAAGCCTTGGTGCGTTAAAACATGCAAATTTGCATTATATATATAAATATCATATAACTACGATACATGCGGACCTGCTGAAACACTGAAATATGATTTAATATCATATCGCATCTGCCCTATCGGTAATCGCATATCACAATACACAAAGGGTTGTCCTCCTGCAAGCGTTGATTGCGATGAATGTTGCAGACTAGATGCAACATTACAATTTGGTCTATTGTTATGTCGCATCCGACATATCGCAAGTTCTTAATACCTTGCACCTCTGAAAGTGTTGATTGCAATATACACTGCGGACCCAATAAAGTTATAAATGCGGGCGTAATAAATTTGAAGTCTGACCTTTAACGTTTTTTCATATATTCCAATGTATTACATTTGCGACCATAAAAAGGTGGGCCCGCATTACCTGAGCATCTGACCCTCCACCGTTTATAATCCCTTCGGAGATCCAATTGTCTACATATATTTCAGGTGGACATGTAGCTCGAGAAATACACGCCCGAAAAGTGGTATCCTCTTCCTTCCTACTACTACGTGTCACTTGCCAAGTGGAATCAGAAGCCATCCGCTGAATACCAGTTCCCACTTATGCCCCTTCCGAAATACCACTTGTGGTATAAGAATAATTGTATTGTGCGGGGTTTTTTAGGCCAAAAGGCTTATGATAACGGTTTCGATAGTTCAGGAGGCCTGAACGAAAGCCGATTGCGATTGCGATTGGGACGTGACATGTGGGTCCATCCTGATTGTTACAGTCCCTCTGTTAAACAATAAAGTCCTGTGCATACCTATTATCATTAACAGAAAAAAGGGACTCTGTTACAATTTTAACAAGTAGCAATGAGCATGAAGAGGTAGAGAAAGCTACAGCGACCGAAAAGCCAGGAAGTCAAAGGGTAAGCCAGCGCAGAGGAAACTGAAAAGCCAAATCAATGAAGAAGAGGGAAGCCAAAGGACAAGCCAGCGTAGAGGAAGCTGAAGCAAGCGTTGAAGAAGCTGAAGAGCGAGTGGAAAGTGGAAACAAATAGCTAGAGGCATCAGGAATACAAAAACAGGAAAAAACAAGGAAGTGTGTGCGAATAATCAGTGTGAGAGGAAGCCGAAGTTCAGGCAGAAGCAGCAAAGGCAGCAGAGGCAGCAGAGGTAGGGGAAGCAAGAGAACAGGAGTGAAGCAAAAGCTTAGCAGGTTTGGGAGCAGAGAACTACAGCAAAAAAGTTTATACCAGGTTAGGGTTGGAGCCCACGAGGTTGGAGACTCAAAACTAAAAGGATTGGAATCCTTGGGAGTTGGTGCTCCTAAGTGCAGAACTATTGCCTTGGCAAAACAGAGTTGGTGCTCTGGAGGTTGGAGCCTCACAAAAGTCCAAGTTGGTGCTTGGAAATTGATTGCAACTATTTATATATTGTATCTATTTCATTGCACTGTTTGTGTTAATAAAAGCATTTATTCCAGCTATCTATTTCTATGTTCCATATATACATGTTTTTGGTGATAAAGAGAAAAATTAAAAAGAAATATTGATTCACCCCCCTCTCAGTATTTCCAACAATTGGTATCAGAGTGGGCTTCTTCATATTAGCCTAACAGCTTGAAGAAGGATTCGTAGTCATGTTGAGAAATCATGAAGCGTCAGGAAAACCTCCTCTGTTCGACAGCACCAACTTTGGTTTCTGGAAAAAGAGAATAACCTACTACTTAATGTCCCTTGGACCTGAAGTCTGGCATTTCGTTCTAAATGAGTACCAAATTCCTACAACTCTTCCAACAAATCAAGATGAGAGGAAAGCCTACATTACAAATGCAAAAGCCTTGAACTCCATCGCTAGTGGAATCACTGATTCCGAGTTTACAAAAGTCATGAATTGTAACTCTGCCAAAGAAATGTGGGATAAGCTAGTTGGCTTATATGATGGAGACTCAAAATTCAATAAGGAAAATCTTCAAACTCATAGAAGGCAATTTGAAAGTCTAAAGATGGAAGATGAAGAAGATATTTCATCATACTTCCTCCGAGCAGCTAAAGTGGTCAACTCTCTTAAAGGATTGGACGAAAAGATTGAAGAAAGTATCATTGTTCAAAAGGTCTTAAGATCTCTTCCAGACAGATTTGACTCCAAAATAAGCGCCATAGAAGAAGCAAAGGATCTGAATGCTCTCAAGATGGATGAACTCCATGGAATCTTCACTACCTATGAGATGAGAAAAGGTGGCCCAAGCTCCAAAGATGCAGCATTCAAGGCCTCAAAATCAAAGAAGGGGAAAGAAAGGAATGACTGTAGTGATGACTCCGATGTGGAATCCGAATTGGCTCAATTTGTACGAAAGCTGAAGAAAGGATCTAAGCTAAAAGGTAAGTACCCTCTTATCTGTTTCAAATGTGGAAAAATAGGTCATTATGCTGCAAAATGTCCTCATAAACATGATAGTGATGATGAAGGAAATTCTAAAAGAAGGGTATACAAAAATAAAGGGATCAATAAGAAGAACTTATTCTCTAAGCAAGATGAGTCTGATGAGGATGAATTTGTAGTCATCAAAAAGAAATCAGATGAGAAAAGTGACCATAATGAAATCCAAGAAACATTATTCATGGCATTCACAAATGAAGATGACTCAGGGCTAGAAGGAAATGTAGATGAACTATTAATAAGTTCCATTGAAGAAAATTACAAATTACGGAATAAAATCATTTCTATCAAGGTAGAAAACGAGGAAACAAGAAGAAGAGAAGATCTCTTAGAAACAAAGCTAAAAGAAAAAGAAGAGACTTGCGAAGAATGTGAAGCCAAAATAGTATCTCTGAGGAAGGAATTGGAGAAAGTTAAAAAGGGTTGGAAAAGCTTTCAAATACTTGAGACTATCCTAAAAATTCAGAAACCTCAACATGACAAGTCTGGGATAGGTTTTAAAGGAGAATCATCAAGCACTAAGAATAGTGCGAAAAGCTATGCCGATGCACTTTCCAGCAACCCAAAAGAAGAAAAAGTATGTCATCAAAGGTGCATCCCAGATCCAAAGAATGAAGAGAGAATAACACCAAAGAAGAATGTGGATTCGAATCATGGATACTACAGAAAATACAAACCAGTATTCCATCAAAGGCCCATCTCAAATCCAAAGAATGAAGCGAGAGTAATTCCAAGGAAGGAAATTGACTCAAATCATGGCTACTACAACAGGTACAAAACTATCTTTCTTGGACATTGTTTTCATTGTAAAAACTTTGGTCATCAAGCCAGACATTGCATGGCTCACAAGAGTGAAACACCAAAGCTAAAGGATCAAATAATCAAACCATATGGCCCCAAAAGGCAGGGACAAATCAAAACCTTCAATTTGTTTGATCCCTTGACCAAATTTGATCTGATTTGCTCATTATGCCACAATAATGGACACTATGAACAAAATTGCCCACTCAAAAGAGGAAAAGCAAGTAGTGAGAATCCCAACATGGATAAATGTAGCCCAGCTCTATATGCTCAAAATGATGAAAATCATTGGTTTGTGGATAGTGGGTGCTCCAGACACATGACAGGGGACAAAAGGAAGTTTGTCTCATTGAGCAAAAAGGAAGGAAATGTATCCTTTGGAAGTGGATCTAGCAGAATTGCGAGAAAAGGAATTGTTACTCTCATCAATGGAAAAGGAAAAGCTCAAGATGCTCTACTAGTAGACAGGCTCAAACACAACTTCTTGAGTATCAACCAAATCTATTATCAAGGACATAATGTTATCTTTAGCACCAAAGACTGTGAAATAAGGAACTCTTCCTCAGGGGAACTTGTGGCGAAAGGGGTTAGAATACCAGACAACATTTACATTCTGAACAAGATTCAAGAAAATAAATGCTACCTGAGTCAGACATATGAAAGTTGGTTGTGGCACAAGCGACTTGGACATACAAGCTTCGAAAATCTGATCAATATTAGCAAGATTAAAGTTGTACGAGACATCCCAAGGCTATTCAAACCAAATCAAGGAGTATTTAGTCCTTGTCAACATGGAAAACAAACCAGAACCAACCACAAGATCAAGGAGCTCTCTACATCAAAGCCCTTGGAGATCATCCATGCTGATATATGTGGACCAACTAGAAATCAAGCACTACAAGGAGAAAGGTACTTTGTTTTATTTGTTGATGACTATACTAGAATGATGTGGATATATGTTATAAAATATAAATCTAAAACATTTGAGTGTTTTAAGAATCTAAAAGAACTTGTAGAAAATGAAAAGGACTCAAAAATTAAGTGCCTCAAAACAGATAAAGGGGGAGAATTCACATCAAAATAATTTAATGAGTTCTGTAACATACATGGAATTAAAAGAGAATTATCTGCTGCCAAAACACCCCAGCAGAATGGGGTAGTTGAAAGAAGAAACCAAACAGTTCAAGAAATGGCAAGAACAATGTTATTAGCAGTAGACTTGCAGCCAAAATTTTGGAGAGAAGTAGTCGGGACAGCTGTCTATACTTTGAATCAAACTTAATTAAGACCAAATTGTGAAAAAACTCCTTATGAATTATGGAAAGGAAGACTTGCTTTAGTAAAGTACTTCAAGATCTTTGGAAGCAAGTGCTTCATAAAAATCAATGATGGCTCACCAGGAAAGTTTGATTCTTGGGTTGATGAAGGGATATTCCTTAGATACTCTACACGGAGCAAAGCCTACAAGTGCTACAATTTTCGACTAAAGAAAATAGTGGAAAGCATTGATGTAAATATTGATGAATATCTTCTAGAAAAAGAAATTGAAGAACATGAAGATGATCCTCTCATTGAAGAAGAAGAACCTGAAGAAGAAGAAATAGATCAGGAAGAAGAAGAAGAGGAAAAAGAACCACCTCATACCCCTTCAAAGATGAAGTTTCTCCAAAAATATCATCCAGAAGAGCAAATTATTGGCAATAGAGATGAAGGGATGCAAACCCAAAGAAGGATGATAGTTACATCAAAGAGAAACGTTATTGCTCTTCTATCCATGATAGAACCAGAAACATTTGCACAAGCAAGTAAGGATCCTCATTGGGTAAAATCCATGGAATAAGAAATGTCCCAAATTGAGAAGAATGAGACATGGGAGCTGGTACCTCGTCCAAATGACAAAAACATAATAGGAACCAAGTGGGTATTCAAAAATAAAATGAATGAAGATGGACAAGTTATCAGAAACAAGGCAAGGCTTGTTTGCAAAGGCTATTCGCAAATTTAAGGAATTGACTTTGAAGAGACATTTGCACCAGTAGCTTGTATGGAAGCTATCAGGATGTTCTTGGCATTTTCTTGCTCAAAAGGATTCAAAATCTATCAAATGGACGTAAAATCAGCATTTCTAAATGGGGAACTCAAGGAAGAAGTCTACTTGGATCAACGAGAAGGATTTGATTTAACGAAAGGAAAAGACTTAGTCTATAAGTTGAAAAAGGCATTATATGTGTTGAAACAAGCTCCTAGAGCTTGGTATGCAAGATTGGATCACTATCTACAACAACAAGGCTTCAAGAAGGGAGTGGCAGGAAGTAATCTCTACATAAATATGGATGAAGGTAAGTTACTAATAACACTTGTTTATGTTGATGATCTGATTTTTTCTAGCAATAATGATGAAACGAGCCATGAATATTCTCAAAATATGTCAAGAGAATTCGAGATGTCAATGATAGGAGAGTTATCTGACTTCCTTGGACTACAAGTATCTCAAACCAGAGAAGAATTGTTTATATCTCAAGCTAAATATCTTAAAGACATGCTTAAAATATATGGAATGGAAGACTGTGCACCCATGAGCACACCTATGACCACAAATTGCAAATTGAGCAAAAATGATGACTCCCCTCCAGCAGATGCAACTCATTACAGGTCAATAATTGGAGCCCTTTTGTACCTAACTACTACAAGACCTGACATAATGCAGGCAATAGGAATGGTGGGAAGACTTCAATCTGCTCCTAAACAATCCCATTTGTTAGCTGTAAAAAGAATTCTCAGATATCTGAAAGGAACTACTGATTTCGGTCTTTGGTACCCTAAGAGCTCAACACTGACTGTAACTACATACACCGATGTTGATTGGGTAGGAAGTGTAGATGATCAGAAAAGTACTAGTGGAAATGCATTCTTCCTAGGAGACTGTTTAGTATCTTGTCTCAGCAAAAAATAGACATCCATATCATTATCCATAGCCGAAGTCGAGTATATGGCTGCAACAGACTGTTGTACTCAAATACTATGGATGAAGGAAGCTCTAAAAGATGTCAACATAGGTAAAGATCAACCAATTACCATCTATTGTGATAACACAAGTGCTATCAGTGTCAGCAAAAATCTAGTGATGCACTCAAATACCAAACATATACCAATCAAGTATCATTTCCTTCGTGAACAAGTAGCTGAACAGCACATTATCTTGGAATATATCAATACTAAGGAGCAGATAGCTGATATTTTGACAAAACCTCTTCCTCGAGAAGCACTTGAACATCTTCGTCAAAAGATGGGGGTTATCTCTTAGCATCACTCAAGTTCATTCATAAAGATGGTGTAGGACAGGGGGAGTAGTTCTACAGGGGGAGCAGTTCGACAAGGGGAGTCTGTATGCATTCCTTTTCCATTGATGTCAAAGGGGGAGAGAAGAAAAATATTGCCATTAATAACAAAGGGGGAGATTGTTGACATAAATTTGTCATTGATGTCAATATGGCAATATTCGAGGAGCCAAGGGGAGCAAACAGAGCTACTGGAGGAGCAAAGAGTAGACAGAGCCATCGAAGGAAGCAAACAGAGCTATCAGAGCCAAAGAATACACTATCGGGAGCTATCGAGAACAATATAGTGTATATGCATACAAATACACTATCGGAGACATAAATAAACTATCGGGAAATATCAGGAACAATATAGTGTATATGCATAAAAATACACTATCGGAGGTAGAAAACACATATATGGATGCATTTACACTATCGGAGGTGGAAGACTTAGTTATATTGGAATACACTATCGAAGCGGAGAAAGATATATATATCGGCGTATAGAGGTGGGGTATATATATATATCGGCGATATGATAATCGGCGGTTCGGTTATGTGCCATCACCCCAAACCCCCGATAGCGACATATATGTGCGGACTCGATGGAACATATAAGTTCGAGTGCATAAACAGTGAAGTCTACCAAAAGTGTTCCGAAGCATGTTTTTAGTGTATTTCAGCTTTTTAGGCTTTAAGCCTTGGTGCGTTAAAACATGCAAATTTGCATTATATATATAAATATCATATAACTGTGATACATGCGGACCCACTGAAACACTGAAATATGATTTAATATCATATCACATCTGCCCTATCGGTAATCGCATATCACAATACACAAAGGGTTATCCTCCTGCAAGTGTCGATTGCGATGAATGTTGCGGACCCAATGCAACATTATAGTTTGGTCTATTGTTATGTCGCATTCGACATATCGCAAGTGCTTAAGGCCTTGCACCTCTGAAAGCACCGATTGCGATATACACTGCGAACCCAATAAAGTTATAAATGCGGGCGTAATAAATTTGAAGTCCACCCTTTAGCGTTTTTTCATATATTCCAGTGTATTACATTTGCGACCATAAAAAGGCGAGCCCAAATTACCTGAGCATTCGATCCTCCACCATTGATCATCCCTTCATAGGTCCAATGGTCTACATATATTTCGAGTGGACATGTAGTTCGAGGAATATCCACCTAAAAAGTAGTATCCTCTTCCTTCCCGCTGCTACGTGTCACTTGCTGAGTGGAATCAGAAGCCATTCGTTGAATACCAGTTCCCTCTTATGCCCCTTCCAAAATACCACTTGTGGTATAAGAATAATTGTATTGCGTGGGTTTTTTAGGCCAAAAGGCTTATGATAATAGTGTTGATAGTTCAGGAGGCTTGAACAAAAGCCGATTGCGATTGTGATTGGGACGTGGCATGTGGGTATGTCCTGATTGGTACAGTCTCTCTGTTAAAAAATAAAGTCATGTGTATTCCTATTATCATTAAAAGAAAAAAGGGGCTTTGTTACAGTTTTAACACATAGCAGTGAGCATGAAGAGGCAGAGGAAGCTACAGCAATTGAAAATCCAGGAAGTTGAAGGGTAAGCCAGCACAGAGGAAACTGAAAAGCCAAAGTGATGAGCCCCAAAAATGGGTAATTATATGGGCTCATTCTGCCTCTTATTTCGACTTAATCCACCATTCTCATTAGTTTAATGCATGTTTTTTAATATATTTATGCTAATAGAGTGAATTGGGTTAGTCACTTTGCCATGTAGTCTAATAAGTGTTTTATGCAGATTTTTTGGACAATTTTGGACAATGACAAGGAATTTATGAGCAAATGGCAGCCAAACTTGAGGAAAACAGGGAAGAGGACTTGTAGGGAGGGTGTCTCTTTCATTAATGACCCCTTTCCTCGAATCTTCCATCAGCAACTCGAAGCACAAAGGCCCACGTTGATGATTCCAAGGGGCAACCGAGCATGTCAAGTAGGACTGTTGTTTATCTTCAGTTCTAGGAAGCCGAGTTCCTTGATTTTAGGAGGACTGTTAGAAGTCCCCATTTGTATAAATAAGAAGGCTTCGAGCCTCAGTAGGTTAGCCAGTTCTTAGTAGATTTTCACACTTTTTTGCAGCACATTGGTCAGCTTATTTTCAAGTTCTTTTTTAGAACAGTTTATGTGATGTAACTGCTATTTTTTTATAAATGAAGATGAAACAGTTTTTGAGCCAGCACTAATCTCTTTTAGAGGGCTGAAACTCTTGGGTTAGGGACCAACTCAAGTTTCCCAGCACCTCCTTTGTGTACTTATATGTTCTTTGCTTCCATTCATCAGTTAATTTCTGTTGCATAAATTCACTTTGCTTTGTTAGAATAGGTTGCTTTTGATGGTTAGTATAGTTGTTATTGTTTCAGTTGATCAAGTAGGTTACTGCAGTGACAGAATAAGATTCAAAAAGGCCACAGTAGGCCCTGATATCCTTTCTCCCTTCTTGGGACTATGATTTGAGGTCAAGGCACTACTGCTGCCACAAAAAACACAGTTTTTGCTCTTCCATGCAATTGCTAGTGTGATAACCTGATTTGGAAAAGTTGATATTAGTTCAGATTCACTTGCTTAGATCATTTTCTATTCTTTTACCATAATTTCTCCACATGCTTTTCTGTTCATAAGTGACTGTTTAGCATTTTTCTGTTTGTAGGTCAGAAATTAGGTCAAGCTAGAAAAAGCTCTGTTTTCATGGTATAGTAGTTCTTCCTTTGATCAGTTTTTGTGCAGATCCATTGCAGGACCTTCCAGCTCACCATCCATCCATGCAATAGCCAGCACCATCTCATTCCTCATAGATTTACCAGCTCATTCACAACATTTCGCTAATCTGCCCTAATTTCTGTGTTTTTCCATAAAGTTGTTTCCTTGCCATTTGAACAAATCCAACCATCACGTTCATCCCTGATCTTCATTGACAAGTTCTAGACACCTCAACACCTTCATCCAGCCTTCAGTTCCCTTTTCCCATCATTTTTCCACTTTCAAAACTCCAAAACTAGCTTTCGGCCTCCTCCTGTAGATCCCCTTGTAGAACCTCTTGTAGATCCCCTACAGCCTCCTGTAGAATTTCCTGTGAGTGATTTCTTGAAGTCTGATCACAATGGAAGTCTTCAGAAGGGTAATAGGGGCTTCTTAGGACCTCTCCACACCTTCCTCACCCTCTGCAAAAGCCAACTCCATCTTCCTTTGCCACCAAACCTCTACACAGACATAGCCAAATAAATCACAAGCATAATAATTTCACATAAAAACACTCAAAAATACAAAAAGATGTTTTTTTCTCATTTATTTTCAGAAGTAGCTTGAATAAATGCAATTTTCCTTTTCAGTAGTCAATGGCACTCATTTCATCAGTTTCCATCTCTTTTCCTGCAATAGTAGGGTTAGTGGGTAGATTAGAGTTTGCTAGGTTTCGCTAGGGTTTGCGTTACATTTCAGTTTTCCTTCTCTTTCTGCAAGTAGAATAGCCTCTTTTGAGTTAGCTTTCTTTCATCACAGTTAAAAGCTTCTTCTGAGAATTCATAGAAGTTGTCTTAAGCTCCTAGCAAACTTGCGCCAGCTGATCAAGTGACAGCCTGCAGTAAGAGTTAGTACTTGTGCATACAGCATCGTCGCTTCCAAGTTTGTTACGAACTATCGGGTTGATAAAAGTAAAGTAGGGAGCCCCAGGAGTTGCAGCATTATTGCTACAATACTGGAGCTCACCATCTTTATGGCACCGTTGCCAGGGAAGCGTCAGAATATTTTGCGATTACTGCTTTTCTTCTATTTTCTACTACAACATTCTACTAAGTAGTTTATTTCGGCAAATGTAGAGTAATTGTTTCATTTCAATTCTACAATTTCAATTTTGCAATTTTCATTTCAGCAAGCGTAGATTAGGAATTTCCTGCTTTCATTTCAATTCTGAAATTTCCATTTCAGCAAAATAGATTGGTCGTTTCCTGCTTTCATTTCAAGTCTGCAATTTCCATTTCAACAAAATAGATTAGTCATTTCCTTGCTTTCATTTCAATTCTGCAATTTCATTTCAGTTAGTTGTAGTTTGTTGTTCAATCCATTTCAGTTTTGCAGGTACAAGCACAAAAAAAAACAAAACAAAACAAAAATCACCCAAAAAGAGATTTCCTTTCATGCCTCGTAGGAATAGAGACAATTCAGGAAAATTCCTACCCAACACCCCTACCACATCACTAAGTCACCCTTCTCTCTTCTTTGGTGGCAGTGATCCAGAAGAACCTATAGGTGAACCTCCAGAGATATATGAATATCCTATAACAGAAGAAGAGCCAGAAACCATTCCTCCTGAGAACATGGCTGAAAACAGAAACGTTAGAGGAAATGGAGAAAGAATAGAGGGTGCCTTTCCTATCCGAGAGACCAATGGGGACACAAAAATGAAAAACATAAGTCCTTCAGCCTTACCTCACTTCCATGGATTGACTACTGAAGATCCTGATACCTTCTTGTTTGAATTTGCTATTCTCTGTCGAACCTATGACTATGCAGAAAACGAGCAGAGGTTGAAATTGTTTCCTTCCACCCTCAAGGATGCAGCATTGCGCTGGTTCATGGGGTTACCTGAAAACAGTGTCACAACTTGGGCTCATATGCAGCAAGCCTTTAACAACAAATACCGAGACTACTGTAGGTCAAAGGATACCAAGGAATAAATCTTTCGAATGACCATGGGAAGTGATGAATCTTTAGAAGACTATGAAGAGAGGTTTCAACTCAGTTATAAAAGGGCCAGGTGCACACTTGACCCCGAATCTTTGAAGTTGGTCCTGCTCAAAGGATTCCCTAAAGACCTTCTAGATACCCTCCATTTGCTAGCTGGGGGAGACATCTACCAACTGCCTTATGATGACATAAAGATTGTGTTTAGAAACCATTCTAGGGCAGCCAGAAAGAGAGGTAGGGGAAGTCAACCTTTAGCCAGTACACCCTTATCCAGTTCATCCCTTAGAAGCGAACTTGAGAATCAGCTGGAAGATTTCAAGAGCGAGATGAGGCAGACTCTTGCCATGCAAATGAATACCTTGCATATCCAAAGGAAACAAGAGGAAGCCGAGAGGGCTTTGGCCATCTTTTTTCCCAGGTGCACGAGGAAGCATCCTAGGAACGAATGTCCATTGCACTCTATAGAAGTGTGTTTAGTCTATGAAGAAGACCATCCTACAAATCAGTGCCCTTCCTTCCTCGAAATTAAAGCTGCATATCAGAGGGCCGAAGGCGCTACTGAACCACTCTATTTCATGAACCAAAGAAGGCCACATGGACCCAGACCTTACCAAGAGGGGATGCAAGGGACATCCCAGACCTATTAGAACCCCAATCAATCCACTTCCATGCCTTCTTGGGGTCCCCCTACTCATCCTTCCTGGTCCACACCCCCTCCTTGGTCATATCCATCTCACTATCATACTCAACCAGTTGCTCCTCTGTTTCACTCTTATGCTCAGCCACAACCTCAGTGGAATGCACCTCATTAGGGGTGGAGGCCCCAATAGAACTCTCCTCCCGCTCTTTTGCCTCCACCACCTGCTCAACTGCAACCATTGCCTCCTGCTCCTCCAAGGCAACCCCAAATACCTGCTCAACCGAACCCGAACCCCAATAATAGATAGGCCCAGTAGGTATATACTGGAGAAACATCTTGCCCGACCTATGCTGTGGAGATTCAAGAGATTAACCTTCGATCTTGGAAGGTTCTCCCAGATAGCCAACCTCCTCCTAAGGAGGATGAGGAAGAAAAATAGGAAAGTGAACCGAAAGCCATTCCACCCTTTCCTGAGAGACTAACTAGAACCACACAACCGATCCCAGAAGAAAATAAACTTTTGGGAGAATTGAAACAGTTATGTGTAAAGATACCACTTCTCCAAGCCATAAAAGATGTGCCTATATACAACAATATGATCAAGGAGAAGTGCTTCAGGCACCTAGGAAGGCGCAGGAGAGATGCTCCAACTATTAATGTCATAGGACAACTGTCCGACCTAATGTTGGGGCAGGTAATCTGTCCGAAATATCTAGACCCTAGGAGTCCTGTAGTCAATGTCCACATCAATGGCATCGTAATTCCCCATACCCTAATTGATCTAGGGGCTGCCATTAATGTGATGACCAAGGACACTATGCTCAAGCTCAACCTTCAGGGTTCCCTGAGAAAGACCACAATAGTACTGCAGCTAGCAGACCACTCCACTGTGACCTCTGAGGGGATTGTGGAAGATGTAATGGTCTCTATTGATTCTTAGGAGTACCCTGTTGATTTCCTTGTTCTCTAGCGAAAGGTAAGACTCACTGAGTATCCTCTCATCCTAAGAAGACCCTGGTTGGCTACTGCAGATGCCTACATCAGTTGTCCAGCTGGGAACATGACAATCAAGAATGGGCATATGTCCAAACAGCTAGTCCTATATCCTCTTGCCCAACCTTTGTTAGAACATGATTTACCTCTCTGGTTGGAGGAGGAAGATGAGGATGAAGTCTATTCCGCACCATTGTGTACAGTGGAAGCTACCATGGGGGGCCCACAAACTGAGGATGATCTTATTGAAAACTTGATTCAGAATCCACCCCCCAATGTGTTTCCATTAGAAGAGCTGGTGGAAGAAACCCAAACCAATGCTTTAGTTGATCTCTGTGTGGAATTTGGCCTAGAGAGAACCTTAAAGATCAACTCATCCCTATCCACCTCTCAGGAGAAAGAACTGTGTAGCTTATTGAAAAACCACTTGGATGCTTTTGCTTGGAGCTATAAGGAGATGAAGGGAGTCCACCCTTCAGTCTGTACTCATCACATTTACATTAAAGAAGATTGTAAACCAGTCAGGCAGCCTCAAAGGAGGATGAATTCAGCCCTTAAGGACATTGTCAAAGAAAAACTGCAAAAGTTGCTAGATGCAGGATTCATCTACCCCATCTCTGATAGCGAATGGGTCTCTCATTTGGTGCTGGTGCCAAAGAAAAATGGGAAGTGGAGAATCTGTGTCAATTATCGAGAACTAAACAAGGCCACCAAGAAGGACCATTTTCCTTTACCTTCCATAAATCAAGTGTTAGATGGCCTGGCAGGGAAGAAGTTCTTCTCCTTCCTAGATGGGTTCAGTACGTACAACCAGATCCAAATCAGCCTGGAAGACCAAGATAAGACCACTTTCACTTGTCCTTGGGGTACTTTTGCATACCAGGTTCTTCCTCTTAGGTTGTGCAATGCTCCCACCACTTTTCAGAGAGCAGTACTGAGCATATTTACTGAACTAGTTCATGATTCAGTGGAAATATATATGGATGACTTTACCCCATATGGTTCTAACTTCCAGGAAGCTTTGACTAACCTGGGAAAATTTTTAGCCAAGTGCTGTCCCTCAGTCCTGAAAAATGCGAATACCTGATGACTGATGAGACTGTGCTAGGTCATACAATTTCTCAGCAAGGATTACAGGTGGATCCCAATAAGATTGCCATCATCCAAAGGGTCCCATCTCCTCAAAAGATAAGAGATGTTCGAAGTTTCCTAGGCTTAGCAGGGTATTATAGAAGATTCATTAAGGATTTTAGTAAGCTATTCTCTCCATTGTTTGGTCTTTTGGGAAAATATACTGAGTTCATATGGACTGAAAACTCTCAAGAGGCTCTGGACACCTTGAAAGGTAAACTGGTAACTGTCCCAATTTTGAGAGGGCCAAACTGGGCCCTACCTTTCCACATTCATACAGATGCCTCGAACAAAGCGATAGGAGCATCCTTATGGAAATTTGATGAGAAGTTGCCTTATGCCATATATTTCGTAAGTAAAAACTTGTCCAAGGCAGAATTAAACTACACTGTAACCAAAAAAAAGCTCCTAGCTGTAGTCCATTCCCTAAATAAGTTCAGACACTACATCACCGGCTATCAAACATTCGTGCACACTGATCATGTTGCAATTAGGTATTTGATGAACAAACCAGATGTGAATGCTTGTATTATTAGATGATTACTTTTATTACAGCAATTTGATTTAACCATTGTTGATAAGCCGGGTAAGGAAAATGTTGTTGCTGATTTTCTGTCTAGACTAGATCTACCTGTAGGTGAAGAAGGAATGGTGGATGATCAAATACCAGATGAACACCTATTTTCTATTTCAGTACTCTCTCCATGGTTTGCTGATATAGCAAATTACTTGGTTTCAGCACAGTTTCCGCCACACCTGTCCTCAAAAGAGAAGAGCAAGATCATGGGAAAAAGTGTCTCATTCACCTGGATTGGGGACAATCTTTTTAAACTTGGCCCAAATCATATTTTGAGGCAATTTGTCAGAGAGGAGGAAGTTTTTGACATTCTCCTGACCTATCATGATGGGCCCTGTGGGGACCATTTTGCAGCAAAGAGGACTGCCTTCAAAATTCTGCAAGCAGGTTACTATTGGCCCACTCTTCATCAAGATGTCAGGAGATATATCAGCCAATGTGACTGATGTCAAAG
Source organism: Pinus tabuliformis (assembly GCA_031772625.1). Taxonomy (NCBI): domain Eukaryota; kingdom Viridiplantae; phylum Streptophyta; class Pinopsida; order Pinales; family Pinaceae; genus Pinus; species Pinus tabuliformis. The sequence goes on from CM062819.1 coordinate 387,898,227, forward strand.
GATAGGGAAACCTACTGCAAGGGATGAGATGCCCCTACAACCTCAAGTGACTTTCGAGCCATTTGAGAAGTGGAGCATGGACTTTGTGGGTCCTATCAACCCTCCTTCAAAACAAAAATCTTACATCATTGTGTGTATCGATTATCTGACAAAATGGGCAGAAACAAAGGCGATCAAGGTAGCAACAGAAGAAAAAGTAGTTGAGTTTTTGAGAGAGAATATCTTCTACAAGTTTGGTTATCCAAGAGAATTAGTCACAGATCAAGGGAGTCAGTTTACATCCAATCTGATTGAAGGCCTGCTCACACATCACAAAATTAAGCACAAAACTTCCACCCCTTATCATCCGCAAGCAAATGGACAGGTGGAAGTCACTAATAGAGCTTTGGAAGGGATTTTGATTAAGGTAGTGAGCAGCAGCAGGAAAGATTGGGCAGATCGATTGGTTGAGGCCACCTGGGCCTATAACACCACCTAAAAAACCACCATAGGGTTCACATCCTATGAGTTGGTCTATGGGAAGAAGGTTTTGTTGTCAATAGAATTTGAATATAACACATTAAGGATGGCAGCTCCGTTGGACCTAGATCTCAGCCATGCACAAAAGGAAAGGTTACTTCAGCTAAATGGATTGGATGAACAGAGATTGCAGGCCCTTCTCCACTTACAGGTAGTCCAACTTCAAAGAAAAATATGGCATGACAGACACCTCAAAGAAAAACAATTCCAGGAAGGAGATTGGGTGCTGCTATATGATTCAAGATATAAGGATTTCAAGGGAAAACTGAGGACAAGATGGCTGGGGCCATACACAATAGAAAAATGCAATGACAATGGTTCAGTCCTGATCCAGACCATCGATGAAGAAGCCATCCCCATGCTCGTCAATGGGCATAGGTTGAAGATCTACAGCAAACCCCTTTGCAAGCAAGAATTCATTGAAAATCTAAGTAAAATAGTGTTGGTAGTGGAGCAGGTCTCTACCTCGACTCCACCCACACCCTAAAAAAATGAACAAACAAACAAATAAACAAAAAACAGAAAAAGAGAATAAAAGATCCCTGGGTGAAAACCTCTTGGAGGCGCCCAGGGTAGGCAGTGAGGGTGAAAACCTCCTAGAGGCACCCCAACTGTCTCATAAAAAAAAAATTTAAAAAAAAATCAAAAAAAACTAACTTCTTTTGAATACATTGCAGATTGCAGGAGGGTCACAGAAGGAGAAAGGACATGGCTAGGCTGCATACACCCTTGATATCTCATTTCTCCATTGCCATTGTCTTTTCTCAGGCCTCGGTCTCACTCGTCCTAGAAATTTTGCATCCTACAGGAAACTCTGTGCATTCTATAGGAGGCTCCTGTAGAAACCACAGAGAGCTCAAAATCAAGTTCATAAGAGAATCTGAAGGCTAGAAATTTGTCCAAAAGGCCTGTGGACCTCCCTGCCACCATTCATCCTCCTAACTCTCCATTCCATCCCTGCACCACTACATTTCCACCCGCTTTTCCTTCCCTGCACAGAAAACACAGAAATTCTGTTTCTTTTGTTTTTTAAATAATAAATAAAATAGTAGCATTCTTCACTTGTTTCTTACCTGATGCATTCTAGCTGCTCTTCCTTTCCTTCAAAACCTTCCTCAGCTGTCTCTTCAGTCCTTGCTCAAGCATCAGCCAGAAATTTTAGAGGGAGAAGCAACTATAGGGAATCCTGAAGGATTCCTGTAACAGTTGATCCCTTTAAAAAACACGCTCCAGAGGCAGGGTCAGTGCAGTCAAGATGTATGCAATGTGCAAGGAGCGGTTCCTGATCGAAAATCACCAGCATAAGGTATCCAAGCCACCAGTTCAGAGGCCACGAGCATCAACAGCAGCAGCAATCAAAGAGCAAAGTGCCAAAGTCTAAGCATGCAAAGCATGATAGCGACTAACAGGTAAGTGGCTAAACCTATTCCTCTATTGCGTGAATATTATTCAGAGACTGCATGAACCTTTGAGATGGTCGCAATTAAATGAAATCAGTGGCCAGCTAACTTGCCACCCTCGTCCAGTTCAAACAAGCCTTGTCCAATTCAAACAGTGGTCAAATGGTATAGTCAGCATGTGTGGTCCGTCAACTCGGAAAGAAAAAAACTCAGAACCGGTAGTGGTGGCAGCGTATAACGGGAATGATGGAAGTGATGGCGGGCAGGCAACATGAAAAACCATAATGGCACTAGAGTAGGGACCAATGGTCCGGATGGGGATAATGTACCCATCCTGCCACCTCACCTCGTCACCGTAGATCATGCCATCAGCTTAAGTACACTACGGTAGAAGCCTCCACCACCTTTTGTTTTCATTGGCATCGACGAGTTCTCGACTGCAACAACTCACCTACCACCTTCAAAACATTGAAATAGTCGCTCTCTGCCAGTTTTCAAAACCCTCCTGCTTATCGGGCTCTACAGGAGCATTACCGCATTCTACAGGAGTAAAAACACAGTCTACAGTGGCCTTTCTACAGGAAGCCCAGAGAGCAGCTCTGCAAAGGGAAAATTCGAAATTTTTGCCAAATTCGAGCTCGAAACAAGGTAGGCTCAGAAACCCACTCTGCATGTGAATATCTACAAAAGGTGGTGGGATTTGAAGCAAAGTACTAGGTTGAAAAAGAAAGGGAAGTGAAAACAAAAGTCTGCCTGTGTTTTTCCGAATTACATACAGTCTCTCCATTTTACTCTCTGCACTAAAAGTTTGTCTTTTTCTTTCTCATATTCTCTTGTAAGAAGGGATGCAACCATAGAAAATTAAGCCTATTAAAAAAAAGTGAATTTGCATATGGGAAGTCTATTTGTCTTGTGAGAAAGAAAAGCATTGGTTATATACTCTCTGTTTTGTCAAAATCTTGATTTCCTCAAAAAGCCCAAGAAATAGATTCACGTTGAGAACAGAATTTGAATGGACCTACCTACATCTAGAAAACTCAGTCTCCCATATTTCCTCCTCCAATCTTTGATAGAGTGTGGCACCAAGTTGAATGCAGGGGTTCTAGACCAACTGGCCCACCATGGGCTCATTAAATTACTGCTAAAGGATGTCCTCCACACATACACCATCCCTATAGCCTGGGAAATTTTCAGGAACATGTCTAGGGAATATGACATAAAAACTCTCATTTATGACCTTAGCCCATATGGAAGTGAAGAGGAGGAGCAAAAAGAGGAACTTAAGAAGGAAATCCATGAGGAAACACAGAATATCCAATTGAGAGAAGACAAAGAAGAAAAAGAGAGAGGAGAAGATAAACAAGGCACCACAACAGTTAAACCTAAAGTAGAGAAGAAAACAGCATCAAAAGCAGAGAAAAGGAAGAGGACAAAAGTTGAGAAGAAGAAGCCCAAGACAGCTCAGAAAAATACTACCACAGGAAAGATAGAAACTCAGCAAGAAAAGGAGAAAACAACACTAGGGCAGCAGAAACAAAATCAGGAACAGCAAACATAGGCCAGACTGCAGAAGATGAAGAAGAAAAACAACAAGAAGAAGTGTCTCTTGAGACATTGGCAAGAGAAGCAGCAACTGTTCTTGCTACACTTAGCACTCCAGCTAAGCAAAAAGGGAAGAGAAAGAGACAGACATCTATGTATTTCAAAGCTCGAAAGAGCACCAGAATCAAGATAGGGAAGCCTCAGCCACCTTCAAATGAGCCCATCATAATTGAGGATGCACCTACTGTAACAAAGGAGGAATCTCCCTCCAAAATCTCTATCACTTATGAGAGAGGGAGTCCTAAGACCTCCACCTAGAAGGAAAGGATCAAATTAATGGACTCTAAAGCAGTTCTACATGAGGCACAAACCTCTCTACAAGAGAGATTGGCCAAGCTCAAAGAAACTAAGAAATTGGAAAAGAAGGAAGAAGAATAGTCCCAAGATGAAGGTAAGGCAAAAGAGATACCCGAGCCTAGACCGCAGCCTAACTTAGGCTCCTACTACAACCTTCTAGAAGGTGGGAAGATCATCCCACAAAAATTTGCAGTGCCTCTCTTCTTCAAACTAGAGAAGGAAAGAGTCAGGACCCACACCTGGATACAGATTGCAAAATCCAAAGGGGTTGAAGATATAGGGCACATGGAAAACAAGTTGAGAGAGATGAGCAGAGAATTGAGCATGGTAAGGCACACAGAGAGCATTATAAGAGCTCAATTGCAGGAAGAAAATGAATTATTGAAAAAGCAGCTACAAGAAAGGGAACCTCAAGGAGGAAATAAGCTGTACATCTTGGAAGGACAGCAACAAAAAGAAGGACCCCAGGCAGATAGTGAGGCAACAAAGCAATAGCAACAAGAAGAAGAACCACAGACAGATAGTGAGACACTGATGAAATAGCAACAAGAAAAAGAATCCCAGGCAGAAACTGAAGTGCTGATTTTGAAAAGGCAACTACAGGAAAAGGAAGCCCAGCTAGCCTGCATGGCCAGCTGGGCAATGGAGGCATTGCAGTGTAGATAGCCAGCTAAATCATATGCATTGTATCTCAAAGATTAGTGGCTCCAATTCCAAATTAAGACACTGGCCTAGAGGGGCACAATACCATTTCAATATTATGGCCAATTTATGCATTTATGTGATCATAACTCAGTTGAGGATAAAGCAAAACTAGTAGAATTTTACCTACACAACATGGCACTTCCTGACATGAATTTATGGGATCCAAATGCTACATTGGGAGACTTGCAGCTAATGGCTATGGCTTCGTAGATGAGCCATGAAGAAAAGAGAGCAGTGGAAATTCAGAAAATGATGAAAAAAGAGCTGAGTGAGCCCCTGATGACCCATTAGCTCTCATCTATGCCCACCAACACCTTGCAACTAATCCTCAAGTTCTCCCTGACTATGTTGACATACAAGCACAGGCTATAGCTCATTTCGAGGATATGGAGAGATTGTTTGGCGATGACTGCTTTCATGCCTGCATGAGAAGATGGAATACATTGCCACATAGCCTAAGGATCAGGGAGTATCACACCCCAAACAGGATGAGGGAGGCCATGAGGAGAGTGCCCATGTATAAGCACTCAATGCAAAACTTGAAATCCAACTGGATTGGTCTTAAGTTCAGTCCTCCACTGCTGCTAGGACTGTTGGAAGGAGTTAAGAAAGAGGAAGAACAGAAACAATGGGAGGAAGTGGATAGGAAAGCAGGTTTCCATGATAAGGAGGAAGACATCACATCAGAGGCTTGGGATCCTAGGGAATCTATCAGAGCCCTTAAGGATGAAGAGTTAGATTAGTTGCTCAGAGGATGAGCAACCCATTTAGCAGGGGGTGATGATGAGCCCCAGAAATGGGTAATTATATGGGCTCATTCTACCTCTTATTTCGACTTAATCCACCATTTTCATTATTTTAATGCATGTTTTTGAATATATTTATGCTAATAGAGTGAATTGGGTTAGTCACTTTGCCATGTAGTCTAATAAGTCTTTTATGCAGATTTTTTGGACAAAGACAAGGAATTTATGAAAAAATGGTAGCCAAACTCGAGGAAAAAAGGGAAGAGGACTTGTAGGGGGGTGTCTCCTTCATTAATGACCTCTTTCCTCGAATCCTCCATCAGCAACTCGGAACACAAAGGCCCACATTGATGATTCCAAGGGGCAACTGAGCAAGTCAAGTAGGATTGTTGTTTATCTTCAGTTCTAGGAAGCTGAGTTCCTTGATTTTAGGAGGATTGTTGGAAGTCCCTATTTGTATAAATAAGAAGGCTTCGAGCCTCAGTAGGTTAGCCAGTTCTTAGTATATTTTTGCACTTTTGTGCAGCACATTGGTCAGCTTATTTTTGAGTTCTTTTTTAGAACAGTTTATGTGATGTAACTGTTATTTTTTGATAAATGAAGATGAAATAGTTTTTGAGCCAGCATTGATCTCTTTCAGAGGGTTGAATCTCTTGGGTTAGGGCTCAACCCAAGTTACCCAACACCTCCTTTGTGTACTTATATGTTCTTTGCTTCCATTCATCAGTTAATTTCTGTTGCATAAATTCACTTTGCTTTGTTGGAATAGGTTGTTTTTTATGGTTAATATAGTTGTTATTGTTTCAGTTGATCAAGTAGATTACTGTAGTGACAAAATAAGATTCAAAAAAGCCACAGCAGGCCCTGGTCTCCTTTCTCCCTTCTTGGGACTATGATTTGAAGTCAAAGCACTACTGCTGCCACCAAAAACACAGTTTTTGCTCTTCCATGCAACTACTAGTGTAATAACCCGATTTGGAAAAGTTGATATTAGTTCAGAGTCACTTGCTTAGATCATTTTTTGTTCTTTTACCATAATTTATCCACATGCTTTTCTATTCATAAGTGATTGTTCAACATTTTTCTGTCTGTAGGTCAGAAATTAGGTCAAGCTAGAAAAAGCTCTGTTTTCATGGTATAGTAGTTCTTCCTTTGATCAGTTTTTGTGCAGATCCATTGCAGGACCTTCCAGCTCACCATCCATCCATCCAACAGCCAGCACCAGCTCACTCCTCATAGATTTCCCAGCTCATTCGCAACATTTTTTCAATCTGCCCTAATTTCTGTGTTTTTCCATAACATTGTTTCCTTGCCATTTGAACAAATCCAACCATCACGTTCATCCCTGATCTTCTTTGACAAGTTCCAGACACCTCAACACCTTCATCCAGCCTTCATTTCCCTTCTCCCATCATTTTTCTACTTTTAAAAATCCAAAAACAGCTTTCGACCTCCTCTTGTAAATCCTCCTGTAGATCCCCTGCAGCCTCCTGTAGAATTTCCTGTGAGTGATTTTTCAAAGTCTGGTCACAATGGAAGTCTTTAGAAGGGTACTAGGGGCTTCTTAGGACCTCTCCACACCTTCCTCACCCTTTGAAAAAGCCAACTCCATCTTCCTTTGCCACCAAACCTCTACACAATCATAGCCAGATAAATCACAAGCATAATAATTTCACATAAAAACACTCAAAAATACAAAAAGATGTTTTCTTCTTATTTCTTTTCAGAAGTGGATTGAATAAATGAAATTTGCCTTTTCATTAGTCAATAGCACTCATTTCATCAGTTTCCATCTTTTTTCCTGCAATAGTAGGGTTAGTGGGTAGATTAGGGTTTGCTAGGTTTCGCTAGGGTTTGCGTTACATTTTAGTTTTCCTTCTCTTTCTGCAAGTAGAATAGCCTCTTTCGAGTTAGCTTTCTTTCATCACAGTTAAAATCTTCTTCTGAGAATACATAGAAGTTGGCTTAAGCTCCTAGCAAACTTGTGCCAGCTGATCAAGTGACAGCGTGCAGTAAGAGCTAGTACTTGTGCATACAGCATCGTTGCTTCCAAGTTTGTTATGAACTATCGAGTTGATAAAAGTAAAGTAGGTATCCCCAGTAGTTACAGCATTATTGCTGCAACACTGGAGCTCACCACAAAGCAATGAAGAAGAGGGAAGCCAAAGGACAAGCCATCGTAGAGGAAGCTGAAGCAAGCATTGAAGAAGTTGAAGAGCTAGTGGAAAACGAAAACGAACAGTTAGAGGCATTAGGAATACAAAAACAGGAAAAAACAAGGAAGTGTGTGCGAATAATCAATGTGAGAGGAAGTCGAAGTTTAGGCAAAGGCAGGAGAATCAAGAGAACAGGAGTGAAGTAGAAACTCAGCAGGTTTGGGAGCAGAGAACTACAACAAAACAGTTTATACTAGGTTAGGGTTGGAGCCCATGGGGTTGGAGCCTCAGAACTAAAAGGATTGGAATCCTTGGGAGTTGGTGCTCCTAAGTGCAAAACTATTTCCTTGGCAAAATAGAGTTGGTTCTCTGGAGGTTGGAACCAAACAAAATTCCAAGTTGGTGCTTGGCAACTGATTGCAACTATTTATATATTGTATCTATTTCATTGCACTGTTTGTGTTAATAAAATCATTTATTCCAGCTATCTATTTATGTGTTCCATATATACATTTTTTTGGTGATAAAAATAAAAATTAAAAAGAAATACTGATTCACCTCCCCTCTTAGTATTTCCAACAGTGTTCATTGATGGTATTTTAGTATACTTGAAGAATGAGGAAGAGCACAAAGAGCATTTGAAGTTGGTGTTACAAACGTTAAGGAAGCATCAACTATATGCAAAACTTAGCAAATGTGAGTTTTTTAAAGACAGAATACAATGCTTGGGGCATGTTATTTTCATAGAAGTATTATTAGTGGATCCTGAAAAGATTGAGGCTATCATGAATTGGCCCATATCAAAGGACGTGGCTACAGTTCGCTACTTTATGGGAATTGTTGGGTATTATCGGAGATTCATAGAAGCCTTCTCGAAACTAGCTTATCCTATCACCTCCATGCAAAAAAAGGGGGTGAAATTTGAGTGGACAACAAAATGTCAAGAAAGCTTTGATAAGATGAAACAAATGGTAACCACATCCCCCATATTAAAAATTGTGGATCCAAACAAGGAATTCACTATTTGTACAGATCCTTGTTTGGAAGGCCTTGGAGGAGTATTGATGAAGGATAATGTTGTAATAGATTACGGGTCCCGAAAGTTGAAAGTGCATGAACAAAACTATGCAGTGTATGATCTAGAACTAGAATCGGTAATACATGCGCTTAAAATGTGGAGACACTATCTACTTGGAAAGAAATGTGTACTAGTCACTGATCACATCAATCTGAAGTACTTTTTCAACCAACCGGATTTAAATGCTAGGAAAGGTATATGGTTGTCATTCCTCAGAAATTTCGAGTTCAAGATTCAGCACATCAAAGGAAAGGAAAATAAATTGGCAGATGCTCTAAGCTGGAATTCTCATGCAGTGTTAGGAATATCCGTTAGTAATGTAAGTAAAGATTTCTTGGAGCAAGTGAGGAAGTCAATACAGCAAGATTCTCAATATTTAGAAATTCAGAAAAAAAACTACAGCGAACAGAAGATTTAGTGTATGCTGAAAATTCTAAGAAATTACTCACTTGTCGGAATAGGTTGTATATTCCTAATGTAAGAACATTGAAACAAACAATACTAGATGAGTATCACAGAAGACCCTACGCGAGCCATCCCGGCTACCAGAAATTGATTGCAGCGTTAAGGAAAAAAGTGTTTTGGTTAGGCATGAAGAGGGATGTAGCTGAGTATCTTGCCAGGTGCATAAAATGCCAATAGGTGAAGGTGGAACATCAACATCCAGTTGGATTGTTGAACCCTCTACCTATACCCGAATGGAAGTGGGAAACAATTTCCATGGACTCCATCACCAAACTATCGAGTACAAAATGTTAGCATGATTCCATCATGGTAGTGGTAGATTTGTTGACTAAAGAAGCCCACTTTATACCAGTACAATCTACATTTGGGACTGCTCAGATAGCTAATATTTTCATGAGGGATATTTTTCGCCTACATGGAATACCCAAGGTTATAGTGTCAGACGGAGATGCAAAGTTTACCTCCAAGTTTTGGAAGGCCTTATTTGGAGGTATGGGAACACAATTGAACTTTAGTATAGCATATCGCCCACAAATGTATGGGAAAATATAAAGGACAAATCAGAGTTCGGAAGATATGCTACCAATGTATGTGATGAACCAGCCTACCAAGTGGAAATAATTTTTGCATTTAGCAGAATTTGCGTATAATAACATCTATCAGGCCTCCATCAAAATGAGCCCCTTCGAGGCTTTATATGGCAGGAAATGAAACACACCCTTGAGCTAGAATCAACCAGAGGATAAACTGATATTGGAGCCAGATGCCTTACTTGAAATGGAACAGATCATGCAGAAAATTAGGTAGCACATCAAAACAGCACACGATCGGCAGAAAAGTTATGCGGACAGGAAAATAGTGCATAAAGAATTCAACATTGGAGACCATGTATACTTGCGAGTTAAGCCCAAAAAGAGTACTTTAAACACAAGAACTTGTGCAAAGTTGGCACCATGATTTTTTGGGCCTTTTGAAATATTGGATAGAGTAGACCCTATAGTTTATCAGCTAGCTTTACCTAGCCATATTAGACTCCACAATGTATTTCATGTGTCTTTATTGAAAAAATATGTTCATGATACTTCTCATGTAATTGATTGGAATCCGATACAGGTGGAACCCAAAGGAGACTTCTTGTCCGAGCCACTTTGTATCTTGGATCGGAGGGAAACCATGCTCCAGAATCGAGTCATCGCTCAGGTTAAGGTGTAGTGGAAGCACTTTACTTCTGAAGAGGCGAAATGGGAATAGGGAGATAATATGAAGGAAGCTTATCAAGCATTGTTCTAGTAGAAGCAAAAACAATGAGGACAGTGTTATTTTTGAGAGGGGGAATATGTAATACCCCTCCGTTGTTTTGAAAACAATTATGATTTTTATTGGCAATTTTTAGTATGTTGGATAATGAACCATGATGAACTAATTACGAAAGAAAATTTGATGTAATTTAAATAAATAAAATTGATGAATAAAGCTGGAAATTGTGTGGAAAGACACACTGGAGTAACAAGATGCTTGCCAAATCTGAATACCAATGAGTTGAATCAGATTTATTCCCTTGATAAAACACTCAGTTGAAGATAGATACTCAGAAAAGCAGGCTTTATGGGGAAAAATAAAAGAAAAGCCTAGGCTGAAGGGGAGCAGATCCCTGAAAGGCGGGACGCTGCCAAGAAAAAATTGTTGGAAAATAAGCTTAAAAACATATTATGGGCATCAGAGGAGGCTGTTGATTCCTGGCAAGACATCTTAGCTCGAGGGAGGATCAAAGGTTGATCCAAGGTTGGGTGGATCAGTGTTGTCATGGGCACGATTTCCATACTGAGAATTCAGGTTATAGATTATGATTTTTCTAACAATCATGTCATGAATTAGATTAATTGAATTTATTGAAGATAGATTAAAATTGTTGGTTGTTGTAATAGAGGTTATATTTATCCCTACTTGTTGTATTATGAATATGAGTTACTTAAATTTACTAAAATGCTAGAGTTGGTTAGTTAGCTGTTGTAATAGAATGCATGCTTGATTGTTGTTCGAAAAGTAATGAGTGGGTTATAATAAGTGTTGAGTTAATTAAAATTTATTGGTGTTCTATATGATGGTATTCGTGGTTTTCCAAAAGATGAACTTTGGCTATGAGAATATTTGTATAACTGTGATATTTGGCATTTAATCCTTGCTATGAGTATACTTTGGTTCGGAAAATGTAAAAGTTTTCCCTAAAGGAGTGCTACAGGGAAGGGTAGGGAGTGATCACGACAATGATTCACCTACCATAGGACCCTAGGGGTGATGCTAGACTCATTCTGGCATGACGAGAAGCTATAATCCATCGACAAGACCAAAGGGGTGGAAATGAGTTGATCGAAGATGATCAACTACTTAACAAAGATGTTTCTGAGGAATTTAGACTTCTGTGATCCATAATATTGTAAGATAATCTTTGGCAAAATCACATAGCGAATCTTTTGTCGACGCGTTTCGAACCAACCAGTGTGGTTCATCGTCAGGACAAGTTGAAGAACCAATCTAGCTTAGCGTGAATAAATAGAGTGTGCAGAGATCCCAACGGCTACATTTCTAACGGCTAATTTTGACCAAGAGACCTTGGTCAAACTACTAATTTTTTTATTTTTTATTTTTTTATTATATTTTATTCTATTTTATTTTCTTAAAAAATTATTAAAAAATTCTTTATTAATTTAATATTTCTCTAAAAAGCTAAATATAGGTAAATATTTGGTAAATTTTAAAAAATTAGGTAAATAATTAGGTGTATTATTCTTATTATGTACATATTTAATTAAGATGGTTATTATATCCCCTAATATAAATCATATTTAATTGTTATTCCAATGTCAAGGGACCAAACCCTATTTTTCTACTAGATCAATCAGTTATAAAAGTAATTAATAATCTAAATATTCTTGGAGAATTAGCTATATTAGGTGAAATTATAACTACTATTATGGTAAATCATAATTACCTAGTAATAATTATTCCAAGGTAAACTATTATTACTAATAATTTGAGGTCGATAGTTTATTATTAAAACTAATGTAATGGTACCTAAAGGTTAAAACGGTATTTATTAAAAAGATATTTAAATTTATTAAGGTTAATAATGTCATTATTATCTATTATAAGTTAGGTCTATATCATATTTATTATTTAAATAGATTGGTCCAATAGATAAAAAGTTTATTACCTAATCTAAACCATCTTGATAGATCTAAACAATTTGTTCACCTATTATTCCTAGAGTTTTATTATATTAGGTAAATATTAGGTAAATCATAATCCAAAATCTATTCTTACTTATAATCCAAGGTTTTATTAATATTAAGGTATCTTTAAACCTATAGGTTAAATCACAAATTTATTCCAAAATCTTTATTAAGGATAACCATATCAATATTATTAATTATTGATATTTATAGGAATTCGTTTAAGGGAAACTTAATTTTAAGGTTAACCTAGAGATACTTAAATAGTAATATACTAATATGCCCCATAGATACAATAATAGCCCGAAACAAACTCAACCGTTCCAAGATCATAGGACAAAACTGACAAAAGAAAAATAGGGGAGGGGGAAGACAGAAACCCTAAGACTTAACGAAAGGAGATGAGAAGGCTAAGAAGACAAGGCTGGGACCCAGCAACTGCTAATCTTCCAGCCATCATCCCTATTAAGGTTGACCGGCCTTTTTTCGATCTCCAGGGCCTCCCTAAATTTTCGATGGTGAAAGTGCGCAATTTTGGCAATGACTTGAGCCTCCTCTATACACACATGATGCATAGTCTTTCCCGCATGCTCAGCCAGGGCCGAGGACTTGGTCCTTCCATGTCTTAAGTCAGCCGAATGCTCGCTTATCCGTTGATTAATAGAGCGACCAGTCTCACCAATATAAGGGGTCCCACAGGAACAGGGAATGACATAGACGCCCTTCATGTCCTTAGGGTCAATCGGGTCTTTTACCGACCTGAGGGAACCACGAATAGTATTGAGAGGTCTAAAGGTCGCGGCCACACCGTACTTCCTCAGAATCCTTGCAATCCTGTCCGTGGTTCCCTTAAAAGAAATCTAGTCTAGGTGGTAATCTAAATATTATCGGAAGGAAGAAACCTAAACCTTGCTAATTGTCTCTTAATCAAAGATGTATAGGTTCAAGTTGTAGTATTATTTTCACGACAAATTTTATAATAAGTTTGGAAGATTACTTCCAAAGACATCAATTTTTTGATTACTTTTATGCGTTGGGTAGCGCCCATCCTTGGAACCCAATCTCAAACCCAAATCTACTCAATGTAGATTAACTTAATTAAATTCATTCAGGGATTGTAGATCAATGGGTGAAATAGCTTCCATACAAGTTGTAGAACCTATAGCAGAGTAATTACAAAATACCGATGCTAAATTCCATGGCCTAGCATAACGTTGAACATACCTAAAGGCAATGCCAGAGTACGGAGGGAATTAGGGATGAAGGGAAGAATTATACCGTCAAGAGAGTTGCGTGACTCTGGAGAAATAAGCTAGAATTTAAGCTTTTAGGAAGAGTCACTATAGGAAAGTTATACGACATTACTCCTAACCCATAAACATTGTCTCTCTTTTAGCTAGATGTTAAACAGAACCCAAGACGGGGTAGAACTATAAATTCAATCCATTCATGTGGTGATCAACAGCGAAAAAAAGGGAGAGAGTAAACTCATTCATCGGACAGAGTAATTATATATTTTTAGATAGAGAGTGTAGAGTGTGTTTACAACAAGTATTTAGCATATTACAAAAGGTGTACAGTAAAGAGAATTAATTACGCAGAGTAAAACATACTTGCAAACACATAAAGGTAATTTAATGAAAAGAGAATTGGAGTGCATACTATGTTGTTCAAACCCCAACTGCACCAGATACCTAAATACGATTATTTATTACAGAGAACGAGTCTGAGCATAACAATTAATCGTAGCTTCAATTTGACAAGAAATATGCAGAAGTGAACATCTATATAAAATAACCAATTTCAAAGGTACAGATATATTATTTCTATCACTAGGAAACATCAGTAGAAATAGATACATTCTCTAGCTAACCAATTCAAAACCAAGTATATTAACTCCTTAATTTGCCACATAGTGGTAACAAATATTCAATCCAAAGTGTACATAAGAAAATAATATGCAGTAAGCTAGATAACAGTTTCGCAAAGTATTACCAAAAGGGTAAAACTCTAAATTCAATCCATTCATCTGGTGATCAACAGCGAAAAAAGGGAGAGAGTAAACTCATTCATCAAAGTAATTATATATTTTCAGATAGAGAGTGTAGAGTGTGTTTACAACAAATATCTAGCATATTACAAAAGGCATGCAGTAAAGAGAATTAATTACGCAGATTAAAACATACTTGCAAACACATAAAGGTAATTTAATGAAAAGAGAATTGGAGTGCACACTGTGTTGTTCAAACCCCAACTACACCATATACCTAAATACGATTATTTATTACATAGAACAAGTCTGAGCATAGCAATTAATCGTAGCTTCAATTTGACAAAAAATATGCAGAAACGAACATCTATTTAAAATAACCAATTTCGAAGGTACAGATATATTATTTCTATCACTCAGCAACATCAGTAGAAATAGATACATTCTCCAGCCAACCAATTCAAAACCACGTATATTAACTCCTTAATTATCCACATAGCAGTGACAAATATTCAATCCAAAGCATCCACAGGAAAATAATATGCAGTGAGCTAGATAACAATTTCGCAGAGGCAATATCACCAAATCACAAGTGCAACGTAACAAGTTCACCAAAAGGGTTCATAATTACACATTGTATGCATATGAATGCTAAATATTACACAGAATATCTCCATTAGGGAGACTGTCACAATGAAAATTTATACCAAGTGTAGCAATTAAAACATACATAAGGGAAAGAGAAATGTGAACATGGAAACGAAAGTCTAGAGCTGGTAGGAGCTTAAGTGTGGCATATTCAAAGAAAAGTACCAAGAGCACTAGGCTCTTTAACTTTAAATTATAGAAAATTACTAGCAACAACAACTAAATCCACCACCGGCGTGTTCCAGAAGAAAAAACGATAAAGTGAGTCTAGGAAGCACTAGGGGTATTCCCATCGACCCATTGAGGAAATGCAATTCAAGAAGGAGAGGAATGTGCAAAGGAACCGAACTAGAAGAACAATGTGCCAAAGTTAGTTTCGCCATGCCATGAAAACCCCAAGCGCGCGGGTACAGAGGAGCAGTGTGGAGATACCTATAACAATAACCACAATAAGCATTAGAAGTAGGAACGCTAAATAAACCTCAATTGAATTATCAAGAAAGGAACCTGGAAAGGGGCAATACCCATGAAGGAGTTGCAGAGCCAAAAACCCATCGAGGCCATCGAACCTGCACCAGAATATATATATTAATTATAAAAAAAAAAAACCCGACACGAAAATATGATCATATTAATAGGTGCAGGAAACCATAAAGAAACGAACTAGAACTGTAGGGCGAAACTTACCTTCGACCATGAGGGTTAGAATTCTAGTCATGAGAGCTCCAAGCCAGCATTTGGAAAAGCCTTCAGACAAACCCTAAGGATGGAAAATGGAAAAAAAAGTCAGAACCATGCAAAACCAAAGGGACAAACTACTAACCAGAAGAAAAAACCCATAAGTACCTGGTGAATGGGAACAACATGAGCACCTCCCTTGTCTTTAACTGAAATCATCGTATTGGTAAGGATAGCAGACATTTAAATTAGGTTAAGATAAATCATCCACCTCAAGCTGGAGCAAGACCTGGCACGATCAAAACCCCAGTAATGTAAACCAAGATACCCAGGCGCAACCATAGTTTCTCTGCAATAAGAGGGCAACAACAGAAATACACAGTGGGGATCGCAGAAGAAGCCACCAGGTAGGGTCGTAGAGACCTCGGCTTCATTGATAGAGGGATAGACCAAATAAATGACAGAAGAGCGAAGTAAAGGTTTAGGGTTAGAAGAAGCGTCCTACATCGTTGATGGAGTAAGGAGGAATCCAAATTGTTGAAGTCCCATCGCCTCGGCCTCAGTGAGAGCCATGTGCCACCCCCACCCCGTTCAGATGGCTAGGACACACGTAACAGTCGGGTTGGAGGTAAGGTGTTAATAGTGGATAGTTGGAGCGCCGAGCGAGAAGTCTACCAAGTGAGCATGTCAGTCTAGTAGTGTATAGAGAATTTCCAAGCATTAAGTGCCTTGAGGGCGCATGTAATATTATAAAATTAAGAGTTGGTTATACCCATACTTCTAGACTAAGGGTAATACATAGTTTAGAGCCAGGAGCACACATTGAGCAAGAAACTGCCATAGCCCAATCCATGGCTACAACCTAATGCTAACTGTTAAGCAATTGAAAGGACTAGAAACAAAAATCATTGTCGAATGCTTTTTTTTCACAGGGTGGGAAAGTCTATCATAACTCACTGTTGTCAAACCAGCAATGAGGACAACCATCTTTGGCTGCTATCCGCGAATGCAAGCTTATTCATCACCTTATTCAAGGAAAACCACGCCACTTGGAATAACACGCTGGTAGTCCGTAAGGGGGTAGGCTTTCACCCCTACCAAATGTCTCTTGGTCTTGGGTCGTTAACCTTTTTCCTTACGTCCGAGGAAGACGAGCTCTTAGCCAAGCAGAAACAGGTTTAGGGCATACTCCAGGCCTAATCACTACCCAATGCTATTTGTCAAGCAATTGAAAAGACTAGAGATTTAATTTAAATTTTTAATTCATTATTAAAATAATAACATAAAGTTGAAGAGAGAAATTAATCTCAAATATTCTATCTAAGTGAAATCCAAACTATTCATTTATTTTTTATGAAATCCAAACCATTCATTTATTTTTTTCAAAAATTTATACAAAGCCATCGTCCAGAGGTTAAAATAGATACACCTATTGACTTAATTATAATGTATATAATCATGGTCTCTTATGTTAATGATATAACCATGTATGGAGCCTAGATGCTTTGGATGAGTCCAACATGTGCGTAAAGCTCCTATGCTAGAGCTATGATCAACATGTGTAAAGATTAAGGCTAAGACTAAGGCTAAAATGATGTGTAAAGATTAAGGCTATTAAAATTTTAGGGAGGTTCAAATCACTGGATTGAAAACTAACTCACAGGAGGTTCAAATCACTAGACATAAGTTTAGGGAGGTTCAAATCATTAGAATGAAAACTAACTCGCAAATTGAACATGGGTTTATTGAAAAACAAGTACTAATCATTTTTTATAATTGTTAATATTTTTTATAATTTGTATGTTGAAAAAAACATACTCATGCATAACAAAGGCAAAATAATCCAATTCGGCTAAATGTGTTAAAAAACACAGTGTTCAGGCTGGTAGGACAATGCCCTACCTTATATGTCATGTTGTTGTTTTTTCTCCATGCTAGAAAGCCACAGTAACCCTAGATGCTCCAAAAACAATAGCTCAGACTGCAACAACCTGTAAGACAGCATCAAACATGGTTAGATATCCCCAAAACTGCAAAGAAAATGTGAAATTCAAGCTCACAAATTTACCTACAAACCTGAAAAATCCCTTCGGAGCGCGAAATGACCATGTCCAACACCGAGCCAAGCTAAATCCGCCACAGGGAGGAACGCAAACAAATAACGAGCCCATACCACCAGATGGGGAAGAAAAACCAGTCAAAAAAACAAGACAAAACAAACGAAAACAACCAAACAACCTCCAGCACGACCATCTCTGTTGCTCCATAAACCACTACCCGCATCACTGACAACCGTTATAGCAGCGACTGCCATTGGAGCAATGACACGCAACTACCTAGTAGAGCAAACAGACAAGAATAGGACCCGAACAAAAATGAACGCAGCACAAAACAAGCCGCAAAGGAGATGGTGTTACAAACCCTAAACCCCGACTCCACCTGTCGAACCGATGGCTATGTATGCGCAACAGGTCAGTGCATGCGGTGGCAACGTCTCGTAACAGGGGTGAGGGTGCCAGCGCGGCAAACAAGTTGCTTGACATGGATTGGTCAAACATTGGTGGCTCTCCCCTACCATCAAACATTAAAAATCACTTTAAGAAATGAATTATAGTAATCCAACCACATTAATAAATGTAATTAATATAAATATATCAACGGCATACACAATTAAATGTATTAATTAAATATATATTATTTCAAAATATAATAAAAAATTTCAAAATACTATTAATATTTCAAAATATTTATTTCACATCAATAATTAAATTACAATTTTAAAATTCTTATTCCAAAATATGCAGCAACCATAACAAGCTTGATTACAGGTTAACTATAACCATAGTAAATTTATAGAATCATACCCTTTTACAAAGTAAATAACCACATTAATTAAATTACATCAAAAGAACTGCTACTATTTCACAACTAAACTTTGAGACTTATTTGCACCGTCAATCTCTCTTTGAAGAGGTGTCACATACCCCGGTAACCTCGCATGTAAAAGCAGGGAGTTAGAATTTTTTTATACAAATTACCCACAAGTAATTATCAAATTCACAACTCCACAATTCCTCATTAACCATTAGATATAATTTTCATTAGTACATCAAGTAAATTGCAGTAAAAGACAGTAAGTTGCATAACCATTTGCATAACCATTAACCACCACTGTGGTAGTGTGATAACATAAACTGTCTCATGAATCCTTACATCCATTGCATGATTTCCTTCACCATATTAATTAATCTCATACTTGGACATTATGGTTATGCCATCAAACAAAGAACCATCAACATCAAGGATTCATCATCATCAAACTGACACAAAAGGCAATCACACCATTGAACACCAGTATACCTTGGAAACCCTGTATGGTGAAAACCAGCAAATGTTTAATCTTATTATTAAACGCTCGTGAGGGATTTCACCCCTCACTCAATGGCTTATAAGGGATTCCATCCCTTAGCCATTGCTATAAAATCATTACAATGAATTATCATTAAGTTGTCACATAACTAGCTAAAAGCTAATACAGTTTTCATGTAATCTTTTACTTACATACCGCCACATACAACACTCCTTGTGGCATGATTGTTCTCGCAATGTACATTCTTGCATCTCGAACTCATCCGCATGGACCATTGATCACTTTCCTGCCATAATGTTAACATCACTTTCCTTTGGCACCAACCGCCATCATTTCCTATCAATGTTGTCGTCAACAAACTTTGGCAACAAGATTAGATACCATATTAATGAATCAATAATCAACCTCTAAAAGAGATCTTTAGCATCTACTCATATGCATGAGCAAGCGTGACATACTATTTAACTAGTACATATACCCAAGTAAATATTGTTTGACCTCCACAATGTTTATTTACTCTAATGCATAATTCTCTTTAAGAGTTCTAACTCATTAGTTCTACTACATGTATAACACATAATGCATAATTCTCTTTAAGAGTTCTAACTCATTAGTTCTACTACATGTATAACACATTCGTTATATCTTCATACATGTAATAAACTGTTATTTTAATGCTTAAGCACATATGTTCTTTGCACATAGTTATTTTTCGAGAACTCAACATAGTCTCTCTAACAAACAAAGAACATAACTCCATATCACAATGACTATTCCTTGCTCATACCATTGCTTATCATATTAGCCCTTCTTTAATGTAGACAACACATATTCCCTTCATTAGAATACTACCATCATTTCATACAACAAACCACATACCTCTTTCCTAAAGGAAGTCATTATAACCTCATTTCTCTATCTTCCTATATGAAGGAGTCTCAAGCTTCCCTTTCGAGAAATTATTAAAGATATCCATCTTTATGCATAAAAATCAAGATACAAAAACAAGGTTAACTTACTCTTTATGCATCAAAATCAAGAAGTCAACACAACTCATCTAGCAAGACAATCTTTCAAGAGATTATATTTTTCAAGAAAGTTAACATGACCACTTTCTCTATGTACACACAAAATCATATTTCCAAAATCACAATAGCTACCCTTATGAGCATGCAACATGTGTTCTTCCTAACACAATTATTTTTACTTCAATGCACATAGTCTTTTCATGAAACAAGTATGGATTCTTGCTCTTGCATGAACACTATTCATGTGTGTCTTTTAAGGAAAGAATCTCTATCTTTGTTTTTCAAAAAGTCTCTTATAAAGTTATTATTTCCGTGCATGAAGAATGCTCTCTTTTTCTAAAAAGACACTATATTTGTGTATATAAAACATACGTTTTTCTTCAAGAAGGTTAGAATGATTATCGATGTGCCAAGAAGCACATCATATCGCAATTTCTATCATGCATGCAATGCATAAATTTTCCACAAGAAACTTCTAAATTAACTAGTATCCCAATGCAATAAAGCATATATCCCTTTCCAATAAAATCCAACTTAACTTCTATTTCTTTTATATGCATTCTTTCTTTCCATAAATGCAATATTAACTTCTATTTCTTTAATATGCATTCTCTTTTCCAAAGATGCAATATTTACTTCTATTTCTTTAATATGCATTCTCTTTTCCAAGAATGCAATATTTACTTCTATTTCTATGAGCAAAATAACATATACTTATCTCTTTAGTTGACCAGAGAAATCCAAATCATGCATTCCAAACATTCCAGGAGGAAATTGAGCGTGAAGCATCAAAAGATGATCTACGTGAGAGGGATTTTTATAGAATACGTCTTGCCAGAAGTCACAGTAAATATGGAGCGCACAAGGCGATGGCAGCCTTAACCTGACCTCTTCGCGGAAAGGCTTCCACCCAGCTATGAGAACCCTCACCAGAATTTATCGCCCACCGCCCTTTACACTTCAGGTTGTGCGGCAGAAAGCTAAATGCCAATGATATTTCCCTAGAAGGTACTCTCTAACTTGACCACTATAGTAGCATGCCAACCCTCACCAGAATTTATTGCCCACTGCCCTTTACACTTCAGGTTGTGCGGCAAAAAGCTAAATGCCAATGATATTTCCCTAGAAGGTACTCTCTAACTTGACCACTATAGTAGCATGCCAACCCTCACCAGAATTTATTGCCCACTGCTCTTTATATTTCAGGTTGTGCGGAAAAAAGCTAAATGCCAATGATATTTCCCTAGAAGGTACTCTCTAACTTGACCACTATAGTAGCATGCCAGTGGATGGGCGAATTCCTGGTAACTCCATCAGGTAAACCAAGAATTAAATGGAAGTGAAGAGCTGTGACAGAGACAAGAATAACCCCCAACTATTGCATGAATTCACTCCAACCAGAAGACATGCATAAAATGATGAACCCAAAACCCTACCAACCGCTGCATGCATCTCGGTTTTTGGATGAAGCACTATCACCATTACCCGCAAAAAGGAATGTTGTCCCCTCATTCAATGCACAACTACCAAGAATCAGTTAATAACTGATTCGTAACTTGAAATTACTTTTACGCAGGGTTAATTATAATAAGATATTACACGAGGTAAATCGTGACATACACCTAGACCTTATTTTAGGCCGAGAAAATCTTAATGGGAAAGGAATAACAATTTAAGATATTCCAAACCCAACACGGAAGGAAGCATATTCGTTCCAAGTCCATAACTTATCACTACAGTTCCCGTAAGAGTCTTAACCAAGTCTTGTATACTTGGAATGGAATATCAATCTAATGGCCGCTTTTAATGAATTTAATTAAATCAAAATCTTTATTAATTAAATGTAGTTTTACTTTACTACATTAAGCATGGGCGCCTCTCCGCCGCTTTAATTACTGGAGTGAATGTGTGTAAATATCCTCAGCGTCAAAAATTCTGCATTTAGTTTCACGTTGGTATTCTTGGTATCTGCGGTAATATTTTGCACACTTGTAACTTTGCAACCGCCAATCTGAATTAACTTTGTATGTTGGAAATAAATCACCATAGCTCAATCCAGGGCATGATGTTACTTGTCGAGCAATGAAAAGAATTAGAAATAAAAATTATTGTTTAATGTTTGTTTTAAAGGGTGAGAAAATTTATTATAACTCAGTTGTCAACTTAGCAATGAAGACAATTATCTGTAACTGCTATCCGCGAATGCAGGCTGACTCATCACCATTATTCAAGGAAAACCACGCCACCTGGAATAACCAGCTGGTGGTATGTAAGGGGACACGCCACCTGGAATAACCAGCTGGTGGTATGTAAGAGGACAGACTTTCACTCCTGCCAGGTGCCTCTGGGTCTCACCGAGAATAACCAGCTGGTGGCCGGTAAGGGGGCAGGGGCCTCTAGGTCTTGGGGCATTACCCTGTTTCCTTACAGTTCTTAGTGAAGCAGAAACAGTTTTAAGACATACTCCAAGCCCAATCACTACCTAATACCATTGTCAAGCAATTGAAAAGATTGGAAATTTAATTTAAATTTTTAATTCATTATTAAAACAATAACAGAAAAGATGAAGAAGGAAAAATTAGCCTCAAATATTCTATCTAAATGAAATCCAAACCATTCATTTATTTTTTTCAAAAATTTATGCAAGGCCATAGTCCAAAAGTTGAAATAAATACACCTATTAGAGTAATTACAATATATATGATCATTGTCTCTCATGTTAATGATATAATCATGTATATAGCCTAGATGCTTGGAATAAGTCCAACATGTGTAAAGCTCCTATGCTAGATCTATGATCAACATGTGTAAAGATTAAGGCTAAAATTATGTGTAAAGATTAAGGCTATTAAAATTTTAGAGAGGTTCAAATTGCTGGATTGAAAACTAACTCACATGAGGTTCAAATCATTAGATTAAAAACTAACTAGCAAATTGAATATGGGTTTATTGAAAAACCAGTACTAATCCTTTTTTATAATTGTTAATAATTTTTTATAATTTATTAATAATTTATATCGTTAAACTGTACATATTCCTAAATATAATTTGCCAATATAAATTTTAATGATTTTATAATACATTATCAAATAAGTGCTTATCTTGTACATGCAACTCATCAACTCGATAGTGCTCCATTTATGCTTATTAATTTGTTAGTTAATTCTTTATTTTCAGGAAAAACCTGAAATATTTAATTACTGCTGGATGAAAATTATTTAAATATGGATTTGGATTCGAATATTTATATGGATTTACCAATCAAACTATGATATTTCATTCATATACCTGGGATACTTATTATTTCATGGAAAAAATAAATTTTTAAATAAAAATAAATAAATAAAAAAACAATGATACATATATTTTTTTATTATTTTTATTTTTATTAATAAAAATAAAAATAAAATGTTAGTCGGAATTCCATATTATACAAAGATGGCTTTAACGATTGATATAACAAACACCATCAAAATAGAATCAATGCCCGCTATCACCGAGCATTAAGAATCACTTTAAAAAGTGAAGTATATTACCAAGTATAAATTCTTGTCTCTTATGTTGAGGGTATGATCATGTATGGAGCCTAGATGCTTCAGATGAGTCCAACATATGTGTAAAGCTCCTATGCTAGAGCTATAATCAAAATGTGTAAATATTAAGGCTAATAAGATTTTAGGGAGGATCAAATCACTCGTTAGATGTTTTAGATGGATTTTAATGTGTCCAACATGTGTGTAAGGCTGCTATGTTAGAGCTATGATCAACATGTGTAAAGATTAAGACTACTTAGACTATTAAGATTTAGGGAGAATCAAATCACTGGATTGAAAACTAACTGGCAGATCCGACCACATGTATTTATTAAAAAACAAGATAAAGTATTAATTAGTCCCAACGTTTAGTTCAATTGGTCAAATCAGTGTTTGGTTGATTGGGAGGTCACAGGGTCCATTCTCCCCGAAGCCCTTAGGGTTAGGCCTAGTTATTGGCCGCGGGGCTAGGTTAGGCCTAATTATTGGCCGCTGGGCTAGATTCCCTCCGGGGTTGTTCAGCCCAGATTTTTCCATGGATGTAGCAACCACCCAATGACCAAGGTGTCCATGAACCACAGCTTAAAAAAAATTAGAAATAAAAATAATCATTAATATTCAATTAATTTGTTAATAATTTATATTGTTAAACTGTATTTTTTCCTAAATGTAATTTGCCAATATAAATTTTGGTGATTTTATAGTCCAACAGATAAGTGCTTATCTGGTACATGCAACTCAATAGTGTTTCATTCACGCCTATTAATTTGGTGGCTAATTCTTTACTTTCAGGAAAGCCTCTCTTCTTCCATGAGAGATTTAATTACTGCTCGATGAAAATTATTCGTGGTGTTTCGAAAGGTTTTCTTGCTGAGTAGCACTCTGTTTGGAATTTAATTGTTTCGTTTGGCAATCAGAGGAGCTCTGGTATGGATGAAAAGCAGTGTGCTATTTTGTTTGGAAGTAGAAAATGTTAGAAGCTCTGCTGACAGAGTCACTGGGACTTTGTCTCGAAGGTTACCTTGAACCATTCTGCAATTTAAAAAAGATTGGAAAACACATCTTAAATTCAATTGCTGAATGTTGCTTTTTGGACCGATCTTGTAAGCTATATAGAGGGTTCCATTACCGCTTGGACAGAAGCCGGATAGATTCATTTATGAAGCTATAAATGGGCGCACAGCATTTCCTACAGGAAGCATTGATCTCTTTTAACCATATTTGTAATGTATCAATGTTATAAATTAAAGGGCATTAAGGTCATCTCCTCGTGTTTAGAATTTTATTCTCCTTTGCCTTTCTTTAATTGCTGATTTTAAAAAATGTTAAGATGGGCAGAGAAACGCCCAAGAAATGGTAATTCATCAGCATTGCACTTCTGGACTTTCTTGCAGAAATGGTACTATGTTGTGCCATCTCCGGTAACATATTTACAGTAGAATTGTAAACAAATTGTCTGACATATGACAAGTCCCCTATAAGAACTGTGTATTGTCTTACAGTAGAATTGTAAACAAATTGTCTGACATATGACAAGCCCCCTATAAGAACTGTGTATTGTCTCTCTATTTCAAAATTGACATATCGCTTTTATGGTTCTACTGTGTTGATTAATCAAATAATACCAACATCTCATCATTCACCTTTTCAAAACCGTTTTGGACATTGAGAGAAGTTGAAAATCACCTACTCTTCCTAAATTACATATTTCATGGAATTCCACTTCTATGCAATTGTTGGATTCCCAAGAAATGGTATTTCATCAGCATTGCACTTTTGGACTTTCTTGCAGAAATGGTACTATATTGTGCCATCTCCGGTAACATACTTTCAACTATAGAATTGTAAACAAATTGTTTGACATATGACAAGCCCACTATAAGAAATGTCTATTGCCTCTCTATTTGAAAATTGACATATCGCTTTTAAGGTTTTACTGTTTAATTAATCATATTCATTTGTAGCAGATAATCTCAGCATCCCATTATTCACCTATACAAAACTCTTTTGCACATTGAGAGAATTTGAAAATCTCTTACTATTCCTAAATTACAAATTTCATGGATTTCCCTTTCTATGCAATTGTTGAATTCCACAGGTTGAAAAGATTATATTGAACACTGACAAAAGGAGAGAAATTTTCTGCTAATTATGCAGTAGCATGAATCAAAGTGATTATGCACAGCCTAAAAGAATAAATGGATTTGCCCAACAGATGAAAAAAAAATCATGACTAAACAACCAAGCAAGAAATCAAACTGTAATAGTAATAGGAAATATTCCATAATTTTTTAAAAAATCACTGTATTAGACATCTAACTAGGTGCCACCTAGCATCAAAATCAGATACGAAAGCTCAGGGCAGGGACATCAAGGAGTCTTGATTCTGAAGAATAAACAAGTGCTGCAATTACTTTTCAAGCAAACCAAATACACCGTGGCATAAATCCTCCAGGGATTGATTTCTTGAAAATGTTGCTCCAAGCTGCCCATGCAAAGTTTGGAAACAATACAAATTGTAATATTCGTCTTAAACGTTTTCAATGGGAGATTCAGAACCTGGACGTTCAACCAAACCCTCCAACACAACCAGCTCATCCAAAAGTGCAAGTTTCTCCTCTTCTAGATTTTTCACCTCACTCTCAACCTGTTTCAGCTCATCTCCTAGAGCAGAGCCTTCTTCCTCTAGAATCAAGTACTTATGCCTCAAGGCTCGATACTCATTCGCTGATTTAGTGAGTGGCGAATGATCTGGAAGGCCATTTGGGGGAGACCTGGAGCTGTCCCCCTTTTTCTTAGAATTCCCACTCTTCTGACTCTTTTTTGATGTTTTGGGCATCTTTAGTGCTTCTTCCTGTCCGACCTCATTGTGTGCTTGAAACTGAGCTCCGGAAGTTGTTTGAGACAATAGTTTCCTTTTTGGTAGCTTGGACTTTGATGCATCATCATCTATAAACATATTTTGGTCTTGCATTTTTATAGATCAAATACTTCTGGTTATCTAGAACTTGCAACTGGCATATAGGTCAGTCAGCCAGAAGGAGAGATCTGTTAAAGCATGTATAAAATAAGGATCCGATAATCTCCAATACTTCCTAAACACAAGAAGAAGCAAGCAATAAAAGGAAATGAGAGTATTGGAAAAAGTGAACAATA
This sequence comes from Pinus tabuliformis, assembly GCA_031772625.1. Classification (NCBI taxonomy): domain Eukaryota; kingdom Viridiplantae; phylum Streptophyta; class Pinopsida; order Pinales; family Pinaceae; genus Pinus; species Pinus tabuliformis. Next base: position 387,924,828 of record CM062819.1, read on the forward strand.
ATGATAATTTGCATTGCTAGAATTACTAGGCTTATATAATTAATAATAAATCCATAAATTTGAAATTCTTATAGCAATATGCCAAAGAATTCTCTGATCTTCAAATATTACTGTGACCAAATAAGTAGAACAGAGCAACCTTCCAAACTTTATATGAACCTCTCAAACCACAGTGAGAAGACGGTTCCCCAATAATCAGAGAGTTTGATTTCGGCCTGGAGCTCCTCTCACTCAAAAAGCGAGGAATAAAAGCAAAAACCAAAAATGCATTCTTCAACTAGCAAATTTCTAGAATTTTCTTTCGGTTATGTTGGACAGCCCTAAATCCTGTGAATTCAAATCTGATGCTAGGTATTTCAGCTTTACTAACAACACTAAAAACACTCACATCATTCGTCCAGCAATGCAGTGGTGCCCTGGGAAATTAAGGAATATAAAGTCAAGGAATTCATATTCTATTTAAAGCAGATGAATGGCGAACAAACAATGAATACCATGATTCTATATTATCTTCCATCGTCTGGTGTATTTTAAATGAATGCCGTATTTACAACAAAAGAAAGCAATTTTGCAATTTTAGTATCATAAACCGGAAACCCTCACAACACCATGGGAAAAAAACCCTCTAAACCCTCTGTTTGCGATAACCAACCCAAATGCTGTCTCTGAAACCAACTTAACCCTCTTAATTGCACAGGTTTCAAAAAATCACGGCAACGCGCAAGCAAGAGAGAAACCATTAGCATAGATATAGAGATCATTTGAATGGTTGCAACTGGTGTGCAGGAATTGAACTCCAGACCATTTGGCAATTGCTTCTCAATAACCTCAAAACCCTGAAGATAAAAATAAAGGCAGAGGCCAAATACAGAACTCTGAGAGCTAAAGAGATCATATATAACAAGAGTTTATTCAACATCGGCCAAAAACACAAGTAATCGGTTCCGTAACAACATTCATGAATTGAAGAAAAAGGGAGATTACCAGGGAAACTTTGCCGGAGTGAGACCCTGGACTTATAGGTGGTCTGCGATTAGCTCTCGCTATTCTTCCCTTGCAAAGGAAACACTTGGTGAGAGAGAAACGGTGGAGTCAGTTTTTGTATATAGTCGATGTCCCACGAAGCGTGCCACCAAGGGTTTGTTCGCGGGTCTGATGTGGAGACCTACCAAGGTCCATAGTAACTCGTTTCTCCACACAGATTAATTTGCGAAGTCTAACTGTTATATTTTTTATTAATGGTTTGTTCGCTGGTCTGATGTGGAGGTCCAAGATTCTTAGTCACTTGTTTCTTCAAATGGAATAATTTGCAGACTAGATTAATCTGTATTGTGCTATGTTTTATATTTTTATTAAAATTTGGATGGTTTTGATGAGAGTTATTTTTTATTTAAAATATATTATTAAATGTATAAACAAACTTAAAATTGAGAAAAAATTTAAAATATTTAATTTATACAAATTTAATATTTAAATTATTTATTTAATAATATTTAAAATAAAATTATAAACCTAAACTAATAAAACCTATTTTTATTAAATTATTAAAATTTTAAAGTAATAAATCATAAAACCTAAAATAAACCTACTTAAGAGGTCAAAATAGATGGTTGGAGCACAAACTCGGAGGGTTTTCGTTAACTAAAGGGTTCTCTCTACACCAATCTTGACCTCTGCAGCAAATCCTGACAACTTCTTCTTCAATAGCTCGATCGTTCATCTCCATTGGTTAGTTGGCAGTTCTAATCGACACCTCGGGCTATGACGTTACGGAAATCAAGCAGTGAGGGAAATCAAAGAGGAAGGAAGACCACCCACGAGATGGTTCAACAAGCGGGCAATTTCTTCGTGAATTCAGGTAAAGTCCAATGATTATCCAAGATCTTTTCTCCATCTCCCACGCCACCCATCCCTCAATGAATATGTTCTCTTGGAACATCAGGTCCCTGAACGGCAAGAGCAACACAAGCTCTTTAAAGATCAAAGTAAAAAGGAAAACCTTGGTATAGTAATCTTGAAGGAAACCATGTGTACTTGTGAAAGAATGGAAATGCTCTCTCAAATACTCTGGAAGGGGTGTTAGGTTCAATCTCTTGTTGTAAGCAACTCGGCCCACAACATGTTCGTCCTTTGGAACCCTTTGGATATTACTTTCCAAGGTTGGTTGGCATCCCCTCAACTTCTTGCAGTAAGGATGCAACCAATAGGTGTCAGTGACACATGTTCTTCATAGCAATCTATAGATCACCGCTAGTAGCTAAGAAGAGAAACTTTCTTCAGGGTTTATTCACCCTTCGCAATCTTCATCAGATAGAGCCTTGCATAATTGGGGGGCATGGGGCGAAGGGGCATTTCAATATGATTGTATCCCTAGAAGAAAAATAGTGGGGGGATCTGTAGATTGTGAAAATTTCTGAATCTATACATAAGAAATCCTACTGCAATCACTGCTTTATCATCTCACACTTGTTATTACATTCAACAAGTTATTTAATTTATAAACGGTGATGAAAAACACTATTGCAGACTACACTGACATACAGATCATAATTTGAAACAAATATGAGACAAACACACAAGGGACATCATTATTTTTGGACAACACAACCCCGTAAAAACCCAATGCGGGAAAACCAGTGCAACAGATAGAGGGTTTGTATTATTAAGCAAGTAGAATCTGAGTACAACAGGTTGCCTCTCACACCGGCTAACCTTTCAGAGAAATCGCGACAGCAAGAAATACATACGAGGGTTTACCTCGTTCTCCAAGTCAAAATTTATCCACTGAGTCGCCTAACTCCGTGACCAGGTGCTAAAAATTAGGCTCAAAACTCAAAGTGGCAGAATCCCGATAAACTCAGCTTCAGATCGAAGTGCTCGTCATCCTGATTCTAACGATGCGAACGACACTCGAATCCGAGCTCATATGAAGAAGTTAGAGCAAGTCAAAGTTCAGGTTTGACTTGGACAAATGGCAGGAGTGGATGACGTGGCAAGACCCTTCAACGAATGGGGAAGCGCCAAGTGACAGGCTGCCATTGGCCTCGCATTTCATAAATCGCATGTCGCAGGTGGGTCGGCATTAAAGAATCGGCCCCAGAACAAGTCAGGGTGCGATGCGATGAATCGGCCCCCAGCGTACCCAGGTTGCGATGCAATAATCGCACATCGCAAAAATGCAGAGTCTCGTATATCTGTTACCTCCCTCACTCTGCTGATTGTGAGTTGCGATGGATCCCGAATGCAATAAGATTATGGGTTCTAGTTAATAGTTCGATCGGGTCCGCCGTATCGCAATCACACATCGCCCCACCGCGTTCACAGACCATAAGACCGTTGGTTCTCTGCCAATTGTGATTTGCGATGGAACAGTCGGTGCCAATAGATTATGGATCGCCGCGCAGGGAAACTTTCGCCCAGTTAGCGCAATTTTGGAGCAAAATTGTAGGTTCATGCCAGAAATGGTGCAATTTGTGGAGCGAATATTGGGAGAACTAAGAGAGGTCATAACTTCTTTAGTTTTCCACCAAATTGGATGCAAAAAGAGGCTAGATAACCATTTTTGCATATTCTAGACTCATTGGAGCAAGTTTTCGAAGCATTTGATCATTGTAAACACATATTTTTACATTATTTAGCATAATAGAAAGGCCCAAGCCATTTGGAAGCTGGACCAAGGAGACGTAGCCCAGGAGGGGTGAACTCCTTTATCATGTTCCTGTTGTAATGTGTTTTTGATGATGTTTTGTACATGTTTATGTTGTTGTTCAGTCTTTTATTTATGTTAAATTTCCCATAAAATTAACATAAAAACTCATCATTTCACTTGCAAAAATTCATGAATCCTTAAGCACAATGAAAGCATTTGTTTCTAATCTGAGGAGGATCTTAGCACAACAATCTAATATTCTAAATCAAATCAATTTGGTATCAGAGCCCTAGGTTTTCTTTGTGAAAGAAGGATTTAACTCTTTGCAAGTTTATGTCATGCTTACAAGGTTAAAACTCAAAAGAGGAGAAGGGAAGTTGGTTGGAAGCCCTGAAGTTGGGTCAAGGGGAAGGAGAGCAAGGTTGCCACAATCTCCAACACCAATTCAACCTCAAGTTGCAATTGAGACTCCAGAGATCATGTCTCGTGAAGGAGAACCTACAAACATGACAGAAGATGAGAAGACCTTCAGAAAGGCTTTATTTGATATGACAGAGATGGTAAAGGTCCTCTATGAAGAGAGGAATACCAGTCTGCAAGGGGAAAGTTCCAAACCTACCAAAGGAGAAGGCTCTTCAGGAGGAGGTAATGGAAATGGAGACAAACCTCCACCCTCTCCACCATCTTCTTCATCTTCTTCTTCACGAGAATCTTCAGCCTCTTCCACTAACAGAACCCTTACTCATACTCATCATCATACTTTAAAAGGAACTGGTAAATCACCTTTTTTAAAACTTGATGTTAAATTTGAACTGCCCATGTATAATGGTGAAGTGAATGCAAAGAAGCTTGATAATTGGATTCGTTGGTTGTAGGTCTATTGCAGGATTCAAAACCTTCAAGAGGATGACATAAATATTTAATTAGTTTCCTTGAGAATGGAGGGTGCAACGTTGGTATGGTGGGAATCAAAGACCCAAGAGGACATTAAAAAACACGATAAGATCTCAATTTCTTGGAATGATTTCATTGCTGCAATCAAAAGACAATTCTACCCTCTAGCTTATATGCAGAAATCCATCATGAATTGGCAGAACTTTAGACAGCTTAAAGGTCAAAATGTGCAAGATTACACCCAAGAATTCAGAAAAAGGTCTTTGATGTTAGGTGTAGATTTGCAATCGTAGGACACATTGTTGAAGTACATTGGGGGTTTACACAGTTACCTTAGGCATACTATCTTAATGTTTAGTCCCAATAATCTAGATGATGTGTGTGTGCAAGCCACTCGTCTTGAGGCAAGAGGGAAAAACACCCTAGAAGAAGGTAGTAAAAATCCATTTAAGAGTAAAGGAAAGGAAAAGGCTTTCAAAGGAAAGGCAAAGAAAAATGCGTCTATCAAAAAAGAAGGAGAAAAAGTTTCATGCAAACATTGTTCTAGAGAGGGTCACAATGAAGCTCATTGTTGGAAGCTTCATCCTGAAATGAGACCAAAGAAAAAAAACAACAAGGGAAAACAAAAAACAACTACAACCACTCAATAGGATTTGGGATCTGATTCAGGTGATGAAACTAAAATCACAACCATGGGGTTAAAAGGAAAAGAATCCATTGCTAGCACTAGTTCTTCAAACTCACAAAATGAAACTCCAAACGAAAAGAGGAGAATAGAACTTTTCCACATAAGGGTGATATCAAAACACAACAAGATTGATATGCTTTTCGATAGTGGCTCTCAAGCCAATCTTATCTATGAAAATATTGTCAAAAGTTTAAACTTGGAAATTGTTCCACATCATAAACCATATCCACTTGGATGGGTGTGTGACAATGTGCAATTGCAGGTTACTAGAAAGTGTAAACTGAGATTCGCTATTACTGCAAATTTCATAGATGAAGTGGAGCTTGACGTTGTGCCATCAGATATATGTAGCATAGTTTTGGGCATCCCGTACCTTTATGACAGAAAAGCTATCTTCCATAGACATGAAAACAAATATCATTTATTCAAATATGGAGTAGAATATATTGTGAGGGCTCATAGCAAGAAAATAAATCTTTCACTTGTTAATGCAGGGAAGATGAAAAGAATAGTGAATTCGAGTAAGAATTTTGTGCTTCTAATGATCAAACCTAAGAATGATGTTGATAATTAAGCTTTCAAAGGTTGTGATTCAAATTTGAAATCTGAATTGGTTGACATAGTTACCAATATTATGAGATGTTTCAGGAACCAAAGGGATTACCTCCCAGGAGAAGAATCCAACATGAGATACAGTTGCAACAATATTGTCCTCTTCCTAACATTGGCATGTACAGGATGTCAACGATGGAAAGCGTAGAAATTAAGAAGCAAATTCAAGATTTGTTGAATAAAGGGATCATCAGACCATCTTCCTCGCCATGTGGTTCACGTATTGTCTTGGTGCCAAAGAAGGATGGAACATGGCGCATGTGTGTGGACTTTTGTGCATTGAACAAAATTATGATAAAGAACCGTTATCCACTACCTAGAGTAGATGATTTACTTGATCAATTGAAAGATGGAAAGTATTTTACTAAGATGGAATTAAGAAGTGGCTACCATCAAATTAGAATAGCTGAAGGAGACATTTGGAAGATAGCATTCAAAAAAAAGGAATGTTTGTTTGAATGGCTAGTTATGCCGTTTGGTTTATGTAATGCTCCCACTACATTCATGCATGTGTTGAATGATGTGTTGAGGCCATTTCTTGATGAGTTTTTCATAGTCTACTTGTTGAAATGTGGCAACAAGAATATTCCAATTTTCATTTGTTCTTGAATTAAAATTCGAATTTAGTCTCACCAGCTGCTTGAAAAATAATTAAATAATTCATCTTGAGTTAATTAGTTGGAGAAATTCAAGTTAGAAGTCTTTCTGAAGTCATGCAACAGTTATCCCTTAAATTAAGGAGATTATCCCTTAATTAAGGAGATAAGATTGAGTTATATTTGAGTTGTAATTAGTTAGCTCAATTTACTGAGTTAAGTCTAGTTAAATTAGTTCCAAACTGTTTGAGGAACTAATTGTGAGTTATCAGTCAATTGATGCATGAATGCACTCAACTAGTGTACTCCAGATAACTAAAGATTCTCTCATCATTAACTCATGCATGTCTATTATGAGAAAGACCCAGTTGAGATTAAAGACAGGGACAGTGTACTATCAGTTGCATGTGTTTTCCTATAAACAAAACTCATGCATGCAGAAGGAATTCATTCCTTGAGGATTGCGCAGTTTTACAGGGTGTGAGATCAGTGTGAGTGATCAGTGTTCCACTTGGTAACAGGAGGATCACCCAGGAGAAACTGCACAAGGAAATAGGAGCTTGGAGGGTAGAGGAGAAGGCTTATGAGAAGTCTATTTTTCCTGTGAGCATCTGTGAGGATTGTACTAAGAGCTGGCTAGCTGTGAGAGCTAAGGCTTTGTGTAATTCTGAGATATTTCCAACTTGTATGATAATACAGATAGTGGGGTTTTTAGCTGAGGCTTTCCCCTGAGTATTCTTTTGTGTTTCATGTGCATTGATTCTTCTTCTAGTTATATGTGTTTAGCTTGATCTTGCTCAGATCTTTTAAGCTTCCGCAAATTGATTGTAGAAGTAGGTTAAAGTATTTTGCTTTGGTTATATTGCATTATCAGGTTAATCTACAGTCAAAATTTCTAAATGGTATCGGAGCTGTGAAAAGTATACTGAGAAGAGAATCCGAAGTTTGAAGTTCGGGGTGTTATAGACATTTTTGGGCACCGCAACCCCAATCAAACATGTCCATAAACCAAGGGCTCCTAAGTCCCTAAAAGTGTTGTTTCATACCCTAAAGGAACAAGGTCAACTGATTACATCATCTCCCAGAAGTTCTCCACAGGAAACTACTCAAAACTGGTCAAAACTGGACCATACAGGTTGCTCAGTGCTGAGGGTGCGATGCATCCCACTTGCCCAGTGTAAAAGGTGCGATGCATACTGAAAAGCCCTTCTGTAGGGTGCGATGAGCGAGAGTGGACAAATCGCAGAGACATTTTGCGAGGTGGATGATCATAGAATCTTCTAGAAACTTCTCCTATGACACTTGCCTCGCTGAATTCGCCCAGGGATGAGTAAGAGATCATCAATCTCCAAGTGGAATCAAGAACTATCAGAGAAAGGACACTAATCAAAATCTCAAAAGCTGACTCAACCCCCTATAATCATCTATATATGGATCCCTCCTCCCAGAGATCCAGAGGATGGAATTTTGTATCTTGTAAGGAAGTGTTGTTGGTTTCTTGTTGGAATATCATAGTGTTGGGTGATCTAAGCTTTTCATGAGGTGAAAGAAGGGCTTTCATGCTCGAGGATGACGTTGGGTCAAAACAATTGGTTGTAATCCTCTTTGCTATTCTTGATTATTAATAAAGCTATTCAAGTTTTCCTCCACATTCTTGTATGTTGGATGATATATGCATTTGTGTGGTTAATATATATTTGGTCCTATATTGTTTATGATCTCTATTCTTCGATAGTATTATGCTGCTTTGATCCCACAGGTGCTCTTTGAAGCTAGATAGACGAAGGAGAAGCGGCAAGGATCTGTCAGAAGGGAGAGGAACCGAGTAAGGAACCAAGGGCAAGACTGAGGTTGGTGTCCTTCATTCCACTCTTATCTACTTCTCATAAAGGAAAACGAAAGTAGTTTTGGTTTGTCTGTTTCTAAGATAGCTACCAGTCTTAGTGGGACTAGCAGCTCTGAGTGGACACTAGATTTCCAGATAACAAAATGGTAACTCCGCTGGGGAGTGAATAGATTGTTTGTTTGTCTATATTTGTTTGTTTTATAAACTTACAGACAGAGCCTGAAGTCAAGCCAGCTAGCCTTCGTACTGCATTTGCTATGCAAGTGCAAAGTAGATCAATGTTGCTTCAGTCTATCTCTGGGTTTTGTTTATAAACTGAACAATTGATTTGAAAACCTTCTAATTGCCCTAGTGGTGGCTCTAGTAACCTCATTAGATCAACCCCTGTGATTTATATTTACTGAACATCACTTGCTCGGCCTAAATCCCTGAACTGAGCTACAAACTGTGACCCGGAACCTAGTTGAAGTCTCGTCCTTGGACCATCGCACCTTCTCCTCTTGGGAATCTGGATGCATCGCACTTCCCGTGTGCAGTAGGTGCGCTGCATCTCACTTTCCCTGTGTTACAGGTGCGCTGATCAGACAAGACCTCTTCTGCTCTCAGTTTTTGGTTTCTGTGTTCACTCTCTTCAGCTCTATTCAAGAGTTTTGCTGTCTATGATTAGTATACCTCTGTGGAAACCCCCTTCCTTTCCATTATTCCGCCTCCATTGTGCAAATAACTATGAATGTTTTTATGTATTTTGTGCCATTTTCAGTTCTCTTTTACAAAGTAGTAGCATAACCGAACTATCGTTCCTTGATTTGGAAGTATCGCAAGTGTCTTTTTCAGTAAAAGAAAAGAATTCCATTGTTCTTGATGGTCAATTATATAGTTACTCTTGTATTTGATTTGAATTAGTAGTTTTTCAAATGTCGAAAGCAATTTTCAATTCAAAATAGCAAAGTGTCATCATTATCTTCCTTTCATTTTTGAAGAGAAATTTGTTAGTACTTGTTATCACTCAGGTTGTTCCCTTTGACTCCTAAGGGAATACGGCCGAGGTAACCACAGACCAATCTTTGGATCACAGGTCCTAGCCTACCTGCAATCAGAGAGGGCTCTCTCTTTAGGATTTAGCTTTGTTTTGGTAATGTTTTAGGCTAGTTATGATGTACTGAATTATGTTTAAAGTTTTGGTTGAATGATGTCTCCTAGCAGCTGAGATGAGATCTTCAGAAGGTTCAATCCATTGGGCAATGGAGTCTGTTATTATGCGTTGTTTGAGGTATTGAGTAAGAGTGATGAAACTACAGGGCCATATAGATATATCATGAAACAAACTTCACATTGTGAATATGAAATATGTCCAGCCAGTGAGAGGCAACTAAGAATCTTTCACTAAGTTGGTGATGTGGGGAAAGGAAATATCACTCAGGAGCAGATTTGAATTCCTGAATAATATTCACTGTGAAAGTTTTAGTATGAAGGTGAGCAACTAAGAATTACACATTCATAACTAATATTGGAGAAAACATTCATAACAACATAGATTGAGTTTAGGGTGTTTTAATGAACAAATCCTGAACTATTCTTTTTCTGTGCTATTAAACCTATGAAATATAGAGCATGAGCGGATTATGAAAGAATGAAATACATAACAAGAGGGTTCAGGAAACTTATTGTGCCATGAAATAGCGTAGGAATCCTGTAGCAGCAAGCAAACACACCATAACACCTCAAAACAACTCAGAACTTTAGAAATTCAATTAGCTTCCTGTATTAAAATCTGAAATTACAGCATAGCTTCTCCAGAAGAAAAATCAACAACCCCAGCAAGTTCATGCGTGGGGATATATATACAATCGTTTTTACAAAATATCTTAACGCTGAGTCATTTGCTTAATAACTGCGTTCACCAACTTTCAAAATAGTAGATACAAAAGTTATTGCTACTTTAAATATACAATGAATGCCTTTCAGTTTGTCAGAAATTATTTGACTTTTGGAGGCCGCTGGGTCGGTTGGGCACTTTGTATTAATTCTGAATGATACGCTCTTTATTGCTCTGTCGAGGTGCGGCTATCTCAGCCCCGTCATCTGCTTTTGTTGGTCAAGCTGGTTTGCTGAGTTGGCCTTTTCCTTAATCTCTCTCCCAGTCAAAACAAATATGTATTAACTTTTTTGAAATTGCTGACTTCTATGATGAAAATACAAAAATATGGTGAACAATTTGTTTTCTACAGCAGTGTTTGTATCATGCCCGTCCACCATTCCTGAGTAGGCAATTGGTGCCTTAAGATTATGCCTAGAGTCTCATCTGCCTCAGTATATTTGTAGTAGTTTGGAGGCACTTCAAAAAGATGTCTGATCTCATGTGCAATGAAGAATAAATTCTCTAGTTTGTCATAGAGATCCTGCCCAGATGGAGGCCCTGTTCCCTCTGAGTTACTTGTTGCTACAGTGATTTGATTTGTGGCATATGTGTCTACCCTCTTGGCATAATTTTCATGAGATAGTAACCTTCCTGCACTAGTTACTAAGCTGGGAAGGCCTCTGTTATGCAATGTTGTGATCTTCTCAATGAATCTGTTAACCTCTGTTTGCATCTCTTGACACCTCATGTCCAATGTTTGCACATGATTTCTTAGAGTGAGCACTCTTTTCACTAGTAAAATGGTATCAGTCCTGTTAGTGATACCCATTGCTGCCAACTGAGGGCCAGTGCGGTTATTCAAAACATTGATCATCTTATTGGCGATTTCAGGCATATTGCCTAGAGATGCCCTTGCTCTTTGATTCTCTTTTTGGGCCCTGCCTATTAGATCCATATGCTCATGGATGGTTTCAATATATTGCCACTGATCTGTTATAGATTGACCAATGTTGGTCCACAGGATCTTCTTGATTTCAACTACAACTTTGTCAAGAGAGAGCTCTTTCTCTAGTTCTTTTATTTTCTTCTCAAGAGCCCTTACTTCCCTTGTTTTTTCAGCTACACTTTGCTTGGATTTGTCATATTTTTCATTAACTGTGGCCAATTTTTCTTTAGTCTCATTCAGTTCTGCCATCTGTGCTTCCAAGGCTTCCAGTTCCTTCATCATGTTCTGCATACTTAGGCTGGGTCCCTGATCTGGTGCTGTTGCTGAAGGGCCAACCTCTGATATCTGTCCTGTGGGAGGAGCTGTTGTAGTAGTAGAAAGTGGCACACCTTCAGTAGATGCAGATGTTTGTGATGGCTGCATTGGTGACTCACTTTGTCTTGACTTCAGTTCCACCTCTAGTGCACTCTCTGTTTCCATTAACCTTTTGTATAAACTCAGGAGTAGGGCCACTACATCCTGATCCTTTTTCTGCTCTGCCACTTCTCCAGTTTGAGGGTGAAGGCCAGCTGGCAGCTTGATGTGCTTTCTCATAGCTGCTATGCCTTCATCCCTTTTCTTCAATAAAGCTTACACACCTCTAGGGTCCTTTGGATCATGACCCAACTCTATGATGATCTCTTCCAAGGACTTGATTTTGTTGTCCTTGGCCTGGGATGATGCTTTCTCCAATTCCAATTGAGCTGCAGTGTTGTGTAGAGAATTTTGTAGTTGGTGTGCCAACAGGGTCTTATCAGCTAAAGTAGAATATATCATTTCCCCTGTTTGTCTGTGTAGCTCAATTTGATCCAAGGGGTGTATGTCTCTGGCAAAAATTTCCAGATTAGTTCTAATGTAATCGGCAGCTGTTTGAGGCTGCTGCATGGTAGGCCTGAAATGACTAAGAGTCATTTTCTGCTCTTGAATGTCATAGGCAGACATTAATCTTTGCTGATTTGTTGGCGCCATTTTTAGGAGATGGTTGTAAATCTGGTGCCTGAGGGGCTCATTCCTTTTCTTTATGTCAATGAATTGCTGCTTGATGCTGGAGTCTGCCTTTGATTTCTGCCTAGAAGAGCTGACCTCTGTCCCATGTGGAACGTCCTGTCCTTGCTGCAGAGAGCTAGTTGATGTTTCAATGCTAGGAGGGGGCATATTTTCAATTGGTCTCTCTGGTACTTCCTCCTCTGAAAAAGGGTTCAACCTCTGTCTCTTTTCTCCTTGCTGGTCCACAGAGGTAGTGAGAGGAGTATCCTCTTGCCTATCCCTCTTCCTTGTCCTGTCCTCATTAACAGGTGTTTGTAATTCAGAGGAGTCAACTGTCTCCTCCTGCCTTGGAGGAATTTGTTTATGTGTTTGTTGTTCTGTGTGGGTAGGTTGTTTGGCTCTGATTTCCTGCTGCTCCACAATTGGAGGTGTTCCTTCTTGCTGCATTGATTTGCCTTTAGTCATGTCTGCTGGTGGATTAGTTGCTTTGGCAGGCTGTTGGGGAACGGTAGATGAAGAAGCAGCTTCTCCAAGATGTCGAGAGCCTGAAGACCGGACCTGTCCAAAAGATTCCAAGTCAACTGCTTTTTCTAAAGTTTTAATATCTTTCTCTGTTATTTCTTCTTCACTATAATCTTCCACTAATGTGCCCTTTTTCCACTCTATTTGATTAGCATATTGTTCAACCTCTGGAATGCTAATGTGGTCATATGTAGCAAGCCTATGCTTGATTCTTCTGAGGCTTATGAAGTGGTTAGGGTCATAGGGTGCCCAATAGAAGCTTGTCTTGAGCTGGAGGGCTTTTAGCATTTGATCTACCTCATCCCAAGCTTCTTCTCTCTTGTTAAAAATGAATGGACCCAATTGATGCTTAATTTTGAGTTGTGCCTTCTTGTTTTTACTATGGAAGTGAATCATATCTGCATTGCCGAATTGTTTGAAGTACTCTAAAGCAAAAAGTCTCATGGGGACATATCTTGGAAGCATGTATGGTGCTAACTCATAGCCATATATTCTGATCACTGTATGGTGTTGGTAAAAGTACCAATCCCCTATGCTATAATTCTTGGACAGCTGAAGGATTTTTTGCATATCATCTGTGAGTCTAGGAGGAGGGGAACTCTGCAGCATTGACAAGGCTGGATGGATGAATAGGTCATTAAATTCACAGTAGTTGTATGGTGAAAAATGAATGTGATGACATACTGATGTCCAGAATATTACAGATCTTTTGTCTCCCTTTGCATCTAATTTCTTGAGGAAAACAGGCAAGCTGTCAGGCTGATTGTATAAAAACAGATGATATATGTAGGAGGTGTACTTGAAAACCCTCTCTCTTTCCAAATTCATGAACTGTTCATGAATTTTGTTGGCTATGAATGAGGCATAATCATACTGGACAACAGGGGGCTGTCCTGGAGCAAAAATAGATAGAACCACCAGTGTTGTCTCATCTACAAATTCACTGGTCTTGAAGCCTAAGATGGAGGATATAATGTCTACCAGCAGTCTCCCTATGTCATTGAACCAATCATGAAGATAAGGGGGAGGCTGTAAGGGCTGGTACTCTGGGCGCATAAACAATTGGCCAATCCTTGTTATTTGTGAGTTGGAGAGCTTGGCACCCTGCTCTAGTAAAAACTGCATGGAAAGAGGCACCAGTGGTCTTGTAGGTTTGAACTGCAGCATTTGGTTTATAGCTTCAGGAGAAATGTGGAACAAGACAGAGCCTGAAGGACTCAGGACAACTCTTTGATTGGGATCATAGTTTGAGCTGCACTGGTGAATCAAGTCAGGGAATTCATTGACCTGAGGGAGATAATAAATTGGCAAATTGGATTTCCAGATTCCCAGGAGGTCTGTACCATCTCTATGCCTCTTTCTCAACTCACAAATTGTCTCTATATGGTATGTATTGGTCCTCTCTACAGTTTCTCTCATCTGAAAATCCCTGTCAGCAAGGGCTAACCACTCTAGGTTCTTGTGTGGGGCATTTAATGGGGCAATGTTCAATGCCACTGGAGTCTCCATGGTCAACTGAATTTGGAATTATACTTGAAATTTTTCTTGCGCAAAGCAATGTAGAGTAGTGGATTTTGAATGAGCAGGGCAATTTGCAGAGGGGAAGAGGCAAAATTTGGGGTAAAACTGAGTCAAAATGCTCCTAGGATAGATTCAGTGAGCAAATGCTGGGATTTGAGAGTTGCTTTCCCAGTGAATTTATCGGGCAGAGGTTCAGGTTTGCGGGTGCGCAAACAAACTGTGAATTTGTGGTAATTCTGCACAATGGGGACTTCTGTGAGTGAAATTGGGCTTACAGTGTGGAGAAAGAGCAATGGCTCATGAGGAGTTCTGGTTATTACTGTTCTTTCTTCTTTTCTTAGTTTCTTCAGTGAATTATGTAAAAAACCAGGCGCGGAGGGGAGAAACTGATAAATACCTGGTATACTTGGATAATGGTGGAAATGTAGGTGAATTCAGGGTGCCAGCAGCCAGGAGGAGTCTTCAGAGTTGACAGGTAAATGACGTATTTGCTCATGCAGAGGTACAGTGAGCAAACTTTGCAAATAACGCAAAAAAATGGGTTTTTTGGGTAAAATAGTGAAAATTTGGCTTTTGGCGCGTTTTTGTCGGATGACGTCAGCATGACGTCATGGGTGGGGTCGGGTACGGAATGATGACGTGGCGGCCGGTGGGCGACCCACGTGGACAAGTGACATGGCAGACAGCTTGGAGCAAGGGCGGATGGGGCGGCAACGTAGCGCTGAGGAGGCAGTGACGTAAGGGTGACGCATGGGTGACGTGTGGTGGAAATAGCAGGGCGGTAAGCGGTTCGATCGGACCGCTTATGGTACGGGAGCGGTTTTGGTAGGAGGCCGCTCGATACAACCTGGGAACGACACGCGTCTGAGCCCTGACGTCATGCTCTGACAGATTTCGGGCGCTATCGTCCGGGCATCGGAGGCGGTCCGATATTGTTGTGAGCCGTCGGATGGGAGGGCCCAGATCCGACGGTCGACGGACTGCGGAGGTGATGGGTGGATACGGCCGAGCGCGGATAATAAAGAATTATTTTTTCTGGGAATGCGCGCCAGGGCGGAACTTTAGCCATAGGCAGGTTTTTGGGTTTTTGCAATGTTTTGTGAACAAAATGGGTTTTGGGCATTTGATTAATAAAACGCGCTTAGGGTTGTTAAACCAAGCAGGTCTTGATTTAATCCCGAGACATAGTTTAGCGATATTTTTCCCTTTGCGCTTCAATTTCTTTGCGCTCTGACCTTTTGGAACTATAAGGCTATATTGCCTAGGGGAAGGGGTATATACCTATTTTTGGGGTTTTTTCTATACAATAGTGATATAATAATAGGGAAAAAGGGGAACATAGGGAGTTAAGTAATAATAGAGTTAGTAGTTAGTATTGGATGGGAGATATGGAAGAGAGGAAGCAAACACTAAGCTTTTTAGGGAACAAACTTAGTTATGAGAGTAGATCAAAATGAAAAGATTTTTACACAAGAAATGTGGCTCTTCTATATAACAAGAATCAACAAATGAGTTTGATTTCTGTTGTGAACAAAGGTGATAGTGGGATGTTAGAAAGAAGTTTGATATGGAATGATAGGGAAATTAGACATGCTTCACTTTGCTGCCACAAACATGCTGAATAGGAAGATCGGTACTGGCCACCATGTGTTTTCTTTGCTTAGGCCAGTGATATGAGAGAAGATATGCTTCTGCAACCTCACTACCTACCCATCTTATTTCCTAGCATTTTTTGTTTCTTCAGGGAGGGTGCACTTAGACTTGCAAACCCTCATGTGCTCTTTTCTTTTTGCTGCCCTCCTATCTAAATCTACCCTTATATCTTCCAAGGGCCCAGATTAAGCTAGTGGGCTCCTTTCTTTCTCTATCCAGCTAGTCATCTGTCAAGCTTAAACTGTTTGAACAGGTACTCATTACCTACTCTAAAACAAGCAATTTAAAGGATAGCATGGCCCAGATTAAGCTGTTGAGCCATACATCAAAATAACAGTGGCATATTGATTGGCCACTTTCCTGGTCCTTGTTTGGGGTTCATTTCAATTCTTTTTTCTTTTGACCAAATCATTTTCTTGCCCTTTGATTATTCTTTTAAGGCATACCCTCTTTACATTTTTTTAACTTTTTGCTTTGTTCACAAGAATGGAACCTTTGTTTCATCAAAGATGATCATTTTTGGCATTTCCACTGTCAATCATGAAATATGAAACCCTATTGTTATAGGAGGCTAACAGTGGCTCCACTTGGGGATGACTTTTCCAGATGAAAAGTCAAGATCAGCAGGTCAGATTTCCTTCTTTTCCACCTTTCTGCATTTTAACCTTTGCTTTTGTTGAAGACTGAATATGTGAATCCTATGAAACTTGCATGCAATACTCCTTAAGCTGATCTGCTCTGAAATTACAGCCCTGTTTTTGCCTTGCTTCTCTGATCATTTCTCATCTCCCAGATAGTTTCTAAGTACTTTCTCTCATTCTCTCATGCCAAAGTGAATAGTATTTATCAAAATAGTGCAGCACCTTAGTTCTTTTCAAAATCTTCTTCATTTGGAGCTCTATCTATCCGCTGAAAATAAACATACTGAAATACAAATTTATGTACAATATACAATTGAGCAATGCTTGATCAGAGGGGATCAAAGTAATGCTTGAGCATTCTCCCATTGACTGGGCCTTCCTCAGTGTTTGAGCCATCCAAGCTCTTTAGGAAATAAGTGTTGTTACCTTGTACAGCATAAATCACATAAGGTCCCTTCCATAAAAAATCAAATTTCCCATGTTTTCCTTTGTCCTCCCTCCTGGAATCCCATCTCAGCACTTTGTTTCCCATAGAGAAGTCTTCAGCTTTGGTTCTCTTGTCAAATATTCTTTTGAGCTTTTCTTGCAGTGCTTGGGTTCTTTCATAAACTTCCTCTCTTGTTTGTTGTAAGTGAATTGTCTGATTGATCCTTCTCTGAATGTCATTTGGCTCAGCTTGTATCTCTTGCAGTAACTTGATTACAGGAACACCTAAAGATGAGGGAAACCTTGCTTCCATTCCATAAACTAGTTCATATGGACTTGTACCAATGGATCTTTTGGTAGTTAGTCTATCTGCCCATAGAGCATTCACTAACTTCTTATGCCAATTCTTTTTGTTTTCTTCCAAAACTTTTTTGATGATGTTGATTAGGCTTTTATTGGAAGACTCAGCTAGGCCATTGCCTTGAGGATAATAAGCTGTGGAATGACCTAGGGTCATATGATATTTGTGACAAAAGCTGATCATTTTTTTGGACTTGAAAGCAGCAGCATTGTCTGTGATAATTTTGTCTGGACAGCCAAATCTGGACAGGATGTTGGTCTCTAGAAATTGTATGATAATGGAGTCATTGGCCTGCCTACAGGGGACAGCTTCTATCCATTTGGTGAAATAGTCTGTAGCAGTCAAAATCCACCTATGCTGGCCAGAGGATGGGGGGTGAATTTCACCAATAAAGTCTAGACCCCATTGCTGGAATGGTCTCTCAGTTGAAACAGGTTTGAGTGGTAAAGGCAACAACTTTCTCTTTCCTTCAAAGATTTGACATTTGTGACAAGACATTACAAATTTTCTCACATCAGTAAACAAGGAGGGCCAATAAAAACCAGCCCTTAGGATTTTATCAGCCGTGGATTTCCAGTATAAGTGTCCTCCACAGTCACCTGCATGAAATTCTTTGAGGACATTGTCAGTTTCATCCAATGTTAAGCAATTAAGTAAGATCCCTTCATGATTTCTCCAAAACAAATCATTGTTAATAATACAAAATTTTGATGCTTTCATTTTCAAGAACCTTTTCTTAGTTCTGGACAACCCTGGAGGAGCTTGCAGGTTTAGTAATACAAAACATATATCAGTATACCAGGGGGATTGCATAAAGGCTTGGTTGATCTGTGGAGTCGCCATCTCCTGTTCGTTGTCCAGTTCATTAATGTCAAGGGCTTGGAAATTGGTTTCAGCCATCAACTTGGCTAGACCCTGTCCTTTTATTAGTTTGGTAGGCTTGATTTCCATATCATATTCTAAGATTTTGGTGATCCATTTGCCCCTCCTCCCTTCTATTCCTTCTTGGGTCAAAATGTCCTTCACCACTGCATTTGGGACATAGGAAATGATGTGGGAGTACAAAATATAGATTCTAAAGTCCTTGATTGCTTTTACCAGTGCATAGGCTTGTTTTTCCATAATCTGATATTTCAAGGGGGCATCCCTGAGAGCTCTGCTAAAGAATGCAATGGGTTTCTCACAGCCTTGATCATCTTTTTGTAGTAAAACAACAGCAATTGTATGTTCAGAAGCAAAGGAAAAAATGATGAAGTCTTTATCAAATCTAGGACTTGTTAGGACTGGAGTGTTTGTCAATGCTTTTTTAATATCCTCAAAGGCTTGTCTAGCTTCTAAGGTCCATTTGACCTTGGATTCCTTTTTTAGCATGTTGTTTAACAGTCTGGTGAGCTCAGCCAAATTAGGAATGAACCTTCTCAAGAAGTTGATTTTTCCTAGGAAACTTTGGAGTTCCTTGATGTTTCTTGGATGTGGTACTTGTAGGATGGCTTGAATTCTGTCCGGATCGATCCTAATACCATCTTTTGAGATTATATGTCCTAAGAGTTTACCTTCCTCTAGCCCAAACAATGATTTCTTTGGATTTAAAGATATGCCATATTTTCTACAAATTGTGAAAACTTGCCTCAAGTGTTCTAAGTGTTCTTGGTCTGATTTTGAAAAAGCAGTTAGATCGTCCAGGTAGACCACTAGAAAATCATGAATTTCCTTGGCGAAGGCTATATCCATAGCTCTTTGGAAAGTAGCCCCTGCATTCTTAAGCCCAAAAGGCATTTTGACATATTTGAAAGTTCCCCAGGGTGTTGTAAAGGCAGTTTTGTCTTGGTCATCTGGGTGTACTAGAATCTGATTGAATCCTGAAAAACCATCTAATAATGAGATCCTAGAGGCTCCCACTACCCTTTGCAGGATATGATCCATTTTTGGTAAGGGGTAATGGTCTTTGAGAGAGAATTTGTTTAAATTTCTTAGGTCAACACACAGTCTGATTTCTCCTGTCTTTTTCCTAGTAGGCACTAGGTTTGATATCCATTCTGAGAATCTGATTGGAGCAATGATTCCTGCTTGATACATACGTTTAACCTCTTTTTCAATGAGAGGAAGGAGCACAGGGTTCACTCTTCTGAGTTTTTGTTTGAAAGGCTTTTGATTTTCTTTTAAAGGTATAGTGTGCTAGATGACTGAGGTATCATAAGACTTGAGGTCCTCATAGCTCCAGGCAAAGACATCTTGGAACTCTTTAAACAACTCAATGTATTTCAGTTTCTGCTCAGGTGGTAATGCTCTGGATAACTTTACCAATTTGGGATTTTCTGGGGTCCCAATGTTACAATCTTCTATTTCAGCATTCAATGGTTGCATTTTTGGTTTTCTTGAGATATCCTTTGAATCAAACAGATCCTCCAAAGGGGTTAAACCTGTGGGCAAAAAATTATCTTTCAACTCAATTACCTCTGTTTCTGTTTCAGCCAATTCATCTTCATCTGTCTGACCCAACTGTTGTATACTTTCGTTATTGAAGGTGGTAGGGTGCAAAACCAGATTAACTGTTTCAGCTGATATTTTCTGTGTATTGATGTGTGCTTGTGGTTGATCATCTCTAGTGATTGAGTCAATGTTAATGCCAGAGAATTCCTCTTTTAGAGTGAGGAAATTATTTATCTGAGTATCACTCTCAAAGACTTGCCAATTTTTGATGTTGTCTGGAACTGCAGGCCTGTGTTTGATTTCAGCAGTAAAAGTATGAGTGGGCTTGAAAGGCAGTTTACAAGTGCTGGC
Organism: Pinus tabuliformis; assembly: GCA_031772625.1. Lineage (NCBI taxonomy): Eukaryota > Viridiplantae > Streptophyta > Pinopsida > Pinales > Pinaceae > Pinus > Pinus tabuliformis. The sequence goes on from CM062819.1 coordinate 387,944,848, forward strand.
AAAGGTTGCCAAACTGTGAGCATGAAGATTGAGTTCCCTGGAAATTTTAGTCAACTGTGATTGTGAGAAGGTGTCAAGTACCTGAATAGCTACTACCTTATATGCTCTCAACCTTAGATCGTTTGTAGTAAAGTTTCCTTTAATTTGTTGTATGATTAGATTTGAATCCCCTAAGATTGAAATTTTAGTTGCACCCAAATTTTTTATGAGTTTAAGACCTAGCAGAAGGGCCTCATATTCAGCCATGTTGTTTGTACATCGGAAGTTCAACCTATATGCATGACCCTCAGCTTGGTCATTGTGCATATTATGGATCCAGACTCCTGCCCCAGCTCCTAACTTGTTTACAGAACCATCAAATTCCAAATACCATAAGGTTTCATGATCAAGATTTGAGTTGAGGTTTTTAGAGAATTGGATCATGGGCAGGTTGGTTTCTTGCAGATTGGTTGATACATTGTGTTCTTTTGTTGCCTCAGCTCTTTCTGCAGTCCTTTGGTCTTGTGGAGCATATTGTTCAATGACTTTCTCTGCCTCTGCTGCTATTAATAGTTCAGAATAAGCCTTGCTGCAGATGTCAGCATTGTAGAGAATAAATGAATCCATGTCAGAGTGTATTGAATAGATTGGGAAGTTTTGGGGTTTCTCTTGACTACTTACCACATATTTCATCAAAGTTTCACGGTATAATCTCTTTGGTTGCCCAAAAACTGAGATGGTCACGTAGGACATATCTAATTGCAAAGATCCTTGGAGTTTGGCCCCCCAAGATCTGGACAAGAGCATGCCATACTTAGGGGGTATGTCAGCTACCACCACATCCATCAAGATTGTTTTGGTTGGGTATTGGACTAGAGAGACACATAAATCTTTAATCAATCCTAAGCACCTGACCTGGCTTGAATCAAATGAGAATAGATCTTTATAAGGTCTTGTGATGTCTAAGTCAAGTTTTTCCATTACAGATTTGGGCATTAAGTTGTGTGAGGCCCCGGAATCAAACATTGCATTATGCAGAACCTTATCATGAATGTTTAGACTAACATAGAAGGGTGGAACCCCTCCATTTTCTATTTTTCCATTAACCTCAGGGCCAAACAACAACTCTGGTTGGTCATCTAGGACATTCACAACATCTTTATTGTCTGATACTTGGAGTGACTTGTTAATCTGCTGTCTGTATATTTCATGTTTGGCTAATTCCGAAAGAGGAACTGATATCTTCAGCTTACTTATTTCTGTTTCCAAACTAAAGGGCTTTTCAACTTGTATCTTGGCATTAAGTGCAACAGGTTTTTCTTTTTCGGCTGAGTTATCACTGATCTTTTGTTCATGGTTGGTATGATTTTGAGTAAAATTGGCACCATGTTTGCTTCCAAGGGTATTATCTGACTTCATTTTTGCTGGATTAGGTGGGACTGGCTGTTTTTCAGATGTCTGTTGCTCTGAAATATCCTCCACAGTGACTTCTGAGGAATGTGGGTTCGAATTTCCAGGTGATTGTGGGAGAGTAGTCTTATCATTGATCTTTTTTGGCTGCTTATTGTCCTTTGGTTTAAGAGGTTGAGGTACATCTATCGTTCTGGTCCTTAGCTTATACTGTTTGTGTACCTCATACACAGCTACATCATAACCTTCCTTGAAATCAAATGATTCTCCTGACTTAGTGTGGTATTGATTGTCATTGTAAACCTCTTGATCTTCTTGTGTTAAGAATACTTGATGTTCACTGTCCAAACCCATTAGGTTGATGTGAGGGTCCTCATTTGGTTCACTAGATGTTGAAGCCTCAGCATAATTTTCTTGGAAAGGAGGTCTGACATGCTGGTCAGGGTCAGTCCTTCCAACATTAGGATTTTGATTCTTTCTGAAGTTTGGGTTTCTAATATTGCTTGTTTGCCCTTCCCATGATGACTTTCTTTCTATGGTTTCCACTCTGTCCCCAAGTCTATCCATACCTTTGATGATTGCATCTAGATTTTGCTCAAATGATGAGGGTTCTTCCTTAAAAGTAGTTCTTCTTTCAGTTCTTGCCCGGTTTCTCTTAGCAATCAGATTTGCCTCTACACTTATAGCTATGTTTTGCATGTCTGCCAGGGTTGCAGGGGCTCTTTCTCTTAGTTGATATTCCATATCAGCATCAAACCCATCAGGGAACTTAATCAATGCCAAATCAGGTGGAGGCCTAAGATTTTGAGGGATGGCATTATAGATAGTATTGAATCTAGTGCAATAGTCCAAGACAGTTTCTTGAGGGCCTCTCCTTATGGTGTCATATTCAGATAAAATATGTAGAGGATCCTTTTTCTTTTCCCATCTGTTTAGAAAGGACTGGTAAAGAGCACCTGAATCAGGTATAGAATTTGCAGCAAGCACTCTAAACCAAGTTCTTACTTCATCTGTCAGACTTTGTACAAAAATTTTCATTCTCACATCATCATCATTTATCTCATAATTTTCGAAGTAGTCTTGCATTTTCTTGGTATGTTGTAAGGCAGTGTATGTACTGGTTCCATCAAAATAAGTAATCTTGCTTTGGTAGTCCTGAGGCATAGCCCCCGGATTACCAGGTAACTGAAGGGGTGCATAACGATTAGCCATATTTGGAGGAATAAGTGGGACAACGGGTGGAAAGGGAACAACTGGAACAAGAGGGACATCAATAGCAGTTTTTGTATTAGGTGTAGACAATGTATTTTGTGAAGTGGATGAGGAAGAGGGGGAAGAATGAGTTATATGAAGGTGGACTGATGGTTTAGCAGGGGTTGGAATAAAACTTTGCTGAACTGCCTCAGGGCTGGATTCAGGAGATTGTTCTGGTTCCTTTTGGTTCCTAAGAATCTTAGGAATCAAATTAGGGTTATCGAAAACAGGTGGAGGATTTGGGTCAGGATTTGACCTTGTATGCCTAGTTCTCTTTTTAGGAGCCAGCTTCTGAACTTGTTTTTGGTAATTTTTTGAGAATATTTTTTCAGAATGGTCAAGGGAATGTTTAAATTTTGGAACCACTATCTAGAGCAGACAACAATTAACACATTAGTTCGATTCCCCAGTGGAGTCGCCAGTTATGTTATCACTCAGGCTGTTCCCTTTGACTCTTAAGGGAATACGGCCGAGGTAACCACAGACCAATCTTTGGATCACAGGTCCTAGCCTACCTGCAATCAGAGAGGGCTCTCTCTTTAGGATTTAGCTTTGTTTTGGTAATGTTTTAGGCTAGTTATGATGTACTGAATTATGTTTAAAGTTTTGGTTGAATGATGTCTCCTAGCAGCTGAGATGAGATCTTCAGAAGGTTCAGTCCATTGGGCAATGGAGTCTGTTATTATGCGTTGTTTGAGGTATTGAGTAAGAGTGATGAAACTGCAGGGCCATATAGATATATCATGAAACAAACTTCAAATTGTGAATATGAAATATGTCCAGCCAGTGAGAGGCAACTAAGAATCTTTCACTAAGCTGGTGATGTGGGGAAAGGAAATATCACTCAGGAGCAGATTTGAATTCCTGAATAATATTCACTGTGAAAGTTTTAGTATGAAGGTGAGCAACTAAGAATTACACATTCATAACTAATACTGGAGAAAACATTCATAACAACATAGATTGAGTTTAGGGTGTTTTAATGAACAAATCCTGAACTATTCTTTTTCTGTGCTATTAAACCTGTGAAATATAGAGCATGAGCGGATTATGAAAGAATGAAATACATAACAAGAGGGTTCAAGAAACTTATTGTGCCATGAAATAGCGTAGGAATCCTGTAGCAGCAAGAAAACACACCATAACACCTCAAAACAACTCAGAACTTCAGAAATTCCATTAGCTTCCTGTATTAAAATATGAAATTACAGCATAGCTTCTCCAGAAGAAAAATCAACAACCCCAGCAAGTTCATGCGTGGGGATATATATACAATCGTTTTTACAAAATATCTTCACGCTGAGTCATTTGCTTAATAACTGCGTTCACCAACTTTCAAAATAGAAGATACAAAAGTTATTGCTACTTTAAATATACAATGAATGCCTTTCAGTTTGTCAGAAATTATTTGACTTTTGGAGGCCGCTAGGTCGGTTGGGCACTTTGTATTAATTCTGAATGATACACTCTTTATTGCTCTGTCGAGGTGCGGCTATCTCAGCCCCATCATCTGCTTTTGTTGGTCAAGCTGGTTTGCTGAGTTGGCCTTTTCCTTAATCTCTCTCCCAGTCAAAACAAATATGTATTAACTTTTTTGAAATTGCTGACTTCTATGATGAAAATACAAAAATATGGTGAACAATTTGTTTTCTACAGCAGTGTTTGTATCATGCCTGTCCACCATTCCTGAGTAGGCAATTGGTGCCTTAAGATTATGCCTAGAGTCTCATTTGCCTCAGTATATTTGTAGTAGTTTTGAGGCACTTCAAAAAGATTTCTGATCTCATGTGCAATGAAGAATAAATTCTCTAGTTTGTCATAGAGATCCTGCCCAGATGGAGGCCCTGTTCCCTCTGAGGTACTTGCTGCTGCAGTGATTTGATTTGTGGCATATGTGTCTACCCTCTTGGCATAATTTTCATGAGATAGTAACCTTCCTGCACTGGTTACTAAGCTGGGAAGGCCTCTGTTATGCAATGTTGTGATCTTCTCAATGAATCTGTTAACCTCTGTTTGCATCTCTTGACACCTCCTGTCCAATGTTTGCACATGATTTCTTAGAGTGAGCACTCTTTTCACTAGTAAAATGGTATCAGTCCTGTTAGTGATACCCATTGCTGCCAACTGAGGGCCAGTGCGGTTATTCAAAACATTGATCATCTTATTGGCGATTTCAGGCATATTGCCTAGAGATGCCCTTGCTCTTTGATTCTCTTTTTGGGCCCTGCCTATTAGATCCATATGCTCATGGATGGTTTCAATATACTGCCACTGATCTGTTATAGATTGACCAATGTTGGTCCACAGGATCTTCTTGATTTCAACTACAACTTTGTCAAGAGAGAGCTCTTTCTCTAGTTCTTTTATTTTCTTCTCAAGAGCCCTTACTTCCCTTGTTTTTTCAGCTACACTTTGCTTGGATTTGTCATATTTTTCATTAACTGTGGCCAATTTTTCTTTAGTCTCATTCAGTTCTGCCATCTGTGCTTCCAAGGCTTCCAGTTCCTTCATCATGTTCTGCATACTTAGGTTGGGTCCGTGATCTGGTGCTGTTGCTGAAGGGCCAACCTCTGATGTCTGTCCTGTGGGAGGAGCTGCTTTAGTAGTAGAAAGTGGCACACCTTCAGTAGATGCAGATGTTTGTGATGGCTGCATTGGTGCCTCACTTTGTCTTGACTTCAGTGCCACCTCTAGTGCACTCTCTGTTTCCATTAACCTTTTGTATAAACTCAGGAGTAGGGCCACTACATCCTGATCCTTTTTCTGCTCTGCCACTTCTCCAGTTTGAGGGTGAAGGCCAACTGGCAGCTTGATGTGCTTTCTCATAGCTGCTATGTCTTCATCCCTTTTCTTCAATAATGCTTGCACACATCTAGGGTCCTTTGGATCATGACCCAAATCTATGATGATCTCTTCCAAGGACTTGATTCTGTTTTCCTTGGCCTGGGATGATGCTTTCTCCAATTCCAATTGAGCTGTAGTGTTGTGTAGAGAATTTTGTAGTTGGTGTGCCAACAGGGTCTTATCAGCTAAAGTAGAATATATCATTTCCCCTGTTTGTTTGTGTAGCTCAATTTGATCCAAGGGGTGTATGTCTCTGGCAAAAATTTCCAGATTAGTTCTGATGTAATCGACAGTTGTTTGAGGCTGCTGCATGGTAGGCCTGAAATGACTAAGAGTCATTTTCTGCTCTTGAATGTCATAGGCAGACATTAATCTCTGCTGATTTGTTGGCGCCATTTTTAGGAGATGGTTGTAAATCTGGTGCCTGAGGGGCTCATTCCTTTTCTTTATGTCAATGAATTGCTGCTTGATGCTGGAGTCTGCCTTTGATTTCTGCCTAGAAGAGCTGACCTATGTCCTATGTGGAACGTCCTGTCCTTGCTGTAGAGAGCTAGTTGATGTTTCAATGCTAGGAGGGGGCATATTTTCAATTGGTCTCTTTGGTACTTCCTCCTCTGAAAAAGGGTTCAACCTCTGTCTCTTTTCTCCTTGCTGGTCCACAGAGGTAGTGAGAGGAGTATCCTCTTGCCTATCCCTCTTCCTTGTCCCGTCCTCATTAACAGGTGTTTGTAATACAGAGGAGTCAACTGTCTCCTCCTGCCTTGGAGGAATTTGTTCATGTGTTTGCTGTTCTGTGTGGGCAGGTTGTTTGGCTCTGATTTCCTGCTGCTCTGCCTGCTGCTCCACAATTGGAGGTGTTCCTTCTTGCTGCACTGATTTGCCTTTAGTCATGTCTGCTGGTGGATTAGTTGCTTTGGCAGGCTGTTGGGGAACGGTAGATGAAGAAGCAGCTTCTCCAAGATGTCGAGAGCCTGAAGACCGGACCTGTCCAAAAGATTCCAAGTCAACTGCTTTTTCTAAAGTTTTAATATCTTTCTCTGCTATTTCTCCTTCACTATAATCTTCCACTAATGTACCCTTTTTCCACTCTATTTGATTAGCATACTGTTCAACCTTTGGAATGCTAATGTGGTCATATGTAGCAAGCCTATGCTTGATTCTACTGAGGCTTATGAAGTGGTTAGGGTCATAGGGTGCCCAATAGAAGCTTGTCTTGAGCTGGAGGGCTTTTAGCATTTGATCTGCCTCATCCCAAGCTTCTTCTCTCTTGTTAAAAATGAATGGACCCAATTGATGCTTAATTTTGAGCTGTGCCTTCTTGTTTTTACTATGGAAGTGAATCATATCTGCATTGCCGAACTATCTGAAGTACTCTAAAGCAGAAAGTCTCATGGGGACATATCTTGGAAGCCTGTATGGTGCTAACTCACAGCCATATATTCTGATCACTGTATGGTGTTGGTAAAAGTACCAATCCCCTATGCTATAATTCTTGGACAGCTGAAGGATTTTCTACATATCATCTGTGAGTCTAGGAGGAGGGGAACTCTGCAGCATTGACAAGGCTGGATGGATGAATAGGTCATTAAATTCACAGTATTTGTATGGTTAAAAATGAATGTGATGACATACTGATGTCCAGAATATTACAGATCTTCTGTCTCCCTTTGCATCTAATTTCTTGAGGAAAACAGGGAAGCTGTCAGGCTGATTGTATAAAAACAGATGATATATGTAGGAGGTGTACTTGAAAACCCTCTCTCTTTCCAAATTCATGAACTATTCATGAATTTTGTTGGCTTTGAATGAGGCATAATCATACTAGACAACAGGGGGCTGTCCTGGAGTAAAAATAGATAGAACCACCAGTGTTGTCTCATCTACAAATTCACTGGTCTTGAAGCCTAATATGGAGGATATAATGTCTACCAGCAGTCTCCCTATGTCATTGAACTATTCATGTAGATAAGGGGGAGGCTGTAAGGGCTGGTATTCTGGGTGCATAAACAATTGGACAATCCTTGTTATTTGTGAGTTGGAGAGCTTGGCACCCTGCTCTAGTAAAAACTGCATGGAAAGAGGCACCAGTGGTCTTGTAGGTTTGAACTGCAGCATTTGGTTTATAGCTTCAGGAGAAATGTGGAACAAGACAGAGCCTGAAGGACTCTATACAACTCTTTGATTGGGGTCATAGTTTGAGCGGCACTGGTGAATCAAGTCAGGGAATTCATTGACCTGAGGGAGATAATAAATTGGAAAATTGTATTTCCAGATTCCCAGGAGATCTGTACCATCTCTATGCTTCTTTCTCAACTCACAAATTATCTCTATATGGTATTTATTGGTCCTCTCTACAGTTTCTCTCATCTGAAAATCCCTGTCAGCAAGGGCTAACCACTCCAGGTTCTTGTGTGGGGCATTTAATGGGGCAATGTTCAATGCCACTGGAGTCTCCATGGTCAACTGAATTTGGAATTATACTTGAAATTTTTCTTGGGCACAACAATGTAGAGTAGTGGATTTTGAATGAGCAGGGAAATTTGCAGAGGGGAAGAGGCAAAATTTGGGGTAAAACTGAGTCAAAATGCTCCTAGGATAGATTCAGTGAGCAAATGTTGGGATTTGAGAGTTGATTTCCCAGTGAATTTATCGGGCAGAGGTTCAGGTTTGCGGGTGCGCAAACAAACTGTGAATTTGTGGTAATTCTGCACAATGGGGACTTCTGTGAGTGAAATTGGGCTTACAGTGTGGAGAAAGAGCAATGGTTCATGAGGATTTCTGGTTATTACTGTTCTTTCTTCTTTTCTTAGTTTCTTCAGTGAATTATGTAAAAAACCAGGCGCGGAGGGGAGAAACTGATAAATACCTGGTATACTTGGATAATGGTGGAAATGTAGGTGAATTCAGGGCACCAGCAGCTAGGAGGAGTCTTCAGAGTTGACAGGTAAATGACGTATTTGCTCATGCAGAGGTACAGTGAGCAAACTTTGCAAATAACGCAAAAAACGGGTTTTTTGGGTAAAATAGTGAAAATTTGGCTTTTGGCGCGTTTTTGTCAGATGACGTCAGCATGATGTCATGGGTGGGGTTGGGTACGGAATGATGACGTGGCGGCCGGTGGGCGACCCACGTGGACAAGTGACATGGCAGACAGCTTGGAGCAAGGGCGGATGGGGCGGCAACGTAGCGCTGAGGAGGCAGTGACGTAAGGGTGACGCATGGGTGACGTGTGGTGGAATTAGCAGGGTGGTAAGCGGTTCGATCGGACCGCTTATGGTACGGGAGCGGTTTTGGCAGGAGGCCGCCCGATACAACCTGGGAACGACACGCATCCGAGCCCTGACGTCATGCTCTGACAGATTTCGGGCGCTATCGTCCGGGCATTGGAGGCGGTCCGATATTGTTGTGAGCCGTCGGATGGGAGGGCCCAGATCCGACAGTCGACGGACTGCGGAGGTGATGGGTGGATACGGCGGGGCGCGGATAATAAAGAATTATTTTTTCTGGGAATGCGCGCCAGGGCGGAACTTTAGCCATAGGCGGGTTTTTGGGTTTTTGCAATGTTTTGTGAACAAAATGGGTTTTGGGCATTTGATTAATAAAACGCGCTTAGGGCTGTTAAACCAAGCAGGTCTTGATTTAATCCCGAGACATAGTTTAGCGATATTTTTCCCTTTGTGCTTCAATTTCTTTGCGCTCTGACCTTTTGGAACTATCAGGCTATATTGCCTAGGGGAAGGGGTATATACCTATTTTTGTGGTTTTTTCTATACAATAGTGATATAATAATAGGGAAAAAGGGGAACATAGGGAGTTAAGTAATAATAGAGTTAGTAGTTAGTATTGGATGGGAGATATGGAAGAGAGGAAGCAAACACTAAGCTTTTTAGGGAACAAACTTAGTTATGAGAGTAGATCAAAATGAAAATATTTTTACACAAGAAATGTGGCTCTTCTATATAACAAGAATCAACAAATGAGTTTGATTTTTGTTGTGAACAAAGGTGATAGTGGGATGTTAGAAAGAAGTTTGATATGGAATGATAGGGAAATTAGACATGCTTCACTTTGCTGCCACAAACATGCTGAATAGGAAGATTGGTACTGGCCACCATGTGTTTTCTTTGCTTAGGCCAGTGATATGAGAGAAGATATGCTTCTGCAACCTCACTATCTATCCATCTTATTTCCTAGCATTTTTTGTTTCTTCAGGGAGGGTGCACTTAGACTTGCAAACCCTCATGTGCTCTTTTCTTTTTGCTTCCCTCCTATCTAAATCTACCCTTATATCTTCCAAGGGCCCAAATTAAGCTAGTGGGCTCCTTTCTTTCTCTATCCAGCTAGTCATCTGTCAAGCTTAAACTGTTTGAACAGGTACTCATTACCTACTCTAAAACAAGCAATTTAAAGGATAGCATGGCCCAGATTAAGCTGTTGAGCCATACATCAAAATAGCAGTGGCATATTGATTGGCCACTTTCCTGGTCCTTGTTTGGGGTTCATTTCAATTCTTTTTTCTTTTGACCAAATCATTTTCTTGCCCTTTGATTATTCTTTTAAGGCATACCCTCTTTACATTTTTTAACTTTTTGCTTTGTTCACAAAAATGGAACCTTTGTTTCATCAAAGATGATCATTTTTGGCATTTCCATTGTCAATCATGAAATATGAAGCCCTATTGGTATAGGAGGCTAACAGTACTGTCACTTTGAAAAGATAATTCAGATTTGTACTTAGCATTCTTCTTGTCATTCACACATTAAGAAAGATGAAAACAAATACATGCATGTGCATTTGCATTTAGACCGCTTGTTGGTTTGATTTGGGACAGTGCATCTAGTGTGTGCTCTTTGCTCTATGTTGAAAGAATATCGTCTCTCTTTCTTTAGTAGCTAGGATTTTCAATTCAAAAAGAAGATTAAACGATTGTTTATCATCTTAGATTGCATTTTAGGAATTGTACATCTACATCACGCAGTGAACTTAAAAGGCAAATTTCTTAAGAAAGATCAACTGTAAAATAAATTTAATGAACCTAAAAACTCTTTGGAACCTAACGTGCAACATCTAGAAGTCTAGGCTAGAGATGTATTTCGGCATCGTAAAGTTTGATAACTATCTCTTTCACTGTTGGTTGGGTGATTCCTCCTCTTTGAGACGACAAGTGCCAATACAGACTTGTGCTCTCACGTACCGTCGAGTATATATTGGGAGACCATAATAGGCTATATCCTTTATCCATAGGAAGCCATGTCTGCCGCCCTATCGATCGGAATGCACTGAACACAACATTCAGGAAGATTGTTTGTCGTACCGTAAAAAGTATTCTACAGTTTTGCGATTGGTTTGGTAATCCCTCTGTCTAGATTTCCAGAGCAGTCTCTTTCATTCCTTTTAATACTTCTTAAAGGAAAAGGTCCATCTGAGCACTTGTCACTTCAGCCTCATTAAAAATCGAAGGTGACTAGAGTCATCTTTTGTTTTTTCTCGACTCTTAAAAATTGAGAAAACAGGTTGTGTCAAAGCGTCTAAAATTTATTTTAATCGAAATAGCACCACCTCTCCTGCGTTGGTCTTAGGTTGAGAAAAATGGAGTCCACCAACCAAGGATTTCCCCTTGGAGGAAATCCTAGTCCTTTCTCCTCTTGGGGAGATGTTGGTGCACCCCATATGGCCACATTGTCACTTCTAGGATTGACAATCGGCTTGCCCGTATGGCTCTTCTCGGCCTCTATCGTTCAGAACACCATGATTCCTGAGCAATCAAGTCAGCAACTAGATGATACTAAAGTTACCCCCCAACCTTCTACTTCATTCGATTCTCTCTATCCTCCTTCCTCTTCACTTGATCAAGCTAGTAAAGCTAAAAATCAAGTAACTGAGAAGAAGAAGAAAGGGAAGGAGAAGAAAGAGAAGAAGAAGAAGGAGCCAAAGGCGAAAAGGGGTAACCAGGCATCGTCTAGTGAAAATCCACACACTGCACCATCTAAGCCTAAATCTCCATGTGTCATTTGCAAAGGAGACCACTATCACTGAGATTGTCCCTGCATCCCTCGGATCTTAAGGGACTGGTCTCCTCGTTTGCACAACCTGGTGTCATCAACCTCTGAAGACCATGTTGAAAGTACACCATCAACTAGTGAAAGCGAAGCATTTGGACAAAAAAGGAAATGTAAATTTCCTTGTAAACTGTGTGAAGGCGATCACGTCATCCACCGTTGTCCCTTCCTAGACGAAGCTAAAAGAGTTTTGGATGACCGTCCGACTTCACCGCTACGGCTTCCTCCTGGATATAAGAAACTCTTGCCGAGTCCGTCGCTAGTTGAAAATCTGACTGACACGCCATTATGGTCGGTCGAAGCATCTGTCATTGAAGATAAACCCGCTGAATCCATACCAGACGAAAGTCAAAAGGTTGAGGCGGCAGTCGACCCGGTCTTGCCTTCGGAAGGTCCATCTTCAGATGACACAATCACTGAAGAGAATGAGAATGACACCGTTCAAATTCTTTTCGTAAACATCGACTCCAATGAACATGGGGGCAGTCTACCTGTTCCTTTACCACAGGAAGGAAGTTCGTCAAAGTCATATCCGGCCGTCTATTCGATCCCACCTCCAAGCAACCTAGTTGTTTCCTTCGATTGGAACCTACTAGGCAGACCCCGTTTACCGGCTAGTGTACCATTCTGAATCATTACACAAGTATACAGAATGATCATGGCTGGTACCATCATAGATGAAGGGGCTTCTGTGAGTATCCTTTCCTCAACTGCTTGGAAAGCGCTTGGTTCACCATTGCTTCTGCCTAAGATGAGAAATCTTTACCAGCTAGTGTACCATTATGAATCATTGCACAAGTATACAGAATGATCATGGCTGGTACCATCATAGATGAAGGGGCTTCTGTGAGTATCCTTTCCTCAACTGCTTGGAAAGCGCTTGGTTCACCATCGCTTCTGCCTGAGATGAGAAATATGATAGGCTTTGACAAAGGAACCAGTTGACCTTTAGGGATCCTTCCTAATGTGTCGATAACATTGAGAAGGAAAACCGTTCACATGAACGTAATGGTAGTCCAAGGACCTCTAGATTATAATCTACTCCTTGGGCGTGACTATATTTATTGCATGGGAGCCATTGTCTCCTCACTCTTTAGAGTAATGTGTTTTCCGCACGAAGGCAGAGTGGTCAAGCTCGTAGACCAGCTGTCGTTTCCCGGCTCACACATAGCTAATAGTCAAATACCATCCCTAAATGGTCTTTTCACGCAAGGAATGTCTCATCAATCTCCAGTCCGTCCACCTGATGAGCGCGAGTGATTCGGGAGGACATGACTAAAACCCAGGGGGCATGCACCCTGGTCTGTTTCAGCAGGAAAACCTTGGGTATAGGGTAGGTTTCCGCGGAGGATATATGACTAGTCTGACACACCCATCCGTTTAGGAAAATGGGATTAGACTAGAATAAGATTCCCTCGTCAAAGTTATGTGAGTGGAGGCAACCGCACCACTCACCTTTGTCTATTTCGGTAGACATCGCCAAGGAAGCATTTTGTCTGCAACGCGGATGGAGAGCTTTCATATGGTAACCTGGAAACTTTTCGCTATACCTGGGGGCATGCAAACCTTTTTGCATGCAAGCGAAGAGCGACCATTTATTTTCTTAGTTTGTAGTTTCTCAACCCTTTAAACTCATAGGATTGGTCGTTCCTAACTTGCATAAAGAAAGGATCCGGGGCAAAGCTTTGAAAGGTGCAAGCTCCATAAAAAATGGCATCTTAGATGAGATATCCTTATTATACAACTGGCATGAGCAGTTTTTACGTGGAGTTCAAGCTTGTTAAAAATTAAACATAAGCAATGAGCAAACGTTCCCCCAGAGTTTAAGCTCATTAAAAAATGAACCAATTTCCGGTAAATAACCATTGTGAATGCATTATCATCAGCTTTTGAGCCCTGGTCGTGTTCTCGTCATCACCTCCACTCTGTTTTAGCCGATCATTCACCTCCATTTGATTGTTTACCCCTTTTGAGGAACAGCTGTGAAGAGTGATCCTGTTAGCCATCCTTGTGACACTGTCGTGATTGGAAAATTCCAAACCTTACCTGGAATCAGCTGCTACCCAAAATTATCACTCGTTTCTCAAAAAACGAGTCTCCTTTAAGCTCTTTTCAACTGACTCGTAGAATATGAAAAGATTGCCAAGCAATTGGCCTCTCCAGCTCGTTAAAGTGACTGGAAGTGCTATCCCTTCTCTAGATTTTAATCTTTTTGGACCTGAAGGATTATTACACAAAAAGATCGAGCGCTTGTTTTGTTCGGCTCGTTAAAATTACTGAAAATTCATCCCTTTCGTACTGTTTTATACTTTTTCGGACTTAAGGGATTATATGAAGAAAAAGGATTATTGGAGTTTCCTTTACATCCCTTTCAAACTCTCTAAAATTGAAAAGGACTGAGTTATCTTTGTCGTTAAACTCGTTAAAACCGAATAGCGACAAACTTGTCCATACAGACAAGAACGAGTTTCACTGTCGCTAGGCTCGTTAAAACATAGTGACGGGTTTGCCCGAAGGGCAAATTATAGAACAAGCATATGTTATCCTCCTCAAGCTTGACAAAAATAAAGAGGTACTGGTCAGCAATGACTGGGGAAAAATTGGGAAGAAAACTTGAAGAAACTTTATTGGTAGCAAGTCGCTCTTGAACATGACACTTTCACTCCACATCCGAGTCGGGTTGGGTTGTTCCGTTCACCGGTCATATCACCATTGGTCCACCGCACCATCCATATTTGGGGTTAACACTACCAATCCATGTCAGTGTCATTGGTATGTTCAAGAGAAGTCACTCAGAGAATTCACCTGTGTCTCATCCGCTGCAATACATTCACGCTCCATTCTTTCATGACCGCCACCCTGAACCCTGTATCATCAGATCGTTTTCACCTCCAAAATCATTTACTCCATTCCATGTTGTAGATGTGGGATTCATTAAGGCCCTCCTACGACGGGTTGCTTCTTGTCGACATCAGCTCATTATCCAAGAAGTCTACTTAGGAACAACCCTTTCAGTACTTTGAAGCTTGCATGCCTCAATGGCAAGTTTCTCACTTTCGGCGATAGGTTTACATCATTGACCTTCGACTGAAAGATTTTTCATGGTGTTCAACGCCAAGTCCCTTTTCACACCATGTGAATTGTACTATAGTACCTTGAGGGTCATCATCATTATCGATGATTCCTCTCGCGCCTGTTAACATCTTACATCATTGGCTGGCAATCAGGCGATGTCTTTCCATGTTCGTCTCCAGAACATCTTTCAAATGGATCGACTTGTACTCCGAGTGAAGATTGAACAAGTTTGAAGACCCTGGATCTAGTTTCATCCATCCGGGCTACGATATATTCAGGAAAATAAAGATATCAAATGTACATAGTTGCTGCATAGATGATCATCCAAATCAAAGGATGATGACTCTATCAGAATCATCAGTCTCCCGCACAGACGGTTGTCTATCTTATGTACATGAAAATGAATTTATAAAGCTGAGCATGGGAATGCCCGCCTCAGCTAGATCATGAAAATATTATGAAGATAATGTATTGTATTGTATCTTATTACAGGTCACCTTCCAGCTCGAAAATACTTCAGATCCTCATGATAAAGCATTTCACCCGACATCAAAAGATTAACGACCTCATGCTTTAGGGGGCAACTGTTATAGACATTTTTGGGCACTGCAACACCAATAAAACATGTCCATAAACCAAGGGCTTCTAAGTCCCTAAAAGTGTTGTTTCATACCCTAAAGGAACAAGGTCAACTGATTACATCATCTCCCAGAAGTTCTCCACAGGAAACTACTCAGAACTAGTCAAAACTGGACCATACAGGTTGCTCAGTGCTGAGGGTACGATGCATCCCACCTACCCAGTGTAAAAGGTGCGATGCATACTGAAAAGCCCTTCTGTAGGGTGCGATGAGCGAGAGTGGACAAATGGCAGAGATAGTTTGCGAGGTGGATGATCATAGAATCTTCTAGAAACTTCTCCTATGACACTTGCCTCTCTGAATTCACCCAGGGATGAGTAAGAGATCATCAATATCCAAGTGGAATCAAGAACTATCAGAGAAAGGAGACTAATCAAAATCCCAGAAGCTGACTCACCCCCCTGCAATCATCTATATATGGATCCCTCCTCCCAGAGATCCAGAGGCTGGAATTTTGTATCTTGTAAGGAAGTGTTGTTGGTTTCTTGTTGGAATATCATAGTGTTGGGTGATCTAAGCTTTTCATGAGGTGAAAAGGGCTTTCATGCTGAAGGATGACGCTGGGTCAGAACAATTGGTTGTAATCCTCTTTGCTATTCTTGATTATTAATAAATCTATTCAAGTTTTCCTCCACATTCTTGTATGTTGGATGATATATGCATTTGTGTGGTCAATATATATCTGGTCCTATATTGTTTATGATTGTAGATCTCTGTTCTTCGATAGTATTATGCTTCTTTGATCCCAACGGTGCTCTTTGAAGCTGGGTAGATGAAGGAGAAGTGGCAAGGATCTGTCAGAAGGGAGAGGAACCGAGTAAGGAACCAAGCGCAAGACTGAGGTTGGTGTCCTTCATTCCACTCTTATCTACTTCTCATAAAGAAAAACGAAAGTAGTTTTGGTTTGTTTGTTTCTAAGATAGCTACCAGTCTTAGTGGGACTAGCAGCTCTGAGTGGACACTAGATTTCCTGATAACACGGGGTTGCAGGTGCAAAATCGAATTCTCATACTTCAAGTTTGGCCTATGGTGTTCAATGGCTTGAGACTCGAGTATGCCTTGGATGGTAGCTCGAATTAGATATCATGGAAAGATCTCATGGAGGCTGTATTAGAAGACAACGGCTTGAAGGAATTCATTGATAAAAAAAAGCCAGCTTCAACTAATGCACAAGAGTTGGCTGAGTGGAAGAATTGTGTGGCGAAGGCAAGATGGATCATCCTTGAGGGAGATTGAGACCATATTGTCTCGAGTCTCCATGGGAAGGATAATCCATTTTCAATGTGGAAGACATTGAAGGACCTCTACCAGAATAGTAGCGACCAGAGGAAATTGGCGCTCAAGGATAAGCTTCGAAGAATCAAGATGGAGAAGGGCGATACTGTTTCCACATATTTGAACAAGCTCACCACCTGCAGAGATGAGCTTAGCATTTTCTGAATAACTACTGACGATGATGATATGGTGAGCCTCGCTCTCCTTGGCCTTCCAAAGAGCTAGAATAGCTACCAGGACTTTGTGAATGGAAGGGAGAAACTGCCAGATTGGGAACGACTGTGGTCGGATCTCATGCAGGAGGAGATTAGGAGGAGCACACGAGATAGTTCTTCATCCAAGAATGGCGATGAAGAAAATATGGCCTTGGCAAGTAAGGCAAGGAAAGGGAAGGGGAAGGCTTCCCATTCCAAATCGAATTCTTCTCATGGAGGGAAGAAGGTTGACAAGTCTAAAGTGAGATGCTTTAATTGTCACGAGATGGGACATTATGCGACAAATTTCCCATCGAAGAAGTCCAAGAAGGGATCCTCAAAAGGATCGAAAGGTGAGGCATTAGCCTCTTAGTTCAAAATGGACTTTACCCTCATCGCATGCATGGTTTCATTGCTGATGGGTTGTGTCTGTTATCTTGATAGTGGAGCCTCATTCCACATGACCGGTGACAGAAATTTATTCAGTGCCTTGGAGGAGAAAGACCTCAAGATGCGCATAGAGATGGGTGACGATGGAAGGTATAGTGTTTCAGGAGTGGGCACGACTGCTTTTTAGAGGAAGCATGGAGCTCCTCTCACCTTGACAGATGTGATGTATGTGCCTCGGCTGAAGAAGAACTTGGTATCAGTCGCGATGTTGGAGGACAAAGGCTACAATATTGTCTTCAGTACAGGAAAGGCATTCCTAAGACACATAGCCACGGGTCAGACCAAGAGGATAGGGATTCAGGTGAAGAATCTATATAAAATAGAGGTAGATGATTGTGCATCATTGAGTACGAAAGTAGGATTGGTGCAAAGCCAAGACATTGGCGAGTTGTGGCATAGGTGGTTGGGCCATTTACATCATGGGGCCTTGAGGATAATGCAGCAGATATCTACAGGACTTCCCAAAGGTAAACTTGAGCAAGTTGACACATGCAAATGTTGTACCTTGGGAAAGTACACCAAGTCTTCCTTTCATGATCGAGACAGTCGAGTAGAGGCTATCTTAGAGCGAGTTCATGCTGATGTGTGTTGACCATTCTCAACAGCGTCCACAACGAAGCAAAGGTATTATGTGATTTTCATTGATGATTATTCTCGTAAATGCTAGATTTATTTCATGCAAAAGAAGGACCAAACCTTCACAAAGTTTTGTGAGTTCAAAGATTTGGTCAAGAAAGAGTCAGGGAAGAAGATCAAGGTCTTGAGAAGTGACAACAGTGGAGAATATGTCTCTCAAGAGTTTAAGGACTTCTGTGCAGCGGAAAGAATTAAACTAGAGTTGACGGCACCTCATAACCCACAATAGAATGGGGTGGCTGAGAGGAAGAACAAAACTATTGTAGGGGCAGCACGGGCGATGTTGCATGACGAAGGCCTAACACTTCACTTGTGGTCTGAGGCATGCAACACATCGGTCTAGTTTCAAAATAGAAGCCCGCATCGTATTCTTGGGATGAAGACACTAAAGGAAGCTTTCTCCGGTAAGAGACCAGATGTGGGTCACTCTAGGATCTTTGGCTCATCGGTATATTGCAATGTGACAAAGGATGAACGGAAGAAGCTTGAGCTGACAGTAGAGTTGCAGATACTTGTGGGGTACACTGATACACCCCAAAACTATCGGGTGTATCTACCTACCAGTCGGAGGATAGTGGTTTGGATAGATCTCAAGTTTGATGAATAGAATGCCATGCGAGTTTCCCTTGAGAGGGAGCTCCAACTATAGGCTGTGGAGGAACTGTTGGTTCCTAAGGAGGAGGAGCCTCAGACTGATGTGGAGCAGCTACATGCAGAGGTTCCAAGAGTGGAGACATCCACTCAAGCAGAGTCTTCCAGAGATGGACGGAAGTGCACAAGAGAAGCTGACAGATTGTTGATGGATGCGAGAGAGAATGTGGGAGAACCATCTTCTCAGCGCAGACAGAGGAGGTCACCTGAGAGGTACACTGGATACATGGCCCTTGTTGGGGAATGTGTTGAGACCGAGCCATCTTCCTTTGAGGAAGCAGTGCAACACCCGATTTGGGTTGATTCCATGGTGGAGGAGTATGACTCCATAGTTCATAACAGTGTTTGGGACATGGTTCCGAGACCGGATAACAAGTCAGTTGTGAGTTCCCATTGGATTTACAAGGTAAAGCAAGCTACTAATGGTAGTGTGGAGAAGCATAAGGCAAGATTTGTTGCCCGTGGTTTTTCACAGGTCGAGGGGATTGAATATGATGAGACTTTTGCTCTTGTCGCAAGGTACTCATCTATCAGATCGATGTTGGCACTATCAGCACAGATGGGTTGGAAGATCCATCAGATGGATGTGAAGACTACATTCCTCAATGGAAAGATTGAGGAAGAGGTGTACATAGAGCAGCCAGAAGGTTTTGAGACCTTCGATCGTGAGTCACATGTGTGTTGACTCAAGAGAGCTTTGTACGGGCTGAAGCAAGCACCTCGTGCTTGGTACACCATGATAGACAACTACTTCACCGGGCTGGGCTTCACAAAGAGTGAAGCGGATGTGAACCTGTACCACATCATGGTGAAAGGTAAGCTGTTGATCATTGTACTTTATGTTGATGATCTCATATTGACAGGTGATGATTAGTTGATCATGTCTTGCAAGGAGGACCTTGCAAGATAATTCAAGATGAAATACATGGGTCTCATGCATTACTTGCTTGGCATGGAAGTGTGGCAGAGGGATGGGGAGTTGTTTGTGTCTCAGGGCAAGTATGCGAACGAGATACTCAAGAGATTCCACATGGAGAAGTGCAAGCCCATGCAGACTCCTCTAGCAAGTAACTGGAGGAAGGAGGATGCTACTTCAGGAGGAGTAGTAGAGGCTACGGTTTACAGGTAGCTTGTGGGTTCATTGATGTACTTAGTGAACACATGACCAAATTTGTGCTATGTAGTGAACTGGCTAAGTCAAGTGATGGTTCAGCCTACCAAGATGTTTTGGAAGGCGACAAAGCATGTATTGAGATACCTACGAGGCACATCTCAGTATGGATTATGGTACAGATGGATAGAGGGAGTGAAGCTACAGGGCTTCACTGATGTAGATTGGGCAGGGAGTCCATCATATCGAAAGAGCACATCAAGAGGGAGTTTCAACCTTGGGTCAGCTGTAGTTTCTTCGTACAGCAGGAAACAGAGGTCGGTTGCACTCAGCTCGACAGAGGCTGAATATATGGCTGAAAGTCAGGAAGCATGTGAGGTCATCTAGATGTGGAAAATCCTAGTTGGTTTGTTTGATCAGAGGATGGATCCAACTGTGATCTATTGTGATAATCAGAGTTGTATCAAACTCTCTGAGAATCCAGTATTTCATGATAGGTTCAAGAGACAGTGTAGCAAGGAGGATCATGTTGCTGTAGTATATTTTGAAAGAGGAGCAACATGTTGACATTTTGATAAAGGCATTGTCAAAGTGTAAATTCGAGTTCCATAGGGACATGATCGAGGTGACAGATAATCCCTTTCTTGTTGAGAGGGAGTGTTGAAATGTGGCAACAAAAATATTCCAATTTTAATTTGTCCTTGAATTAAAATTCGAATTTAGTCTCACCAGCTACTTGAAAAATAATTAATTAATTCATCTTGAGTTAATTAGCTGGAGAAATTCAAGTTAGAAGTGTTTCTGATGTCATACAATAGTTATCCCTTAAATTAAGGAGATTATCCCTTAATTAAGGAGATAAGATTGAGTTATATTTGAGTTGTAATTAGTTATCTCAGTTTACTGAGTTAAGTCCAGTTAAATTAGTTCCAAACTGTTTGAGGAACTAATTGTGAGTTATCAGTCAGTTGATGCATGCATGCACTCAACTAGTGTACTCCAGATAACTGAAGATTCTCTCATCATTAACTCATGCATGTCTATTATGAGAAAGACCCAGTTGAGATTAAAGACAGGGACAATGTACTATTAGTTGCATGTGTTTTCCTATAAACAAAACTCATGCATGCAGAAGGAATTCATTCCTTGAGGATTGCGCAGTTTTATAGGGTGTGAGATTAGTGTGAGTGATCAGTGTTCCACTTGGTAATAGGAGGATCACCCAGGAGAAACTGCGCAAGGAAATAGGAGCTTGGAGGGCAGAGGAGAAGGCTTATGAGAAGTCTATTTTGCCTGTGAGCATCTGTGAGGATTGTACTAAGAGCTGGCTAGCTGTGAGAGCTAAGGCTTTGTGTAATTCTGAGATATTTCCAACTTGTATGATAATATAGATAGTGGGGTTTTTAGCCAAGGCTTTCCCGTGAGTATTCTTCTATGTTTCATGTGCATTAATTCTTCTTCTGGTTATATGTGTTCAGCTTAATCTTGCCCAAATCTTTTAAGCTTCCGCAAATTGATTGTAGAAGTAGGTTAAAGTATTTTGCTTTGGTTATATTGCATTATTAGGTTTTTCTACAGTCAGAATTTCTACACTACTTAGATGACATCTTAATTTTCAGTAAATCTTATGATGAACATGTCATGCTTTTAAGAAAAGTACTTTATGTCTTGAAAAAAGAACAGTTGTATCTTAAGATGTCAAAGTGCGAGTTTGGAAAAACTTATTTAGTTCACTTGGGTCATATTGTTGGAGTAGGTGAGTTGAAAATAGATCCGTCCAAGGTTGATGTCATTGTGAATTGGCCAAGGCCCAAGACAATTACCGAGGTAAGAAGTTTTTTGGGAGCAACCCAATACTCGAGGAAATTCATTGCTAATTTTTCTCTTATAGCCGCTCCTTCGCATGCGTTGACAAGTGTGAAAAAGGTTTTTCAGTGGGGAGCCAAACAGAAAAAGGCCTTTGATGCATTGAAGGAAAAGATCAATAAAACTCCAGTACTTGCACTTCCAAACTTGAGATAGTCATTTGAGATTCAGACTGATGCTAGTGACTATGCTATGGGTGCAATCCTCATGCAACATGGTAAGCCTATATGTTTCCATTCAGAAACTTTTAATGGTGTAGTGATTAACTATCCTATGTATGACAAGGAATTGTATGCATTGGTGCAAAGTGTGAAAAAATGGAAACACTAATTGACGGGTAAAGAAATAGTCATTCACACTGATCATCAACCATTGCAATACTTGCAATCACAATCAAAGTTGCAGCAATCAAGGAACTTCCGATGGATGGGTTTTCTTCAACAATTCCATTTGGTAATTAGGTATAAGAATGGTATCTACAATAAAGTTGTTGATATGCTTTCTAGGCCCATTGTTAGCCCAACTAATTTACTCAAGCATAATTTTGTTTTACATGAAAGTTATATTGAGCAATATGCTTTAGATAATGACTTTCAAGATGTTTATGCAAGCTTGAGTCAAGGTAACCAAGTAAAGGAATTGGATTATCATTTGCATGATAACTTGTTGTACCATCTTGGCAAGCTTTGTATTCCACAGGGAGAAAGAGTTAACATCATAAGAGAGGCACATACTTCTCTTATTGCTGGTCATTTCGGTGTAAGTAAGATTGTGGCACATGTTGATTTGGGGTAGCATAGGATGTGCTCTAGCCACGAAATTTGGTGGAGAGGTTGGGGCACATGAGATATCCAATACCTAGAAAGGGCTTGGGTAGATTCTATACATATCAGGAGATATTAAAATAATTAATATTTTTAATGGAGTCCCTAAGTCTAAACTTAGGGAAAATAAAATATTAATGTGTATTAGTATGAATCTATGTTAGAATGGTCCAAAAGATAGGGATCAAGCTAGATCTAATCTTAGCTGTTGATTAGGGACTTAATCTCGGCCGTTGATATGTCAACAGGAAAAGTATAAGAGGAGGCTTGAGGGTCACTTGGAGAATACACCAGATGATCAGTCATTATATTCTCTAGAGCGGGGTTTGCTAAGAGAGATAGAATCAATTATTGGGAGAGCACCTGAGGGCATTGAGTACACAGGAATAGAGAACACAAAGATTGTGCCAGGAGAGTAGCGCAGCAGCCAAGGAGAGTGACGCAGAGCTAGCAAGGGCTCACGCAGGGCCACACAGAGGTAGCCAAGTGTTGTGCAGAGGCTCCTAGAGCTCACGCAGGGCCACACAGAGGTAGCCAAGTGTTGCGTAGAGGCTCCCAGAGCTCACGCAGGGCCTCCTGGTGCTGACGCAGGCCAAGAAAGGCTGATGTAGGGCCAACGTGAGACAGAGAGGGGCTGACGCAGTCCAAATTGGGTAGATGCTAGGGTTGCAGGAGCAGTTTTGTGTTGAGGAATTGCTGAAAGGGTTTTCCAGGTTTCAGCTAGGAGATTTCTCTCAAACTGTGCGGTATAGCTGCTAAGGAAATTCTTTGTTAGGTAGGCCAGTTTCGGTACCCAGATTATACTCTGCTATTGCTTAATAAGAAAACCCTTAGATAGCTGCATCGGTTTTCCCGCATTAGGTTTTTCCAGGGACATTGGTCTAAAAATAATGGTGTCATGTGGTGTGTTTGTTCTTATTTCTCTTAGTTGTTGATCTGTAATATGTTGAGCATGTACTAGTGTTTATTTTCAGTATTTACTTTGTAAATAACTTGTTAAAGAATAATAACAAGTAGGTAGGAATAAATCAGAAAAAGTGCATGAAGGGTTTCTAAACTAAGTAAAGTTAGAAACTTCAACATGGTATCGGAGCGTGATTGCAGATCATAGGAGGACTAAAAGACATCAGCTGAGTGGAGCAATAGCAGTAGAAAATAGTTGTCCCGAGGTGATAGATTCTGTTTCTAGTAGCGCAGAAGCCAAGAAGTGTGACGCAGAGCCAGCCAGAGCCACGCAGAAGAAGCCGGGAGCTGTGTAGAGCCTCAGAGAGGCCAACGTTATTGATACAGAGGGCCAGAGGGCTGATGTAGTGCATCCCAGGGCTGACGCAGACCCATCTGGGGTGATGCAGAACCAGTGTGAGGCAGAGAGGGGCTGACGCAGTTCACAGAGAGGCAGTTGCTGGAGTCTAGAAAGCTGCAGAAATATTGCAGAGTGGAGTTGGTGAGGTACTGTAGTCAGAATAGTACCTGACAGAGCAGGGCCAGAGGTGTTGTTACCGAGGGTTTCTAGCCAAGGAACCTGGATTAGCAGTGTAGTTTCACAAGACGATTAGAATAGGGGGCATCTCGACAAGCGGCAGAAGGATTTCTAGGAGGGAAATCAGGACTCAGAGGGAGTCGAATAGAGAACTTCCAGGAGGGAAGTAGAGGTAGAGAACTTCCAGGAGGGAAGTAGAGGAGTGTCATGGAACTACACAAGGGTAAGAGACCAGGATAGACTACACAGAGCATCGAACTTCGTAGTCTGGAAGGCTAGAATATTATCAGTGCTTGACAGGAATCGTGTCAAGAACTTCACCTTGAAAGTTATAACTATCCTAGTCGACCCCAATGAAAATGAAAGGTACGAAGAGGCGATGGCGAGGGCCAAGTGTATTATCCTTGACAGGGTCAAGGATTATGTGGTACCACATATAGCCGAGAAGGAAACGGCAGTTGAGATGTGGGAGGCTCTCAAGAACCTGTACCAGCATACTTCTATGCAGAGAAGATTGCTGCTCGAGAACTAGATGAGGTTGTATCAGATGAAGAAGGGTCAAACAATTGACTCCTTCCTCAGAGGACTGAATGAGATCCGAGAACAATTGACTGCTATAAGAGCGACACCGGATCAGGAGCTTATGGTGAGGACAACCCTGAATGCTGTCTCAGAAGAGTGGGAAGTGTTTGTCCAAAGCATCCTGGGCAGAAGGACTCTCCTACCTTGAAACGAGATGTGGGCAGCTCTTCGCCAAGAAGAGATCAAATGATAGTCAAAGACAGGCAGCAACAACAAAGGGATCAAAGTTCAACAGGAGGAGGAGGATGTGGCCCTAGCATCTGAGGGAAAGCAGGAGAAGTGGAAGAAGAAAGATCTCTCCAAGATCAAGTGCTTCCACTATGGGGAGATGGCTCATTATGTGACCCAGTGCCCAAGGAAGAAGAGTAAGGGAGAGTCTTCTGAGACTAAGGCAACGCCAGCATGGGCAGAGAAGGAAGTTTTAACAGATGATGATTGTGCCATGAGTGCACATGCACCACTTGAGTGGAAGTGGGGAGACATCGAGCTGTAGTCAGGTGGACTACAGGCGATGAGGGGCAAGATCCTCGAGGTACCCAACCTCTTGGATTAGACCTTGCTACGGGAGCCCCGACAAGGAGTAGCAAGACTGGCTGAGTGGGTAGAGATGAATGCAGATGGAGTGGCAGAGAGAGCTATAGTGCAGGAGTCCCAAGACAGTGCAGAGCTAGTAGGCTACAGTAGTGCGAGAGGCATAAGAGCGTTGCACTAGTGCAGGAAGCACAACGAGGTGTGCAACGGTACGAGATGCAAGGAGTTGTTGCAGCAACGCAGAGGTTAGAGAGAGGGAGCACTTGTTAGCGGTAGAGGGAGCTTCAACATCAGTGGGTTTTTCTAGCCCAATAGGGAGGTTAGTTGGGAGATCATTTACTTACTTCTCAGTAACTGAGTTGCAGTGCAGTAGTGGGTAGCACGATGCATCATGATGAGAGGAGGTGCAGTGCGGATGCAGTGCTGGGAGAAAGGACCAGCAACAACACGGATGCAGAGGGAGCTGCCGCAGTAGTGGCAGTGGTAGAACCATGGGCAACAGTATAGGAGGTAGCAGTGCAAAGGATGTTGGGCAGGAAGGCCTAGCATCAGCACAGGTACCAATGTCGGATGATTAAAGTAATACTCAGTGAGGAGCATTGCTAGAGCACAGTCCTTGCTAAGAGGGAGTGTTGATTTGGGGTAGCATCGGATGTGATCTACAAATTTTGTGGAGAGGTTGGGGCACATGAGATCTCCAATACCCAGAAAGGGTTTAGGAAGATTCTAAACAAATCAAGAGATATTAAAATAATTAATATTTTTAATGGAGTCCCTAAGTCTAAACTTAGGGAAAATAAAATATTAATTTGTATTAATATGAATCTGTGTTAGAATGGTCCAAAAGACATGGATCAAGCTAGATCTAATCTTAGCCATTGATTAGGGACTTAATCTCGGTCGTTGAGATGTCAACAGGAAAAGTATAAGAGGAGGTTTGAGGGTCACTTGGAGAATACACCAGATGATCAGTCATTCTATTCTCTAGAGCAGGGTTTGCTAAGAGAGATAGAATCAGTGATCGAGAGAGTAGATGAGGGGAATTGAGTACAGAGGAACAGATAAGGCAGAGATTGTGCCGGGAGAGTAGTGCAATAGCCAAGGAGAGTGACGTAGAGCCAAGAAGGGCTCACGCAGGGCCACGCAGAGGCTCCCAGAGCTAACGCAGGGCCTCTTGGGGCTGATGCAGGCCAAGAAAGGCTGACGCAAGGCCAACATGAGATAGAGAGGGGCTGACGCAATACAGATTGGGTAGATGCTGGGGTTGCAGGAGTAGTTTTGTGCTGAGGAACTGTTGGAAGGGTTTTCCGGGGTTTCAGCTAGGAGATTTCTCTCAAACTGTGAGGTATAGAGCTAAGGAAATTCTCTGTTGGGTAGGCCAGTTTCGACACCCAGATTGTACTCTGATATTGCTTAATAAGAAAACCCTCAGATAACTGCACCGGTTTTCCCACATTGGGTTTTTCCGAGGACATTGGTCCAAAAATAATGGTTTCATGTGGTGTGTTTGTTCTTGTTTCTTTTAGTCGCTGATATGTAATATGTTGAGCATGCACTGGTGTTTATTTTCAGTATTTACTTTGTAAATAACTTGTTAAAGAATAATAACAAGTAGGTAGGAATAAATCAGAAAAAGTGCATGAAGGGTTTCTAAACTAAGTTAGAAACTTCAACAACACATCTACAGAGGTATTGGTATTGGCCTCGTACGCTTGAAAGTGTATCTCGTTTTATTAAAGGATGTTCATTACGTGAAATCAGTAAGCCTAGCAATAGGAAGTTATGATTGTACACACCACTTCCGATTCCTTCACGACCATGGGAGAGTGTTTCTATGGATTTTGTAGGAGGTCTTCAATTGTCAAAAAGACGTCATGATTATTCGTATGTAGTTGTGGATAGGTTGAAGAAAATGTGTATTTTGATGCCATGTAAAAAGAAATTTACAACTGAACAAACTGCTCAGTTATTCTTTTAGAATGTTTTGGTGCATTTTGGATTGCCCACATCCATTGTTAGTGATCAAGATTCTCACTTTGTTGGGAATTTTTGTTCAAGCTTGTGGGGATTCATGGACACCAAATTGAAAAAGAGTACAATATTTCATCCACAAACAGATGGTCAAACAGAAGTGGTGAACAGAACAATGATACATCTTCTTCGTGGGTATTACAGCAAACATCCTAAGTTGTGAGATGAACATTTACACTATATTCAACATGTTTACAACCAAGCCAAGCAATCTTCAACTCAAACTTCTCCATTTGAGGCATGCTTGGGATACTTGCTTAAATCTACTTTGGATTTTATTTTTGGCAAAGATGTTGCTATTGAAGGTCATAACGACATAGACAAAGCAAGAAAGTTCATTGAACAAATCCAATTAGTACACCAAAAGGTTCAAGAACAACTTGACAAAAGCCAAAGCAAGTACAAAGCAAGGCATGACAAGCATCATCAAGATCATAAGTTCCAAGTTGGTGATGAAGTTTGGATTCACATTAACAAAGAGAGGCTCCAAGGAGAAGGGAAAAAGCTAAAACCAAATAGATATGGTTCATTCAGAATTTTGGAAAAGATTGGTAATAATGCCTTTAGGTTGGATTTTCCTTCATATATGAAAATTTATGTTGTTAATGTTGATAATTTAAGGTTGTATGAGCCTCCTTTGATTGAAGATCAAGGAGAAAATATTCAAATTCCATCTATTGAAGACTTTTCTCCAGAATTCCTTGATGAGCTTCAACAAGACACTATACTTGACAGAAGAACAGGGACATAAAAAATGGGAAGTATTGATTATCTTCGAGTGGGACTCAAGGGTACAAATCCTTTAAAAGCCAAATGGATAGAGCTTGGAAAGGTGAGGGAACTGTACCCTCACATGTTGGACAATTGAAAGTGATCCTTTTGGGGTCCAAAAGGATTCCAGTGGGGAGGAGTGTTCAGGTGCTAAACTTTAGGCTCAAAACTCAAAGTGGCAGAATCTCGATAAACTCAGCTTCAAATCGAAGTGATCATCATCCTAATTTGAATGGTGTGAATGACACTCTAATCCAAGCTCATATGAAGAAGTTAGAGCAAGTAAAAGTTTAGGTTTGACTTCAACACATGGCAGGAGTAGATGACATGGCATGAACCTTCAACAAATGGGGAAGTGCCAAGTGGTAGGCCACCATTGGCCTCACATTTCGCAAATCGCATGTCATAGGGGGGTCAATATTAAAGAATCGGCCCTAGAACAAGCTAGGGTGTGATGTGATGAATTGCCCCCCAACGTACCCAGGTTGTGATACGATAATCACAATCACACATGCAGAAGTGCAGAGTCCCATATATATGTTACCCCCCTGATAGTGTCGATTGCAAATTGCGATGTATCCCGGATGCGATAAGATTATGGGTTCCAGTTAATAGTTTTGTCGGATCCGTTGTATCGCAATTGCACATTGCCCCGCCGCATTCATAGACCATAAGACCGTCGGTTCTCCGCCGATTGTAATTTGCGATGGAACAATTGATGACGATAGATTATGGACCACCGCGCAGTGAAATTTTCACCCAGTTAGTGCAATTTTGGAGCGAAATTGTAGGTTCATGTCATAAATGGTGCAATTTGTGGAGCGAATATTGGGAAAACTAGGAGAGGTCATAACTTCTTCAGTTTTCCACCAAATTGGATGCAAAAAGAGGCTAGATAACCATTTTTGCATATTTTGGACTCATTGGAGTAGGTTTCTAAAGCATTTGAGAATTGTAAACACATCTTTTTACACGTTTGAGCATAATAGAGAGGCCCAAGCCATTTCAAAGCTGGACCAAGGAGGCATAGCCCAGGAGGGGTGAACTTATTTATCATGTTCTTGTTGTAATGTATTTTTGATGATGTTCTGTACATGTTTATGCTGTTGTTCAATCTCTTATTTATGTTAAATTTCCCATAAAATTAACATAAAAATTCATCATTTCACTTGCAAAAATTCATGAATCCTTAAGCACAATGAAAGCATTTTTTTCTAATCTGAGGAGGATCTTAGCATAGAAATCTAATATTCTAAATCAGATCACTCCGGAAAGGACTATGAAAATCCTAGCGCAATCACTGCTTGGACCAACGTCTTGCCTCTAGGAGACTGCATCACCCCTTATGTTGGATCGATTTGCTGGAGGAAGGCTGTTGTTCAATCCTCCCATCTCAGAACCTCACTTCTCCAACAAAATCTTGAACTTCTAATGAATATCCTGCACTTCCACTGCAAGTGACCCTCTTGGCCTATGTTAGCACTGCGTGAGACCCTTCCTGGGCTGCATAGGCCTTTGCGCTACCTCTCTATCCTATACTCTTTTTGCTCAAAACTTATTTCCGATCCAAATCTCTGATTTTGCCCCTCTCACTGAAAATCAGATCACTAGTTCGATTTTATCAGCAAACCATGCCCCAAAAAAATCGAACTGAATTGATTACTCGGTGTATCTCCAACTGACCCTAAAGCATCCTCTTATACTTTTCATATTG
This sequence comes from Pinus tabuliformis, assembly GCA_031772625.1. Lineage (NCBI taxonomy): Eukaryota > Viridiplantae > Streptophyta > Pinopsida > Pinales > Pinaceae > Pinus > Pinus tabuliformis. The sequence continues at coordinate 387,974,225 of CM062819.1, forward strand.
ATTAATCAGCGGCTAAGATTAAAACAAACTTGATCCTCGTCTCTTAGAATTTTCTCACCCATATTTTATTAATACCCATTAATATTTTTATTTTCCTAAGTTTAGACTTGGGAACCCCATTAAAAATATTAATTATTTTGGTAACTCACAGTTCGGGTGGAATTTCTCCAAACGATTTCTAGGTTTTGGATATCTTATGTATTCTAGCCCCTCCACAAAATTTTAGAGCTAGAGCACATCCGATGCTAACCAAAATCAACACTCCCTCTTAGCGAGGAATGTGCTCTATCAATACTTCTCAATAGAAGCATCACACTGATCCACGACATTGATCCTCTGTGCTGCTGATGCTTGGCCTGCTGCCCTTCATCCAACGCATTGCTACAACATGTAATGCTTCCCATGATACTTCCACTATCACTGTTACATCTATACTACAGCTCCCTCTCAAAATGTTGCATCATGTTGCCCAACATTTCCACTCCTAACTGCTGCACTGTAACTCAGTTGCTGAGAAGTAAGCAACTGAATGGCCACCCAAAGTTGACATGTTAGTCAGTTTGGATACCCCGTGATGCTAAAGCTACCTATGCTGCTAATCTATGTTGACCCTCTACTGCTACTACATTGCTACAATTTGTTATGTGATTCTCTCACTATTGCAACCTCCACTGTGCTGCTTCAGACTCTAGCACTATAGCTCTGCCACTGTTTCTCCATCATATTTCACACCAACTAACTCTCGTCATTCTGCTACTATCATTAATGGCTCTCATAGCCATATGTGATCCAAGAGTTTTGGCACCTCAAGGATCCTACCCCCATGTAGTTCTTTCGACTACAACTCGATGTCGCCCCACCTCTTCTCCAGAAGTGCATAAGCACTCATGGCACAATCCTCGTCATCATCCTCCTTGTTAGATTTTGCTAGAGCAACATTCGATTCAGAATTCTCTTCCTTTCCCTTCTTCTGAGGGCACTGAGTGGCGAAATGTCCTAGTTCCCCACACCTAAAGCATATGACTTTGGTTATGACCTTCATTTTCCTCTTCTGCTACCTTAGTTATCCTGAGGATGTGAGAGCTGCATCCTCCTCCTCCTCCTTGGATCTGACTCCTTTGCCACTACTCCCTACCTTGGCCAGTCTCCTGATCTCTTCTTGTCGAAGATCTGCCCACATATCCTCCCAACTGGGGAGAGAATCTCTGCCCAAGATACTTTAGGAAAATGTCTCCTAGTCTTCAATGACTGCATTCAGGGTAGTCTTGACCATGAACTTAGGATCTGGTGTAGACCCCATGGAAGTTATCTGGTCTTGAATCCCTTGCAACCTGAGAAGGAAGGGATCGATTTCTTCTCCCTTCTGCATCTGATATTGTCTCAGCTAATTCTCTAGTAGCATCTTCCATTGAACGCAAGTCCCCTGGTACAAGGTGGTCAATGTTTCTCACATCTCCCTTGTTGTTTCCTTCTCAACAATGCGTGGGACCACATGATATTTGACCCCATCTAGAATCATGCATTTAGCCTTCACTTGAGCCTCCTCGTACTTCTTCAGAGGATCAACATCGACCAGTACAACCATCACTTTCAAGGCATAATCCTTGATGTGATTCTTGTCCAAGACTACTAGTATCTTGGCCTTCTAGATAATAAAGTTGGATGTTCCATCCAATCTGTCCTAATCCCTCAGTCCATTGACTGCCATCTCTCATCAAACAAGTGTAGAACAAGTTCTCTTATCCCTCTCTTACTTCTGCCCCAATAAGAATCGAATCTATATTTATTTGGCACTAGAAATCCTCTAAGGAACAAGTTCTTTCCAGACTCCCTCTGAGTCCTAATTTCCTTCATGGAAATCCTCCCGCCAAATGTCGAATCACTCTTTTCCAATCCTCCTTTGTTGCTGCTCAGCAACTCAGATCTAGATTTCTTTGGCTAGAACTCTATCAAGGCAGTGACTTCCTCTACCTTTGCTTTGTCTCCACAGACATTGTTTTGTACCAACAACAACAACACCCCACCAACTCCTCAGATCAAATATGCACTGCTCCTCTAGCCCCAACAACTGAGTGATTTGAGCCTCTCAGGCTTTGCGCTGGCCCAGAGATCTGATGCAGTCACTGCATGAGCTCCTCTCAGGTACTGCGTCACCCTCTACAGGCTTGAAATGTTGACATAGGCACTATGTGAGCCTCTGTGTCACTTCTCTGGCTCTGCGTCACTCCTTCAGCTGCTCCTCCACCTCTGAAACAACACTGTCACATGGGACAGTTGCTTCTTTGCGTCAAATTCACTGAATCTCCTAGCTGATGTCTTCAATGTTCTATGATCTGCAATGATTTGATACCATGTGAAAATTTCTGAATCTATACATCAGAAATCCTAGTGCAAGCACTGGTTTATCATCTCCTACTTGTTATTACATTCAACAAGTTATTTAATTTATAAACAGTGATGAAAAACACCACTGCATACTACACTGACATACAGATCATAATCTGAAACAAATATGAGACAAACACACAAGGGACACCGTTATTTTTGGACAACACGTCCCCGAAAAAACCCAATGCAGGAAAACCGGTGCGACAGATAGAGGGTTTGTATTTTTAAGAAAGTAGAATCTGAGTACAACAAGTTGCCTCTCGCACCGGCTAACCTTTTAGAGAAATCACGGCCGCAAGAAATACATACGAGGGTTTACCTCATTCTCCAAGTCACAATTGATCCACTGAGTGGCTTGACTCCGACAAGCACTGCGAAAATGCCAACGCAATCACTTCTTGGGCCAGCGTCTTGCCACTACGAGACTGTGTTGTAGAATTTCCTGCAAATTCTCTACAAATCTACCTCTGAGATCTATGTAGAAAATCTACCTGTAAATTAACTTGATAATGCAATATACCAAAGCAAAATACTATAATCTACTTCTACTATCAAACTTGCGGAAGCTTAAAGATCGAGTTGAATCAGAGCTAAACACATATAACCATAAGAAGAAGAATCAATACACATGAAACACAAAAAATACTCAGGGGAAAGCCTCGGCTAAAAAACCCACTATCTGTATTATCATACAAGGTGGAAATACATTAGAATTATACAAAGCCTTAGCTCTCACATCTAGCCAGCTCTCAGTACAATCCTCCTAGATGCTTAGAGGCAATCAAAGCTTCTCACAAGCCTTCTCCTTTGCCCTCCAAGCTCCTATTTCCTTGTGCAATTACCTCTAGGATGATCTCCTTCACCTAGTGTAACACTGCTCTCACACACTACTCTAACACACTGTCAGAACTGCACAATCTTCAAGGAACCTTCCCTTGACTGCATGGATGAGTTTCCTTTATAGGAAAACACATGCAAATAACAGTACACTGTCCTTGACATTTAGCTCAATTGGGTCTTTCTTATAATAGACATGCATGAGTTTCTGATGAGGGAATCTTCAGTTATCTGGAGTACATTGGTTGAGTGCATGCATGCATCAACTGACTGATAACTCACAATTAGTTCCTCAAACAGTTTGGAACTAATTTAACTGGACTTAACTCAGTAAACTGAGTTAACTAATTACAAATCAAATATAACTCAATCTTATCTCCTTAATTAAGGGATAATCTCCTTAATTTAAGGGATAACTCTTGCATGACTTCAGAAAGACTTCTAACTTGAATTTCTCCAACTAATTAATCCATACTGAATTAATTAATTATTTTCAAGCAACTGGTGAGACTAAATTCGAATTTAAGTCACAATTTTAATTCAAGGACAAATTAAAATTGGAATTTCTAGATTCTATTTTTATCATTTTTTGTTGCTATTTTCAACACTCCCTCTCAACAAGAAAGGAATTCAACTTGATCCCGATCCTGAAAATTTGGAATTTTCTGCATGCAACACTTCTCTCGAGTGTTGTAGCTCCAGCAACTCTAGAAACAAAAAAAACATCCAACCTGAATTAGTACGATGCATCTGTCATCAAAGTCTCTGACTGCTATTGCCTCTGTCAACTAAAAACTTTGCGCTTTGGCTGACTCTACCTTTCTTCACTGTAGTCAATCCTTCTCTGCGCTCTTCAGTATCTAACTACTCTAGCCTCTGTCACTTTGATCTCTGACTGCATCAATCCCACTAATTCCTCCCGCTACTATGTACTTTGGGCTCCCGTAGCAAGGTACTATCCATGAGATAAAACCTCTTAATGGACCTTGCCCAATTTCAGCCTTCTTGAGACTATCACTTCACATCACCCCACCTCACAATTGGAGGTATCCTTGCATGTGATCCCTCTACCCACTTCTCCAATTGTGGCTCCTCCACAATTGTCTGAGACTTCTTCTGGGACTGGATGTTGAGAGGTAATTTACTCTCCCTCTCAACCACCAAGTCTCTAACATTTGCCTTTCTCCTCAAGGCTTTGCATGCATCTTGAACCTCAAGAGCATACAGGTTCTTAACTTGTGAACCAATCTATTTCACTTGTCTCATGGTGATGTGTCTAAGGAATGCGTTTCCTTTAATGAAGACAACATCGTAGCCTTTGTCCTCCAACATTGCGACCGATACCAAGTTCTTCTTCAGTCCAGGCACATACTTCACATCTGTCAAGGTGATAGAAGCTCCATGCTCCCTCTGAAAGGCAAGCATGCCCACTCCTGAAACATGAAACCTTTCGTCACCACCCATCTTTATGCGCATCTTGAGGTATTTTTCCTCCAAGGTATTGAATAAACTTCACCGGTCATGTGGAATGAGGCTCCACTGTCAAGATACCAAACACAACCCATCATCGATGACACCATGCATGTGATGAGGGTAAAGTCCATTTTGAACTGAGAGGCTAATGCCTCACCTTCCGATCCTTCCGAGGATCCCTTCTTGGACTTCTTCGATGGGAAATTAGTCGCATAATGTCCCATCTCATGAAAAATAAAGCATCTCACTTTAGACTTGTCACCCATCTCTATTTTTTTTTTTAAAGTATGATATGAATTCGATTTGCACTTGCAACCTCGAAATTCAAACTTCGAATTTTCTTCTTTGTATACTGTTCACAGCTCCGATAAAATTGGCTTTGATAAACCTGGCTCTAATACCATGTAGAATTTCCTAAAAATTCTCTACAAATCTACCTCTGAGGTTTATGTAGGAAATTTGACTGTAGATTAACTCGATAATACGATATACCAAAGAAAAATACTATAATCTACTTCTACTATCAAACTTGTGGAAGCTTAAAGATTGAGCTGAATCAGAGCTGAACACATATAACCATAAGAAGAAGAATCAATACACATGAAACACATAAAATACTCAAGGGAAAGCCTCAACTAAAAACCCCACTATCTGTATTATCATACAAGGTGGAAATACATTAGAATTATACAAAGCCTTAGCTCTCACAGCTAGCCAACTCTCAGTAAAATCCTCCTAGATGTTCAGAGGCAATCAAAGCTTCTCACAAACCTTCTCCTCTGCCCTCCAAGCTCCTATTTCCTTACGCAATTACCTCTGGGATGATCTCCTTCATCCAGTGTAACACTGCTCTAACACACTGTCAAAACTGCGCAATCCTCAAGGAACCTTCCCTTGACTGCATGGATGAGTTTCCTTTATAGGAAAACACATGCAACTGATAGTACATTGTCCTTGACATTTAGCTCAACTGGGTCTTTCTCATAATAGACATGCATGAGTTTCTGATGAGGGAATCTCTAGTTATCTGGAGTACACTAGTTGAGTGCATGCATGCATCAACTGACTGATAACTCACAATTAGTTCCTCAAACAGTTTGGAACTAATTTAACTGGACTTAACTCAGTAAACTGAGTTAACTAATTACAAATCAAATATAACTCAATCTTATCTCCTTAATTAAGGGATAATCTCCTTAATTTAAGGGATAACTCTTGCATGACTTTAGAAAGACTTCAAACTTGAATTTCTCCAACTAATTAATCTATAATGAATTAATTAATTATTTTCAAGCAGTTGCTGAGACTAAATTCGAATTTAATTCACAATTTTAATTCAAGGACAAATTAAAATTGGAATTTCTGGATTCTATTTTTATCATTTCTTGTTGCTATTTTCAACATGCGTCACCCCTTATGTTGGATCGATTTTCTAGAGGAAGACTGTTCATCCCTCATGGCATGGAACCTCACTTCTCAGCACTGTGTGAGACCCTCTGCAAGAGACCCTCTTGGCCTATGTCAGCACTACATGAGCCCCTTCCTGGGCTGTGAAGGCCTTTGTGCTACCTCTCTAATGCTACTGTTGCATCTCTATTTGGTACTCTTTGGCTCAGAACTCCTTTCCAATCCAAATCTCTGCTTCTGCCCCTCTCACTGCAACTCAGATCACTAGTTCAATTTTTTTAGCAAACCACGCCCCAGAAAAATCGAACTGATTTGATCACTCAGTGTATCTCCAACTGACCCTTAAGCCTCCTCTTATACTTTTCATGTTGATGAATCAACGATCGATATTAAGTCCCTATTCAATGACTAAGATTAAAACAAACTTGATCCTCGTCTCTTAGAAGTTTCTCACCCATATTTTATTAATACCCATTAATATTTTTATTTTCCTAAGTTTAGACTTAGGAACCCCATTAAAAATATTAATTATTTTAATAACTCACAATCCGAGTGGAATTTCTCCAAACGATTTCTAGGTTTCAGAGAACTTATGTATTCTATACCCTGCACAAAATTTTTGAGCTAGAGCACATCCAATTGATCCGAATGGAAAATGGAATCAACCCATGGTATTCATCCACCCATGTTATTCATCCACCCATGGAATTTACCCATGGTATTGTAAGTGGCATCCAATCATGGTATTTATCCACCCATGGTATTGTAAGTGACATCCACCCATGGTATTTTCCCATGGTATTGTGACATCCACCCATGGTATTTGCCCATGGTGTTGTGACATCCACCCATGGTATTCATTCACCCATGGAATTGACCCGTGGTATTGTGACATCCACCCATGGTATTCATTCACCCATGGAATTGACCTGTGGTATTGTGACATCCACCCATGGTATTCATTCACCCATGGAATTGACCCGTGGTATTATAACAGAAAAATACTATAAGCAACAGGTCGCATTTTGTAAAAAGACAGATTGTCCACCACAATGTAGTCCTTACAATTATTATCTGTTTCAGTAAAAGGTTTCTTTGTGGTTTTGTTTATTGGGCATTCTCCTCTTTTTCTTCTAGAAATTAAATTTTTCAGATATTGGGGGTCTCTCTCCCCAAGATCCATTTCAATTTTTTAGATCTTGGGGGCCTCCCCCCAAGATCTGGATCACCGATGCTACCCAAAATCAACATAGATTAAACACTGACTCAACTCTCTTCAAGGAAAAAATTAGGGTTTAGCACACCACAAACGTTCCTATTGTTAATGGGATGCACATTTGGAACAACAAACAAGGCGACCAACACCAAATTTCCTTTAGGTTGGATCAATTTCTCGTTTCAAAATATTTTCTAGAGAAATACTTATTCATGGAAGCATCAATAACTCCCTGCAATGGTTCTGACCACTAGCCTATTATCTTGGAGTTGGACTTCAAATCCTCCCAAAGAACCATCCGTTCATATTTTAAATTTTGGCTTGTGGGTCCTATCTTGTGGAAAAATCCAAGGAATGGTGGCAACAAATTGCATCCCCTAGCGGCTCACATATGTACAACTTTAAGCAAAAAATAAAAATCCTCAAGGCTCGTATCAAGAAATGGAACCTCAAAGATTTTGGGAACATCCTTGAGGACAAATCTCATCTTGAAGCAAAAATGGTAGAGGTCCAACAATGAGGTATCAATGAATGTTTCTCCCCTAAGTTAAATCAATTTGAAGCTAATCTAGCAGCTTAACTAGAGCAAAGGAGAATTCAAGAGGAACTCCTCTGGCACCAAAAAATCTAGAATTAATTGGCTCAAAATTGCAAGGCATATTTCCAACTTCTTCAACAAGTCCATGTTGCAACATCAACATCACAATCTAATCTTCTCCCTAAATGGATCCAATGGCCATAAGTTCACCTCTCATGCAGACATTGAAAAGGAGCTCACCTATTTCTATGGTCACATTCTAAAAGAGCCAATTCCCCATCGCCTTGGAGCCATAGAACAGATCACTCAGCATATCCCCAACTTTGTTAATGATGAGAAAAATGTAGCCCTCATGAGGGAGATCACTTTGCAAGAAGTCGAGGAAGTGGTTATGAGTCTTCCTAAGAACAAAGCCCTAGGATCTGATGGCTTCACCTCCGAATTTTTTCAAACATGTTGGTATTTCCTGGGTGAGGATATTTTAGCTCCGGTGAAGGAATTGTGATGCTCCCAATCAGTCCCAAAAGCTCTCATTACCACTTTCCTTACACTAGTCCCCAAATCTTCTCAAGGCACTAAACCTTGTGCCTTCCATCCCATTTCTCTGGGCAATCTTATTTACAAAATTATACCAAAAATCATTGCCAACAGATTGAAATCTCTTCCCCTATCATTAATATCCTAAAAATAATTAGGGTATGTAGAGGGTTGACAAATCCTTGATGGCATAGTGGTCTCTCATTGTTGGGTTGTGTTATATTCTTTCCACAACTAGCTACCCTAGTTAACCGGGGGGTTAGAGGGGGGGTCGAGCCCCCCCTTCGTTGCACCAATTGCCTAGCAGGGGGTCACAGGGGGGGTGGGTAGCCCCCTCTATGGGGTCTGGGGTAGTGCCCCGGGGAAATTTTTTTTGGACCCTTTATTAGGTGGGCGGACCTACCTATGGTTTTGTGCATGGTTTTCGCACATGGTTTTGGGCGCGATGGTTTTCGGTCCATGGTATTGGATGCTTCGGCATGTATAAATATGTACTGTAACATTGAAAGGAACATAATGAAAAATCAAGCTGGTAGTCCCGATTTTGGGATCCAGGGGAAAATCTCTGTGTATATCTGTTTTATGTGTTATGCTCTCGATATTGTTTATTTTTTGTGTTTTAGAATTCGTATGCAGGTAATTTCTATACGGGGTTAAAACCTACACTCATGAACTTATTCACTTAATGAAGAAGCTCAAAAAATCAAGTATGGTGATCAAACTTAATTTATCTAAAGCTTTCTATAAATTTAATTGGTCTTATCTCTTCCACATTCTCAAAGTTTTTGGCTTCTCTATCCAATGGATTTCTTAGGTCGTGTCATTGTTCACCTCACCCTTCTTCTCTATTTTGATTAATGGCTCTCCATCCTCCCCTTTCCATACCTCCTGAGGCATTCGACAGGGTGACCCTCTATCCCATTTCCTCTTTGTCCTAACTATTGAAGGGATTGGTAGATACCTTAAAGTTGTCACTCTTAGAGGTGTGATAAAAGTCATTAAACTAAGGAGACACTTGGATACCATCACCCATCAACACTTTGTGGATGACAACATGTTGATGGGCCAACTGACAGTCCAAGAATCTCTGGCCCTCAAACAAATTCTCGATGACTTCATGGTTTTCTTTGGCACCTCCATCAATCTTTAAAAATCACAACTCTTCTTTTTCAACACCCATGCTAGGATTGAAAGCCATCTACCCCATCTCTTGGGATTCCAACAATATCAACTCCTAGTCATCTATGTGGGGGCGCCTCTCGTATAAAAATCCCTAAGAACCATACATTGGCAAGACGTTTTGGACAAGCTCACTTCAAAGTTTGACAATTGGACCTTTATATCTCTTAATATCATAACTTGTCTTGTCCTTCTTAAACCAGTGTTGCAAATTATTCCCATATACTACATCTAAGTTCTAGCAACACCTAAAGGGGTATTATGCTCCATTTGTAATATCTTTCACACTTCCTTTGGGGTGGTGCCTCTAGGGAGAGAAAATGGGCGTTGGTGGCTTGGGAGAAAGTCTGTATTCCAAAATGCTATGGGGGATTATGCTTTAGGGATCCAAATAAAGTTAGCAAAGTGATGGGTGCAAAGCTATGGTGGAGATGGCTTCAAGAGGGAAAGGACCTATGGAAAGAAATCTATAACATAAAATATTTCCCAAGCATGAGTCTTACTTCTAATATTTTTCGAAGACATGATTTTGAATTAGATCCTTGTTTTAATCTGGTAGATTCTATGCTCTTTCCATCTAGAATCTCGCAGATCAAAAAAAGGATCTAATTCAAAGGCATACCTTCTGGGAACTACATAATGGAGGCTAATCCAAATTCTAGGACGAATCCTAGTAGCATCTCCCCCCTGGAAACAATCATCCAATGCCCCTTGCTTAAAAAACTCATGACCGACAAAGGATTTTTGCAGGTCGCACAATATTTGAAGGACCTATTGACATTACTAGACTCACCAACATGTAAGGGGATCTCCCCGGTAAGAAGTCCCAATCAGACCTCAGACCGTTTTGTGTAGGAGTCCCAACAATGGGTCATATGGTAATGCCTTAACCGCAATGTCACACAGAGGCAAGTAAGATAACTTTGCCAGTAGCAAGGGTGTGGCTGCTGTAGTGAGTCAAGGAAGGCGCACGAGAGGTTCTAACACAGGTGGGTTGAGATGAGGGTGAAGGTGAGTTCCAGGTTGAAAGGGATTAGTCCCAACTCAGCTAGGAACACACAACACATAGGACATACACAACTTCCGGTAGATCAGTCCACTTGGATGCGGTAGTCACAACATACAAGGTAAGATAACACGTACAACACTCACGGATCAGTACAAACTAGTGCAAGGGTTGTTACAGAAAGGTTCATGTGAAAGGTCTATGTGATGTCTAACAGAGTAGTCAACACAGACGGGACAACATTAACAACATATGCAACACATTTCCATTAATAGATTATGAATTACAACAAATGAATCAGTTCAGATGTAGAACACAAGTTAAAGCAACATGCATTACAAGTGTTAAAGATCAATTTGACAACAGATACAATACATGTGTGAAAACATGTTGGCTCTTATTATATAAAGAAGTGTAAGTTCCAATCATACAATACATCCATGTAAACCTACAGTGAAATGTTATAGCCACATCCATCTGCTTCTCCAAAGAAATGAACTAGCTCCGTGTAGTGGAGAAGCTAAGGTGCGTTACAATATTGTCCAAGCTTTCTTCAAGATAGTCTTAACAGAAGCTTGGTTGACCAAAAGCCTCTACAATGAGTTATGAGGGACTATTTATAGCAAAGGGTGGGGTGACCCTTGACATTCCCCTTTGTGACAATTCAACTACCCTCATGACTCTTCACCTACTCTATGATTGTTACATCCAACTATTGACACTTGACTTACACTTGACATGACTCAACATTACAATGCACATGTACTCATGTGAGATAACATGGCTTGATCAAGCCTTGCAAGACATCACTGACACTTGGTCCGCTGTGATGAGACCAACTCTTTGACATGCTTATGATGGTGAAAGTGGTGAGCTGATGCCAAGCTTGGTCATCCGTGATGGTGTGAATGCACCTCCTGATGACATCTTGCTGAAGCAAACTCTTGACTCCGTTGCAAACGGTGCATTGGTTTGGCCCCTTCATCGAACTCATCTGCTAACATGTGCATGATCTTCTTGGTGCAGTTGAACCATCAACACACTAATGCATATTGTCGTGCTGATATTCAAGTGTGTGTTGGTGGTCATGTGCATCAACTTGCTGAAGTACATGTTCAACTCCAACTAGACTTGCTTCTTGTCTTCACCTTGGTGAGTGTGTTGAATGGGTTGGATTGTATCCGTGTGCACAATGACATGCATGTTGCTGGATCCCTTGCATGTGATCAACAACATTGCTCACCATCGCTGCCTTGTGTTAGTTGCTAGGATGGATCTTTAACTTGTACCAGTGCAATTTCATCCGTGAGTGCACGTTGCGCCCACTGCTATTCTTGATCCTATTGCAACTCGTTTGTATGCCTATGCATCTTCATGTTCTTCCTTGAGTTATTGCTTCAACACACGCAACTCCTTCTTTGTGCCATTCTCTATCTTTGCATGACCTTCATGTCAAGTCGTCACCTCATAGCCTGAGTCTGCAAAGTTTCTTTCATTATCAGTGAATTTGCTTGATCTTGCAACTTTATCCCGCCTTTGTGTTGTCAACAACCTTCCTCTTACATTCGCTGCATTCGTTGCTTTCACTACATTTGGTAAGCTGCCTTCAGCTTCTGTTCATGATGCTTCTTGTTGTGATGTTGCTGCTGTCATATCTTGATGTCCTTGTCTACAAACAACTTGATGTCTCCGTGAGTAGGCAAGCTCATAGATACTTGATCGACTGCATCTCCAGGTGTTCTCTGAATGGTGTCTTCGACTCTGCTCTCTTGGAAATCATTGTACCTACACTGTTGAGAGGCAGAGGAGAACCTGCAATACCTAGGACATGGAAAAACTCATAGCAAGAAATTTGTAAGTTGGAGCCAAAATGTACTTGAGAACTGACTTGCAACATACCTATGTGATTGATCATGAAGGTTGAGCACTTTCGGCCAAGAGGTCGAGAGACTGACTACGAAGACTACAAAAGGCATAGTCTAGGCTACTAGGAGATTGACTAACTACAGGAACTGCACAATGCACAGTCCAGTCTTACTGTTGACTACTGGGATTGCGCAATACATAATCTCAGCTCGCAAGGGCTGCAGGCTTAGTGACTTAATTGTGCAATTTTCTTGGCCAGCATCACTATCCCTCAGGATTGTGCAAAACAGGCTTGGGGAACAGCTGTTGGGAAGAAATGTGCATTTCTTTTGAGGAAGGCAGAGCCTTCCCTCTCAAGATTACGCAATGCTATCTTGGTGAGGCTCTTGGTGAGGCAGAGTCCAGGCCGAGGTTGGACAAACTCGCTGACATACAAATGAAAGTGAATGTGAGTGCAAATGCATGATGATATTGAGTGTAAGCATAAGTGAATGAACATGCATGCAAATGGTGAATGACAGATTCAGAAAATAGAATGACATGCATGTAGGTGAGGCGAGTCGCTAAATCGACGACCATTCGTGGAAAACAGTTTCATGCATGCGACAATAGTGAGATGTTGACGAAAAATGAAACAGTGCTAGGACAAGCTAATATACATGTAAATGACATCAAACGTTCAAAGAAATCAAGCAAACAATACTCATACAAGCGAAAACACAAAAAGTGACAGAAATGCAACACAAGGCATGGGAAGCGGGCTTACCCCAAAACAATTGAGCTAAATGTGCCAATTGATCCTAGATGTGATGTGGGATGTTAGAGCTGCAAGGTTGATGTGAGGAATGAGCTCTGCAGCGTCCAGTTGATGAGTTTCGATAACATCGAGGTTGTGACGTGCATGCCACAAATCTAGGGAAAGTGACACTTGGTGGGAGGTTTCTGAAATGATCCTTGCATGTAACCTCCAAGTGCTAAACATAGATCCCTGAAACAAGGAATGCCTTTCATGCTTCCTTGGGAGAGGAAGCCCATGCATGCAAGTCTGTTTTGCTCGGTCCCGGAGGGAACCAATCAACTCAAGTGCACATGCAAGAGACTACTCGAATGTCGAAGAAAAATGCACATTTCTGGCTAGGATCTGGGCTAGATGCCTAGGCGATTTATGCAATTTCTGGGTAGAGTAGTTGACTACTGCCCAGATTTGCACAAATTATGGATTGAGAAACCCTGTTGGGAAAAATTGCGTAGTTCCTGCTGGGAAAAATTGCGTAATTCCAAACAGAATTGCGTAATTTCTGGAGGGAAGGTTAGTTGCCCTCTAGAAAAGCACAGTTTTCTTGGGGAAGCTACTCAGCTTGTAGTTGGACCAAGTCTGGGTGATCAACCGATGAGGGGAGTGCATCGGGTTGTGATCAACAAGCTGCCTTTGTGCAAGAAAAACATTGAAGCTTGTGAACTTGACGAAGCAAGGCAAGCTGCTGTGAAGGTTGGAAGGGAGGCTCCAAAACGAAGCTAAGGAAAATTTTTGGAGGGTGGTTTTAGCCACTACAACACTTGGCCACACACTGGTAGAACTCTAGCTCTCTGAATGGACCTTATTTGCGAAAAGCAAGTCTAACACCTCCAGAAGTATTGTTCAGCTCTCAACTCATCTTGGTTTCACATTAGCTTGATTTTAAGATGTAGCATCTACCAAGCTCTTGGTTGATTGACACACATTCCAAGCCAAGGAAACATAGTTGTTTCGATTGGGGTTGACGAGTATATTGATGCATAAGCAGTATAGTCGTCAGAGTCTTAGTTTCATCTCTGGTGTTGCTCTGCTACCAGCAGGCCTAGACAATACTCAGGTGGAGTCACATAGGAACACAAGCATGGCTCTGCTGCCAGCGTGTAGAAATTCCCACTGTAGATCAATATATTATGCAATATACTAAAGCAAAATACTAGATATACTTCTACAATCAAACTTTGCGGAAGCTTAATCAATTTGAGCTAGATCAATCAGAACACATATAACAGAGAAAAAGAAATCATACACATGAAACACAAAAGAATACTCTGGGGAAAGCCTCAGCTAAAAACCCCTATCTCTGTATTATCATACAAGTGGAAATATGTCCGGATTACACAAAGCTTTAGCTCACAAGATTTCTAGCTCTCAATACAATCCCTCTGTTGCTCATAGACAGTTAAAGGATTCTCACAAACCTTCTCCTCTGCCTTCCAAGCCTCCTATTTCCTTGCGCAATGTTTCCTGGGGTCCAGTGCTTCCACTTGTGTCAATTCCTACCTCACACTGCTCACTTGGCTCAGTAGTAACCGCGCAATCCTGAAGGAGATAATTCCTTCTACATTGATGAGTTTCCTATATAGGAAAAATCCTCCAACTGATAGTACACTATCCCTTCCTCTGATCTCAACTGGGTCTCTGACTGAACTAACATGCATGAGTTATTTATGAGAGAATATTCAGTTATCTGGAGAGCAGTAGTTACATGCATGCAAGCATTAACTAACTGAACTCACAATTAATTCCACAAACTGTTGGAACTAATCTAACTGGACTTAACTCAGTTAACTGAGCTAACTAATTACAACTCAAAGTACAACTCATCCTCATCTCCTTAACTAAGGGATAAATTCCTCAATCAATGGAGAAACTGTTGCATGTCTTCAAATAGACTTCATGTTTGATTTTCTCCAACTAATTAACTCAAGATGAATTAATTAATTATTTTACAAACAACTGCTAAGATCAAATTCGAATTTTACTTCTCTATTTTAGTTCAGGGACTAACTAAAATAGGAAGGTATCCCGAAATGCTATTTATAGCAATGCTATTTTTAGCACTTCAATTTTTCATTCCTTGTTGCTATGTCCAACACTGGTACTTCAACTACTATTTTTAGCAATGCTATTATTAGCATTTCTTGTTGCCATTTTGAACACTCCCTCTCAACAAGAAAGGCATTCAACTCGAACCTGATCCTGAACCTTTGGAATGTTCTGCATGAAACACTTCTCCCTAGTGTTATTGCTCCAACAACTCTAGAAACAAAAAAATATCCAATCTGAATCAGAATGACGCCTCTATCATCAAAGTCTCTGACTGCTATTGTCTATGTCGACTGAAAACTCTGCACCTTTGTGCTCTTCAGTATCTGACTACTCTAGCCTCTGTCACTTTGATCTCTGACTGCATCAATCACACTGATTACTGCTACTGCATCCATGCTACTGCTGGTCCTATCTCCCAGCACTATATCTGCACTGCACCTCCTCTCATCATGTTGCATCATGCTGCCCACTGCTGTAATGCAACTCAGTTACTGAGAAGTAAGTACCTGATCTCCCAACTGACCTCCTTGTTAGGCTAGAAACATCCTCTGATGCTGAAGCTTCCTCTTCCTCTCCATCCACATCTGTCTCTACCCACTCAGCCAGTCCTGCTACTCCTTATCGAGGCTCCCGTAGCAAGGTTTAATCAAAGAGGTTGGGTACCTCAATGATCCTGCCCCTATTCCAGCCTTCTTGGGACTGTCACTCCACATCGCCCCACCTCCGACCTGGAGGTATGGATGCATGTGATCCCTCTGCCCACTTGGCTCGAAATTTCCCCCTATTGGAGGTCTCTACATGAGTGGATGCCTCCACTCAGTCTCCTCTCGGCTTCTCCAGTTGTGGCTGCTCCACAACCTCCTGAAGTTGCTTCACTAATTGTGGCTCCTCCACAATTGTTTGAGACTTCTTCTGGCGCTGCATGTTGGGAGGTAATGTACTCTTCCTCTCAACCACTAAGTCTCCAACATTTGCCTTGATCCTCAAGGCTTTGCATGCATCTTGTACCTCAAGTGCATATAGGTTCTTGGGTAGCACACCAATCTGTTTCATCTTTCCCGCTGTCACGAAATGTTCTGGAAAAAGAGCTGATTTTAAATCAACAATATCTCCCTCATCCGAACTCCGATTCAGCCAATTTTTTTTTTGAATTTGGGTATTTTTCCACAAGGAATCTAGATTTGCTATTTTTTTTTTTGAAAATTTTGAACAAAAAATTTTAGATCTGCTCTGAAAACTCGCGGCCCAATTTTTTTTTTTTACTTCGAATTTTCTTCTTCGTATATTGTTCACTGCTTTGATCACCTTTGCTCCGATACCATGTAGAAATTCCCATTGTAGTTCAACAGATTATGCAATATACTAAAGCAAAATACTAGATCTACTTCTACAATCAAACTTTGCGGAAGCTTAATCAATTTGAGCTAGATCAATTAGAACATATATAACAAAGAAGAAGAAATCATACACATGAAACACAAAAGAATACTCTGGGGAAAGCCTCAGCTAAAAACCCTTATCTCTGTATTATCATACAAGTGGAAATATGTCCGGATTACACAAAGCTTTAGCTCACAAGATTTCTAGCTCTCAATACAATCCCTCTGTTGCTCATAGACAGTCAAAGGCTTCTCACAAACCTTCTCCTCTGCCTTCCAAGCCTCTTATTTCCTTGCGCAGTTTTTCCTTGGGTCCAGTGCTTCCACTTGTGTCAATTTCTACCTCACACTGCTCACTTGGCTCAATAGTAACTGCGCAATCCTGAAGGAGATAATTCCTTTTGCATGGATGAGTTTCCTATATAGGAAAAATCCTCCAACTGATAGTACACTATCCCTTCCTCTGATCTCAACTAGGTCTCTGACTGAACTGACATTAATGAGTTATTTATGAGAGAATATTCAGTTATCTGGAGAGCAGTAGTTACATGCATGCAAGCATTAACTGACTGAACTCACAATTAATTCCACAAACTGTTGGAACTAATCTAACTGGACTTAACTCAGTTAACTGAGCTAACTAATTACAACTCAAAGTACAACTCATCCTCATCTCCTTAACTAAGGGATAAATTCGTCAATCAATGGAGAAATTGTTGCATGTCTTCACATAGACTTCATGTTTGATCTTCTCTAAATAATTAACTCAAGATAAATTAATTAATTATTTTACAAACAACTACTAAGATCAAATTCGAAATTTGCTTCTCTATTTTAGTTCAAGGACTAACTAAAATAGGAAGGTGTCCCGAAATGCTATTTATAGCAATGCTATTTTTAGCACTTCCATTTTTCATTCCTTGTTGCTATGTCCAACACTGGTACTTGAACTGCTATTTATAGCAAGTCTATTTTTAGCATTTCTTGTTGCCATTTTCAACACAGCGAGCTTGGTCAGTACCTCGACGGGGTTACTTGCATCACCTCTCTGCGCAGGAAGCCTTTCCCTTCTTTTGCCTTATTCATTTTACATTTTTCATTTTCTAACTTTTTCATTTTGTAATTGTGCATAACACTTATTCATTTTAGAGGCAAAAGAGGGATCCCAACTTATTGAGAGCAGAATACGTTGTTCCAGTAGAGAAGTAGTTTATTACACCTTTGACGCGCTTCTCAAGGTTTCCCCCCTCACCTTACTCTACTTGACTGAGATGAAAAGGGTTAACCCAAAAACAACCGACTAGAGTAGGTGACACTGGCTAGCAAGCAAGCATTGTGTTTTCACCAAGTTTCACTTCGAACAGTACGTATTTTCCATCGATGTATCATGGACTAAAAGTAACAATTTCTTCATACGTAGGCAATATGATAGATAACCAAGTAGTGATAGAAGCACAAGGCCTCTTGTACTTTACCCAACTTGCTTCAAGAGTCATACATAGTTTCATGCGAAACTATCCTATGAAACGAAACAAGTGAACTAAAAAACAATAAAGCCAAGTAACAGCATAAGAAAAAGCGAAAGAAAAGAAGGTAATCAAACAAGAAAGTAGACACACAAAAAAGCAAAGCAAGTAAGAAAAAAAGCATTCAATCAAACAACTCGAAAGAAAACACTACTCCTACTCCTAAGCTAACAGTGCATGGGTCATCTCACGTGAAGTGACACTTCCAATGCAGTGACCGACGCAATGGTTGACCCATGTTGGTGACGGCATGGTTCACGAACAAGACAGCTGTGTGAACCAATAAACAAGAAAGATATAATAGTGAAGACAAACACACTCCAAGATTACAGGTGACCATAGACCAAAGATTAGTGAAAGTGCATGACATGCATTCTGTGGTGCTAGCATGATGTCGTGCTACACCACATGCAGATGTTGAGTATATGCATTCTCTTGATTGTGACACACAAGCAAACATGAGAAAGGTAGACCACTTGTGTTGTGCATGTGTGCTTTCTGTGTAAGATTCCTCCAATGCATGAGCGATGGGATTGTGTAGTCCGAGTGGAGGAAGTGAAATCTGGGTGTTTGGTTGATCTTCTATGCAAAGCAGAGAGTGATGAGGAGCCTTGAGTGTTTCAACCATTTCCTAGCTAGAAGTGAATCCAACCTCAGGACAGCGAGGGCCTAACATAACCATCAGCTTGGGCTGAAGTGCCTCAACAATCTGGGGGGTTTCGACTTCATTGACAGATAGATCATTCTAGACCAGTGTCTTGGATAGATTAACAACGATTGAATCAACACCGTGATCAGATGAGGAAGTGAATAGATCACGACAACCAAGATCATAAAATTCGAGATGTTCTTTGACATCTTCATGGTTTGATGAATCAGGTAGAGGGGTAGATGAGAAGCAAAGACGTTCACCCTCTTTGTTTTCAAGAAAGATAGATGACAGATTCAACGGATGTTCCGAGGAAGATGTGTCCTCTCCACATTGTAATGAAATACTGACATCCAACGTGTCCTGTGAATGATCGGAAGTAGAAGCATCCAGAAATGAGTTTTCATAAGGGAAATCAGCAGTGGCAGAATCATAAGGGATGTTAGGGTGAAGTGGATGAGGCGCAGCTAGAAGGGGGTCATCATTCACCACGGGCTCTTCTTTGTATTACCACACTCACTCATCATGAATGATAGCGCAGGTTGGCTACATAAAACCAACTCCATCGACAACTTGATCCTCATTCACAACAGGTGAGGAGTCCGGAATGGGAGAACACAAGATAGTACAAGACAGCCAAATTTGTGTAAATCTCAAGAGCAGGTGGGGTGGGAGGATGTGATAGTTCAACGAGGTGTGTGCATGATCTCCCACATCACTCTGCGATGGTGGAGTTGTTTGATGAGGTGAAGGCAGACAATCACTTGTGACAACAATTATGCCTACCTGTGATTGCGCAGTTCCATCACCGAAGTGTGTTGAGCAGGGTTTGGATATGTGAAGAAGATACTCAAATCTTCCATTAAGAAATTCCCAATCAATATCATCTTCCGAGAATCGATATGCAAGATTACAAAAGCATGTGTGAAACTGTTCAACAGATTCATCGGGTGCTTTTTGTAATTTTAGAATTTCTTTGTTGAGTTCTTTATGGTCATAGTGATTAAAAACACAATCTATCTCTACGACCAGATGAGAAAGAGAATGAATAGATTTTTTGGAAAGCGAGGCACACCAGTGCATTGGGTTCCCTCGAAGTGTGTAGATGAACAACGTGCAACTCATGTATTCTTCAAAGAATCCATGTCTTTCACATGAGCCTACAATGTCGACCGCGTGCCTTACCAAGGCTACGTAGCCTCCACCATCAAAATTTTTATGAGACAAGTTATCCGAGAGCCTTTTCAGGATGATGAAATCGTTTCCATAAGACATACATTCTAGAAGAGCATCTTGGTAGTGAGTCATGATAGATGTGTAGAGATTCAAAACAGATGTGAGGACTCAGCTTGTCATCTAGCCCTCCTTCTAGCGCCAAAATGTTGATAGTGCTGGACCCACCATCATGTAAGGGGATCTCCTCGGTAATAATTCCCAATCAAACCTCAAACTATTTGGTGTAGGAGTCCCAATAGTGGGTCGTATGGTAATGCCTTGACTACAATGTCACACAGAGGCAAGTAAGATAACTCTGTCAGTAGCAAGGGTGTGACTCTTGCAGTGAGTCAAGGAAGGTGCATGAGAGGTTCTAACACAGGTGGGTTGAGATGAGGGTGAAGGTGAGTTCCAGGTTGAAAGGGATTAGTCCCAACTTGGCTAGGAACACATAACACATAGGACATACATAGCTTCTAGCGGAGCAGTCCACTCGGATGTGGTAGTCACAACATATAAGGTAAGATAACACGTACAACACTCACGGATCAGTCCGAATGAGTGCAACGATTATTACAGAAAGGTTGATGTGAAAGGTCTATTTGATGTCCGGCAGAGCATTCGACATGGACAGGACAACATTAACAACATATGCAACACATTTCCATTAATAGATTCTGCATTAAAACAAATGAATCAGTTCAGATGTAGAACACAGTTTAAAGCAACATACATTACAAGTGTTAAAGATTAGTCTGACAACAGATACAGTACATGTGTGAAAACGTGTTAGTCTTATTATATAAAGAAGCGTAAGTTCCAATCATATAATACATCCATGTAAACCCACTAGCCCCAACAGTGAAATGTTACGGCCATATCTGCCTACTCCTCTAAAGATATGAACTAGCTCTGTGCAGTGGAGAAGCCAAGGCACATTACAATACTGTTCAAGCTTTCTTCAAGATAGTCTTAACAGAAGCTTGGCTGACCAAAAGCCTCTACAATGAGTTATCAGGGACTATTTATAGCAAAGGGTGGGGTGACCCTTGACATTCCCCTTTGTGACAGTTCAACTACCCTCATGACTCTTCACTTACTCTATGACTGTTTCATACAACTATTGACACTTGACTTACACTTGACATGACTCAATATTACAATGCACATGTACTCATGTGAGATAAAATGGCTTGAGCAAGCCTTGCAAGACATCACTGACACTCGGTCCGCTGTGATGAGACCAACTCTTTGACATGCTTATGATGGTGAAAGTGGTGAGCTGATGCCAAGCTTGGTCATCTGTGATGGTGTGCATGCACCTCCTGGTGACATCTTGTTCAAGCGAACTCTTTCCTCTGTTGCAACCAGCGCATTGGTTCGGCCCCTTCATCCAACTCGTCTGCTAACATGTGCATGGTCTTCTTGGTGTGGTTTAACCTGCAACACATTGATGCATAGTGTCCATGTTGATCTTCAAGTGTGTGCTGGTGGTCATGCGCATCAACTTGCTGAAGTACATGTTCAGCTCCAGTTAGAGTTTCTTCTTGTTTTCGCCTTGGTGAGCGTGTTGATTGAGTTGGATTTCATGCCTGCGCATAATGACATGCATGCTACTAGATCCCTTGCATGTGATCAACAACATCTCTCACCATGTCTGCTCCGTGTTAGCTATTGGGTTGGATCTTTAACTTGTACAGGCGCTGATTCATCCATGAGTGCATGTTGTGCCCATTGCTGTTCCTGATCCTACTGCAACTCATTCGTTTATCTGTGCAACTTCATGTTCTTACTTGAGTTGCTACTTCAACACATGCAACTCCTTATTTGTTCCATTCTCTGTCTTCGCGCGACCTTCATGCTGATTTGTCATCTCATAGCATGAGTCTCCAAAGTTTCTTTCATTATCAGTGGATCTACTTGATCTTGCAACTTTGTCCCGCCTATGTGTTGTCAACAACCTTCCTCTTACATTCGTTTCCTTCGCTAAGATTTCTTAAGCTGTTTTTCATGATGCTACTTGTTGTGATGTTGTTGTTGTCATATCTTTATGTCCTTGTCTACGAACAACTTGATGTTTCTGTGAGTAGGAAAGCTCGTAGACACTTGATCGACTGCATATCCAAGTGTGTTCTGAACAGTGTCTTTGACTCTGCTCTCTTGGAAACCATTGTACCTGCACTGCTGAGAGGCAGAAGAGCACCAGCAATATCTTGGGACATGGCAACACTCATGGCAAGAAATTTGTCAGTCAGAAACCGAAATGTACTTGAGAACTGACTTGCAACATACTTGTGTGATTGATCATAGAGGTTGAGTACTTTCGGCCGAGAGGTCAGGAGACCGACTGCCAAGACTGCACAAGGCACAGTCTGGGCTACTGGGAGACTGACTAATTGCTGGAACTGCGCAATGCATAGTCTAGTCTGGCTGTTGACTGCTGGGATTGTGCAATGCCCAATCTCAACTGGCAAGGGATGCAGACTCAGTGACTACATTGCACAATTTTCTTGGACAATAGTCACTGTCCCTCAGGATTGCACAAAACAGGCCTGGAGAACAACTGTTGTGCAGAAATGCAAATTTTTGGGGTGGAAGGCAGAGCCCTCCCTCTCAGGATTGCGCAATGCTATCTTGGTGAGGCTCTTGGTGAGGTAAAGTCTGGGACGAGGTTGGCCAAACTTGTTGACAGGCAAACAAAAGTGAATGTGAGTGAAAATGCATGCTGATACTAAGTGTAAGCATAAGTGAATGAACATGCATGCAAATGGTGAATGACAGATTCAGAAAATGGAACGACATGCATGTGGGTGAGGCAAGTCGCCGAATCGACAATCATTTGTGGAAAATAGTTTCATGCATGCGACAATAGTGAGATGTTGACGAAAAATGAAATGGTGCTAAGACAAGTTAATATACATGTAAACGACAACAAGCATTCAAAGAAATCAAGAAAACAATACTCATACAAGCGAAAACACAAAAAGCAACAGAAATGCAACATAAGGCATGGGAAGTGGGCTTACCCCAAACAACTGAGTTGAATGTGCCAATTTCTCCTAGATGTGATGTGAGATGTCAGAGATGCAAGGTTGATGTGAGGAATGAGCTCTGCAACGTTCGATTGATGAGTTTCGATAACATTGAGGTTGTGACGCACATGCCACAAATCTAGGGAAAGCAACACTTGGTGGGAGGTTTATGAAATGATCCTTGCATGTAACCTCCAACTGCTAAACATAGATCCTTGAAACAAGGGATGCATTTGCATGCTGCCTTGGGAGAGGAAGCCCATGTATGCAAGTTTTTTTTTCTCGGTCTTGGAGGGAATCGGTCAACTCAGCTGCACATGCAAGAGACTGCTTGATTGCCGAAGAAAAATGTGCATTTATGGATGGGAGCTGGGCTATCTTCCCATGAGATTTGTGCAATTTCTGGGCAGAGCAGCTGGCTGATGCCCATATTTATGAAAATTATGGGCTGAGCAACCCTGCTGGGGAAAATTACGCAATTGATGCTCGGAGTGTTAACTGGCAGAAGTGCGTAATCTTGGAACCCAGGAGGCTTCTAGAAAGAATTGCACAATTTCTGGAGGGAAGTTGGTTTCCCTCCAGAAATGCACAATTTTCTTAGGGAAGTTGCTCAACCTGTAGCTGACCAAGTCTGGGTGATCAACCTATGAGTGGTGTGCATCGAGATGTGATCGATAGGCTGCCTTTGTGCAAGAAAAACACTAAATCTTGTGAACTTGACGAAGCAAGGCAAGCTATTGTGAAGGTTGGAAGGGAGGCTCTGAAACAAAGCTAAGGCAAAATTTTGGAGGGTAGTTGTAGCTGCTACAACAGGACCCCACTAACAACTTTCCCTAGAGGAATTGGAAAGACTGAGAGGGC
This sequence comes from Pinus tabuliformis, assembly GCA_031772625.1. NCBI lineage: Eukaryota > Viridiplantae > Streptophyta > Pinopsida > Pinales > Pinaceae > Pinus > Pinus tabuliformis. The sequence goes on from CM062819.1 coordinate 387,998,179, forward strand.
TAGGGGTTTTTCATCCCTTGTGGTAACTGGAATTTACTTTTTTAGCAATTGTAGGAGAGGAAAATCCCCATTCTTAATGGACTAGATAAGATCTGATGGAGATATAGGCCAGTGTGATTTTTCACTATAAAATAATCCTACTCTTTATCAATTGTTGGCACCCTACCACCAAATGATAAAATCTAGGTGGTTATTTGGCAAGGAAATATTTGGCCCAAAATTGCACACTTTTGTGGTTACTAGTGAATCACTAAACTCTAATGTGGGATCACCTCCAAGGACGGGGATTTGAGGGTCCCACCCTTTTCCATCTTTGTCTAGAAAATCAGGATATAACTCAACACATCTTTAATGACTTCTCCTTTGCTGACTACCAATAGACCAGGATGACCCTGCTCTTCTGGAAATTAGATCGTCAACCCTCCCAATCCATCCTTGACAACCTTTCCTCCTAGCGCATTACTACCGTCAAAAGCCCCATTGTTAACTAAGTCTAATATCTAACACTTGATTTCATCCTCTGGACTATTTGGAAGTAACAAAATGGCCACATATTTAAAGCCTGTGAAAGAAACTCTGAGCAAAACTGGAACAAGATCTTAATGGGCATCAAAAGGACTATTCTTGGTTTTGGCTAGATGACAGATGATTGGAACTTTTCCCTTGATGATTCCATCATTCCCTCTGCCATGAATCTCCATCCCCCATCCTCAACATCTTCCATAGCTCCCCGTGCTCATAAAATTTGGTCTCCCCCCACTCTTTATCAAATTCAATTTTGACAACGCTTCCAAGGGTAACTCGAGTCAAATAGCTTGAAAGGTATCTTCAGAGATAACAATGGGGGTCCTCTCTTTGAAAAACTGGCTCAATGGACCTCAACAACAACAATGTAACTGAATTTTTTGCTCTAGAGCAAGAGCACCTTGCTCTCAGGGCTTCTACAAATTAATCATTGATAGAGATTCTCATCTGGCGATCACCTCCGTCAAACATCTACAGAATGGAACAAACCTGGACAAACTCTCTTCCCATTGGAGGCTTAATAATTACATTGTCAAGATTTTTGAGCTTCTCCACAAAATCCTAGTCATCATTCCATTGCATATAAGGATAAATGGGAACCAAGTCACAAACTTTTTGACCAATTTAAGTTGCTCAAATTCTAGCGTCAACTACAAAAGAGCGTAGAACCCATTGAGCAATTCCACCCTCCTGTTCAGTTGTCAAATTTTTTTATGCAGAGACAAGAATAAGATCTCATTGGATCCAAGCCACAACAGATCCTCCTCCCTTGAAAGATTTGGAAAATGTCGATGAATAGGTAAGGGAGATTCATGATCCTCCTCATTGTATTCTACCTATTATCAATTTGTAGTTTCTCTAGGTTGATGAAAGAAACCCAGAGGTAACCACAAACAACTTGTAAAGTTGGGATCTAGCCCTTCCAACTTCAGAGAGGGATCTTTCTATTTGGTTTGGATTTTTTGGTTTTAAGATATTAGGCTAGCTATTAAAACTTGAGGTGGGTTTTTCAAAAGTTTGGTTGAAAGATGTTGGAAGAGTCCATTGGGCATGGAGTAATAAAATTTTGAATAATCAATTACAAAAATGACAGAGGAATTGTAACAGGGAAGGGTAGGCGAACTCCTGGATCTTATAGAGTGATTGTGGTGTGAATAAGATGAATGATATTTGATTTCAATTAAATATAGAGCATACACGGATGAATTTTATATTTAATATCAAAAAGCAAACATTGATATTGTTAACAAGGTAGAGCATAGTACACTTAAGAAAATTCGGCCCTTAATCTTCTTGCAACAATAAGGAGGGAAAAAACATATGGAAATTGAGATAAAGAAAAAAATTTACATGAAATAACACATCAGCAATTGCTTGACACGGGAATCTTGGAACAAACTTTCTCTGTATTTCTATAAATTGATCACTTTTAGTACAATCCATGACTTACATCAATGTAAAACTCCTTTCTTAATACATAATCCAACACATTCCAACCCTTACTAAGTCTTATTTTAACATATTTATAGATTGTCTCAAATAAATTAGGACTTCAAACCAAACATATTACAAAAATAATATCTACTAAAAACATGTAGATATTTCTAAAACATAACTAAATAATAGGAATTCTGGACAAATTTGGCTGTTATGTTGAATCTTTAAAGGAAATCTGTTACTGATTGTCTGGAAAAAAATAATTGAACAATACACTAAAAATAAAAATAGTCACTGGAAAAGTGCAAGAAATATGGAATTGCAAGGAAAATCTTTATCCTTTAAATATGGAGATTGGTTCATTATTGTTGATCCTCTGCATTTTTGTAGCCTTTACTGATTATGTTCCTGAAGTCTGGAAGTGATTTGGTGTCCTTATTTCCATCTGGAACCTATGTTGTTGGAATCTTCTTCCTTCCCTTTTACTAGCAGTGGGAGCCATCAATCCTTTATACTAAACATTCATCACAAAATACCCCTTCTCAAACAATTGTCCATAATCACAAAAGACATGGCTATATCGCTATCATTGAGAAAATGATTCAGACGATGAATGGTGGTTTTTTTTTTTAGGGGGGGGGGGTGGTATGAGTGGTATATAGTAAATGGAGGAGCCCCTCGAAATCATTATGGAATTCCCACGTAGTATACAAATGTTTTTTTTAAAAACCACTTCCCCCCCCCCCCGGTTGTTAAGTCTCGAAGTGTGGGGGGGGGGTCCGAAAACTGTCTTCATAAAATTACAAAAAGAACTAGCACCGAGACCATTTTAAAATATTACAAATTAACCAAGAAATGAGCGTCGTTTATTTAAAATTAGGCCCCTTGGCCCTTAGCTCCTCCCTTTTTTCTTAGTTCTGTGACCAGGGGTGAGACCATAGGTCAATACATCAGAGTTTTAATGAAATCGAAGCTTTTGTATTGAAACCTTATAACGCAGGAAGCGAAGGAATTTCCGATACCTTCAGCTCCATTTTCTTTAGCCTTCCTACATTATTTTTTATCATAGGACCGAGGGATGTGACCACTGGCTCAACCTTTGAGGTGCTAGGCATTTTGTTTACTGTTGGGGGTTGTTTTCCTTTGTTAAGTGCTTTAGCACCCGAGTTCCTTAAATCTTAATGACCATGTGCCATCCCTGATATCAGAACCCCCTCTCATCGAAACTTTTCAAGCAGCAAGTGTTACAAAGCAATGATATCCTCAACCTATGATATGACATCATCACTGTCACGTGGAACCTCATAAGTAGTGACATGTGTCACCCTGATTTATCCTACCACGTGTCCTTTTGTACTGCCACGTCATGCTGACATCAGATTCCACATAGTTTTATGTTATGAAACCAATTCACAAAAAGATATAAAAGATAGATGAATGCCTTAGAAATAAGCCTCTTCAAGGGGGCAACCTCCTTTACATTACACAAATGAACAATTCTTAGATGATACCAATGACAAGACCTCCTTTCTATATATAGGAGTCTTAAGGGGTCATAATATAATAAAAGCCGACATAACATTAATAATGTAGGGGCATAATAATAACAATAGTGGGCTTCTATGGTGCACAATAATAAGAATATGGGGACTACATGGGCACAACAATATAATAAGGGGGTTTTACTAATAACAATAAGGGTTTACACTAGTAATTTAGTGACCTAACATGCCCCTCTCCTTCAAAAAGTGTTGTCTTCAACGCTTGAGTAGTTATTGATTCTTCTGTATAAAATTCTTGTCCTCCCATGTGGAATATTTAGTGGGTAAGTTCTTCCACTTGATGAGATACTCTGAAATTGATTGATTTTGTAGCTGTCGGGTTCTTGTTTCTGTGACTACTCCAGGCTCCAATATGATTTTTACTTCCTCATCAAGTTCTGGAAATATTGTTTGAACTGGGATCTTCTGCAACTTTTGAATGAGTGGCCACACTTCTTCGTCCTTCTTCCATTCATCCCTTGCTTCATTTATCTAATCAGGTTGCATAATATAAATAACACAAAAAAATGCTTCCACATTCTCATCCTTTCTTCAGAGTGCATCTACTACAACATTTTGCTTCCCTTTTTTGTAGATGATTTCAAAGTCATAACCCAACATATTTGTGACCCATTTTTTCTTGTTCTTCTAAAGATAATCTTTGTTCTAAAAAGTATTTAAGACTATCATGATCCATTTTTACCTTGAAGTGTCTTCCCATTAGGTAAGGTCACCATTTCTTAAGTGTATGTAGTATTGCCAACATTTCCTTCTCATAAATATCTTGCTTGAGATGTAGCCGTAAAAATACCCAATCACCTACATCAAAACTTCTTTCATTGCGATGTTGATCTACCCATTGTTTCATTTGATTCTACACCAAAGTGGCGTTATCCTTTAAAATTTGGAGGACTTGTTGTTGATGCTTGATGTGATCTTTCATTGCTTGAATATTTTTCTTCTTGATATATCCTTCTATCTTGAGAGTTTGAGAAGTCGTAATTTTTTCTAATGCATTACAAGATATGGTTGGATTCATTTCTTAATGCTCGATGTGATCTTTCACTTCTTGAACATTTTTCTCCTTGATATGTCTTTCTATCTTGATAGTTTGAGGAGTGGTAATTCCGTCCAATGCATTACAAGATATGGTCAGTTTCATTTCTTCTTTCTCGATGTGCTATTTCACTTCTTGAACCTTTTTCTTCTTGATATGTCCTTATATCATGTGAGTCTGAGGAGTGGTAATTCTTGCCAATGCTTTACAAGATATGGTCGGATTCATTTCTTGATGCTCGATGTGATATTTCACTTCTTGAACATTTTTCTTCTTGATATGTCCTTCTATCTTGAGAGTTTGAGGAGTGGTAATTCTTTCCAATGCTTTACAAGATATGTTCAGATTCTGTTAACACCCAGGTTGTTTCCTTTGAATCCTGAGGGAATACGGCCGGGGTAACCACTAACCAAGCTTTGGATTACAGGTTCTAGCCTACCTGTAATCAGAGAGGGCTCTCTCTTTTAGTTTTAACTTTGTTTTTTGAAGATTTTAGGCTAGTTATGAGGGGAGAGTTTTGTTTAAATTTTGGTTGTCAGCTATTGTTCAAAGAAGGGCATGCAAGCATCAAAGAGAGTTCAGTCCATTGGGCATGTGGAGTCCAGAAATGAAAAGGATTTGATGTCTGTGATTAAGAGAGGTTCACTGCAAGGCTAGATGGGTATTCATGATACAAACTTTGATTTTTAGAAAAGAAACAGTATAAATTACACCAGGAAAGGCAATCAAGAGTTCTTTCACAGTGCAACACGAAATGAAGAATAAATCCTACTCAGCAGCAAAAGAGAATTACTGAATAAAGACTTATCATGTGATTAGAGCAAATTGGAGCATTTAAGAATTCCATAGTTGCAGCTAACCCTGAAGAAAACATATTTAGTAGTAAGGATTGAGTTTAGGGTGTCTTTGATGGACAAATCCTGAACTAGTCTTTTACCTTTCTACCAAGATTAATCACCATACATCACAGAGAGATTAAGTAAGAAATGAAATACAAATACGGTTAGAAAACACTTATTGTAACACGCCATAGCACGAGAATCCTGCAGCAGTCAATAGTTTCATCACAGCATGTCCAAGCCAAACAAATTTTTTGGAAACCAACAGCTCCTTTGTATTATATCTTTCAGAGAATATACAACCGAGTTCTCTTGAACAAGTGAGCAACAACAACCCCCAATAAGCTATGCGGGGGTGCATATATACAAAATATCATAGAAATATCTCAACAATGAGTTATTGCACAATAACTGCTCTTACCAACTTTCAAAGATATTTCTTACAAAATTAAAAGCTACTTAAATGAATATACAACAGCTGCTTGCTGTTTGTCAGAAATTCTTGACTTTTGGGGGCAACTGGGTCTGCCGGGTGCTTCGTATTGATTCTGAGTAATAAGCCCTTTATTGCTTTGTCGTGCTGCAGTTATCTCAACCCCGTCATCTGCATCTGCCGGTGTCGCTTTAGTGGCCAAATTTGGTTTGCTGAGTTGGCTCTGTCCACTCTTTTCTAGTCATAGTAAATATATCAATTTTCTGAACATGATGACTTATAATTGATGTACAAAAATTTGGTGAAAAATTTGTTTCTTCACAACAATGTCTATATCATGCTTGTCCACCATTCCTGAGTAGGCAACTGAAGTTATTGATTCTGAGTAATAAGCCCTTTATTGCTTTGTCGTGCTGCAGTTATCTCAACCCCGTCATCTGCATCTGCCGGTGTCGCTTTAGTGGCCAAATTTGGTTTGCTGAGTTGGCTCTGTCCACTCTTTTCTAGTCATAGTAAATATATCAATTTTCTGAACATGATGACTTATAATTGATGTACAAAAATTTGGTGAAAAATTTGTTTCTTCACAACAATGTCTATATCATGCTTGTCCACCATTCCTGAGTAGGCAACTGATGTCTTAAAATTATGCCTAAGGTTTCATCTGCCTCAGTATATTTGTAGTAATTTGGAGGCACTTCAAACAGATGTCTAATCTCATGCATGATGAAAAACAAATTCTCTATTTTGTCATAGAGACTCTGCCCAGATGCAGGCCCTGTTTCCTCTGGGGCACTTGATGCTGCAGTGATCTGATTTGCAGCATATGTATTTATCCTCTTGGCATAGTTTTCATGAGATAGTAACCTTCCTGCACTGGTTAGTAAGCTGGGAAGGCCTCTGTTATGCAATGCTGTAAATTTCTCCATGAATTTGTTCACCTCTGTCTGCATTTCCTGGCACCTTCTATCCAATGTTTGCACATGATTTCTCAAAGTGAGCACCCTTTTTACTAGTAAAATGGTATCAGTTCTGTTAGAGATACCCATTGTTGCCAGCTGGGGGCCTGTGCGATTGTTAAGGACATTGATCATCCTATTGGCTATCTCAGGCATATTGCCTAGAGATGCCCTTGCTCTTTGACTTTCCTTTTGGGCCCTGCCTATGAGATCTATATGCTCATGGATGGTTTCAATATATTGCCATTGATCTGTTATAGACTGACCAATATTGGCCCACAGGTCTTTCTTGACCTCAGCTACAACTTTATCAAGAGATAGCTCTTTCTCCAGTTCTTTTATTTTCTTCTCAAGAGCCCTTACCTCTCTTGTTTTTTCAGCTACACTTTGCTTTGATTTATCATATTTTTCATTAAGTGTAGCCAATTTTTCCTTGGCTTCATTTAGTTCTGCCATCTGGGACTCCAGAGCTTGAAGTTCTTTCATCATATTTTGCATATCAAGGCTGGGTGTCTGTCATGATGTTGTTGCTGGTGCTGCTGCTGAAGGGCCTGGCTCTGGTGTTTGTCTTGTGGGAGGACTTAAAATTTAAGGAGGTTCCTCAAGGTTAATTACTGGCTGAGGGGGCTGAGATATATGCCCTCCTTCTTTCTGTTTCAGGGCTGCTTGTAATGCACCCTCTGTTGCTATCAATCGTCCTTCTGTTTCTACCAATTGTTTGTGTAGTGTCAACAACATGGCCACTACATCTTGATCCTTTCTCTGCTGAGCAACATCTTCTGTTTGGGGGTGAAGGGTTGCTGGAAGTTTGACCATCTTCCTCAAAGCTGATATATCTTCATCCTTTTTCTTCATGAGCGCCTGCACAGCTTTAGGATCACTTGGGTCATGCCCAAGCTCTATAATGATATCTTCCAAAGATCTAATCCTGTTGTCTTTGGCTTGAGAAGAAGCTTTCTCCAATTCTAGTTGGGCAGTAGTATTATGGAGAGAATTTTGCAGTTTGTGTGCTAGAAATGTTTTATCTGCAAGAGTAGAGTAGACCATCTCACCCGTTTGCTTATGTAGCTCTATTTGGTCCATTGGGTGGATGTCCTTTGCAAACACTTCTAGGTTGGTCCTGATGTAATCTGCAGCTGACTGTGGCTGCAGCAAGGCAGGCATGAAATGGCTCATAGTCATCTTCCCTTCTGCAATGTCATATGCTGACATGAGCCTCTGTTGATTAGTGGGAGCCATCTTGAGCAAGTGATTATAAAGCTGGATTCTGACCGGCTCATTCCTAGCTTTTATATCCATAAATTGTTTCTTGATTCCAAACTCTGCCCTTCTTTGTTGGCTTGAGGAGCTGACCTCTCCTCCAAGTGGTCTTTCTTGTTCCTGTTGGAAGGAACTAGCTGATGCTTCCACGCTAGGGGGGCCCATACCCATGGATGGTCCAATAGGCATATCTTCTTCAGAAAAGGGGTTTAGCCTTTGCCTCTTCTCCCCTTGTTGACTTGCTGATGTAGTGAGGGGAGTTTCTTGCTGTCTGTCCCTCTTCCTAGTTCTCTCTTCATTTATTGGGGTTTGAAGTGCCGAGGTATCCATTGCTGTTTCCTGCCTTGGAGGCACACTTTCTTGAGCCTGCTGCTCTGTGGATACAGGGGCCTCAGCCATTTCCTCTTGCTTTTCTGCTTGTTCTTTCTGCTGTTCTGTTGTTGGGAGTGTTTGCTCCTGCTCCATTTCTTTTCCCTTATCTATGCTAGCTGCTTGAGGAGTAGTTTGAGCTGCTTGCTGGGGAGCTGTAGAAGATGAGGCAGCTGCTCCAAGTTGAGTATGATAAGAAGAAGAAACTTGTCCACAATATTCCAAGTCAGCTTCCTTCTCAAGTTTCTTTGCTTCTTTTTGTGCTATTTCCTCTTTAGAACTTGCCTCTTCTAGGGTGCCCTCTTTCCATCTTAACAGATTTGCATATTTTTCAATATGAGGCAACCTGACATGATCATAGCTAGCCAACTTATATTTGACCCTTCTAAGACTAATGAAATGATTGGGATCATAGGGTATCCAGAGGAAACTGGTTTGCAACCCGAGGCGTTGCAGGATCTTATCTGCTTCTTGCCATGCCTCTTCTCTTTTATTATAAATAAATGGGCCTAGCTGGTTTCTGACTTTGAGTTGTACCTTCTTATTTTTGCTGTGGAAATGGACCATGTCTGCATTTCCAAATTGTCTGAAATATTCTAAAGCAAAAAGTCTCATAGGGACATATCTTGGTAGCCTATATGGGGCTAACTCACAACCATATACTCTGATCACTGTATGGTGTTGGTAAAAGTACCAATCCCCAATGCTGTAGGCCTTTGAGAGCTGGAGGATTCTTTGCATCTCATCTGTCAATCTTGGAGGAGGGGAACTCAACAGCAAGGACATGGCTGGATGGATAAAAAGGTCTATGAATTCACAATAGCTATATGGTGAAAAAGATATGTGATGAAAGATTGAAGACCAAAATACCACAGACCTTTGGTTTCCCTGAGCATCAAACTTCTTGAGAGTAATAGGGAAGCTATCAGGCTGATAAAATAGGAACAAGTGATAGATGTAAGAAGTGTATCTAAATATCCTTTCCCTCTCTAAATTCATCAATTGCTCATGAATTTTATTGGCAATGTATGTAGCATAATCATAGTGAACAGAAGGAGGCTTTCCAGGGGAGAAGATAGACATCATGGCCAGAATAGTTTCATCAACATCCTCAGATGATCTGTATCCCAGGACATAACTGATCATATCCACAAGCATTTTTCCCAACTCATTGAGATATACATTTCCAATAGGAGGAGTCCTCACAGTTTGAGAGCCTGATTGAATGAATAGTTGATTAATCTCTATGATTTGGGCACTGGACAGCTTGCCTCCTTGCTTTATCAAGTCCATCATAGATAGAGGAGTCAATGGCTTTGTAGTGTGAAAGTACAGCATTTGATTTATAGCCTCAGGGGTGACATGGAACAAAACTGAGCCTGAGGGACTGAGGATAGCTCTCTGACATCGGTCATAGTTGGCACTGCATCGATGGATTAAATCTGGGAGGACATTGACTTGAGGAAGATTGAAAATGGGCAAATTGGAGTCCCAAATCCATAGAATATCATTTCCACTGAGATGTTCGGCTTTCAGCTCATTGAGTACATGAATATGGTATCTGCTGTACTCTGGGATTACTTCTGCCATCTGGTAGTCTCTGTCAGCCAGGGGCAGCCATTCTAGCTCTCTTTGTGGGGCATTTGGAGGTGGAATGTTTAGAGCTACTGGTGTCTCCATGGTCCACTGATACTTGGAATTGGATTTGAACTTGATTTTCTGGGCACAACGATACAGAGCAGTGAATTTCCAATGATGGGGCAATTTTCAGAGAGGACAAGGTAGACAGAGGAGAAACTGAGTTGAAATGCTCCAGGGAGATATTCAAATGAGCAAATGCTAGGTTTGAGGGTGGCCTTCCTGGTGGATTTGTCTAGCAAAGGTTTGGATTTGCGAATGCGCAAACAAACTGTGAATTTGTGGCAATTTGGCACAATGTGGAATCTCTGTGGGTAAATTTGAGCTTACAGTGGGAAATGGAACACTGGTCACTGAGGATTCCTGGTAGTTACTGCGTTTTCTCCCTTTTCTTGCTTATTTTGGTGAATTATGCAAAAACCATGGTGCACAGAGGGATACCGATAAATACCTGGGTTTAGTATGACAATGGCGTTGACATGCAGGTGAACTCACGACGCCAGCAGCAAGGAGTAGTCTTTGAAAGTTGGTGAGCAAGCAACGTGATCCCTCATGCAGGAGCACAGTGGGTATTTTTGCAAATAATGCGAAAAACTGACTTTTTCGGGCAAAATAGAAAAATTTGGCTTTTGGCGCGTTTTGTTGGATGACATCATAGGTGGGGTCAGGTACGGAGTGATGACGTGGCGGCCTGAGAGTGGTCCACGTGGACGGGGGACATGGCGGACAGCTCGGAGCAAGGGCGGACGGGGCGACAACGTAATGCTGTGACGGCAGTGACGTGGGGGTGACGTGGGGGCGACTTGGTGGGCGGTAAACAAAAGGCGGTAAGCGGTAATATCGGACTGCTTAAGGTATGGGCGTGGTTTTGGTAGGAGGCGGCCCGATACAACTCAGGAGTGACACGCATCCTTGCCCTGACGTCACCCTCTGATAGATTTCGGGCGCTAACGTACAGGCATCGGGGTGGTCCGATATTGCTGTGGGCCGTCGGATGGGAGGGCCCGGATCCGACGGTTGACGAGAAGAAAAAGTGATAGGACAATACGGCGGGGAGCGGACAATAAACAAATGATATTTATGGAACGGCGCGCTAGGTACAAAACTTAGGACAACGACGGATTTGTGGGTTTTGTAATGTTTTTCAGAACAAATGGGTTTTCATGTAATTGTTGGTGACATGCGCTTGGGCTGTTAAATCAACCAGATGTTGATTTAATCCCAACATAAACTATTGATCACGCTTTTGGCTTAGCGCTAAACTCCTTTGTGCACCAACCCTTTGGAATTTAAGGCTATATTGCCTAGGGGAAGGGATATTTATACACTTTTTTTTTGGGGTTTTTTATGTACAATAGTGATATAATAATAGGGAAAAGGGGAACATAGGGAGTTAAGTATAGATAGAGCTAGTAGTTAGTATTGGATGGGAGATATGGAAGAGAGGAAGCAAACACTAGAGCTTTTTAGGGAAGAAAATTAGTTAGGAGAGTAGATCAAAATGAAAATATTTTTACACAAGAAATGTGGCTCTTCTATACAACAAGGATCAACAAATGAGTTTGATTTCTCTCATGAACAAAGGTGATAGTGGGATGTTAGAAAGAAGTTTGATGGGGAATGATTGGGAGGTTAGACATGCTTCACTTTGCTGCCACAAAAATGTTGAGTAGGAAGATCTGCACTGGCCACCATGTGTTTCCTTTTCTTAGGCCAGTGATATGAAAGAAATCATGCTTCTACAACCCCATCTACCTACCCATTCTATAGCCTAGCATTTTTTGTTACTTGAGGGATGGTGCACTTAGACTAGCAAACCCTCAATTGCTCTTTTCTTTTCTTTTTCCATTTTCTTTTGATTTTCTATCTAAGGCTAGCCTTATTACTTCCAAGGCACCAGATTAAGCAGTTGGGAACCTTCATTCTCTACCTAACTACTGATCTGCCAAGATTGAACAGTTTGGACAAATTTCTTTCTCTAATCTACAACAAAAATTGAAATGTGGCATGACCCAGCTTAGACTGTTGGATCACCCATTCAGAAGTAGGACAACATCAAACAACTGTAGATATGTGTTTTCCACAAAATATGAGATCTTTGCATCACCAAAGTAGAGCATATTTGGAACTTCCCCTGCCAATCATGAAAAATGAAACCTATTGGTATAGGTAGCTAACAGTGGCTCCACTTGGGGATGGTTTTTCTACTTGAAAGACCAAGAACAGCAGGTCAGACTGCCTTGGCTTTTGACTTCTCATCAAAACTTGAAAGCTTTCAGCTTGGATTTCAAAACTGGAATCTTTCACCATTGTGGAACTTCTGAAGTAAAAGCCTTTTCCTGCTTATTTACAAAACTTGTGAAGCTGCAGTATCTATATGCTGAAAGAAAATACTATATACAACTGATAATGTACAGGGCAAAGCCATGTTATATACATGGAAAGTAGTCAAAGTAATGCTTTAACATCCGGCCATTCACAGGGCCCTCTTCAGCTTCAGTTTCATCTAAATTCTTCAAGAAATAAGTGTTATTTCCTTGTACTGCTTGAATTACAAAGGGTCCCCTCCAGAGGGAGTCAAATTTGCCATGCTTTCCCTTGTCTTCTCTTCTTGAATCCCATTTAAGCACTTTATCACCAATGAAAAAATCTTCGGCCTTTGATCTTCTATCAAAAGATTTTTTCAGCTTCGCTTGTAGGACTTGAGCTCTGCTGTACACTTGATCTCTGGTTTGCTGTAAACAAATTTTCTGGTTGATTCTTCTTTGCATGTTATTTGGTTCAGCCTGACTTTCTTGAAGTAGCTTCATGACAGGGACCCCCAATGATGAAGGGAATTTGGCTTCCATTCCGTAAACCAACTCATATGGGCTGACCCCAATAGATCTTTTAGTTGTTAACCTGTCTGCCCATAAGGCATTTACAAGCTTCTTATGCCAATTTTTCTTATTCTCTTCCAGTATCTTCTTAATGATGTTGATAAGGCTTTTGTTAGATGATTCAGCTAAACCATTGCCTTGAGGGTAGTATGCAGTAGAATGGCCCAAAATAATATGGAATTTATGGCAAAAGTTCACCATCTTCTTGGATCTGAAAGCAGCAGCATTGTCTGTTATAATCTTATCAGGACAACCAAATCTGGAAAGAATATTAGTTTCAAGGAACTGAATGATAGTAGAATCATTTGCTTGTCTGCATGGAACAACCTCAATCCATTTAGTAAAGTAATCTGTGGCTGTTAGGATCCATTTATGTTGGCCTGAAGATGAAGGATGAATTTCCCCAATGAAGTCCAAGCCCCATTGCTGAAAGGGCCTTTCTGTTGCAATAGGCTTTAAGGGAAGTGGTAGTAACTTTCTTTTTCCCTCAAACACTTGACACTTGTGACATGAAGTGGTAAAATTTTTAACATCAGAGAACAGAGTGGGCCAATAGTAACCTGCCCTTAATATCTTATCCACAGTGGACTTCCAGTACAAATGTCCACCACAATCACCTGCATGGAATTCTTTCATAACATTGTTAGTCTCATCCATATTCAAGCAATTCAACAGTATACCTTCATGATTTTTCCATAGTAAATTACCATCTATAACACAAAATCTTGAAGCTTTCATTTTTAGAAATCTAGATTTGGTTCCGGACAATCCTGGGGGAGCACACAGGTTTTTCAATATATAACAGATATCAGAATACCACAGGGATTGTTCAAAGGTTGCATTGATCTTTGGAGTCACCAGCTCCGGTTCATTGTCTAGTTGGTTAATATCCAAGGCTTGGAAGTTTGCTTCTGACATCAATTTAGCCAAACCTTGCCCCTTTATCAGTTTTGTAGGTCTGATTTCAATGTCAAATTCCAAAATGTTAGCAATCCATTTTCCTCTTCTACCCTCTAAGCTTTCTTGAGTCAGTATGTCTTTCACAATGGGATTTGGTACATAAGCAATAACATGGGAGTATAGGATGTAAATCCTAAAGTCTTTTATGGCCTTGACCAAAGCATAAGCTTGCTTTTCCATGATCTGATATTTTAGAGGTGCATCTCTAAGGGATCTACTAAAGAAAGCAATAGGTTTTTCATTCCCTTGATCATCTTTCTGCAATAAGACAGCAGCAATGGTATGCTGGGAGGAAAAAGAGAAAATGATAAATTCTCTATCAAATTGAGGATTTGTTAAGACTGGGGTTTGGGTAAGGGCCAATTTAATACCTTCAAAAGCTTGATTTGCTTCTACTGTCCACTTCACCTTAGAATCCTTTTTTAGCATGTTGTTTAGCAATCTGATCAATTCTGCTAAGTTTGGGATAAATCTCCTTAAAAAGTTGATCTTTCCCAAGAAAGCTTGTAATTCTTTAATATTTCTTGGATGGGGCATTTGTAAGATGGCCTGTATTCTGTCTGGATCAATTCTAATGCCATCCTTTGAAATGATATGACCCAATAGCTTACCCTCTTCCAAACCAAATAGAGACTTCTTGGGATTTAAGGAAATTCCATATTTCCTACATGTTATGAATATTTGTCTCAAGTGTTTCAGATGTTCTTGGTCAGATTTTGAAAAAGGTGTGAGGTCATCTAAGTAAATAACAAGGAACTCCCGAATCTCTTTAGCAAAAGCAATATCCATTGCTCTCTGAAATGTAGCTCCTGCATTTTTCAACCCAAAAGGCATTTTGACATACTTGAAAGTTCCCCATGGGGTTGTGAATGCTGTTTTTTCTTGATCATCAGGGTGGACTAGGATCTGATTAAAGCCTAAAAACCCATCAAGTAATGAGATTCTTGAAGCCCCCACCACTCTTTGGAGAATGTGATCCATTTTAGGTAAAGGATAATTGTCTTTGAGGGACACTTGATTCAAATTCCTTAGATCAACACAAAGCCTAATCTCACCAGTTTTCTTTCTTGTGGGAACCAAATTTGAAATCCAGTCTGAAAACCTGATTGGTGCTATGATACCAGCTTTGAACATTTTTTGTACCTCTTTCTCAATTGAAGGGAGAAGCATAGGGTTGATTCTTCTTAATTTTTGCTTGAATGGCTTTTGATTAGGCTTGAGAGGGATGGTATGTTGAATAACAAAGGTGTCATAGGATTTCAAATCCTCATAACTCCATGCAAACACATCTTGGAACTCTTTAAAGAGGTCAATGTATTTGGGATTTTGGTCAGGAGGTAAAGATGCAGACAATTTTATTATCTTGGGTTTTTCAGTAGATCCAATGTTGCATTCTTCAATGGCAGCATTAAGGGGTTGCATTTTTGGTTTTCTAGGAACATCATTTGAGTCAAAAATGTCCTCCAACAGAGTCAGGCCTGTTGGTAGAAAATTGTCTTTTAGTTGTATGACTTCAGCCTCTGCACCAGCTATTTCATCAAAATGTAATTGTTTGAGTTCTTGTATATTTTCCTTGTCAAAGGTTGTTGGGCAAAGTATATGATTTGCTGTCTTGGGTGATATAGTTGTTTGGTCCTGTTCACTTAGTGGTTGTGTGTCTTCCACAGACTCAACATCAATGTTTAAACCTGAAAATTCATGCTGCAAGGTCAAGAAACTATTTATGTGTGTGTCATCCTCAAATACTTGCCAATCTTTAACATTGTTTGGGATAGAAGGTCTGTGTTTAATCTCAGCGGTAAAGCAGTGGTTGGGTTCAAAAGGCAATTTGCATGTACTGGCAAATGTAGCTAAACTATGTGCATGAAGGTTGTGGGTTCTAGATATTTTGGTCATTTGAAATTCAATGAAGGCCTTGAGTATTTCAATAGCAGCAGACCTGTATGATCTTAGTCTTTTGTCATTGGTGACAAAATTGCCTTTCACTTGTTGAATAATGAGGTCTGAGTCTCCCAGGATTGAAACTTTCGTGGCCTGTAAGGATCTTGCCAGTTTGAGGCCTAGCAAGAGCGCCTCATACTCCGCCATATTATTAGTACATCTAAAATTAAGCCTATAGGCTCGACCTTCTGCATGATTGCTTTGTTTGTTATGAATCCACACTCCAGCCCCTGCCCCTAATTTGTTGACTGATCCATCAAACTCAAGAAACCAAAGGATTTCTTGATTTAGGGGAGATTTAACAGCCTCTCTATGGCTTGGAATTATAAGCTGGAGATCTTGTTTTTCGTCTGGTTTGTCTTCTAAAATGGTCTCATCAATTGATTGCTCAACCTTGATTTCTTGGGAACTTGATTGCTCACTCATATGCCGATATTGTTCAAGTATGACAGATTTGTCTCCACATATTGGACTTATATCATCATTGAACAGAATGAAGGAATCCATGTCAGAATGGACTGCATAAATAGGGAAGTTTTGAGGTTTTTCTTCACTGCTCACCATGTATTTCATGAGTGATTCTCTGTATAGCCTCTTTGGCTGCCCAAAGATAGAGATGGTGGCATATGACATGTCCAATTGCAGGGAACCTTGGAGTTTGGCTCCCCATGATCTTGATAACAACATTCCATATTTAGGTGGGATATCAGCAACTACCACATCCATTAAGATTGTTTTATTTGGGTACTGGACCAGAGACACACATAGATCTTTTATCAAGCCTAAACACTTAACTTGGCTGGAGTCAAATGAAAATAGGTCCTTATATGGTCTTGTGATGTCTAGATTCAATCTCTCCATTATTGACTTAGGCATAAGGTTATGAGAGGCACCTGAATCAAACATTGCATTGTGTAATATCTTATCATGAATATGCAAGCTGACATAAAAAGGTAAGATTCCAGTACCTCTTGTCTTTCCATCAACTTCTAGACCGAAAAGTAATTCTGGGGTATCATCCAACACATTGACATCATCCTTATTATGGGTCAGTTGAAGGGACTTCTTGATTTGTTGCTTGTAAATGTTATGTTTGGCTAGCTCTGAAAGAGGAATGGCTATCTTTAATTTACCAATTTCAGCTTCTAAGTCAAAATGTTTTTCAGATTGGATCTTGGTGTTCTGGTTAACTACTTTTTCTTTCTCAATTGAATTTTTAGAGTCTTCTTCTTGACTCTCAATCTGATCTTGAGGTTTGTCCTTTCTGCTCATCTTTTGAAAAGTGTTGCTTGGATTGTACTGTAAAGGCGGTGTAGCCAATGGTCGTTGATTTGAGGGAAATGCTTCAGTTACCTCTTCAACTGTTACTTCATTTGTAATTGTGTCAGTTTTGTTAATTAGCTATGTGATAATAACCTTCTTAGGCAGTGGGGTATCGTTTGTTTTCTCAGGCTGTGTCACATTTATAGTTCTGCTTCTCAATTTGTATTGCTTATGAACTTCAAAAATAGCTGTGTCATAGCCTTGTTTGAAATCAAATGATTCACCTGATTTGGTTTGGAACTGATTAATGTCATCATCTTTGTGATCCTCTTGACTCAGAAAAACTTGCTGATCATCATTCAGGCCCATCAAGTTAATGTGGGTATCATCTATCTGCTCACTAGAAGTGGATGCTTCAGCATAGTTTTCTTGGAACGGAGGCCTAATCTCTGGTTCAGGGATGGCCTTACCAACATTAGGATTTTGATTTCTTCTAAAATTGGGATTCCTGATAGGATTATTCTGTGGTGCTTCCCATGATGACTTCCTTTCAACTGATTCTACTCTGTCACCTAATCTATGCATACCAGTGATTATTGCATCTAATTTTTGATTCCAGCCTGAAGGCTCTTCTTTGAAGGTAGTCTTTCTTTCAGTTCTGGTCCTATTTCTCTTAGCTATCAGGTTGGCTTCCACACTAACTGCTATATCTTGCATCTCGGCTAAAGTTCGGGGAGCTCTTTCTCTCAATTGGTATGCCATATCTGAATCAAACCCATCAGGAAAGGTGTATAGAGCCAGATCAGGTGGGGGTCTGAGATTTTGGGGAATAGCATTGTAGACATTGTTGAATCGAGCACAATAGTCCAAGACAGTTTCTTGGGGACCTCTTTTGATAGCATTGTATTCAGATAAAATATGAAGTGGATCCTTTTTCTTCTCCCATCTGTTGATAAAGGTTTGGTACAGGGCTTCGGGGTCAGCTATGGAGTTTGTTGGAAGTGACCTGAACCATGATCTTACATCTCCTGTTAGGCTTTGCACAAAAATTTTCATTCTAACCCCATCATCATCTATCTCATAATTTTCAAAATAATCCTGCATTTTCTTAGTATGTTGAAGGGCTGAATGAGAGCCAATACCATCAAAATATGATATTTTGGTTTGATAATCTTGGGGCATAGGCCCTGGATTGGCAGGTAACTGCAGTGGAGCATATCTATTAAGCATGTTTGGTGGGACAATAGGGATAACAGGAACGAATGGGATAAGTGGAGGAAAGTGGATGAGAGGGGTATGTGTAGTTGATGGAGGGGTTGAAAGGACACCTTGTGAAGTGGATGAAGAACTAGGAGATTGTGGAATGGTGTTATGAGGATGTAGAGAAACCTTAGCAGGGGTTGGAATATTAGTTTGGAATCCTGCTTCAGAACTTGAATCTGATAAAGTCCCTTCTGATTTGTGTTTCTTAAGGATTCTTGAAATCAGGTTTGGATTTTGGAACTCAGGTGATGGATCTGGATCCAGGTTAGATCTTGTATGACGAGTTTTCTTCTTAGGAGCCAGCTTCTATGATTTTCTTTGGGAGAATTTCTAAGAAGTATTGATGTTTGACAAGGACTGATCAAGTATAGCACAACTGCATGGAACTTAAGACTGAATAAAGATTGACTGAGGCAACTTTTATATACTCCTGCAAATGCAAAGCAGAGGCAGTTTCTAAGGCTGTCTGGCTGTCACTCAGACTTTATCTACAATATTAAGAATCAAACAGGGGTTTATGAACTTCATTCAGGTCCCCAGCGGAGTCACCATTTATGTTAACACCCAGGTTGTTCCCTTTGACTCCTGAGGGAATACGGCCGGGGTAACCACTAACCAAGCTTTGGATTACAGGTTCTAGCCTACCTGTAATCAGAGAGGGCTCTCTCTTTTAGTTTTAACTTTGTTTTTTGAAGATTTTAGGCTAGTTATGAGGGGAGAGTTTTGTTTAAATTTTGGTTGTCAACTATTGTTCAAAGAAGGGCATGCAAGCATCAAAGAGAGTTCAGTCCATTGGGCATGTGGAGTCCAGAAATGAAAAGGATTTGATGTCTGTGATAAAGAGAGGTTCACTGCAAGGCTAGATGGGTATTCATGATACAAACTTTGATTTTTAGAAAAGAAACAGTATAAATTACACCAGGAAAGGCAATCAAGAGTTCTTTCATAGTGCAACACGAAATGAAGAATAAATCCTATTTAGCAGCAAAAGAGAATTACTAAATAAAGACTTATCATGTGATTAGAGCAAATAGGAGCATTTAAGAATTCCATAGTTGCAGCTAACCCTGAAGAAAACATATTTAGTAGTAAGGATTGAGTTTAGGGTGTCTTTTATGGACAAATCCTGAACTAGTCTTTTACCTTTCTACCAAGATTAATCACCATACATCACAGAGAGATTAAGTAAGAAATGAAATACAAATACGGTTAGAAAACACTTATTGTAACACGCCATAGCACGAGAATCCTGCAACAGTCAATAGTTTCATCACAACACGTCCAAGCCAAACAAATTTTTTGGAAACCAACAACTCCTTTGTATTATATCCTTCAGAGAATATACAGCCGAGTTCTCTTGAACAAGTGAGCAACAACAACCCCCAATAAGCTATGCGGGGGTGCATATATACAAAATATCATAGAAATATCTCAACAGTGAGTTATTGCACAATAACTGCTCTTACCAACTTTTAAAGATATTTCTTACAAAATTAAAAGCTACTTCAATGAATATATAACAGCTGCTTGCTGTTTGTCAGAAATTCTTGACTTTTGGGGGCAACTGGGTCTGCCGGGTGCTTCGTATTGATTCTGAGTAATAAGCCCTTTATTGCTTTGTCATGCTGCAGCTATCTCAGCCCCGTCATATGCATCTGTCGGTGTCGCTTTAGTGGCAAAATTTGGTTTGCTGAGTTGGCTCTGTCCGCTCTTTTCTAGTCATAGTAAATATATCAATTTTCTGAACATGATGACTTATAATTGATGTACAAAAATTTGGTGAAAAATCTGTTTCTTCACAGCAATGTCTGTATCATGCTTGTCCACCATTCCTGAGTAGGCAACTGATGTCTCAAAATTATGCCTAAGGTTTCATCTGCCTCAGTATATTTGTAGTAATTTGGAGGCACTTCAAACAGATGTCTAATCTCATGCATGATGAAAAACAAATTCTCTATTTTGTCATAGAGACTCTGCCCAGATGCAGGCCCTGTTTCCTCTGGGGCACTTGATGCTGCAGTGATCTGATTTGTAGCATATGTATTTACCCTCTTGGCATAGTTTTCATGAGATAGTAACCTTCCTGCACTGGTTAGTAAGATGGGAAGGCCTCTGTTATGCAATGCTGTAAATTTCTCCATGAATTTGTTCACCTCTGTCTGCATTTCCTGGCACCTTCTATCCAATGTTTGCACATGATTTCTCAAAGTGAGCACCCTTTTTACTAGTAAAATGGTATCAGTTCTGTTAGAGATACCCATTGCTGCCAGCTGGGGGCCTGTGCGATTGTTAAGGACATTGATCATCCTATTGGCTATCTCAGGCATATTGCCTAGAGATGCCCTTGCTCTTTGACTTTCCTTTTGGGCCCTGCCTATGAGATCTATATGCTCATGGATGGTTTCAATATATTGCCATTGATCTGTTATAGACTGACCAATATTGGCCCACAGGACTTTCTTGACCTCAGCTACAAATTTATCAAGAGATAGCTCTTTCTCCAGTTCTTTTATTTTCTTCTCAAGAGCCCTTACCTCTCTTGTTTTTTTAGCTACACATTGCTTTGATTTATCATATTTTTCATTAAGTGTAGCCAATTTTTCCTTGGCTTCATTTAGTTCTGCCATCTGGGCCTCCAGAGCTTGAAGTTCTTTCATCATATTTTGCATATCAAGGTTGGGTGTCTGTCCTAATGTTGTTGCTGGTGCTGCTGCTGAAGGGCCTGCCTCTGGTGTTTGTCCTGTGGGAGGACTTAAAATTTGAGGAGGTTCCTCAAGGTTAATTACTGGCTGAGGGGGCTGAAATATCTGCCCTCCTTCTTTCTGTTTCAGGGCTGCCTGTAATGCACCCTCTGTTGCTATCAATCGTCCTTCTGTTTCTACCAATTGTTTGTGTAGTGTCAACAGCATGGCCACTACATCTTGATCCTTTCTCTGCTGAGCAACATCTTCTATTTGGGGGTGAAGGGTTGCTGGAAGTTTGACCATCTTCCTCAAAGCTGATATATCTTCATCCTTTTTCTTCATGAGCGCCTGCACAGCTTTAGGATCACTTGGGTCATGCCCAAGCTCTATAATGATATCTTCCAAAGACCTAATCCTATTGTCTTTGGCTTGAGAAGAAGCTTTCTCCAATTCTAGTTGGGCAGTAGTATTATGGAGAGAATTTTGCAGTTTGTGTGCTAGAAATGTTTTATTTGCAAGAGTAGTGTAGACCATCTCACCCGTTTGCTTATGTAGCTCTATTTGGTCCATTGGGTGGATGTCCTTTGCAAACACTTCTAGGTTGGTCCTGATGTAATCTGCAGCTGACTGTGGCTGCAGAAAGGCAGGCATGAAATGGCTCATAGTCATCTTCCCTTCTGCAATGTCATATGCTAACATGAGCCTCTATTGATTAGTGGGAGCCATCTTGAGCAAGTGATTATAAAGCTGGATTCTGACCGGCTCATTCCTAGCTTTTATATCCATAAATTGTTTCTTGATTCCATACTCTGCCCTTCTTTGCTGGCTTGAGGAGCTGACCTCTCCTCCAAGTGGTCTTTCTTGTTCCTGTTGGAAGGAACTGGCTGATGCTTCCATGCTAGGGGGGCCCACACCCATGGATGGTCCAATAGGCATCTCTTCTTTAGAAAAAGGGTTTAGCCTTTGCCTCTTCTCCCCTTGTTGACTTGCTGATGTAGTGAGGGGAGTTTCTTGCTGTCTGTCCCTCTTCCTAGTTCTCTCTTCATTTATTGGGGTTTGAAGTGCCGAGGTATCCATTGCTGTTTCCTGCCTTGGAGGCACACTTTCTTGAGCCTGCTGCTCTGTGGATATAGGGGCCTCAACCATTTCCTCTTGCTGTTCTGCTTGTTCTTTCTGCTATTCTATTGTTGGGAGTGTTTGCTCCTGCTCCATTTCTTTTCCCTTATCTATGCTAGCTGCTTGAGGAGTAGTTTGAGCTGCTTGCTAGGGAGCTGTAGAAGATGAGGCAGTTGTTCCAAGTTGAGTATGATAAGAAGAAGAAACCTGTCCACAATATTCCAAGTCAGCTTCCTTCTCAAGTTTCTTTGCTTCTTTTTGTGCTATTTCCTCTTTAGAACTTGCCTCTTCTAGGGTGCCCTCTTTCCATCTTAACAGATTTGCATATTTTTCAATATGAGGCAACCTGACATGATCATAGCTAGCCAACTTATATTTGACCCTTCTAAGACTAATGAGATGATTGGGATCATAGGGTATCTAGAGGAAACTGGTTTGCAACCCGAGGTGTTGCAGGATCTTATCTGCTTCTTGCCATGCCTCTTCTCTTTTATTATAAATAAATGGGCCTAGCTGGTTTCTGACTTTGAGTTGTACCTTCTTATTTTTGCTGTGGAAATGGACCATGTCTGCATTTCCAAATTGTCTGAAATATTCTAAAGCAAAAAGTCTCATAGGGACATATCTTGGTAGCCTATATGGGGCTAACTCACAACCATATACTCTGATCACTGTATGGTGTTGGTAAAAGTACCAATCCCCAATGCTGTAGGCCTTTGAGAGCTGGAGGATTCTTTGCATCTCATATGTCAATCTTGGAGGAGGGGAACTCAACAGCAAGGACATGGATGGATGGATAAAAAGGTCTATGAATTCACAGTAGCTATATGGTGAAAAAGATATGTGATGAAAGATTGAAGACCAAAATACCACAGACCTTTGGTTTCCCTGAGCATCAAACTTCTTGAGAGTAATAGGGAAGCTATCAGGCTGATAAAATAGGAACAAGTGATAGATGTAAGAAGTGTATCTAAATATCCTTTCCCTCACCAAATTCATCAATTGCTCATGAATTTTATTGGCAATGTATGTAGCATAATCATAGTGAAGGAGGCTTTCCAGGGGAGAAGATAGACATCATGGCCAGAATAGTTTCATCAACATCCTCAGATGATCTGTATCCCAGGACATAACTGATCATATCCATAAGCATTTTTCCCAACTCATTGAGATATACATTTCCAATAGGAGGAGTCCTCACAGTTTGAGAGCCTGATTGAATGAATAGTTGATTAATCTCTATGATTTGGGCACTGGACAGCTTGCCTCCTTGCTTTATCAAGTCCATCATAGATAGAGGAGTCAATGGCTTTGTAGTGTGAAAGTGCAGCATTTGATTTATAGCCTCAGGGGTGACATGGAACAAAACTGAGCCTGAGGGACTGAGGACAGCTCTCTGACATGGGTCATAGTTGGCACTGCATCGATGGATTAAATCTGGGAGGACATTGACTTGAGGAAGATTGAAAATGGGCAAATTGGAGTCCCAAATCCCTAGAATATCATTTCCACTGAGATGTTTGGCTTTCAGCTCATTGAGTACATGAATATGGTATCTGCTGTACTCTGGGATTACTTCTGCCATCTGGTAGTCTCTGTCAGCCAGGGGCAGCCATTCTAGCTCTCTTTGTGGGGCATTTAGAGGTGGAATGTTTAGAGCTACTGGTGTCTCCATGGTCCACTGACACTTGGAATTGGATTTGAACTTGATTTTCTGGGCACAACGATACAGAGCAGTGAATTTCCAATGAGGGGGCAATTTTCAGAGAGGACAAGGTAGACAGAGGAGAAACTGAGTTGAAATGCTCCAGGGAGATATTCAAATGAGCAAATGCTGGGTTTGAGGGTGGCCTTCCTGGTGGATTTGTCTAGCAAAGGTTTAGATTTGCGAATGCGCAAACAAACTATGAATTTGTGGAAATTTGGCCCAATGCGGAATCTCTGTGGGTAAATTTGAGCTTACAGTGGGAAATGGAACACTGGTCATTGAGGATTCCTGGTAGTTACTGCGTTTTCTCCCTTTTCTTGCTTATTTTGGTGAATTATGCAAAAACCACGGTGCATAGAGGGATACCGATAAATACCTGGGTTTAGTATGACAATGGTGTTGACATGCAGGTGAACTCACGATGCCAGCAGCAAGGAGTAGTCTTTGAAAGTTGGTGAGCAAGCAACATGATCACTCATGTAGGAGCATAGTGGGTATTTTTGCAAATAATGCAAAAAACTGACTTTTTTGGGCAAAATAGAAAAATTTGGCTTTTGGCGCGTTTTGTTGGATGACGTCATAGGTGGGGTCAGGTACGGAGTGATGATGTGGCGGCCTGAGAGTGGTCCACGTGGACGGGGGACGTGGCGGACAACTCGGAGCAAGGGCGGACGGGGTGGCAACGTAATGCTGTGACGACAATGACGTGGGGGTGACATGGGGGCGACTTGGTGGGCGGTAAACAAAAGGCGGTAAGCGGTAATATCGGACCGCTTAAGGTACGGGCATGGTTTTGGCAGGAGGCCGCCCGATACAACTCAGGAGTGACACGCGTCCTTGCCCTGACATCACCCTCTGACAGATTTCGGGCGCTAACGTACAGGCATCGGGGGTGGTCCGATATTGCTGTGGGCCGTCGGATGGGAGGGCCCAGATCCGATGGTTGACGGGAAGCAAAAGTGATAGGACAATACAGCGGGGAGCGGATAATAAACAAATGATATTCATGGAACGGTGCGCCAGGTACAAAACTTAGGACAACGGCGGATTTGTGGGTTTTGTAATGTTTTTCAGAAAAAATGGGTTTTCATGTAATTGTTGGTGACATGTGCTTGGGGGTTTAAATCAACCAGATGTTGATTTAATCCCGACATAAACTATTGATCACGCTTTTGGCTTAGCGCTAAACTCCTTTGTGCACCAACCCTTTGGAATTTAAGGCTATATTGCCTAGGGGAAGGGATATTTATACACTTTTTTTTTTGGGGTTTTTTTTATGTACAATAGTGATATAATAATAGGGAAAAGGGGAACATAGGGAGTTAAGTATAGATAGAGCTAGTAGTTAGTATTGGATGGGAGATATGGAAGAGAGGAAGAAAACACTAGAGCTTTTTAGGGAAGAAACTTAGTTAGGAGAGTAGATCAAAATGAAAAGATTTTTACAAAAGAAATGTGGCTCTTCTATACAACAAGGATCAACAAATGAGTTTGATTTCTCTCATGAACAAAGGTGATAGTGGGATGTTAGAAAGAAGTTTGATGGGGAATGATTGGGAGGTTAGACATGCTTCACTTTTCTGCCACAAAAATGTTGAGTAGGAAGATCTGCACTGGCCACCATGTGTTTCCTTTGCTTAGGCCAGTGATATGAAAGAAATCATGCTTCTACAACCCCATCTACCTACCCATTCTATAGCCTAGCATTTTTTGTTACTTCAGGGAGGGTGCACTTAGACTAGTAAACTCTCAATTGCTCTTTTCTTTTCTTTTTCCATTTTCTTTTGATTTTCTATCTAAGGCTAGCCATATTACTTCCAAGGCCCCAGATTAAGCAGTTGGGAACCTTCATTCTCTACCTAACTACTGATCTGCCAAGATTGAACAGTTTGGACAGATTTCTTTCTCTAATCTACAACAAAAATTGAAATTTGGCATGACCCAGCTTAGACTGTTGGATCACCCATTCAGAAGTAGGACAGCATCAAACAACTATAGATATGTGTTTTCCACAAAATATGAGATCTTTGCATCACCAAAGTAGAGCATATTTGGAACTTCCCCTGCCAATCATGAAAAATGAAACCTATTGGTATAGGTAGTTAACAGATTCATTTCCTCTTTCTCTAGGGTTGGTTCCTAGTGTATATCCTCTCCTTTTGATGTTTCTTGATCCTTTTCTTCCTCCTCTTCACAATCTATGTAAAATAATTTCTTCTCAGCACACTTATGACCTTTAATGTATTTGCTATCACAAATGTAACAAAGTCCTTTTTCTCTTTTTTATTCCAATTGTTGTCGTCTAAACCTTGTAGGTTGTGGAAGGCTAGAAGAAAAAACACTTCCATACTTATATTTGTGTGTGGTAGGATTCCTTGTTTCCATAATTCTACTTTCAATTTTTCTTGCCAACCTAAATGCCTTCTCCAATGAATCAGGTTCCTAAAGAAGAAACTCATGTTGAATGTTATCCTTTAATGTCCCTATGAAAACATCAATCCTTTTCTTCTCTGGAATATCATTTACCCTTATATTCAATTTTTTGAAATCCTCAATGTGATCTTCCATTGAACCCTTTTGTTTGAGATTTATCAATTGGCTAAAGAAGGTGTTACTCTTTGTATCCTCATAATGTGCTATCATTTCTTCCGTGAAAATTGACCAAGTGACAAGTGCTTTACGAGAACACATCCCTTTATAACATAAAAATTGATCTGGTTCTAAATATGAAGATGCAATACATAACTTTTGTAACAGTTGCACCTCATGTAGATCAAAATGATGCTCCACCTATAGTATCCAATTTATCGGATCCTTGCCATCAAACTTCCTCATATTGCCTTTTCTTGATTTTAGGAGCTCGATATTGAAACACCTATAACTCTGTAATTTCAGATTTTCTAGTTCTGAAATCACGACCTATAGTAGCCCTCTGCGTCCTCTTTCTAATGCCACTAGTCTGATTGAAATTGGATTCTCCAAGAAAGAGTTGTGCACAATCTCCCACGATGACCTGAGTATAGATAGGCTCAGTAGAGCGAACTTGTACGACATGCTGTGGGTCACCGTTTCAACCTTAGGTTTTGAAAATGATATCCAAACAAACTACAGTCCGTCCTCTTTTTGTAACTTCTTATGAAAATTCAATCTGATGTTCAAAGCGAAAGTTATGAAGATTTTCGCAAGGTGACCTATTTGGAATGTAATTCAAGGTTCTGCAAAAACCCTAACTTTCTCAGATCATATCTTTGAGAATATAGCGAGACAAAATCTGAAATTCAGACTGCTGGTTCAATGCGATTTCTTCTCAAATGGGGTTTTTTTTTTTGCTTCTGAAACGTTGCAGAAAAAAAGATATAGGGAAAATTCCATGATGACTTGTTTAGAGCAGCAAAACCCTAGAATCCAAAGCTCTGATACCAAATGTTATGAAACCAACTCACAAAAAGACAGAAAAGATAGATGAACACCTTAGAAATAAGCCTCTTCAAGGGGGAAACCTCCTTTACATTACGCAAATGAACAATTCTTAGATGATACAAATGACAAGACCTCATTTCTATATACAGGAGTCGTAAGGGGTCATAATATAATAAGAGCCAACATAACGTTAATAATGTAAGGGCACAATAATAACAATAATGGGCTTCTATGGGGCACAATAATAAGAATATGGGGACTACATGGGCACAACAATATAATAAGGGGGTTGTACTAATAACAATAAGGGTTTACACTAGCAATATAGGGACCTAACTTTTTATCAAAACCAATAATATTACACCACACGTCCCTCTAGAGGAGAGAGAAAAGGGCCCGTCCTACTTTAGTTTATGATGAATTTATTTGTTAACATGTTTCAGCGTTCCCGACAATTTAACACTATCTACACTTTCCTGACGATTTTAACACTATCGACGCTTTCCTAGTGGTTTTAACACTATCGACACTCCATATCAAAACTTTATTTGATTCGTGACATTTTCATATCGCAACATTCTCTGATTGTTGATTCATCGGTCACCGATATGCCATATGGCATTGATATGCAATCACCGGTGAGATCACCAATGTGCCATGTGCGATCATCGATATATAGGAACTGTTGATGTGTCAATCACCGATATGCCCTAGACCTTCCGATATACCTGGTGTTATCACAAAATCAAGCACTGAAGGCTGCCAATCAGCAAGATTCTGTGTAACTATTTCAAACCAGGCTTTGGACTAAGGCTTAGCCTCCTTAGTCTGAGAGGGCTCTCTCACAGATTATGAATATTGACTAATGACAAGAAAAGATGGCTAACTCTTATAAGATACATGAAAAATAAGCTGGCTGGACAACATTGAATTGATTCCCATTGGGCTTATGGAGTCTCTCATATCTCAGCAAACAAAAACACTATCTTTTCATAGAAATCAGGGCACTTTACATCTATATGTTCAAACATAACTTTGAAACCACAGTTTGCCAAGGCATACAGGAAGTCAGAGCATGATTCATGAGTTCTGAGTGATTATGCATTAACAAAACTGTAAAAGAACCTTAAAGAAAGAATACCATCACACATTTGAACAAGAAGATCCATTGTGAATCCTGAGAAGAAAACACAGTCATTTGCATTACTGAAATTTGTTTATACATAAACCAAAAACAGTCTTCTCCAAAACATCCAACCCCCACTACATCAAAGTCTGATCTATATATAGAGATACAATCTTAACCACTATGAGCTTCCTCTCTAGCATGAGGGGAGCTCGAAGACTATTACTAATTACCCTTATCTACCAATTAACTAATTCATTAAATACATTAAGCACTGACTGTAATTACAAAGAGTGCTAATTAAACTACATATCTAATTCTATCTTCCTCGTATCATTATCTTTCTTTGCTCTTGGACACCTGTCTCCTTTCAGTTTGGCCGAGATAACTGAGAAGTGGATGCAATGAACAAGGTTAGCATTGGATACTGAATGCGCTGATGGTTCATTGATCATAAGAACAAACCCCTGTTTTTCCAGTCCTTGTCTCCCACCATCCTTCGAAAGTTAAGCAACATGTTCCCAGCTCTTTAATACCCCAAAATTTATGAGCATCACCATATTTCAGATGTGTTGGAGGCTTCGTTGATGGACATGTGTATAAACCAAAACCATACTCCTCGTATTCCATTTCTGCCAAACCCTAACTGGTCATAAAGTACCTTTATAAAAGTTTTAACTTGAGACAAAATATTTCACCTTTACAAAAAGGCACATTTGTCATTATCTGAATGGCTAGGATAGCCTCATGTGGTCTCCCTTATGTTCCTTAGGTGTTTCCTTCAAAAATTTGTTGATCTTACCGTTAAACTGTTTGTCTTCATCCAAAAACAGCAACTACAGCAGTTTCGTAGCGCGCTACGAAACTGCTGTTTTTGCTAAAACAGAGTGTATTTGCAGTAAGGAATTTTTTGCTTGAACTTCTAATTTTTAAAATCTTCTTTACAGGTGGCAGAGACCTATATGTCTTCAAAACAATGGAGCTTTAACAAAATTTGCCAAAATTTAGAAAATGACCTCTCTCACCATCAATGAGCAGCTAGTTAACCTAGCTGTGCTTTTAAATTTGCAATCTCCCTCCTCAGGGCTTTGTTTTCAGCTCTTAGAGTCATGTTCATTTTACTGATGAATTTAGCTTGTTTAATAGCTGGAACTGTCCATGTATACACATCAGCCACTGAATCCACTTGACTCACTAGGTTTTTACTACCCTTTAACACAGCTCTTCGATAGTTGGCATACCTGACTGCACGCTCTCTAATGACATTCTTTGCTTTGGCAATTTCATCTTTTGCTGTCCCCGCTTGATTCTTTATGGCTATAACATTTCCTCCTTGGGTAATAATAACTTTTCTGTTCTTGTCTTTATGCTTGACTGCCTCCACTGTTTTGGACAATACTTCAATTACCTCTGTTCTGGGCATCTTTACAACTTTCTCTCCTTTATGCACTTTCTCAGCTTCTCTAACTTGTTTCCTTGTAACCGGCCTTCGTGGTTTGAAAATAAACTCCTCACTAGGTTCATCAAACCTTAGTCTCTTCGAAGCTTTGGATTTCTTAGTGCTCTCCGGTGATGATTGAGTCAAATCAATATGCATGGGTTCAACATGCACCGGTTCTACCTGCTCAAACTCAATGGCCTCAAGCAAATCACTTAAGCTGGCCTTTGATATTGGACTTTCCTCAACAGCTACTGATTTTCCCTTCTCTTTGCTTAATTGACTCCTTGTTTTAACTCTTGATACTCTTTCAGACCCACTTGATCCAGGTACATCTTTCTTGTGCTTAACCTTTTCCTTTGATGATGGCTGAGGTGGCTCTTTAAGAACTAAGGGCTTTACTGGTTTGTTCAACTGAGACTTGGTTTTCTTTTTATCCCTAGCCTCCTTTCTAAGCTCAGCTATTGTAGGTTCCTCCACTGATTCTTCTCTTTCTCTAACTGGCTGTGGGGTGAGGCCTGTCTTACTCTGGAAACCAGCCATATAGATGAAAGAATTCCAATCCCTACCAATTTTCTGAAGACCATCCAGCACTAACAGTTTCACTAAACCATGGTGAAATAATGATGTCTCACAGTCATCCTTCCTTAATTGAACTTTATCACACATCTTGCTGAGACTACGAAACAAGTAAAATGGAATATCTATAGAGTCTTTACCAGTAAAATGCAACAACAACTTAAAGTGATAGGAGTAAACCTTGTTATATCTACCCTCACAGGTTAAATACTTTTGAATACATGTAAGAAGCAGAGCATAGTGCTCCTTAACATAGCTCCTAGGCACAGCCTTGGTTAAATCCTCATTCACATATGCCTCTTTAAGAAATTCTTTGCAGGGGTTCAAATCAAATTTAAAGTTCTTAAACCACTCCTGCCCTCCTCTTGGAATTTCAGTTACATTAGCAATTGCCACTGGAGATACTTGAAATTCTAACATAGATACTTTAGAACTTAAACCTGTAAAGTTCAAGGCAAACTCTTTTGTTACCTCAGCATGGCCACCCTGCAGCTTCTCACAGAAATTCCAACAGCCAGCATCCTTGAAAGCTTTCCTGACCCCTTCGTCTCTCAATGCAAGATCCAATCCTTCAGGCTCTGTTCTCTGACATCTTCCAGACCGATGCTCCTTCCTCTCCATTCCGCTTTCGAAATTTTTGCACAGAGAATCACCACCAGCTTCAACTCAAATGGCAAATTCAATTTTTTTTAAAACGCAGGCTCGCTTGAAAAAGAAACTCGGGCTCATTTGCAATTCAAATATCTTATCACACAAGCTGGCCACTTTATGCATCATTTACAAACATCATAAAACATTCATGCATGACAAAACCGTTAGAATGATTTTTATGTGCATGCCTATGGATCTATTGGTGGAGTGATGGCTCATAAGTGTTTGGGAGGTACGCCAACTGACAATAACCGGACGGAGACAATGACTCATCCCCAGATGTGACCCTTTAGGAATCTGCGCTGCAAAATGCCCAAAACTGCGATTTCGTAGCGCAGATAGTTATAAATTAGCAAAATGCGCTGCAAAATGGCTGGATGCTGACGCGCTGCGAAAAGGCTAAAACATCATTGCGCTGCAAAATCAACCAATAAGATTGCGCTGCGAAAATACGGAAAGGACCAGTGACATGTACAAGATAAGACATGGCTTATGCAATCATGATGGAGGATGACCAATAGTATTAGATAATGATTCACATCAAGACCCTTTAGAAACATGACCCCTAAGTAAGAAACATAGGACAAAACCCATTTGACACCAATTTTTGACAGTGAACTTTGGACAAAAATTATATACATGTGACTGTAGTTCTAGGTGATAACACCTGGTCAATGATTCTCCAATTGTAGATATGCCTTGGACCTTCTGATATGTGATTTCCAATCTGCTATGGACCTCTGATATTCCTTCCTTTCAAAGGCTTCAAACCCTTAACTTCAATAGGCCATATCTTTTGATCCAGGAGTCCATTTTTGGACTTCCAAATACCATTGGAAAGAGTTTTCAGAGAAATTTCCAATGGATAAGGTATGATGTAGGTTTCGAGTCTTTCTACTACTTGGAAAATGATTGCAAACATCTCTTCTCATTTTCTCTTTGGACAACTGAAATCATACCCACCATGATGATCCTCTACATGAAGCTTGCAACTACTATAGGTAACCTTTTGAGCCATGCATTGTAGCACACATTCTTGCCATTTTGGTTGACATCAGTGTCAACATTCATGGACAATATTAGCACTACCACCATCAATTTTCTAACATTTACTCATGAGAAGACACTCTTGACACCTCAATGATGACCCCTTAAGGACCTTTATACAAAGACAATTTAGATTATAAGACTTGGTGGATTTATAGGCTAAACTTTACCAACAAATTCCTAAAATAAATAACTGGACCGACAAACTTTGATTACCTATATTATAGGAACCTAACAATGACTCCAATGGGGATGAAATCCTCCCTATGAGGTGCCAAGAACATTGTAGATCAGTAGCCTTCTCCCTTGGGACATGGAATAAAAAAAAAATACTAAAACTCAACTGACTGAAAACTGATTACATAGCTAAAAACTTTAAAGGAAATAATAAATTTGACAACACATCACCAAATTCTTAGGGCCTTCTCCTCGGGATTCAAATGTTGATGATGGTTGTCTACACCCGCTGGAAGTATATACACTAGGTGATCTCTTCTCTCCAATGTAGCCAATCAAGAAAATGGCTACTTGACTGAGTTATGTTCACAGTTACCTTGAGCAGACAGAAGAAGAAAGAGAATGGAAACTCAAATCTCAAACTGAATCCAATCTTTGCACTAGTGAACAAAAAAAGATCTACCTTGACTAATGATTCCAACATGCTTGTAAAAAGATGTTTAAATGAATGATTACTGAAATTCAACTCATCT
The DNA here is from genome assembly GCA_031772625.1 of Pinus tabuliformis. Classification (NCBI taxonomy): domain Eukaryota; kingdom Viridiplantae; phylum Streptophyta; class Pinopsida; order Pinales; family Pinaceae; genus Pinus; species Pinus tabuliformis. The sequence continues at coordinate 388,031,022 of CM062819.1, forward strand.
GACAGATTACAATTTTTCTCCAGGTGGTATACATACTAGGAATACAAACCTTTATATACATTCTTTCTTTTATACAATTTCAACTTATAGTTGTCATGATAGGGCTGCAAATTTTCATGCGAATTTTGTAATGAAACCATTATTGGACAAAAAAATGATGTTGGCTGCAAAGCTAAGTCTTCATCACCCCTATTTTCAAGTTCATAGCTGACTAAATGAGGAGGAATTTGATTGCATAAACCATCCAAAAGATCAGCTATTGGATCATTGAAAACTGAAAAGGGATGATGCAATTTATTGTGTATTGGTTCCAAAGAGACTATAGGCCCCTCTCTAAGATCACCATCCTTTGCTCCAATGATAGTTTTAACGTTTTCCTTCAAGAACTCAAATGAACCAAAACTTAATGGCATAGAATCACCTTGAATTAATTCACAATGTTCTTCATGTTTCAACCCTCCAAATGCATCTTCAATCTCATGGTTACTCAATGGCTGTGATTTTGAACTGAAAGAGTCTTCCATATAACAAGTAACTGGGTCATCAAATACATGAGAAGGTTGTTTCCAATCTAAGCTATTGTCAACTTGATTCCTTCCTTCATTAGTAATCTTATAATTTTCTTTCAATAGTTCAAATGAAGCAAAAGATAAGGTAGAGGGTTACCATCAATGAACTCATTGTTTTCCTCATGTTTGATGTCAAGACTATGAGGTTGTTAACTTATAACACTATGAAATTTCTCCTTCAGTATTTGAAATGAAGAAAAACCCAAGGGAAAAGTTTCTTCACCTGATTCAGTATCTTCTTCATGTTCTTCATTGCTGTCTTTAGGTGAATATATAAAACAATAAGTATGTAGCTCATGTTGACATGAATCAACAATCCCTCCTTTTGCAAAATCTGCTTGGAATGGAGGTCTTCATAGTGGCTCCCTAACAATAGGTTTTCTTTGCAAAGTGAATTTTTCCATCATCCTTTGCATGATTTTCACTAATGCATCCAACGTATTGTCTAATGATGGAGGAAACTCCTCCTTAACCACTCCCCTTATTTCAACTTCCATTTTGGCCCTTTTGATCAACAGATTCACTTCTATATCAACAACATTTTTCTGCATTTCTTCCAAAATGTTAGGTTTCTTTCCCTTAATTGATAGGCTATCTCTGCATCAAATCCATCCAGATAGTGAAGTAAAGCCAATCTTGGAGGATGCTTTATGTTTGCTGGGATGGAATTGTAAACCTTATTGAATCTAGTTGAGAAATCTTGGACTGATTCTCTCGATTTCCTCTCTAGATTCCTATACTAAGCCATAATATGGAAATGGTTCTTTTTAACCTCCCAATTATCAAGGAAAGTATGCTCAAACTATTGAAGATTAACAATACTTCCTACTGCTATTCCTCTGTACCATTTTATGACCTCTCTAACCAAGATTTAGGGAAAACGCCTCATCTTAACATCATCAAAATCAACTTCCTCAACATCTACAAAGTCATTCATTTTGTTTATGTGTTTTTGTGTTGTAGTGGGTCTAGTGCCATTAAATTTAGGCAACCTTTGACCATAGTTCTATTGTAAATCATGTAAAGGATCTTTCAAATCTAATGGAGCATATCGGGAAGCAACCATGACTGTGGTTTTTTTTAGATGGAATTGTACTGATTTGACTATGATTATCATTTGGGTCTTACTTAGGATCACTAATACAATAAGGAGATGCATTTGCAGCTTCAAAAGAATGATAACAATTTTAAAGGAGGATTGTGTGCAGATTTGTAATCTTCTTTTGGATACAACAGGTAAAGGAAATTATGTTTGACATTTTCAGGAAAGGAAAAAAGGTACCTGATGAGAAAGAATACCTGATACCTGATTTTTCTGAAATGTGCTTCCATTCCTCTGTTAACAAGTTTCATTCTCCAATGGAGTTTCTAAATCTAAATGTAACAATGATTAGAATTACCAGGTGAATGTTTCAGCCTTCTTGTGTCTTATCACTGTCCACCATCAACAATCAGATCTAAAATCTATTGATCTTTCCGGGGAATATGGAACCTCCCTTCCCCAATATGGTCGCCAGAATGTTATCACTCTATAATTTCTCTAGGCTGAGGAGAGAAACTTAGAGGTAACCACAAACCACTTGTAAAGTTGGGATCTAGCCCTTCCAGCTTCAGAGAGGTCTCTCTCTATTTGATTTTGGTTTTCTGTTTTTAAGATCTTAGGCTTGCTCTTAAAATTTGAGGTGGGGTTTTCAAAAGTTTGGTGAAAGATGTTGGAAGAGTCCACTGGGCATGGAGTCATAAAATTTTGAGTAATCAATTACAAAAATGACAGAGGAGCTGTAACAAGGAAGGGTAGGAAAACTCTTGGATCTTATAGAGTGATTGTGGTGTGAATAAGATGAATGATATTTGAGTTCAATTAAATATAGAGCATACATGGATGAATTCTATACTTAATATCAGAAAGAAAAACATTGATATTATTAACAAGGTAGAGTAGAGTACACTTAAGAAAATTCAGCCCTTAATCTTCTTACGATAATAGGGAGGGAAAAACACATGGAAACTAAGGAAAAGAAACAAATTTACATGAAAGAACGCATCACCAATTGCTTGACATGGGAATCCTAGAACAAACTTTCTCGGTATTTTTGTAAATTGATCACTTTTAGTACAATCCATGGTTTACATCAATGTAAAGCTCCTTTCTTCATACATAATCCAACACATTCCAACCCTTACTAAGTTTTATTACAACATATTTATAAACTGTCCCGAATAAATTCAGACTTCAAACCAAACTTATTACAAAAATAATATCTACTAAAAACATGTAGATATTTCTAAAACATAACTAAATAATAGGAATTCTGGACAAATTTGGTTATTCTGTTGAATCTTTAAATGAAATCTATTGTTGACTTTCTAGAAAAAAATAACTGAACAATACACTAAAAATAAAAATAATCACTGGAAAAGTGGAAGAAATCTAGAATTGCACATAAAATCTTTAGCCTTCAAATATGGAAATTGGTTCATTAATGCTAATCCATTGCATTTTTATAGCCTTTGTTGATTGTGTTCCTAAATCTGGAAGTGATTTGGTGTCCTTATTTCCACCTAGAACCTATTTTGTTCGAATCTTATTCCTTCCCTTTTACTAGCAGTGGGAGCCATCTATCCTTTATACTGAACATTCATCACAAAATACCCCCTTCTCAAATAGTTGTCCACAATCACATAAGACATGGCTTTAACACTCTCATTGAGAAGAGGATTCATACATTGAATGGTGGTTTTAGGGGGGGTAGTATGAGTGGTATATGATAAATGGAGGAGGCCCCTCGAAATCATTATGGAGATGCCACGTAGTATACAAATAATTCTTTTTAAACCACTTTTCAAGCCCCTCCCTTATGTTAAGTTTCAAAGTTTCGAATGAGGGGCGGGGATTTGAAAACTATCTTCATAAAATTACAAACAAAACTAGTGTTGGGACCATTTTAAAATATTATAAATTAACCAAGAAATAAGCGCTATTTATTTAAAATTAGGCCCCTTGGCCCTTAGCCCCTCCCTTTTTCTTAGTTCTGTGACCAGGGGTGAGACCATAGGCCAATACATCAGAGTTTTAATGAAATCAGAGCTTTTGTATTGAAACCTTCTAACATAGGAAGCAGAGGAATTTTTGATACCTTATGCTCCCTTTGCTTTAACCCTTCCTGCTTTTTTGTATCATAGGACCGAGGGTTGTGACCACTGACTCAACCTTTGAGGCGCTAGGAATTTTGTTTACTACCGGGGGTTGTTTTCATTTTTTAAATGCTTTAGCGCTTGAGTTCTTTAAATATTAATGACCATGTACCATCCTCGATATCGAAGCCCCCTCTCATTGGAACTTTTTAAGTGGAAAGTGTTACAAAATGTCGATATCCTCAACCTATGATATGACGTCATCACTACCACATGGCACCTCATGATTGGTGACACATGTCATCCTGATTTACCCCTTAGGACCCCTCAAAATGCCAAAACTGCCTTCCATGTGTCCTTAGGTACCACCATGTCATGCTGATGTTAGATGCCACGTAGCTTTATCAAAACCAATCATATTCTGCCACGCGTCCTGCTAGAGGAGAGAGAAAAGGGCCCGTCCTGCTTTAGTTTTGCAATGAATTTCTTTGTTAACCTATTTCGGCAGTCCCCAGCAGTGTAGCACTATTGACACTTTCCCTGGGATTTTAACACTATTGGCACTTTCTCGGTGGTTTTAAAAATATATGTGCTTTCCATATCACAACTTTCTCTGATTTGTATCATTTTCATATCGCAACATTCTCAGATTGTCGATTTTTCAATTGCCGAAATGAAATATGGCATGGATATGTGATCATCGATATACATGACCCATCAATGTGCCGATCACCGATATGCAATGTGCGATCACCAATATACAGGACCCATCGATGTGCCGATCACCAATATGCCTTGCACCTTCCAATATACGTGATCAATGATTCACCAATCACCAATATGCCTTGTACCTTCTGATATGCAATCACCGATCTTCTCTGGACCTCCAATATTCATTCCTTTCAAAGGCTTCAAACCCTTAACTTCAATAGGCCATATATTTTGATCCAGGAGTCCATTTTTGGACTTCCAGATACCGTTGGAAAGCATGTTTAGAGAGATTTCCAATGGAGAGGGTCCGATGTAGGTTTTGTGTCCTTATGCAGCTTGGAAAATGGCTGCAAAATTCTCTACTCATTTTCTCTTTGGACAGTTGAAATCATACCCACCATGATGATCCTCTACATGAAGCCTACAACTACTATAGAAATCCTTCTAAGCCATTCACTGCAACCCACATTCTTGGTAGTCTAGTTGACATCATTTCCAACATTCATGCACAATACTAGCATAACCACCATCAATTTTCGAACATACACTCATGTAAAGACACTCATGACACCTCAATGATGACCCCTTAGGGACCTTTGTACAAAAACAATTTAGACTATAAGGCCTGGTGGATTTATAGGCTAAAATTTACTAGCAGATTCCCAAAATAAATAACTGGACTGACAAACTTTGATTACCTATATTATAGGACCCTAACATCTCCAATGATGTTGTTTCAACTCTGATGTTTTATATTGCCCCTTCTCCTTATGGTCTAATAAGCTCCATGAGATAGGTATTTTTTACCACTTCGTGTCAACTACCCTATAACAGTACAATTTTTCGTAAATGGATTCCATCATGTTCGAACATTCAAATAATCCTAGATTCATCATAATCAATGGTCAGTTTGTTAGAGTTGTAAACCCATTCTACAAAATTTTAATGTAAATGATGATAGTAAGACCACATATGTATGTAACAGCCTAGTTAAGACTATTATTTTGGCAACAAGTTTCATCCTAGGAGGTTTTTCGTCTAACTGATTCAGTTTTGTTTCTAAACACGGATGATTGACAAATTTTTTCCCTCTATCCTCACCCCAAATCTAGGGTGGAATTTTTCATCAAGGTCTGAGGTGAGTCCTAGTATTTTAGTAGAGTCTTTTGTAAAAGTGATTTGGGAATAATTTAAGCTAATTGGCTAAACTATTTTGTTACAAATGACTTGGTCTACTAGATCATATTGAGTTACAGAATTGGGTAATACATTGAGGGTCTATAACGAATGGGTGTTCCCCCTTTGAAGGTTGAAATTGCAATATCTTGATGTAAAAAATATTTTGGTGCATGCTCCCTCATATTTAGACACCATGGCTAAAATATTAGAGGGTGGAAAAAATTATTAATCCCCTCAAGTGTCAATTAATTAAATTTTATAACAAAATAAATTAAAATCTTAAGCCAAAAATTTAGTTAATTAGAGTCAAAATTAAAAGTCCCAGAGAAATTAAATTCTCCAAGTGGAAAATTTCATGGGTCTTAAAGAAATTAATTTTTGGAGATCCCCCACCAAGGGAATATTAAAATTTTAAGAAAAATTGGACCCTTGGGCCTTGGTGGTTAAGTCAAAGTCAATTTTTTGTGGAAATTAACTCAAAATAATTATTTTTGAGCTAATAAAAAATGGTTTTCATGAGAAATTCAAAAAATCCTCCAAAATAAAGAATTTCGATGGTGGAGATTAAAATATGATCAAACATTTATCAACAGTCGAGATTACCTTGACAGGGAGTAAAACAACTAGCTGTTATTTTCCACTTGGAGGATTTATATATAAATTAGAAGTCATTTGATTCTAAGAGACAAAAAAAATTGTAAAAGAAAAAATCTTTGAGGCAAGCTGTGCTGGTTGTAATACCTTTTTATCAATAAAGAAAAAGAATTTAGGGCTTATTCATGGTGGTGTTACTCTTCTGCTTCTTGTGGTAAATTTTGAATCATGTTCTTAATGCTCTATTGAATACTATTTTATGATTTATTATTTATGTAGCTAGTTGATTGGATTAACTATTTGCATAGGTATCTTGCATTAGTTTCCAGGTTTAGAAAGGGATTCTATCTTGATTGATCTAGCAGGTATCTTTATATCTTGAGGGTTATGACATCTATCTAACCCCTATTGATCTAATAACTTGATCTTAAGTGTGTAGAGATCTCAGGGATTCAGATCTTGGGCGTGAGGAGAAGTCTTTGGTTGGACCAACTAACTCCCAAGACAAGAAAGCTTAAGAGACAACTTTATTAAACTTCCAAGCCTTATCTAACGATTTTTTTTTCATAGATCTTGGCCATTGCTCACCCATTTAAATTATTTCTCTCATATATTTTTATACATTGTGCATTTAACAAATAGATCTGCTTATAAGAGCCATAAATCACTGTAAATATTGTAAATTATTTTGTGAATAAGTTTTAATAATTTTTTGGGCCCTTTTATTTATTTTCTAATTTTTTCTTTTTGTATATATTAGCATTCCTTGGGGTTTTCAACTTGTTTCCTTGCAGATCTAAAAAAAAGAAAAAATATTGAGGATTTCTTCATAAATTATTTTGCAAGCATATTTCACCCTAAGGATCAAGGAGATTCGATTCTGTGATGAAATATAGACTCACAAATCCTAGATGTCTAGGGTTTTTAAGCTCATTTTTGCAGGTGGATTATTTTCAGATTAAGGGAAGGAGCATTCTTTGAATACCCTAAGCCTCATCCACCCTAAACAACTAGGGTTTGGGGTTGTTATTTCAATATTTTGAGGTCGTCTAGCAAATTTTATAGGGCTGCAAAGGGTTTGAGCCTTAGATCAGCCTCTCAAGGGTTTCGAAGTCAAGTTTGTGGCTCCCTTTCCTCAACGCACTGCTAAAAGAGGAAGCTGAAAAAATTACAAGGGCTATATTACCCCTTTTGGTAAGGGTTTCAAGTGAGAGGTTTCTTTATGGTTCATTCAACCCATTTGTGATCTCAATTTTTTCCATTAAAACTTGTGGATATACTATCCTTGCATACACATATTTATCCATCTTTGTTGTGACTTTTCTTGTTGAGATTTATGGTCATTTTGCAAGCAAACTTGTTTTTTGGATCCTAAAATTTTTAGTTGCAGAGCAAAGATTTCATCTTAAAGGCCTTTTATGCACTAGATCAAGGCCCCTAGCCTTGTATTTCACCATCACTTTTCTTGTATTGCCTCTCCAAGGAAGGCTAAAGGCCTATAAGGATTTCTAGGGCTCTTATTATTGGTCCATAAAGATAACATTTTTTCCTACAGGTCTGCATTATTTTGTGAAGGTCCTCAAGGGATAAATCCAAGGCCTATCAATCATATTTGAACACCATACACCTTTTCTATTGTGTCATCTTTGATCTGCTCTAGTATTTGGTTGTATTTGTGTATATATATCAAGGTTGAGCTAATGGTGTATTGCAGATTTACTAACCCTCTTTTGTAGCCCTAGCGTTCTCAAGATAAGTCTTACGTTGGCTAAGTGATAGGCTTAGGAGAGGACCCCACCTAGTCTCCAACCCATCCAACGTATCATGCCTTAATCTCAAATTCGAAAATTTCTGAAGAAATCTCTGACACAAGGTTTTTTCAGTCTGATCTGAGGTGTTTGGGGTACCAATATTTTCGTCTTGGAGGTCAAATATTTCTTTTGGGGCCTGAAATTGGCATACTTGACATTGAAACTAGGCCATAAGGCCTTAAGGTTTTCTCTCCTCATCCTCTCTTGACTGTCATATCAACTTGTAGATATGAAGCATAACATACAAAGGGAAATCACATTAACAAAAAAAAATATAAGAGGCTTCAAAACAATTTAAATTGGCCACACATTAACACACAAAGTTTAGCAAACTTTTTGAGTGACTGATCTTGCATAACTATGAGCTTCTTGGTAACTAGCCTTGGTTGACAATGGACCATCAGTGAACTAATATATGTTGATCAATGGCTACAGTGAGCTCACTTTTTTTGGCAGTATTTGAAGTCTTCTACAGTGTTCCTAATTGTTTCTTCTCCCTTACATCTTTCATGATTGATCTTGAATTATAGTGATCTGATATAACATCAATAGTAGCTACAAATATCTGATCTTACCTTGCACGTGATATTCTGCTGGCATATTTAAATTAAAATTGGTTCTTGTAAATTGGCTTTTGTTCCTTTCATTTCGGTGGCTAATTGTGAATTATTTGAGGGTTGATTTCATCATTAAGTGACTGATATATATAATTGACCTCAAGCTACAAAAGTTTGATATTTTCTTGTAGTTGCATATTTTAAAATTGCACATTGATTATTGTTCATTACTTTTGATGGTTAATTGAAGCAATCTTGTGATATGATAACAATGGTTTTATTTCATTCTATAGTGGCCTAGTGTTACCTAATAGTAATAAGGGCCTAAAAACAATTAAATCTAGTCACACATTAATCACGAAGGTTTTAATTTTTTCTACTAGTCTTTCTATTGCACGATTGTGACCTTTTTGGTGACTGATCTTTAGATTGATATCTCTTTACAACAAGGTTTTACAAATTTTGATGCATCCTTTCCATTACTAAAGCTCACTATTAATCGCTTTGTGAATTTAGTAGTTTGGAAGATATTTACTGTTAATGACAACCCTTTTCCTTCTAAGTTTGTCACTATTTTGGGCTTGCTACTTCAAATCTGATTTGTTGGAAGACTGCTTCCAGGACTAATCCACTGTGGTTAGGGTAACATTGCTTCATTTTTTGAAGGAGTCTCTCTCTGACTTAGCTTGGTTGAGAGATTTTCTTGAGATAGGACTTCAATAATATCATGGTATGATCTTTGTTAGCAGTTGCTTAAGTTGATTTTTAATTTCACTCGTTTCTAATTGCTATATCATATAAGTGAAGAACATTCTTGTAAGCATTATAAATAAGACATTTGATATGGTTATATTTATTGTCATAAGCTCATTAAGCAGTCTTAAGGCTTCATTATCTTAAAGCATCTAAACCTTGCAGGCATAATCATTGTGGAGTTAACTAATGTCTCATTGAATAATTCCAAGTTCTTCCTTCATCATTATATTTCTCGTGTTTAGAGTTGATCCTTGCACTCTTATTGTCATTGATCCAGATATTAATTTAATTGTTGAGGCACTTACTTATCTCATTTGAAGCATTGGCATCTTGCAATTATTATTTTTGTACTAGTCACTTGGCTCTATCTTTCTCATCATTGTAATCTGCTTAAGTGGCAGTACTCTTCCATTATCCCTGTTGCAGGTCATCATCTTTATTTCCCATACTTTATATCATGTACTAACATCTCTTTACACCACTGTTATTTTGTAGCTTGACATCATTTCTTAGCAAGTACTTTGATTTATCATTGAGTATTGTTGTATAAAGGCATTGGTCTATCATTTCTATCTTGTGGTTTGTCTAATCAAGCATAATTGAATCTATATTAGCATTTCTCATATCATTAATACTTTCTTTAATTAACAACCAAGTTACAAATTTCCTTGCCCTAGATCTCCTAGACCATGTTGTTCCAACAAGTGTCCCAAAATCCATCCACCTATAGGGACTACCCCCCTTAGCTTACCTAGGAGAGAGATAGAACATAGTGAATAGGGATGACCAGGACAACCCCTACTCTGAGTGTTGTCACTTTGGGTGTACAATTTGAGTGACAAATTTTTTTGGTGCCATTGCCGAGTAATTCTATTCTCGGTGCTTCAACGATATTTCCTCATACCATCCTCATCTTTTCATCACCTTATATTTTTCCTCTCACTAATACTTTCATCTTCTCTATCTACACCTTTAACACCTAGATATTTTGGTTGGTTTCCTGTTTGGGTGGCGAATCCAATTATTCATCCATAATTTCTCAGACAAGAAGCCCTCCCTAATATCCATATGCTTCTCCCTGACTAACCTTTCGGTTGTTTCCTTTTGGATCTTGGAGCTAGATTCATGTTCAAGTGGTGACTCCACTTCTTTCATTTCTTACAAGAATTTTTGCTAGAAGCTTACTTCTTATGGATCTCTTGATTTTCTTGAGCAAGTTTCTCTCTCTCTAACATCCATTTGGCCCCTCCTTTTCCCTTTGAGAAAGACATCATGGACTTGTTCTCCCCTTGTAACTTTGATAATATTCAAGGTTATCCAAATGAATTTCCTGACAATGGCTTTGACAAATTGCCTTCTTTCGAAGGAAATAATACGGTTAGTGCTACGACTCATCTAAAAGTTTTTAACTCTTGGTTGGGTAAATATGCTAGAGGTATTCATTATAATCATGAAGATGAGCCTCTTTGTTCTTTCCTTAGAGGAAGATGTTTTGGATTTGTTTATAGAAAAGCCTGATAATTCATTTAATTCATTGCGATTGATCATTAATGCCTTTAATGACAAGTATGGAGAAGAGAGAGAATAAATACATATGATTAAAGACATCAATGTCATAGAGAAGAAAGAAAATGAAACCATAGAGGAATTTAATAAGAGGTTTAATGGTATTATTAAAGAATTACCTCAAGATTATAGACCTCATGCCAAATCTCTTTTAGATTTTTATATTGATGCCTTTGATGTTGATACTTCTTATGAGTTGAGGCATGCTAAAACTAATGATTATAAGGCTGCCTAGGTTTTAGTTGAGGAAATTGAAAAGAATAAGAAAGCATCTGGGAAGTTTGAAATTCCAGGTTTTGATGGGGGTCCGAGTAAATAGAAAGAATCTAATGGAAAAGAAATTAAAGAATATGATGATGACCCTATCCAGAAATTGATGCAGAAACTTGAAAGCATGGAACTTAATCAAACAAAGTTAATATCTAATCATGTTATTGAAGTAAGTGCCTTGCAGGCTAGGTTGGTCTAAATGGAAGAATATCATGCATGAAATTTACAACTTAGAAATAATAATAATCGAAATAATAATGCTCGATGGAAGAAAGGCCCATCTAATGAGCAAAGACCACCAAATCCACTTGAATTTTCCAATCTTGTATAAGGAACTCCCCCTTATTGTAGGGCTTGTGATGCTCATCATGAAGAGGCTACTTTCCATGGTGTCAAAAGAATCATAGATAGTAGAATGACAGGGATGAGCAATCAAATTAATGTTGTTGGTAAGGAATATCATTTTTCTATAGAATATCATGAAAATCCTATTAAGGAATTAAATCAGATGATTAAGGATATGCAACTCAATTATACACAAATGATTCAGAACATGAAAGTTAACTAAATCAATATTAAAAATAGGATAGAAGTCATGGAAGCAGATCATGACAAAGAGAGGACTTCCATACAAAACCGTTTACATGTTGTTGGCTTGGTGGGGCCTGACCCAGGTTCAACGTTAGTTAGCCAAAAAAATCCCTACACTACTAGCCCTTTCGGCATCAGCTCGTGGAGCGCGGACTGAAGTCTCACCCGAAGCAGTATGGTGGATGCTGGAACCAAGTTTCTGCACCCTTAGATGGTCGTGATGTTGGTTTATTCCTCCTATTCCTGCTTTCGTGCAGGTTGTTAAGTTATAGGGCTCAGTCTATCTAGCCCTTTGTTCCACCCTTTAGTACCTCCGTGAAGGGGTACAATTGGCCTTCATGCAGCCCTAACCTGCAGTTCATGTACTTTCGTGCTGCTAAAGCAACGTATAGAACAGGTTTCCAAGTTATCCTTAAGTGTTTAATTATCTTACTAAACAATCACAGTTAGCACCGTGTAAACAAATATCCTTAATTGTGTTCAATTATCCAACGTAATTACATACATTCGCACATCATAAATGAAAAACATACACAATATGACAAGATGCATTAACAGGAAACAAAGACACAGAATTTGTAGAATGATTCTTTTTATTGATATCTTCAAATGATTACAGTCTATATCTGCCCTGTGCACATAGCTGTAGGGGTCCGCGCACTCAGCTGCAGGGGTCCGCGCACTCAGCGGCAGACTTTCACCCTAGGCCTCTACACACTCAGCTACAGAGCCTCTACCTACACTAGGACCCGAAACTTAGACTTCTCTCCTTATCACTCAAGACTTCTTCTACACTCATTTGAACTACTTAGAGCTTACTTACTTAGCTCTTTTTATACAATCCCATGGTCCGCGGACCATGGGTAGATCTTTTACAGCCGACTTTACTTTACAAAATAAGGGCAGACAACCCTTTATGACTCATGACACCTTCATGCTCCGCGACCATAAAATGCGGAGTCTTTATAACTTTATTACAAAATTTGACCCAAAACATGGGCTTTTAGCCCCAAAACTGTCCTTGGGGGATCTCGTTCCCAACAGGCCCCCAACACAAACATTGTGACTCACCTTTGAGTCACTTGACAGGCGCGAAGATCTTAGCGTGAAGACCTCCCAGCTCGACTCGTATGACCGAAACCTCAGCAGTGCACTGTGCAGCTACCTTCTTCGTGTCCTCAACCATTTTCTCAGTCACTACTCTTGAACTGTCAGCCTGAAGATTTTGTTGAGTTGCTTGCAGAGTCGCAAGCTTTCCTTCAATAGAGGTTGTCACCATGTAAGCCTCATCCAACCAGGGCTTCAGTCATGCCTTCAGCACTGCTTCCTTGTGTAGCACTGCATCCACCTGTTCCTTTAGCTACTTGGCCTCTTGTAGCTTCCCCAATCTCTGTGTGAGCGTGACAGTTTGCGTTGTACCTTTAATCTCATCATAGCGCTGCTGTAGCTTGCGCACTTCTATCTCCAGCTGTTGCACATTAGGGTCCTCCTGCAAGCTTGTTAGGACCTCGAACAATTTTTCAAAGAGTTGTGTACAGTCTGATACTGCATTGTCAACTGATACTATTACCTCTGTGACAGCGGTTGCCAGCAGAGTTGAAGGCTGGGCCTTCAGCTGTAACTCTGTGATCTATAGGTTCAACTCCAATTGAACCTTCGACATTTCTGTACGAGCGTCCCACACCCCTGTAGCTAGCTTGCGTATGCGCACCTCGACTAGTTCTTCCTCAAGAATGGCCAACTATGGGACCATTCAGCATGCCTCCTCGACAACCTCCTCTCCATAGTCAGTGCTCCATCAGGCAGCACTATCACGCTGGAGGCCTTCGCATGCAACATCTCGACAACTTTTGAAGTGTCGATAGCAAGGTTGGTGGGCACCGTGCTAGACTGTGATGCATGGGTTTACAGCTCTTGCAAACATGTTTGGATAGCCCCCAAGATTATTTGTTGCTGCTGCTCAAACTATTATAGGGCCTCCGCGGTAACATCCCACACCGTGTCACCAATGTCGTGCAAATCAAACTTTGTTAGCATGATTGGGTTGAGTGATGTCTTAGTAGCCTTTGATTTCTTCCTGAACCCTCCATTCTCCTACTCCCTTAGACGCTTGATGTGGGCAGACATCGCCTGTGGGTCCGCGCTGTGCTGTTCTATCTGCTCGTCTGTCTCCTCCTCTGTCTTAGGTGAAAGCGACCTCGCGCCTTTGTCAGAGCCTCGCTCTGTTCCACCTATTTTCTTCTCTGTCTACTGAGCAACATCACACTCTGCATGGGCCTTATCAACGGCCTCCTTCTTCCTCTTCTCGACCAGCTGCGTCATCTTTAGCTTGGCCTCCTCCTTCTTTCTCTGTGCGACGGACTTGCTCCCTCCCACTGCCAAGTCTGCTGTAGTGCGCCACTTTGCTGGCCATTGATCAAGTACTACATCAATGGCGTCATTCATTTCTAGGTAAGGCAAGTCATACCATTTCTGCACAGGGTCCTTCTGTGCCTTGATGGCCACATGGTGAAAATATGCTTTAAACTCTGCGTAGCCCTGCAAGTTGGCAAACACCGTAGGTGAAAACCGTGGTTTGCAACTGATGGCCATGTGGATGTTCATCTCCATCAAGATCCAGAAGATATTGATGTCCTTGATGTGCTACACATCCTTGGTCGCCCACAGCGAAGCATACTTCGCTGCTTCTGGTAGGTCTGGCGCGACCGAAGGGAATTGGCTGTCCTTTGGCAGCTCCCATGCTACAAGCACAATCGATAGCAAGAGACACGTGTAGTGGAACATCTTGCTGATCTCCTATGCTTCACGACAGTTTACAAGGAAATCGCTGCGGAGATAGTCTGACTAGTTGAACTGGACTCCTTCGGTGCACTAGGCTGCTAGCGCGATGATAGGCACTAACACCTCATCGGCGACACTTCCTCATCACCTTCCCTACTAGAATCTGCGTAGCCACCTTTACAGCAGGGTCACAGATGTTGGATATGGCATATCCACACAACTTCTTTACCAACTTAAACTTCTCTTTCATGGCCTCCGCGAGGGCCTGCTCACCACCTTTTCCGCCAAATATCATGGCTGGATTTTCTCTGGTGTAAGGCAACCGCATGATCCTGTGGATCAACCTGTCAGTGATGGGTATTGACTCCTCTAGCCACAAACACCCATCATGCACCAAGCATAATAGCTGCTTGATGACCAATACTGTAACCGGGGTGCGGTTATAGTGCAGCACCCAAAGCAGGTTGAGCAACCCTGCCTTGTCTACTCCTTTGAGCCACTTCCGCGGCTCCAATGCAGTCATTCTGGTAGTTGTATCGATAATGCGACACATCAGCTACTCGGTCACCAGGTGTGGGAACTTCTCATGGTTAGCCAAGTCCCAGTCTTCGAGTTTTAACAGAGGAACCCACCCTAAACGCAGTCCTTCAAAAACAATTTCATCTGGCAGCAGAGGGTTTTGCAAGGGGACCTTGCTCTCATCGATATCTTTCGGTACCTTAGCCTTGCACTTGCGCGGAGGGATGTATTCAGGCAACCAAGTGGTAGGGTCAACACCCTGAGCTTCAACTTCCTCCACATCTACTCCCACATCCTCATCATCCATCGGGATGTGTTTGATTTCTTCCTCCTCCGGCTCCAAATTGATGGCTTTTCCCTTCTTCTGTGCGATAGGCTTTGGTGGGTTTCTTCTTGGCGATGCACACACTGGTATTGCAGGCTGCTTGCCCTTTTTATCCTTCATGCTCTCCTTGGTTGGGGTTGGCTTTGGTCTCAACATCCTTGGTGATTTGGGGACTTCGGCTAATACTTCGACAACCTCATGAGCAGCTTCTTCGGCCTCCATCTTAATTTTTGGCACCGACTCCTCTGCTTCGTTATCTATAGCTTTTGTGGGAACTGACATGATGTTTTGCAAGAACTCCTGTGTCTCCTTCGGCAATGTCTCAAATACTGAACTGACTATCAGAAGTTCGTAGTTCTTGCGATTCATGTGTGCCTGAGAACTCAACAACTCAATTCTCGAAATGCCAAGTGTTTTTCACTGGACAACCACTTGTAATTTATAGGGCATTTTGAATTCAAATCTGACTATTCCCCCCAAATTTAGTTCATTAATGCCGGATTGGTGGTAGATTTTCAAAGATCTGACTCATAAATTCCATCTTAAATGTCAGTCACCCACTCCATTTGGCCACATTTCTACTGTCAAATCATGAACATCGACTTTAACGGTCACTTTCCAGCCAACCTGTGTGATTTCTCCCTTGGTAGCACAACTCCTTTCATGCTGCCGCGATCCCCATGACTCTTCCTTACTTCGAACAATCCTCCAATCGTGCAGCTCCCCAACCTAGGCAGTGTAGTTTATAGTCCCATGCCTCCTTTCAGCTGCCTGGAGCACTAAGATTGTGCTACCTTCATATAGTCACATGGTTAGACCACCAGTGTACTGTTGGGTGTGGAGCCTGATTATCTTTTGTATTCAAAGGTATCGCCGCATTAGACCCCAGTTCGTAACCGCCCGTAAAATATTCGCTACAGGGGGGGGTCCAGGGGGGGCTGGCTGCGACCTTTGGGAGCCCCCCCCTGGTGGGGGCATCGGGGGAAGCGCCCTCGAAGCTAAGAATAGATCTAAAATTTCCTTGTAAAATGTTGTAATTTCGTAGTCAATCTGGGCCGTTCATTAGGTGGAGATCTAACAGTAGAAGTTATGTTTAATTTAGGGTTTTTTGCCCTAGAAGGCAACCCCTTGCTATATATGAGGGAATTGTATTGCGTCTATGCATATCTGTATTCTGAGTGAGGAAGAGAGAGGAGATTGAGAGCGAATAAGGAATTACAGTGGATCTACTGTAGGTTGTATCTCTTCAGTTTGCTGGATAATATACAAAGAAGGACTGGCTGTTTCTCTGTGGACGTAGCCCAAACTGGGTGAACCACATATATCTGTGTCTCTCTTATTTTATGCATTTTCTGTGTTTATATTTCTGCAATATTTTATGTGTTCCATTGCTCTGTAGTATATAATTCTCTAACAACTAGTATTAGAGCTGAAGGTCTCTTTGGTTGATAAACTCGCAGGAGAGAAGGGTTCCTGGTTCGAGTGGGAGCAATGGCAGAAGATGGTAGGTTTAGGGTCGAAAATTTTAATGGCCAAAAATACCAAATGTGGAAGATGCATATGGAAGATTATTTGTACCAAAGAGAACTGTACCAACCGTTGAGCGGAAAGAAAAAGAAGCCGACTAGTATGACAGACACAGAATGGGATATTATCGATAGAAAATAACTTGGAACAATATGGCTCTGCCTCGCGGCGTCGGTAGTGTTTAATATTTCAAAGGAAACGACAACAGAGGGTTTAATGTCAACATTGGCCAAACTATATGAAAAACCCTTGGCCTCAAATAAGGTATTTCTTATGAAGCGTTTATTTAATATGAAGATGTCGAAGGTGGATCTATTGCTGATCATTTAAATGAGTTTAATACAGTTACCAGTCAGTTAAGTTCTGTAGGGGTAGATTTTGATGATGAAGTTAGGGCTCTGTTATTTCTGTGCTCATTTCCAGAAAGTTGGAATGGTTTAGTTATGGCCATTAGTAACTCTGTCTCTGGATCTAGTACTTTAAAGTTTGATGATGTTGTCAGTGCAATCCTTAGCGAGGAAATGTGACAAAAAAGCTCCGATGAGACATCAGGTAATGCTTTGACTGCAGAGACTAGGGGAAGAAAAATGGAAAGAGGAAAGAGCCCTGGATATCACAGTAAGTCAAGAAAAGGCAGATCCAAGTCCATATCGGGGATAGTGTGCTGGAAATGTAGGAAGAAAGGACACTTGAAGAAAGACTACAAGTCTCGAAAGGGAAAAGAAGGAGACACGCAGCAAGAAAATAATCATGAAGCGAATGTAACAGGTGATGTGTTGCAAGATGCTTTGATTCTTTCATTAGAAAATATTATTGATGCTTTGGTGGTAGATTCAGGGGCCTCATTCCATACCACACCTAATAGGAAACATTTTTATGATTATGTTCAAGGAGATTTTGGACAGGTTCGATTGGGTGATGATAAACCCTGTAAAATCATTGGAATGGGTACAATTTTCATAAAACAACAAAATGGAAATTAGTGGCTATTGAAGGAGGTAAGGTATGTTCTAGATCTAAAGAAAAATTTGATTTCAATAGGGCAGTTGGGAGGTGAAGGTTACGTAATTACTTTCACAGATAAAACCTGGAAGGTCACTAAAGGATCCCTGGTAATAGCGAAAGGAGGAAAGGTTGGTACATTGTATTTATGAAATGGTATTTCTAATTATGTTAATGCTTTAACCTCTACAGGAGAAGATACAACATTGTGGCATCATAGGCTCGGGCACATGAGTGAGAAGGGGATGCAGATTCTTCACTCAAGAAATTTGTTGCCAGGTTTGAAGCATGTTGATTTAAAATTCAATGAGAATTGCGTTTATGGAATATAGAAGAGAATCAGATTCCTTAGAGTTGGGAAAGACAAGAAGAGCGAAAAATTAGAGCTTGTGCATACAAATGTATGGGGACCTGCTCAGGTATCATCTCTTGGTGGCTCTCGTTATTATGTTACTTTTATTGATGATGAAACCAGAAAAACCTGGATTTATTGTATTCGAAATAAATCTGATGTATTTGATACTTTCAAGAAATGGAAAGCTTTGGTTGAAAATGAGACAGGAAAAAGGTTGAAGTGTCTCAGATCAGACAATAGAGGTGAATATTGCAGCAAATAATTTGATAGGTATTGTTCAGAGAATGGGATTCGTAGAGAGAAGACAGTTCCAGGAACACCACAAGAAAATGGTGTGTCAGAAAGGATGAACAGGAAAATCATGGAGCGTGCAAGGTGCATGAGATTGCATGCAGGATTGCCTTTACAATTTTGGGCAGATGCTGTAGATACTACTGTTTATCTAATAAACAGAGGGCCTTCAAGTTCCTTGGATGGTGGTATTCTAGAGGAGGCATGGACATGTAAAAAGGTAAACTACTCTTTTTAAAGACTTTTGGTTGTGAATCCTTTGTCCACATTAATAAGAATATAGAGCAAAGCTTGAGGCAAAATCAAAGAAATGTACCTTTATTGGATATGGTGTTAATGATTTTGGTTATTGCTTTTATGATTATGAAAAACAAAAAATCATTAGGAGAAGAGATGTCATATTTAATGAAAAGGTTTTGTATAAGGATTAGCTACAGGAAAAGAAACAAGAAAAAGAAAATAGAGAATACACAGTGCCCGACGAGATCATAGGAAAAGTGATGGTGCCTAAAAATCATAATGATCAATAGACAGAACAACAACCACAACAACAACAAGCACCTCAAACACCTGAAAGTGGTGTTAGAAGATCTACCAGGATAAGTAGACCCCCTGAACGATACTCTCCTTCATTATATTATGTATTGTTGACTGATTCTGGTGAACCAGAATGTTATGAAGAAGCAGTGCAGGTAGAAACCAGGAAGAAGTGGGAGCAAGCCATGAAAGAAGAGATGGACTCCTTAGCACATAACCAGACTTGGGACCTAGTCAGGTTGCTTGCAAGTAAAATAGCATTGCAGAATAAATGGGTTTACAAGTTGAAGGAAGAAGATGGAGGTAGAAAAAGGTATAAAGCTAGACTTGTGGTGAAAGGGTTTGCATGGAAAAAGGGTATAGACTTTGATGAAATATTTTCTCCTGTTGTTAAAATGACTTCAATCAGAACTATTTTAAGTCTATTAGCAGTTGAAGGTTTGCATCTTGAGTAGTTAGATGTAAAGACAACCTTTCTCCATGGGGATTTGCAGGAAGAGATATATATGCAGCAGCCACAAGGATATGAGGTAAAAGGGAAGGAGAAACTAGTGTGCAGGTTGAAGAAGAGCTTGTATGGCTTAAAACAGGCTCCAAGGCAATGGTATCTAAAATTTGACAGGTTTATGTCTGAAAAAGGTTATACTAGATGTTACTCTGATCATTGTGTTTATCTCAAAAGGCAAATTGATGGCAGCTATATTATATTGTTATTGTATGTAGATGACATGCTTGTTGCAGGTTCTAACATGCAGGAAATAAATGCACTCAAAATAAAATTGGCAAACTCATTTGCAATGAAGGATTTGGGTGCTGCAAAACAAATCCTTCATATGAGAATAACTAGAGACAGGAAGAATCACAAATTAACATTGTCTCAAAGTGAGTACATAGAAAAGGTGTTGAAAAGGTTTAATATGAAGAATGCAAAACTAGTTAGTATACCTTTGGCTAGCCATTTCAAATTAATTAAGGAGGAGTGTCCCAAGACTCAAGAAGAAATGGCTCATATGTCTAAAGTTCCATATGCATCAGCAGTTGGAAGCTTAATGTATGCAATGGTCTGCACAAGGCCTGATATTGCACATGCAGTGGGAGTTGTAAGCAAGTACATGAAAAATCCAGGAAAAGAACATTGGATGGCGGTGAAGTGGATTCTCAGGTATTTGAGAGGTACCACAAATCAAGCATTATGCTTTGGTGGTTCAAACATTGCTCTACAGGGATATGTTGATGCAGATATGGTGGGTGATAGAGATAACAAGAGGAGCACAACAGGGTATGTGTTTACTGTAGGTGGAACAACTGTCAGCTAGGTCTCAAAACTACAAAGTGTTGTTGCACTCTCAACAACAGAAGTAGAGTATGTTGCTGCTACAGAGGCTAGTAAAGAAATGATTTGGTTACAAAGGTTTCTGGATGAATTGGGTAAGAAGCAAGAGTTGGGAAAGTTATACAGTGATAGCCAGAGTACCATACATCTTGCAAATAACTCTGTATTTCATTCCAAGACTAAACATATACAGCTCAAGTACCATTTCATACGGTTAGCGTTGGAAGATGGACAGTTGAAGCTGGAAAAGATACACACTAGCCAGAATCCTGCAGATATGTTAACAAAAGTTGTAACCAGGGAGAAACTGAGAATCTACTTAGTTTCAATTGGTCTTCAAGTATGATGAAGAAGATGAGAAACAACCAGGGTCAAAGTGGAGTCATTGTCCAACAAATGACGCAGTGGTGGAGTTGCTATAATCAGTGTCCAAGTGGGAGATTGTTGGGTGTGGAGCCTGATTATCTTCTCTATTCAAGGGTATCACCACATTAGACCCCAGTTCGTAACTTCCCGTAAAATATTTGCTCTAGGGGGGGTCCAAAGGGGGGTGGGGAGGGGGGAGGGGGGGCGCAGCTGCAACCTTTGGGAGCCCCGCCCTGGCAGGGGGATCGGGGGCAGCGCCCCCGAAGCTAAGAATAGATGTAAAATTTCCTTGTAAAATGTTGTAATTTCGTAGTCAATCTGAGCTGTTCATTAGGTGGGGATCTGACGGTAGAAGTTATGTTTAATTTAGGGTGTTTTTCCCTAGAAGGCAACCCCTCGCTATATATGAGGGAATTGTATTGTGTCTATGCATATCTGTATTTTGTGTGAGGAAGAGAGAGGAGATTGAGAGCGAATAGGGAATTACAACGGATCTACTGTAGGTTGTATCTCTTCAGTTTGTTGGATAATATAAAAAGGACTGGCTATTTCTCTGTGGACGTAGCCCAAATTGGGTGAACCACATATATCTGTGTCTCTCTTGTTTTATGTGTTTTATGTGTTTATATTTCTGCAATATTTTATGTGTTCCATTGCTCTGTAATATATAATTCTCTAACATGTATGGCTTCAAGCGACTGCCATTCACCTTTCCTGGGAAGGGATCTCCATTTAATTTGACCAACTGAACCTTTCCTTCATCGGTAATATCCTTAATGACATAGGGCCCTAACTAGTGAATTCTGAATTTCCCTGGAAATTTATCAAACATGCTGTCATATAACAAAACCAGGTCATTTACCTTAAAGGTGCGCAACTTAATGTGCCAATCATGCCATGCTTTTTCGCGCTGCTTTTGGACCTGTTGGTGAAATCCAGCTAGAAATATTTCTTCCTCAAGCTCAGCCAGCTACACGAGCCTTTCTTCCAGGGCTCCGTGATTCGTCATACCCGTGAGTGTCGCTATGCATAGACTAGGCACAATGTATTCCATGGGCATCATTGCTTCAACACCATATACAAGCCTAAAGGGTGTTTGTCCAGTCAACTTCTTGCATGTCGTCCGATAGGCCCATAGTATTGTGGGTATGCATAGGTCCCAATCACTTCGCTAAGCATTGCAACCCTTGGTCAGTGCGTTCTCTAACACTTTATTGAATGCTTCCACCATCCCGTTAGCCTACGAGTGATAAGGTGTGCTCTTCTGGTGATATACCTGAAATTCCTCTCTTAGCGCACTAATCGTTTCATTCAGAAAGTGCGTACCGCGTTCACTCATCAAAATCTTTGGACACCTAAATTGCATCAGTACATACCCAAAGAGGAACTTTGCAATAGTCATGCTTGTGCAATCCTTCACTGGCTGTGTCTCTGCCCATTGAGTCAAATACTCCATCACGGTGATAATGTACCTTGATCCCATCTTTCCTTGGGGCTGGATGGGTCCCACAAAATCTATCGCCCATTTCTCAAAAGATTGTAATGTCATATGTGGATTCAAAGGTAGCTCATCCCTTCGCGATGGCCTTCTAGTACTTTAACACACATCACACACTTTGCAGTACACTTTCAAATCCTGGTGGAGGGTTGGCCACCACAACCTTGCTCATAGAATATTCTGCGTGGTCTCTCTCCCAGCATAATGTCCTCCCATGGTGCCCCCATGAGCATTTGCAAGGATACTGCTCCTTTCAAAATATGGTACATATCGTCGCAATATCTCATCAGACCCCATTTTGTACAGATGGCCAATAATGATAGAAAAGTCTGCCACACGCACCACTAATTCCTTCTTTTGCTGGATGGTGTATCCTTCTGGGGCAGTTCATGTCGTTAGGAAGTGTATGATATCTTCAAAATGACCATCTATGACACGCACTACAAATAGTTGCACGTCAGGCAATCCCTCCTCCAAATTAGTGGGCTCTTCCCATGTTTCGAGGCGAGACAGATGGTCTAGTCCCGCGTTTAGTTGTCCAGGTTTCACAATAACTTCAAAATCATACTCTTGGAACAATAACAACCACCGGTAGATTCTCCCCCCCAACACATGCTTATTGACCAAGTATTTCAGCGCGGAATGATTTGTATACATCTTAAAATGGCCACCCAGCAAATAGTGTCTAAACTTCTGGAGCGCGTATACCATGGCTAACCCTTCGTGCTTGGTGGTGGAATAGTTCTTCTCTACCTTGGATAACCTTCTACTTGCAAATGCTATAGGATGGTCCAAGTCTCCTTCGCCTGCCTGTGTCAATACTGCTCCTAGCACTATACATGACACACCGACATGTACATGAAACTCCTTCTTCCAATCCGGGAAGACTAAAATCGGTGCGGTGACCATCTTTTCCTTCAATACATCCAAGCTTCTCTTATAGTCCTCATTCCAGCAGAATGTGACATCCTTTCTCAACAACTTCTCCATAGGTGCGGTGATTTGGGCATATCCTTTGATAAACTTTTTGTAATATCTTGTATGTCTGGCAGGGTCCCAAAAGGAACACAAAACAGGCATTTCTTCAGATTGAGCGTGATATGGTATCTTCAACAGGTATCTAGCATCAGGCGCAAGCTTTCCACATGGCATTTCACCAGCCCAAACACAGTCTAGTCATCAAAGTACACTTCTAGGAACTTATGAATAAATTCCTTGAATGCCGCAACGACTACGTGCGAAAAAATAGCAGGCGCATTCTTCAATCCGAAAGGCATTACAATGTACTGAAAACACCCCCATTCAGTCGTGAAGGTCATCTTGCTCCTATCTTTTGGCACGATTTTGATCTGATGGTACCCAGAGAACCCATCAGTGAAGGAATATACTTCCTGGCCACCTACATTGTCCAACACTTCATTAGTGAACAGAGTCGGGAAAGGATCATGTACACAAGTGTCATTCAACTTCCTGAGGTCTACGCATATCCTTATTTCATCCTTTTGCTTCTTCTCCTGTACCACCATTGGGCTTACCCAATCAGATTCTTCCACAGGCTCAATGATGCCTTCCACGAGCATCTTGTCTAGCTCTAAGCAGACCTTTTCCTTATACTTCAGATTGAGATGGTAAGGTCTTTGCTTAACCGGCTTCGCGTCGGGCTTCAATGTGATCTTCATAACACCTAGGTCCCCGATTATCCATTTTAGATCCGTAAACTTGGTAGGGAACAAATCCTGGTATTCGCGGAGCAATTCAGCGACCTTATCCACCATTGCATCATCCCAGTAATCTCCAATCTTCATGAATTTTGGCTCCTCCTCCATATTAATATTTACCTGTTTCGTTTTCAATGGCATGGTTATATCCAGATTCTCAACTTGCGGTCCTTCAACCTCACGGTGACCTTGTGTTTCAGGGATGTTAATCTTTTGTGGATCTTCATCTTCTTCTTCAACGGTCAAATTATAGCATTCTAGCACGTGACTCAGCTGAGTAGTCCAATTAGGCTGAATCAGGTCCAAAGGATCCCGCAGTATCCTAAAGGTTTTTGCTTTTACTTCTTGTAGTGCCTCGTCAATACAGTCAAACCCGTCTTCAAAGCTAAATGTCATTATGAATCCTTCACGCAGAATATCCCATTCACCTGTACCATGGCGGAGCTCGATTTCCAAGTACCAGTTCATCGGGATGACATCCAAGGTGTGAAAGAACAGGTTGGGGCTTCTCCCCATAAGCTTGAGCCCATTTGGCCAAGTGCACATGCGGATAATCCCACCCATCATATTTGTCTGTGATTCATACCTTTGGCTTCCCATAGCGTGTTCTCATCATCCTTCTACACTCGCGCCAATCATCAAAGATACCCTTGTGTGTACCCCACTATCTTGCGGGCGTAGCGCGCAGTGCCTAGTCCAATGCTTGGAAGCGCTGCTTCTCTGGTACCTCCCTCTCAAATGCATTCAAAAATATATCTACATCATTCAGGCCATCATAAGTGGGTAGATTTCTTACCTCTGATGACACACAGCACAGTGACCGAGTCATCATGTTACAACTCAGTGTGGTTACTTCATGTAACCGATTCTGCCAGCACTCTAATTCTTCATCAGAGTCCGAGGTGCAGGAACTCTCGCGATCCCATGTAATTCATCCATCCACTGTTGGATTCACCCAATCTTGTTCTCGTACTATTATCTTATAGATACAGTCCAGATCGTCATCACTCTCATAATTGCGGACTGGTTCAGTATAGCGTGATCCTTCAGCAAGATCTAGGGGTACTATTACACGAAGCAATTTCTTCTCAAATATCATCTCCCGCTTCCTTAGGTTGATTACCCTGTTCATATCAGTAGCCTAATCAATTCCAAAGAGGGCAGGGTACGGGTTGCTATCATCCACAATTTATATTACTTCAAAGTTAGCCAGCGCGCTCGCGCCTTCAATATCTATAGTCACCCCTTGCTGCTGTCCCATGGGGATGATCTTCTGCTAATTTTCCATCCTTAACTGAATCAAAGACCACAGTAGCGTGGGTCTTCCCATCCGTTCCCAAGTCTACTTTGGTAGGACTTTCGCGTCAGACGCTAGATCCAAAATAATGTGATCCATTTCATACTCTCCTATCTGTGTGGTCAGCCTCATCTCTCCTCCTATCCTTTTTTTATGCTTACCAATTTTTTGTACCATGCGCAGCTCACCCGGATTGTTTCTGGCACATCTATTTATAAGCTCATGTAATCCTTTTACAACCTTGCTATCATGTAGCAACTTCATACAGGTCCCTATGAAGGTTGTAAGCATAGAAGGGTCCATCTCTTGATCAGGCTTATCCTTGCTTCCTAAGGTGGAGGCCTTAGCGAAGCTCTTCTTTGCTTCCATGAACCCATGTGTTGTCTTTGAGTTGTTCCCCTTATCATCTCCTATTGAAATTCCACTTTGGAGCACTATATTCACATTCAGATCCTCTTCGTAAGGCTCGGACCTCATCATCTACAGGTTCTAAGTTGGATAAGGTGGTAGTGCCCCTTTGTCACGTATCCTTGCTATCAGTGTAGGATAGTCCTCCATTTCATCGTCAAACAAGGTGCAATATTTGCACGATGGACGCATTGGGTTAGTGCAATCGCGGGCATAGTGTCCTAGTCCTCTGCAATTGTAGCAGATTAGCTATCCCTGAACTTTGTCAGGTCCTCCTCCACCTTGGCCTCATCCGCACCCCTGAAAACCTATTCGCGCCATCCCTGCGCTCTGGTCAGGGGATCGCGTTTCTACCTAAACCCTATAGGCGGGTGTTTCTATCCATCATCAATTCATAACTTCTGCAGTTGTGCTCATTATGCCCCACTAACCTACAGAAGTTGCAGAGCAGTTGTTGTGGTGTTTATACAAACTTTTGCAGCAAATGACAGTTGTCCATTGCATGTTTTCCTACTACCTGACATATAGCACACCACAACGCAGGCCCCACATTTGGTCCTGCTTAAGATTCCGAACTCAAGGGCATTGGTCCCCCTCCTACAATGTAGTTCGCAAATATTGGGCAATGGTATTTGTCATGCCCTTGACCCTTGCATTTCAGGCACCATACCTCTTCGTGCACCTTTGGTCGAACTGTTCTGTCCTGCTTCAAACTTTGCATCTCAAGGCAAATATTTTTCAACTGCACATGGATCTGTTGAACCTCCAAATTTGGATCTTACATCGGTGTTTCATGTAGTCTCATTACAATCTCCAAGGCCTCTGCCTGAGTCGTTATCTTCTGTTCTGACAGCACAACCCTTAGGTGTGGTAGGAGCAAAGCCATGAACAACTCGCGGTGATGTCCGTCACTTAAGTTCATGTTAGCTTCGCGGATTTTACACTTCAATCTCTGATCTAATTCCCAAGGTGTCTCACCTAGTTGCATTGTGATTTCCTTGGACCCCACAATTGACTGTGCTTCATATTTAGACCTACTGAATTCTTTATTCAACGCAGTCTGGATGTCTGCCACTCTAGCATTTGGGTTATCATTAGAGTAATTAATGTACCAGGTTAGCGTGTGATCCTGCAGAGCACTAACCTATGTTTCCTTCTTCATGTGATCATGTGTAATGCCCTAACCTTACCATACAGCTTTCACAATGAACCAAAACTAGTCTGGGTCCTCATTTCCCAAGCCTTTAAACAAGGCATATTCATTGAATTTGCCATGCTAAACTACGATGGAGGTGGAGGTGGTATAGGTGAAGTCGCAGGTGATGATGGTAAAGTTGGAGGTGGTAGTCGCGGGAATCCTTGTCTTATTAACTGAATAGCACTTCGCGGGGAAGCCTGCACTACTCCCTCTTCGTCACCCAATGGAGTTGAAATCAATGGACTATATTCAAGACCCTTTCTTCCTTCGTTCCTATAAGTTTTTCGGCTTCGCGTAGCTCCAAACATCAAGGTAACTGCATAACCTGTTTTTCGCACAATAACATATTAATCCAGGTATTCAAAGACTTCAAGTACTTACCTGGTGGTCCTTTGAAAAAACACTACTCCACCTCACTGTAGTTGACTAAGGTGTCGACCGTGAATTTAGTAAAAAATCCTCCTATGATGTGATCGAGCCAATGATTGACATCGCGGATGATCTTATCCTCTGAGGCTTCCAATATTTGTACTAACTCCGGAGTCCAAACAATAGGACCATCAAGTCTCCACCTTCCTTGGCTATCTACTAGCTTTGTGAT
This sequence comes from Pinus tabuliformis, assembly GCA_031772625.1. NCBI lineage: Eukaryota > Viridiplantae > Streptophyta > Pinopsida > Pinales > Pinaceae > Pinus > Pinus tabuliformis. The sequence goes on from CM062819.1 coordinate 388,058,517, forward strand.
CCACTCGTATAACTCAACCAGAAAGGAACATAAAAGGATCTTGTGTATTTCTATATTTCGGTACCTGTCCATCCACTGTTCCTTTGTCAATCGCAGATTTCCGTTCTCCTGCGCCGCGAATTGGTGGATATTCCTACTCAACCAGTCTTCGATATCTTTCTTAGTTGGATTCCAGTGATACGACATCACACATCTCTTATGCAAATTTTGGTCCTGGCAACAGAACCATTTGTTGGCTTAGTGGGGCCTAACCTAGGTTCAGTGTTAGTTAGCCAAACAAATCCCTACACTACCTACCCTTTCAGCATTAGCGCGCATAGCGCGGACCGAAGTCTCACTTGAAGCAGTATGGGGGGATGCTAGAACCAAGTTTCTGCACCCTGAGATGGTCGTGATGTCGATTTGTTCCTCCTATTTCTGCTTTCGCATAGGTCGTTAAGTTCTAGGACTTAGTCTGTTTAGCCCTTTGTTTCTCCCTTCATTACCTCCGCGAAGCAGTACGATTGCCCTTCGTGCAACCCTAACCTGCAGTGCAGGTACTTTCGTGCTGCTAAAGCAGCGTATAGAACAGGTTTCCAGGTTATCCTTATTTGTTTAATTATCTTACTAAACAGTTATAGTTAGCACCATGTAAACAAATATCCTTAATTGCTTTCAATTATCCAACATAATTACATACATTTGCGCATCATATAAGAATCATAAATTAAATTCATACACAATATGACAAGATGCATTAACAGGAAACAAAGAGACAAAATTTGCATAATGCTTCTTTTTATTGATATCTTCAAATTATTATAGTCTCTATTCACCCTGTGCACATAGCTGCAGGGGTCCGTGCACTCAGCTGCAGACTTCCACCCTAGGCTTCTGCGCACTTAGCTGCAGAGCCTCTACCTACACTAGGACCCAAAACTTAGACTTCTCTCCTTATCACTCAAGACTTATTCTACAACTCATCTGAACTACTTAGAGCTTACTTAGATCTTTTTATACAATCCCATGGTCTACGGACCATGGGTAGATCTTTTACAGGCAACTTTACTTTACAAAATAAGGGTGGACAACACTTTATGACTCATGACACCTTCGCACTCCACGACCACAAAATGCGGAGTCTTTACAAATTTATTACAAAATTTGACCCAAAACATGGGATTTTAGCCCCAAAACTGTCCTTGGGGGATCCCGTTCCCAACACATGTCATGAGAGAAAAAAATGCTAAGGAAATGGAAACCATGAAAGCTAATCATGATAAAGAAATGAGCTTTATGCAAAACTTCTTAATGGCCATGAAAGTGAATAATTATAAAGTGATAAAGGCTATGGAAGAAATTCATGCCCGGGAAATTAGTGCTATGAAAGTTAAGCATTGTAATCATATGATTGTTATTTAGAATAAGTTGGACAAAATGGAAAGATCACATATACATAAGTTCCAACTCAGGTTAAATAATAAAGAAACATCAACAAATCATAAGCCTCACTGTCTACTATAGCAAGTTCCATCTTATTATGAGGAGGTCATTTGTTCCATTGAAAATTGGCTAATTGAAGGTGACCCAGATAAAAAGAAACTTGAAAAGGATCAAGTTATAACTATTGGGAAAAATAAAAAAGAATTAACCTTAGTCATAACACTTGTGGGACTGATCCATCATTCATGACAAAGCAAATGCAGAATGAAGAAAGGCATGTTACATAAAATTTTAATGCTCCAAATTTTCCACCTAAGAATTTCCATGATCGGGCAGGAAGTTTTACTTTGATCACATCATCATCAGCACCATGGTCTACATAGAAGAAAAGAAAAAAAACAGAAAAGAAGAAGGAAGAAACTTGATAAACCTTATGCTCGTATACAACACAACATTGAGATGGGTCAGAGTCCTAAAATCTTCAAAATTGCACATGGCACATCATAGAAACAATCCATTGATCTGACTGAAAGTCAGCATATGATTAATATGCACTATGTTGAAGACATATAATGCCATGGGGCATCTCTGTATTGTATTTCTAACCCTACTCCTTGTCATTTCTTTCTATAGTTAAAGTAAATTTTATTTCAACATTCTGTTTCATAGATAAAAATCTCATTACATTTTCGTTTCATGTTAGTAGATCTTCTATTTCAGGTACTTAATGTTATATGATGATTTTTGGATTATATTTGGATGGATGCTACTTATATAAACTTGTGTGTTGCTTGGGTGCACATTATGGATTCTCGCATTCCTTCAGTGAAGCAACGTGTCCCCAAGTAGAGCTAGAATTGTACACCCAAAGAGACAATGGGTATAAAGGCGTCTCTCCTATTCATATGCGACTTTCCTTCTCCATGAAACAAGGCAACTGTTCAATGTCCCTTCTCTAGGTGCCATGGTTAGGCTACTCTCTCGTTTCTACAAACTTCTCCCCTCATCATATACTTCTCCTGGAAAAATTTTGGAATAGTCCTTCATTGGGTCAATATTGGTAGTGGTTTCTTTTTATGAATGTCACTGCAATAGCTATTTTTTTATGATTGTCCCTGCCTGCATTGCTTGGGCTCTACTCTCATTAATCGTTCTCCGTGTTATTGTTTGCCTTGCTCGGGGTGTTTCATATAACTATAATTCAACCAAATTATGCTTTTGGATGTGATCATCTTTCCAAGCCAGCGTAGCTAGGCCTACTCTTACAACTTGTAAATCTTGCTATGTGGTCTTGGAAAAAAATTTCTTCCGCCACTAGTCCGACCTCCCCAATGGAAAACAATAGTAGGAAGGAATTATAATGTAATTTAACCTCTAGTCCTCCAATGAAATTTTAATTTACTGCACACACACACACACAAATATATATATATATATATATATATATATATGTGTGTGTGTGTGTGTGTGTGTGTGTGTGTGTGTGTGTGTGTGTGTGCGCGTGCGTGCGTGCGTGTGTGTGTGTGTGTGTGTGTGTGTGTGTGTGCGCGTGCGTGCGTGCGTGCGTGTGTGTGTGTGTGTGTGTGTGTGTGTGTGTGTGGTTAATTAAAATTTCATTGGAGGAATCAGTTAAATAGAAAAGATATCAATTCATTGTATCTCGGGGTTGGGAGGTAGGAATGGAATCACCACCTAGGTTCAATTCTCGTAAGTGACATGATGGATGTTTACAACATCGACGATATATGTATGTTCCTCATACATAACAAAATATACAACATTGTACCTATTAAAAAAAGTTAAATGAAAATATAAAACGATTATTTATTTTATAAATGAGAAAAATTTATATATTAATTTATATTTAGATTGTAAACAATGTTGTCTAACTATTAGACATTTTGGAGATTTTGATCGAAATCCAATGAAACATTTTTTTGTGAAATCTTTATTTTTTTCTTTTTAAAATTTGTTTTTGATTGCATATATGGGTTCAACACCTTGAAAAACCTTTGGGGGACTCAAATTATTAAGAGTTCACAACTCAATCTTGTGATTCCAACAAATACCTACCATAGTTTGGGAAAATTTGACCAGAAAATCTCCTCGGAAAACCTCCAAAAACATCTAATAGATAGACTACAACAATTGTAAACTCAAAATTCCCTATTCTGGGTGCACACAAGGGAAGTGGGAGGCGATGAGATGCCCCTACCGCAACCCCACAATTACAATTAATTCATTGTACACCTGGGCTTGTTTAGAAATCTAGTATATTATGTTGAGTTTTGGGAGCGAGACAATTTTTATAATGCTTTTGTAAAATTTTGGACTAGAAGTTTACTATTATGCCGCTAGTATGGTTTCCCCAATAGTATATCATGACCAAAATAATTAAAAAACAACTGATGTAATCTCTATTTGATATGCAATAGAACTCCTAAATTTACCAAAAAACTACTATAAACTCAAAATATTATTAAAATTTAAAATATTATTTAATAATTTGATTTTTTATATTTATTAATGTAATGTTTTGGTTTTTAAATTTAAAATTAAATTTAATACAATATTTTATGTGAGAGGTGTTAAGGGATGTGAAGGAGGTGTGTGGGGTGAGGCTTCCTTCATCCCAAGCAATTATTGAGGTCGACATGGCCTATTGCCCTTCATGCGTAAAGGGTTACATTGTATGAGCTTAAGCAGAGATGTTTTAATGACAATACACGATAGTTATTCCTTCCTAGTGTGAGACATTCCTTCTCCTTAATGGATATTTCATGATGGCATTGTTTATTCTTTAGCAAATTCCATCTTTAACTCCACATTCCTCTAGTGGCTTTCCTTTCCTTGAGGATTTCTTGATCATAAACCTTTTTTTTCCTTCCCTTCTATTTGTTGCATGGTGAGCTTTGTTCCAGGTCCAATGTTGGGTTTGTGCATACCTTTATCTTTTCCTACCACTTTGAGGTTCTCCATTGGTTCCCTTACTTTTGTTCCCTTGCTCCCTTGCCTTGTCCATTTTTTCATCTCCTTCTATCCTCGTACAAAATGTACCACGTTGTATCTATTAAAAAAAAGGTTAAATGAAAAATATAAAATGATTTTTTTATTTTATTGACCCAGGGATATCCCTGCGAACCCAGAATCATACTCCTTTTCAATCGGACTGATAGCACTCGCACCAAAACTGATTTCCCTTTCATTAACACTTTGGCACTGCCAAAATTGCAGGGCTTTAACTGATGTGTGTGTGGATTCACCAGGAGATTTTGTTGTTTTATATCACGATGACAAACACCAACAGCACCGTGAATGTAAGCTAGAGAACGGCATATCTGGTATGCATACAGTTTAACATATAATAATGGCATTCCGATATCACTCCTGAGTAATGTCAATTAAATTATCGTAACAATTTCCAAGACTTTTAAAGGAAGAAACCCGCTCCTTTACCAGAGAAGAAAATGTCTGTTTGAACCAGTTAAATTAAGAGAAAAAAGTTTCTGAAATACCAATGAGAACCAGCAATAGTATCAAAACTACCTTATTTTAGAATCAGTCAATGTTGAATTATCTTTCGATATTATTCATGAACATCATTCAATATTAGTTCGTCTACATTGGAACAAGATCAACTAGATCACAGAGTATCCATCATATCATTATCATCCAAAACATTACCGGTGGGTGTTACAGTTTGAACTCTTTTTTAAAAGGAAAAGTTTTAACTGAACTGGAGATTTAAGAAGCAATTACATGTCACCCACAATCGCCCACTGTCATTTCAAGGTTTTTACCTTTCATTCTCAGGCTTCAGAAATTGAAATGAGCCAACCTCCAATGTAGTGCTGTAGCATTAATATGAATACTTCATTCAAGATAACCGAAGTGTTTGTGAACATAAGCCATGAGTCATGGAGACCCTCTGGTAGATCGTTATGCTTGCTTGCACGGTGAATCTCACTTAAATTCCAAAACACATTCAAAAGGAACTTACAATATAAGGCGATCGGGAAATAATCATTATTTTGACAAATTCAAATCTAGTGCTGTGGATTAACCTCGGCCCCTGTTACAGAACTCGCCTTTTTGCCCGAACGCATAGTAATAACAGGATGTAAAATACCAGCGTATCAGCAGGATTATATTTTATACCAATCAACCTTCCGGCGCAAGTAAATAACAACAGGCATAGAAATAGCAATTCTTCAATTGGTCATTAACCATACGCCCTCAATATGTATACAGCATACACATACGCTTACCTCCAGCATACATATCTCTGTCCCTATGCGGCTTTCAGTAAATGGATATATAATTGTAATTGCCAGGCAACCAACGGCCCTATACAATTAAATGCAGCCTTCAAATGAGGCGCCAGTCACGCTGTTCGGGTAGCTCAAATCAAGCATCGATGGCTCTCTCATATACAATCCGATATCGATTAACACAATCGATACCATCCCATATCACCGGACACAGATAATAGCAATTACATTCCCAAAAGGCCAGAATTCAATACATATAGAGTTTCATCGAAATTTTATGAGTCAATAAAGCTACACAGAGATTAACAATCCAGATTCCTCCATAACACAATAATCTCAGAAAATCGAACCTTCCTTCCACACATTGAACACATAAATTCGATTCACAATGCTTTACACAGAATTATTCCTTTCTTAGAATCGGTTCATTCTGATATTAAATTATCCAATCAATTCTTCATGAACTCAATAATGGCATAAACTCCAGAAAATTAAATTCTTCATTAATACACAATACTTACAACAGCATTCTTCCTCCTTGGCCTGATTTTCCAGATTGATGGCCCTGACAATTTACCAAAGGCTCACAGCCTTGGTTGTTCCCAACCAGCTCTCTACTCTTCTCCCTTTTCTCACAATCTCAATGTCCTTTTCTCACAAAAAGTCCTCCTATTTATACAATTTAAAAAAATCATTTAATTAAATGCTCAATCTCTTAAAATCCTCAACAAACCCCTAAATTTCTCAACATCCCTAAAAGATAGGTTTTTATCCCTAAAATCCTTCAATTTATTAAATTCCCTCATATCCTTTTATTAATAAAAAGATATTTACATAAATCCTCACCTTCTCCTATTTAATTCAAATTAATTAATAAAATATTAGAAATCATCACACCCCATATTTACAAATGGAGAAAAAGGTCTTGATGCTCCTGCATCATTTATAAATGAGAATATTATATATATTAATTTATATTTAGAATGTAAATGGTATTGTCTAACTATTAAACATTTTGGAGTTTTTGGATGAAATCTGATGCAATAATTTTTGGTGAAATCTTGATTTTTTTATTTTTTATTTTTAAATATGTTCTTTATTGCATATATGGATTCAACACCTTGAAAAACCTTCAAGGCACTCAAATTAGTGAGAGTTCACAACTCAATCTTGTGGTTCCAACAAATCTTGGCCATATTTTAGGAAAGTTCGACCAAAAAATCTCCCTGAAAAACCTCCAAAATGTCTAACATATAGACTACAACAATTGTAAACTCAAAATTTACCATTCAGGGTGCACACAAGGAAAGTGGGAAGCGATGGGGCACCCCCAATTCCACCCCACTATTACAATTAATTCATGGTAAGCTTGGGCTTATCTAGAAATCTAGTATATCATATAGAGTTTTGGCAGCGAGGCAATTTTTATGATGCTTTTGTAAAATTTTAGACTAGAAGTTTACTATTTTGTCATTGGTCTAGTTTCTTTAGTAGAAGGCTATGGCTAGTGTAGGTTTTAACCCTGTACAAAAATTACTTGCAAACGAATTTTGCAAATAGAAAAATAAACAATGACGAGAACATGAAACAAATATACATGGAGATTTTCCCCTGGATCCCAAAACCAAGACTACCAGATTGATTTTTCATTATATTCCTTTCAATGTGACAATACATATATATACATGCCAGATCATTCATAAACCCCAATCCATTAACCCTGGATTAGAACATAAATGTAGTTCCCTTAACTAGATCTACAAAATACCATGGGTAGAAAACCATCATGCCCAAAACCATGTGCAAAACCCATACACAAAACCATGGGTAGGTTTGCTCACCATCTTTGGGTCCACCCAACTATTATTGGGTCTGCATAAAATAATTTTCTAGGAGCGCTACTCCAGACCTTGTGTAAGGGGTCTACTGCCCCCTGCAAACCCCCCGACAAGGGGGGGTGCCAACCCCCCACTTCGCAATGTATAACACATGTTTCTATTTGTGGAAAGAATATAACACATACCCAACATTCCCCCACTTGTTGTTTTCTTTCCACACAGGGGGTCACAGAAGAGCTTCATCATTGTTCCAGGACTGCAATGCCCATTGTTTCTCTGAATCAAGAAAACTTCTTAGTGCTTACAGGCTTTGTCAATACATCTGCAACATTCTTCAGAGTGTCTACCTTTACCAACAACACCTTTTCTTCTTCTACCATATCCCTCACAGAGTGACATTGAACATCAACGTGCTTTTGTATTCTTGTCGTGGAAAGAATATAACACATACCCAACAAATAGAATAAGTAAAAAACAATTGATGTAATCTCTCTTTGATATGCATTAGAACTTCTAAATTCACAAAAAAAAATCTATTGTAAACTCAAAATTAAATTATTAAAATTTAAAATATTATTTAATAATTTGATATATTTTTTTTATATTTATTATTATAATATTTTGATTTTTTAATTTAAAATTAAATTTAATACAATATTTTATGTTGAATCTTTTTAGATGAGGTGTTAAGGGATGTGAGGGGAGGTGTGGTGGGTGAGTTTGTCATTATCTCAAGTAATTATTGAGGTGGATGTGGCTTGTCACCCTTCATGCACAAAGGGTTACATGGTATAACCTTAAGTTGAGATGTTTTAATGACCATAAACCATAATGATTCCTTCTCGGTATGAGGTTATTCTTTCTCCCTGATGACCATTTCATGATGGCATTGTTTTCTCTTTAGAAAATTCCATCCTTAACTCCACATTCCTCCTATGGCTTTCCTTTCCCTGAGGATTTCTCAATCACAAACATTTTTTTTCCTACCCTTCTATTTATCGTATGACAAGATCTGTTTCAAGTCCAATGTTGGGTTTGTGCATACCTTTCTCTTGTCATACCACTTTGAGATTCTCACTTGGTTCCCTCACTTTTGTTCCCTTTCTTCCTTGCCTTATCCATTTTTTCATCTCCTTCTACCCATTTCAGCAATGACAAAAACATATACAGGGTGTAAGAGAGATGGGGTTTATTGGGGTTCACAAGGTGGAGCATGAGTTAGGTTTTGAGCGAAGTATTCAACATTTTTATTCCACTACTAGATTCATCTAAAAGTTCACTAGGAACTTAAATAGGTTGAGGAAGAACTGAGGCAGAATCATGCTTGTCCTTCTAATTTGGAAGTGGTAGCAGAACTAGACACCTAGGTACCTGATATCAGGCACACATAGGGATGTCAAAACCAATACTTGCAAACAATAGATTTGTATTGGTAGATGAAATCCCTCTTGCTAAAATTTCAACTTCCTCAAGTTGCTAGTTTTTTTTTTAATAATGTTGGGCCTTTACAAACCAATCTAAGCAGAAAAACTTTGCATAGTTGAATGTGTGACTGTGAACTAGTCTAGTCTCAAGCACTCTGTTTTTTTAGTTTAATTTTGTCTTTAAACATTAAATGGAAAGAAGGATTATTATATTACCAATAGTCTAGTTTCCCAAACAACGAACAATTTTTAAGATTATGTATTTATGATAATAATAAATTAAATTTAGCATAGAAAAAAATGATGCAATCTAACTAATAAATGAAATGATTTTTTTGGTCAAAATCTAACAATACAATTTTGAGCATCATCGTTATTTCATATTGTTTAAAATGCATTTTTGAATACATAAATGGATTCAACACCCTAAAAAACCCAAGGGGCTGAAACTTTGTAAGTTAAACAACATAAACTTGTGATTCTTAAAAATATCTACTAGGTTTTGGGCAAATTGACCAAAACAATTCCCAGGAAAAGGGCCATTATGTCTATTAATTAGATTACATGGAAAAAAAACTATTTTGTGTTGAATTAAAATTTATATCCACTGTCAATTGTTTTGAGTTTAGAGGTTAAATCTTACACTAAATAATGTTTTGTTAAACAAATATACTGGATAATTTAGTTAGTTCTTTTCATTAAATATTTTTAATGTTTATGTTGAGAAGGTAAATTTTTAGACAACTTTAGCCTAGATTTTAGAAGAAGAAAAAAAACACTTTGTTGGATTGAAAAATATGATCTTATTTTATATTTCAATTAAAATTTCATTTTTGTAAATATAATTTTTTTATAGAAATTATACTTAAAGAATTAGAAAAATATGTAGATAAATAATTGTTTTTAATTTTTGAATTAAGATAAAGTATGTATAATAATTTTTTGGAAATCATACTTATGGTATATGTGTCCATGTTGTTTGTCAACTCTCCATTATGTTCTTCGTTTCTAGTTGGTGGATTAACCTTGGTGTTCTCCTCAGTCACTCCCTTTTGTTGTTGTCTTTGCCCACCATGTACCTAGACTCTCACTTAGTTGTTTGGGTGGGTTTTCTCTCGTCCTTATGGTTGAGTTCCTCCCCTGTGTTGTTGGATTTTTCATAGGAAGAGGGTATGGTCCCTCATTTGACATCGATGTAGCCCGACTAGCAAATAGTTATGGCATCTCTCTTTCATGGCCACCTCATGTAGCTCATCCCAATACTAGTCCATGCAAAATATTGTTTCGTTTGATAACCATTACGCATAAGAAAGATTTTTATTGTCATGGTAGTGGAAATTGTGGTGCTTTAGGGGGTTCCGGGGTGCATCTTAGTGTAAAATGTTCAACCAATAACTTCCATGCCAACATGCCCCCATACTACAGGAGGAAGTTTTTTTGGTGGAAGAAGAAATCTGACATAAATGGTAGGTAACTCTTGATACAGATGACATGGAAAAAATTTCACCTTGGGTTCGTAATATAGGTAATTCACAAGGTTATAAAAATCACTATCTGCATACTATTGATTTATATTGACATGTTGAGTTGCTACTTGGAAAAAATTTGGTGGATAGGAGACAATCCTAATTCAATCTTTTGCACAAGTTATATGGGCTCCAAGACCTCATTCTTGGTGTGGAAGGCCAATTGGTCAGATTGGAGGCAAGTTCTCTACCTAGCTCTCTAATTCCTCTACAGTGCAAGGTTGAGGAACAACCCATCAACTTAGATAGTTCATTGTCATCCTGATGCTCCAATTCCTTACAATTTCATATCGGTCCTTGCTTCTCTATCTTGTTCACAAGGTTATAGTCATGTTTAACTTTAATTCTTTGTTTAGTTTACTTCTCTTGTTGGCTCATAATTTGTATTTCAAGAAGCCTTCTGTTTTTGTCTCTTACTACTGGTTTCCCCCTGGGTGGCGCAATAACTATTTTGGGTCTTTGTTAATCTTGAATGCTCATTTAATTTTGCTAGTTCCTAACTCTTTACTTTGCTACCTTTGGTCTATGTTCCAAGGTGGTAGGGTAAAGACAATAATTTTGAATTATTAGATGTAAATATTTCCTATTTCAATGCAAATACAACTTACAAAAAAAACTTGGAAATCGCATTCCTAAAATTTTAAATAATAAATATTTTTATATGTAGAGTCTTTTTATATTCTCTCTCTCTATATGTGTGTGTGTGTGTGTGTGTGTGTGTTTGTATTACTTGTAATGAAAGCGCGGGAAACCCTGGAGTACTTCCCCACATTTCGTGGATGGTAAATCAAGTAAATCATCAGCCCTAATACTAAATGTTAGTATTATCTAATACCAAATGTTATGAACCAAGCACCTTAAAAAGCCAATAATTATAGTCCACTTTCACTAGTAGAAAATGAGAAATTAGTGACTAGGTGACTAAAAAAGTTAGTCATTGCAAATTTTCCAAGTGAAATACTACAAAAATTGAGCAATATTAAATGACCCAACTAAAAATGACTAACATAAGTGACTAATTTATTCACAGGTTAAAATAGACAACTAGCTAATAAGTAATACAACTAAAAATGATTAACGTGAATGACTAATTTAAACTAAACTATGGCTAGCTTCTAATAGGGTATTTTTGAGCTCTAAGTGATGTTCCCTGAAAATAATGGGATACCTAAAATTACTTGAGTTTATTAATAACATTATTCACATATTTGAGGATATTTTCCACCTCCTTAAGGGTTAGTGGATATCCCATTATGTGTAAACCTCATGTCCCCTTTCCCTCCTTATATGAACATACTTTCTTGTATTAGGGAGGTCTTCTATAGTTTTTATTGATGCCCTCATGCCAAAATTATCACTCTCTAGGCCTTCAACATCATTAGGTATAGCCTCTATGTCAAGTGGCCTCCTTTTTCTCAAATGAAAAGAAAACTTAACCTCAATAGTGGCAACATAAGCTACCATAGCAATTGACAAACTGTTAAAATCTAATTTTCGGCTACTCTAAAATCTAAAATTGACCTTCTCTAAGTGCAAGCTTATGTGATCCATAATATTTATAAGGAGAATCTTCAGGACAATCACATTGGAATTTCTCAAGTCGACACATTTTGAACCACTTAGTGTGGTTCATCTTTAGGACTTAGATGGATTCACTAATCTAAGTAAGGAAAAAAATATTGTAGAGATGCAAAAAGAGGATACAACGAATAATTATAATGGATATAAAATAAACAATATTTTATACCAAATTTGAATGTTAAAGGCAAATCAATATGTTTAATTTAAAGTTTCACATTAAAGATAAATATATTAATTAGAAAAAAGAAAATAAGAAACCAAATAATAAAATAAAATGTAATATAAAATAAAAATAAAGACAAAAAATTAGATCATTATAAAGTAAATAGTATTTTATACATAATTCAAAGTTAAAAAGCATATATATATATATATATATATATATATATATTTATGGAAAATGAAAAAAAAATCAATAAATAAAATCGACCTATTAAATTTTAATTTCCACCTACTCTTCTTTGTTACCAGGTTGGGAGAGATTTTGATGCTATTTCTCTGCTCATAATCTCTTAGATTCTGTAGAATTTAGGAGAAAGGTGTGGATCCTTGAGTTGGGTTGTAGGATCCATTGTTCATGATGGGCAGGGGTTCGAAATCTCAGGAGTAAAAGGAAGTCGAGAAGAGCGGTGCTAATAGCAGTGAGAAGTCCTATCATAATTTTAAATAAAAGGGAACAAGGGGAGTCCAAAGAAAAGTGAGTTTTTTCGAAACAAATTAGAATGATATGAGGAATCTATACAAGCATATTAGCAAGGTATGGATGAAATTAGAAGCCCAGAAGCCAAAGGAGGAGTGGAAAGTTGACCTAAAAAAATTGGATATCATGAGTATTATCGCCCAAGGCACATTTGGGACTATTTATAGAGGAGTTTATGGTGACAAAAATGTTGCAAGTATGTTTATTTCCTTTTCTTCCATTCCCTAAGATCATTTGTTTGATCAAATTTCGTCTGTTTGAAGTTAATTTTGAATCCAATTACTTCATATAACTGTATTTTTTTGGCCTAAATATAATTTAAGAGAATGTAGAGACCTCGACATGGATCAACTTCAATCATTGAAGCTGGGGCATCACACATGAAATTATCCAACAACTCTTTGTCTTATGCAAAAACCCATTCTATACATGGATCCTTAAAGATTTCACATAACATGCTTTGTACAAATCACTCCAATCAATGGAGTACCATGGGCATCTCATATATCAATATTTTATAGGTTGTATTGCTTCAATCATTCAAGACTTGGGTGTGACACACACTAAATCCATCTGACTCCATATATGGACACTAGAAAATTTTAGATGACATGTTGTTGCAGAACCTTCTCATCACCTGATGCCACAACATTGTCATCAATGTTGTGTCTCCTCCCATGTCATTATGATTGTATGGATTTGCCGAAGTGAGCCATGTTGAAGGAAACACATCCAAAACAACATGTAAAGTGATAATTTAAAGTTAATTAAGGATGTGTTAACAAACAAACTCATAAAAAGATACTTAAATTTAGGATATGTTTAAACTTAAGATACATTCTTGAATTTAATAGTGATCTTTATATGGATTTCATTGTTTCAAATATCATACATTCACCTAGTTCCAAGAGTCTGAAATTTAGTGATGCCATTATAGGGAAAATAAATATTATATAAATTACCATCAATTTCACAAAGGGAGAATGTCATGTGGTTGCAGCGATCATTCTATTAGTAGCATGATCATTTGTATCATTATTGTGTTGCCCTCCCTATCCTTGGATTGGTTCCTCAGGCTCTGGTACATCAACTTCTCAACTATCATTTGGGAAAGGCTTCTCAAATTTGGGGGTTCTAACAAGAAAACCTCCATGACAAGTTCTTTGGCCTCACCTCAATTGATAACACAATCTCTTGGAGTAAATATTTTTATGTTGCACTCTCTAGGAAAACCCTACATGTCAAGTCAATTGTCAGAGTTGTTGAAGGGTGAGCAACATGGAAGGTTCTGCTCAAGAATTGTATCACCCCAGGAGTCCCCTTGGGCATAAAAGTTTAGAGAAATTTAAAAATTTAAACTTTGTCCTTTTACTCCTGCTTTGGCAATAATTAAAGGAACCTTTGTTGCTGAGAGTATTTGGAATGACTGGAAGACCACTAAACATGAACTAGTCTAGAAGTGTGACTCTTTGCATTTGGCCTTCCCTTCAGTGACCAGTATCTCTTGTGGTCACCGTTTGTTCTATTTAGAAGAAAATCCCAAGAAAAATTAGTATGCTTATTAGCTAAGTGGTTGCTCAAAAGAGGGATTAAGATAACTAGGGACTTGTATGACTCTCATACTACAAAATGGAAGGATTGTCCAACCTGAAAGCTATAGTTCAATCTTGCTAACCTAGATAGGCTAAGAATTGAAAATATTTAGAGATTTACCATGGATAATATCTTAAGTTTTGCCTTTAGGGGCCACGGGTTGAAGATGTGACCAGAAAAATGGCTTCAATAAGCATACACCCGCTAATGGATATTGTTGGTTGGCCACGAAGACTGTGCTTGATGTAATGAATTTCAAACCATAGAATGGAATGTCTAGCCAACCCTCAAGGTTGAGTTCAATCTTGCCAACCCAGAGATGTTAAGCATTGAATGGATTTAGAGCTTTATCCTAGATAATCTCTTCCTTAAGATTGGCCTTTAGGAGCCACAAGTTTGTTGGGGAGATGCAATCTCTTCCTTAAGATTGGCCTTTAGGAGCCACAGGTTTGACGACTAATCTTGTGTTTGATTTAAGAATAAATAAAATATGGAGAGTCATTTCCACGTAAAAGACTTGGCTGCATAGACTTGAGGCTATCTGTAAGCTGCCCTAGAGCCTAAAAAATTCTGCTTTGCATGTCTGGCACTTGGAAGCCTAAGTGTTGGACATCTGAAATAATTAGTGGCACCTTAGTATAAATCCTCATGTGGGTAGATGAAAATATTAAAAAACTATTTTTGGTACTCTAACTTAGCCAAGACATCCTAGGAATGGGCCTTTAGGTTCTGTACCAACTTCCTTTTTTCATCTCCTAGAAGGTTGCCCTTTTATGAGATAGACTTCCTTGGGCCCTTGAGTTCAATGTAACATAGTTTCTAATTAGAAGTGACATTCTCTATCATATTGGGAAAACAAGAAATGAATTCTTCTTTAAGAATGTGCAACATTCATTGAAATTATTTCATCTGGTCTGATGGTTCCCTAATATGTGCCCAACTTCACTTGTAGCTCCAGGTCCAGGTGGCCAAATTGGAGATGGTGGTGGCACATTTGTGCCAACTGTTAGACTTGTGGGTTAGGTCTCCCTTATACAATGAACAAGAAAGCCCCCACTATTTATTATCCATCACATTTTTCCTAGTCCTAAAGATCTACTAAGGGACACCCTTGACAAAGTGTTAGTTGTACTATCCTCGAATGCAAAGAGAGAAACAAGAAATGGGCCCTAACTAATATTCCCATGTATTCCTTAGTTTGATAAATTCCCTACCATTACTATGGTCATTTTTGAACCATAGCAACCTATATAGCTTGAGCAAGGAAATGATGGATAGGAGCTTGTTTAGGTTGATCTTGAGCCAACAACTGATGGATGGATGTTGACCCTAATGAGAGATACTCTTCTTTTTATGCGAGTACTATTCCAACTGTTGATTGATATGATGTTTCATGCTTACCATCTTGCCTAGATGGTTTTTTGGATTAGGGATCAAGTTATAACATCTTGCCTAGCTCTGGTATTATCATTTCCATTGCCAACAATTTTGATGGTTTTTTATTTAATGCATTGTTGTTGGATTAAGGGAGCAACTTATAACATCATGTGTTACTCTGGTATTTTCTTTTTCATTATAGATAGCTTTGATGTTTTATCCTTCCCTACTTAAAGCTAGCATTGAGTTTTGAATTATAGCATCCTTCATCACTTTGATACCAACATTATTTCCACTGAAAACATTGATACTTCGCTAATCCAAAGTTTGGCTCCATGGTGCAAGTTTCCTTCCTTATTTTGGTGTTTTCATTTACATTGTTATGCTTTTGGGAAGCTAAAAGTTTAGATTTGAGTTGCAAGTTTTAGTATCTTTCCTCTCTTTGATATTAATATTGGAGTTGCAGACAACTTTGATTTAATGCTTTATGGGCCTTTTTTATTTGTGCATTGTTATCTATCTAATAGTGTTGTGATGGGATTTTGTTCCTCATCAATAGATTTATTTTCACCACTAAATGACTGTATCTAGTTATGGATATCCAGTGATAAGAAATTATATTGGTGGTATTGGATTTTTAAGATCTGGTTTTGATTTTGTGATATATTAACAATGTTGGATTTCCTGGAGCACTAACCATCTGCCATAGTTGCTGCAATTGTTATCTATACAACTGAGGAGGTTTTTCCCCTGGAAGAAACCAAGTACAAGGTGACCATCCTCTCCTATCCTCTTGTATACAAGGTAAGCACATCAACAACATTTTTCTCAATGCAACCCATCTCAATTTGAACCCAAGGCACATTTAATCGACACCACATGTTGTAGCAGAATCTTGCATAGCCAAACATTGAAGATTTCCTTAAACAATCTCCAAATATTTGGGTGGAGGAGTGAGTGGCACCAAATTATTCATTCTGCATATATACAATTGTTTAAACTAACATTCTCTTTATGATTGGATGTATTCCTCTGGGCAGGGTGGTATACATTCTTTTGGATCTTGTTTTCTCCCTTAATTGTAAGTGCACAAAAATATTAGACTAATAGGAAAGGGTGCCATTGATCATGTGAGTCAATGATATTTTGCGTTTTGTGATTGAATTCTTCAAACTTATTGCCATTTTATCTTCCAAAATGTGCAGATAGTTTTGTTGGTTGGAACAAAGCTACAAGTTATAATAACAAAGATGGCATTAGAAATTCAAGATAGGATTTATGTACTGAAAGGAACTCTGATAGTGCAGCCAACGAAGAACTATTTTGGTTAGGTCACCCTCAAATTTTCCTTTTATTGATCCATTCCACTCTCTTCGAGGTATCAAATGATGTGCATGCTAAAGCCTCATTGACAAACTATATTTCTGAATTATCTTCATTGAATATTCATGGGAATAACAATGGATTAATTGTTTCTTTTGTTCTGAAGATTCCATAATGCTTTCAAACTTGCATTCTTTTTGTGGATATGGGTAAGAAATATGTTTATTCAGTAAACAATAAAATCTTTTGTAGAGTCATTGGGTTTACCATGGTAATGATGGTAACATTTAGCAGTATTGCATTTGTTTGGTTGTGGTTTTGTTGTTAAGACATGGCATCACCATGTTAATGACCTAGAGTCAAACTTAGAGGACATAGAGCTTTGGATTATAAGTTGACTGAATTTGATGAGATTTATATGCAATATCAATTCAATAATTAATAATAAAAAAAGTCTACTTTAAATCAATTTCAATTTATATATCTTTACAATTTCATTTATGCTAAATCTTTGTATCTTATTTAGATTTGACTTGATACTTCCATTACGAATTTGGCCTGAGATCTTGTTTTCATGACAATTTTGTTTTATTGATAACCAGAATCATCATTGGGTAAGTATGTGATCACTTTTTGAGTTTCTCCATAAAGTTTTCGATGAAAAAAATATATTGGTCATTCAATCCCATAGACTATTGTACATATTTTGTTTATAGAAACTTTATCTTGCCTTAAATATGAAGAGAGCACATGCCAAGCAAGCATATAATCGTTTTAACTAGGTTATTGCTTCTTGGAATAATACTTTTTGATTGTGATGTAGTAGTCTTTCTAAGAAGAACACTAATATTAACCATTTTTTGCATCTGATGAGGATCCTATTGGGCTACTTGTGTTTGTCACTAGGGTTGTTGTGCAGTTTCTATGTAGCTACATCACACTTCCACCTTATGCACTTGTGACACATGTGAGTCTTTCCATGTTCATCAAATATATAATCAAATTCGGGTGTTTGAGAGGATCAACTAAAATTCAGACTCCAGAATGGGCTGAATTAAAATAATATAAATTGGGATAATTGCATTGTTCAAGTATTCACTACCAGTGAATTCACTTTGCTTACTATGTACAACATATAGATGTAGCCAAGTTGTACACTATGTGATGCTTAAAAAAATCACTACTATTTGTTAAATAGGAGATAAGTTGTCACTTGAGAATTAGTTAAACTCACAACAGACAAATTTATTAGGGAAAAATAAGAACTGGGAAGTTTCAATTTTTATTTTTTATTTTTGGCAGAACATATTATTCTCTCTGTTGTGGGCTTCAGGAAAACCTAAAAAAAATTGGTTAGGAAAACAAAACCACTCTAAAACTTCCTTTTGTTTTTTCAATAAATTTCTATTAGTAGTCTCACCCATGTCAAAAGAAAACAAGAGAAAGAGACACAATGACTGTGTGTTGAAATATTAGTAGAAAATTGACTTTTTGGCAAACTGATTTTGTGATAGTGAGCTTCAAGACTATTCAAATAATTCTGTTGTGATTAAACCCTAGGGTCATGCTCTCAAATATGATGAGTCTTTCTTGTGCAGATGGGTTCTCACATGAAGAAGGTTATATTTGAAGAACAAACAACCAATTCCTTACATAAATGGTAGAAAATTGCTAAGAAAAAAATGAAACAACATAGAAAGTCAGAGCATTCTTCTTCTGCATTGGCAAGCAACTCATTGTCTTCAGGATTTCAAAGTGGGGAAACAACTCCAATTCATGGATCTTCTCCATTGCAATTGCTCTGCAGAATTGAGTGCTAAAAATTCATATATTGCGAAAACAATTGCTGAGAATATGTTCCATTATTTTAAAATGCTTCATAGGGTTCATATTTCAATGCCCATTTTGAAGTTCTTGGAACATTTAGATGTGAAAGATATTAGAAGACCTATTTTTTTATTGCCAAAATGTTTAGATCTAATTTTTATAGTTTCTCAGCAAAAGGATGGTTGGTTTAGTGGCTAGAGATGTTAAGTGCAACTATTCCTTGCTCAACTTTTTCTATTGTTCAACTCCCAAAGGGAAGATTCAACCTAGACTAGTGAGATGACACTGGCTCGACCTATTTTTTGGTCCAAGTAAAAATACTCCATCAACAAGTCAAATTCATGATCAGTGTGCCAAACCTATAAGTATCAGAAGATCAGTAATGGACATAATTTACAAAATTTTATGGAAATATTATGGATCTAGAATGATCATATTTCTCAATATTTTTCTTCTTGAATTTTTGCAGATCTGACTTATGTAGCTTATCATGATCAAGAATGGGATGTGCCTATCCATGATGACAAGAACGTGGAAGTTTTTTTTTACTCTTTTCCTCATCGGAATTCTATTTCTTCTTCTTCTTAATTATTGTCAGATTGGTGTTTAATAAGCATGGTGGTATCTTTGACCTCAGAGCTTAGTCAGTTCAAAATCAGAAATCTTGGAACTAATTAATTTCAATTCTATTGTGCAGAATGTTGTTTGAGCTTTTATATCTGATGCATGCACAGGTGGGAATGAATTGGCCAACAATATTGAGCAAGCATGAAGCCTTTAGGTATTATTTTATTCTCACCTTTGTTTTTTTCCTTGAAATCTTGATTTGGGCATCTTTCTTCTATTCTTCTTGATCTTAGTTCGAACAAATTTTGCAAAGATGCATTTTTAGGTTTTGATCCCACCATTGTGGCAACCTTCAATGAGAGGAAAATTGCATCAATTAGTGCAGAGCATGATATCATGGATGTAGCCAAAATCAGAGGGATAGTAGAGAATGCCAAACAAATTCTTGAGGTAACTCTTACCTCTAGCTCTAGATTGTTTCTTGCTTTTGAAATGAGAGAAATCAATAATATAGGGCTATTAAGGTATTGCAATTAACAATGTATGTCCATATTATAAAGCTCTGAAAGCTCTGATGTTTCATACATTTTAGGGACTGGCATTAGACATCCTGTTTGCATTGTTTGCCTTTTTTTGCTATAAACTCCCATTTGCATTAGCCTACCATGGTTTCTTACATATTTTGGGCATTGGAATTTAGATATGTTGTTTGTATTTTTTCCATATAAACTTTCATCTCTCTCTCTCCTTAAAAAGTTTGCATTCAAAAATATATTTTCTTCTTCTTCTTGATTTTGTTTTGTTTCTTAAACAATATTTCCTAAGGTTCAACCTTCTTTGAGGTATGCAATTTGACATGTTTTATTTTGGCTTTGTTCAGATTGAATGATAATTCAACTCATTTTACGGATACATATGGAACTTCATCACTTTCAAGCCCATTGTGAACAAACAAAAGTATGCAAGGACCATTCCGATGAAGTCATCCAAAACAGAAACTATTAGCAAGGATTTGGTGAAGAAAAATTCTTGATTTGTTGGCCCAACAATCATGTACTCCTTCTTGCAAGATGCAAGCTTGACTAATGATCATATTGTAGATTGGTTCAGATATGAAGAATGCCTTAGAATATCTCAGCAAGAGAGCTACAACTAGAGTGAATTCTAGTGACCAATCAGTTACAAAATAAGCTAATTGTAATGTTTTTAACTAGGCTATTGAGATGCTTATGACAGAAGCAACTCTTAGTGAAGATCCATCTCCATATTCGAACAAACTTGAGTGGAGAGTGAGGCTTCTAGTGAACCAGTGACAATAATAGTTGTTGGCGTGCATTATTGGATTGAATTATTTGTATATGTTAAGTGTTTTACTCTAGGTTTTGTACTCTATAAAAAAGTTTGGGAATATCAAGATCCCTTAAAATTGTATGAACAAAGACTAATAAGTAATGTCACTGATATATTGTGCATGGCTTGAACAAGTTTTTCACAATCCTTCCTATAGTGCACAACAACAGTCTCGGATAGCTGGACAAAATGTTGTTTGTCTAGATTTAGGATCTGCTAATTCGACTGATCTTTGTAGTTGGCTAGAAGGATGTCCATATGCCTTTAACTCTAAATATTTTTGAAAAGAGAGAGTTGATATATCTTCAAAACTAAAAAAAGTGAGCATAGTAGGTGAATGCTCATTCTGATGATTATGCTAAATTTGTCTTTCCAAAAGTTGTACACTTGTTCAAACCCCATCTTACCTTGTGTCAATTTGCCTACAGTCTGTTGCCCAAAATGATCTAGATGTCCATGTTCAGAAAGGGCGGTATTGACCTTGTCTTCAAACATCATCTCCTGTGTGTGTTTTCTTTGACTCCATTTATAGACATTGGAATTGTCAATATGAATTGAAAAATAAAAACTACTTGTGTTATCAGTATTGGGAGAATGGGAAGTTGAAGCCAGGGTCTAGACTCGAAGAGGCTGGAGCTTGCACATATGGAATTATGCATGTCTTAGTTCCAATTCACCGGTGGAACTCTTTTGTGTTGTCCTTCTTTGGAAAGATTAAAAAATTCCAAGGACACGATGCATAACAATGTTCACATCCTCTTCTTGCATCAAAGCTCGAAGCTCTCAACATATCCAAAATTACAACCAACAACTACTTGGAAGATTCTCATGTTGTTTTCAATGCCCCAAATCCTTATTATTTCTAACTACAACATCTGAAGGCTTAGAATAAACCCTTAATCTGGAATGTGTGCTTCTGACAAGGCAAAGCTCTTTGCAGGAAATTTTAAGACATAGTGGCATTGAAATGTTGGAGTAATAAAATTATGTATTATTGAGGTACTCTGCATCTTGCAAAGATGGCAATGTAGATGTGGAAAAGACATAGGTTGTTAGTTATAAAGCGCTTGAGACCATTTTCATATATAATGATAACAAAACTTATCTTCACTTGGTTCCTAGCTGGAGTTTACTTCAAAAATATTCGACATTTTAGCTATGCAATATTTTTCTACAACAACCTAAATTGACATCAATTGGAGTTGTTGAAGTGTTTCTTGGTTCCCTGGCATGGTCTTCTTCCTTTGGTGCCAGTACACCAACATCATTTGTCACTATTGGTTCCTCTGCCTTCATATCTTTCTCCATTGCTTCCTCATTTTCCAGTTCAATGCCCCATATATAATTAATGATAGTGTCATACTTGGACTCCAATTGGTGTAGTATGAGGCCTCTAAAGGACAACATTCTCCTGAAGCCTTTTTTCTTAGTTTCATAAGCTAGTGATTCCTCAATGTGATCAATTATCTTCAAAGGTTTGAGATAATATGATGGCATCTTGTAATGGATCAATGTCAATTTTTGTTTGGGAATAGTGATTAGTTCCATGAATGTAGAAATTCCCACTGTAGATCACCTGATAATGCAATATACTAAAGCAAAATACTTGATCTACTTCTACAAACAAACTTGTGGAAGCTTAATTTATTTTGAGCAAGATCAAATAGAACACATATAACAGAAGAATGAGAAATAAATCACACATGAACACAGAAGAATACTCTAGGGAAAGCCTCAACTAAAAACCCTGATCTTTGTATTATCATACAAGTGGAAATATGTTCGGATTACACAAAGCTTTAGCTCACAAGCTATCCAGCTCTCAGTACAATCACTCAATACAACTCACAGACTGAATAAACACAATATACGCCTTCTTCCAATCCTCCAAGCCTCCTATTTCCTTGCGCAGTTTCTCCTGGGGTCCAATGCTACCAGCTGTTAGAATTGGCCTCTCACACAACTCATCAAACTCAGAAGTAACAATGCAATCTTCAAGGAATAAATTCCTTCTGCATGCAAGAGATATCCTCAATGGAATATTCTACAACTGATAGTACATTGTCCCATCATCTAATCTCAACTAGGTCTCTGACTGAACTGACATGCATGAGTTATTTATGAGAGAATATTCAGTTATCTGAAGTGCAGTAGGTACATGCATGCATGCATTAACTAACTGAACTCATAATCAGTCCCACAGATTGTTGGAACTAATCTAACTAGACTTAACTCAGTTAACTGAGCTAACTAATTACAACTCAAAGTACAACTCATCATGATCTCCTTAATCAAGGGATAACTTCCTGTCATGCGGAAAGAGTCAATTTTGCAGAAAAAACTGACCTCCCTAGAAGCTAAGGCTTTCTAGTGACAAACAAAACAATCAAGCACTATCTTTCCCTAAATATGCATTTAAAATACAAGCAACCAGGTGTTTAAAGCATACCTTTAGTCCAACGCTGTTTGTAGCAGCCAAGCCTCTCCGATCCAGATGAGCTCCTCCTTCTCTTTGAAACCTGCATTCACTAACAAGCAAACGATTACATAGCACCTGAATAAATCATATAATAAAACATATTCATCATAAAGACCAAGGAGTATATGAAACAAATTATATATAACAACTTGTTGAGAAAAATGAACTTAATTGCATTAATTGGAAACAAAAGAAACTATTACAACCAGTGCCTTGGTGTTGTGCAGGTCCCTCCCAGGGTCCAGCAAGAGTTCTCCTTTACTTTGATCAGCTCACCCACTTCCAAATGAAGCTAAGAAAGGATGGGAATCTCTCCTCTCAAGCTCTATAAGGGAGTCCTAATTTCAGCAGCATCTACCCTTAGGAATGTTCAACTTTCAACCTCCCTCCCTCTGGCCCAATGCCTGTATTTATAATGCTTTGGAGGAAGTTAATCAGGTCCACCATCAATGGGATAAGCCCCTCTTTGAATGGGATAGCTCCCCTCTTGATGGGATAAGTTCCTCTTTCATAGGGATACATGAACCATCTGGAGGCGCTCAATACACATCAAACCATCTTCTAGAATGCTCTAGAATCGACCACAAGTAACTTTTTTGAAGTAAAACTCGCGCCTTTTGACCTTTATAGGAGTACGCACCCACCCCTTTACAGACAGAGCGTACAAGTACGCAGGTATTGTGAACTTGGGGTGCGTACACGCAGGTAAGGTTAAGAGAAACTGCGTAACCAGAGTTAATTGACTTTTTAAGGACTTTCTCTCTTTCTTGGAGTTTGACATGAGGAGCAGAGGTATGAGACTTGCCAAGGAGGATAGTATGACAGTTGATGGAGCCATACTAACTGCAAATAGTCATGGTGACAAATTTTAGTGTAACACTTCCTCAATCAAAGGGGAAACTGTTGCATGTCTTCACATAGACTTCATGTTTGATTTTCTACAACTAATTAACTCAGTATGAATTAATTAATTATTTTACAAACATCTACTAAGATCAAATTCGAATTTTAATTCTCAATTTTAGTTCAGGGACTAACTAAAATTGGAATGTATCCCAAAATGCTATTTATAGCAGTGCTATTTTTAGCACTTATATTTTTGGCATTTCTTGTTTCTATTTTCAACACTCCCTCTCAACAAGAAATGGATTATCAGTCACCCCAATCTTGTCTCTGTGGAACTCAAACTTGCATTTTGACAATGCCTTTGTCAAAATATCTGCATCCTGTTCCTTGGTCGAAACATACAGCAACAAGATGATCCTCTTCACCACACAGTCTTGAAGATGATGATACCGGATATCTATGTGCTTGGACCTGTCATGAAATACTGGATTCTCAGAGAGTTTGATACAACTCTGATTATCGCAATAGATCATAGTTGGATCCATCCTCTGACCAAACAATCCTACTAGAATCTTCTGCATCCAAATGGCCTCACATGTTGCCTGACTGGCAGCCATGTATTCAGCCTTTGCTGAGCTAAGTGCAACTAACCTCTGTTTCTTGCTGTACCAGGAAACTGCAGCTGAACCAAGGTTGAATATTCCTCCAGAAGTGCTCTTCTAGTCTGATGGACTCCCTACCCAATTTGCATCTGCGAAGCCCTGAAGCTTCACTCCCTTTGTCCGTTTGTACCACAATCCATACTGAGATGTGCCTCTGAGGTATCTCAGCACATGCTTCGCTGCCTTCCAAAACAGCTTGGTAGGCTGAACCGTAGCTTGACTCAGCTGGTTCACCGCAAAGCACAAATCTGGTCGTGTGTTCACTAGATACATCAATGAACCCACAAGCTGCCAATAAACAGTAGCAGCTACTACCTCACTTGAAGTAGCATCCTCCATCCTCCAGTTTCCAGCTAGAGGAGTCTGCATGGGCTTGCACTTCTCCATGTGGAATCACCTGAGTATCTCATTGGCATACTTGCCTTGAGACACAAACACTTCCCCATCCTTCTGCCACACTTCCATGCCTAGAAAGTAGTGCATAAGACCCATGTCTTTCATATCGAACTCTCTCACAAGTTCCTCCTTGCAAGACTTGATCAAATGATCATCACCTATCAAAATTAGATCATCCACATAAATAATAATGATCAATGGCTTACCTTCTACCATGATGTGGTAAAGGCTCGCATCTGCTTCACTCTTGGTGAAGCCCAACCCGGCGAAATAGCTGTCAATCCCGGTGTACCAAGCACGAGGTGCTTGCTTCATCCCGTACAAAGCCCTCTTGTGTCGACACACATGTGACTCATGATCAAAGGTCTCAAAACCTTTCGGCTACTCAATGTACATCTCTTCCTCAATATTCCCATTGAGGAACACATCCTTCACATCCATATGATGGATCTTCCAACCCATTTGAGCTGATAGTGCCAACACCGATCTGATAGATGAGTACCTTGCTACAAGAGAAAAAGTCTCATCGTAGTCAATCCCCTCGACCTGTGAGAAACCAAGGAAACAAACCTTACCTTATGTTTCTCAACACTACCATCAGCTACCCGCTTTACCTTGTAAATCCATCAGGAACTCACCACTGACTTGTCCTGAGGTCTTGGGACAACATCCCAAACATAGTTCCAAACAATGGAGTCATACTCCTCCACCATAGAATCAACCTAGACTAGTTGTTGCACTGCTTCCTCGAATGAAGAAGGTTTGGACTCTACACACTCCCTAACCAAGGCCATGTAACCAGTGTACCGCTTGAGTTACCTCCTCTGTATGCACTGAGAAGATGGTTGTCCCACATTCTCTCGCACATCCATCATCAACCTGTCAGCTTCCCTTGAGCATTTCCACCCTTCTCTGGAAGACTCAACATAAGTGGATGTCTCGACTCCCAAATCCTCTGCATGCGGCTACTCTGTATCAGTCTGAGGCTCCTCCTCCTTAGGAACTAAAAGTTCCTCCTTTGCATGCAACTTGAGCTCCCTCTCAATTGATACTCGCATGGCTTTCTACTCATCAAAATTCAGATCTCTGCGTACCATTGTCCTCTAACTGGTAGGCAAGAACACCTGATAGTTATGGGGTGTATAAGTGTACCCCATAATTATCCCCAACTCAGCTATTGGATCTAGCTTCTTCTGGGCATCTTTGGTCACATGGAAACAAACTAATGATCCAAAGATCCTGATGTGACTCACATCTGGTCGCTTCCTAGAAAAGGCTTCCATTGGTGTCTTCATCCCTAGTATACTATGAGGGTTTCCGTTATTCAAGTATACTGCTGTATTGCATGCCTCAGCCCACAAATGGAGTGGTAGGCTTTGGTCATGAAACATCGCTCGAGCTACTCCCACAATCGATATATTCTTCCTTTCGGCCACCCCATTTTGTTGTGGATTATGGGGTGCCGTAAACTCCCGTTTAATTCCTTCTGCTGCGTAGAAGTCCTTAAACTGTTGGGAGACATACTCTCCACCATTTTCGCTATGCAAGGCCATTATTTTCTTTCCAGATTCTTTCTCTGCCAAGGATTTAAACTCACAAAACCTTGAGAAGGTCTTATCCTTCTTCTACATAAAGTAGATCCAACATCTATGAGAAAAATCATCAATAAAAATAACATAGTACCTTTATTTAGCGGTGGAGGCTGTAGAGAATGGTCCACACACATTTTTGTGAACTCGCTCCAGGATTGCTCCAGCTCTACTGTCTCGATCCTGAAAGGAATATTTTGCATACTTACCCAAGGTACAACCTTTGCATGTATCTGTCTACTCCAGTTTTCCCTTGGGAAGTCTGGTAGAAATCTGTTGCATGATCTTCAAGGTCCCATGGTGCAAGTGGCCCAGTCTTCTATGCCATAGCTCGCCAACATCTTGGCTCTGCACCAACTCAGCTTTGGAACTCAATGTAGCACAGTCGTCTACCTCCAGCTTGTAGAGATTCTTTACTCGAAGCCCAATCCTCTTCTTCTATCTAGTGTGGATATGCCTCAGGAATATCTTTCCTTTACTAAAGACTACATCATAGCCTTTGTCTTCCAGCATAGCGATAGGCACAAGATTCTTCTTTAGAGCCGATACATACTTTACATTAGTTAGGGTGAGAGGAGCTCCATGCTCCCTCTGAAACACAACTGTACCTTCACTTGAAACACGGTACTTTCCATCATCGTCCATCTTGATCCGCATCTGGAGATCCTTCTCCTCCAAGGTACTGAAAAGATTCTTGTCGCTGGTCATGTGGAATGAAGCTCCACTGTCCAGGTACCAACCACATCCCACCATGGATGAAACCATGCATGCGATGAGAGGAAAATCCAATTCAAACTGTGAGGCCAGTGCCTCACCATCTGATCCCTTCGAAGATCCCTTCTTGGATTTATTCTGTGGACAATTCATAGCATAATGGCCCACCTCATGACAATGAAAGAATCTCACTTTCGATTTGTCAAACTTCTTCCCACCATGGGAAGAACTGGATTTGGAATGGGATGCCTTCCCTTTCCCTTTCCTCACCTTACTTGCTAAGGCTATATTTTCTTCATCATCTTGCTTTGATGAAGATCCATCTCTGGTGCTTCTCCTTATCTCCTCCTACATCATATCCCACCAAATTCGTTCCCAATCTGGCAGTTTCTCTCTTCCATTTACCAAGTCTTGGTAGCTATGCCATCTCTTAGGAAGACCGAGGAGAGCAAGACTCACCATGTCATCATCGGCTGTCATGATCCCTACATTTCCAAGCTCATCCCTACAAGTGGTGAGCTTGTTCAGATATGTAGAGATCGTGTCGCCCTTTTCACACTTGATTTTCCGAAGCTTGTCTTTCAGTGCCAGCTTCTTCTAATCGTTGCTGTTCTAATATAGATCTTTCAATGTTTTCCACATTTAAAATAGTGTCTCCTTCCCATGGAGACTCGAGACTATGTGGTCTCAAACTCCCTCCAGAAGGATTCTCCTTGCTCTAGCCACACATTTCTTCCATTCAGCCAATTCTTGGACATTAGCTGCTACTGGCTTGGGGACTTCTTGATCAATGAAGTCCTTTAGATTGTTGTCCTCTAATACCACTTCCATGTGACCCTTCCAGGCTATATAATTCGAGCTGCCATCAAGGGCATACTTGAGTCTTAAACTGTTGAACACCATTGGTGAAATTTGAGATGTGATAAGAATTTGAATTCTATAATCAGGAACTTCAACCTTCGAACTTCTCCCTTCTTTGTAAACCGTTCTTCGCTTTGATCACCTTTGCTCCGATACCATGTAGAAATTCCCACTGTAGATCACCTGATAATGCAATATACTAAAGAAAAATACTTGATCTACTTCTACAAACAAACTTGCGGAAGCTTTATTGATTTTGAGAAAGATCAAATAGAACACATATAACAGAGAATGAGAAAGAAATCACACATGAACACATAAGAATACTCTGGGGAAAGCCTCAGCTAAAAACCCCGATCTCTGTATTATCATATAAGTAGAAATATGTCTGGATTACACAAATCTTTAGCTCACAAGCTATCCAACTCTCAATACAATCCCTTAATACAGCTCATAGACTAAATAGACACAACATATGCCTTCCTCCAATCCTCCAAGCCTCCTATTTCCTTGCGCAGTTTCTCCTGGGGTCCAATGCTGCCACCTATGTGAATTGGCCTCTCACACAACTCATCAAACTCAGAAGTAACTGTGCAATCTCCAAGGAATGAATTCCTTCTGCATGCAAGAGATATCCTTAATGGAATATTCCTGCAACTCATAGTACACTGTCCCATCATCTAATCTCAACTGGGTCTCTAACTGAACTGACATGCATGAGTTATTTATGAGAGAATATTCAGTTATTTGAAGTGTAGTAATTACATGCATGCATGCATTAACTAACTAAACTCATAATCAGTTCCACAGACTGTTGGAACTAATCTAACTAGACTAACTCAGTTAATTGAGCTAACTAATTACAACTCAAAGTACAACTCATCATGATCTCCTTAATCAAGGGATAACTTCCTCAATCAAAGGGGAAACTGTTGCATGTCTTCACATAGACTTCATGTTTGATTTTCTACAACTAATTAACTCAAGATGAATTAATTAATTATTTTACAAACAACTGCTAAGATCAAATTCGAATTTTAATTCTTAATTTTAGTTCAGGGACTAACTAAAATTGGAATGTATCCCGAAATGCTATTTATAGCAATGCTATTTTTAGCACTTCTATTTTTATCATTTGTTGTTGCTATTTTCAACAATGAATACAACAGGATAATTTCTGCATGACACGTTTGTTGGACTAGAAAAGGGTGTCAATGAAATTTTCAAACCCTAGAAGTCTAGAAGGATATGACTTG
This sequence comes from Pinus tabuliformis, assembly GCA_031772625.1. Taxonomy (NCBI): domain Eukaryota; kingdom Viridiplantae; phylum Streptophyta; class Pinopsida; order Pinales; family Pinaceae; genus Pinus; species Pinus tabuliformis. Next base: position 388,088,119 of record CM062819.1, read on the forward strand.
TATTGAAATCTTGTTCCTAAGGGTTTGTGAAACCCTAGAAAAAGACCTAGAATGCTAAATGGTACAAGGTTAAAACTTACATTCTCAAAGCATATATAATGCCTTCAACCATACTAAAATAATCCAAGGATAGATAAAAAGGACACCTACTTATAAATAAATATTTTTCATTCTATAAGCCTTTTGGAGAAAATCCACAAACATATTCATAGGATGGAACTTTTCTTATCCTTTGATCAATGAGTTATATCTTAGAAATATGGTCTTCCTTCTTTTCTTAATTTCCATATTCAAGTATTTCACCATCTAGTGTCCTCTATTCTAAATTTGTTTCACCATAAGTATTCACTTAGATCCAACCTACCTGTAGGATATCATGCATTAAAATTTAAAATCTATCTAAATAACATGACACACAAAGGATTTCATGATACACCAAGTGGTTCCATCCATTCATGTTCCATTGTGGCTGGAAATGGCTTGCATCTAGAGAAAATATTAACATCTAATTGCTAAACTCTTTGGCCTTGCACCCATCATCAATTCCATTGTTGTTGCTCTCTACTTTTCTCCCCATTGGTGTGTGAATTGCATCCAAAATCCAATGAAATATCATTGCAACCACTCCACATCACAACCAGCAAAAGTTCGTTTGTTGATTGTGTTAGTGTCGGTCTTGAAAGCCCTCCATCAGTGATCAAAGCTCTTTGCATTTGCATTTAGTAGGTGTCTCATCAGTGTCAAAGTTTGCATCCCGTTAGGCATGCCATAACCCTGATGGAGGAGCTAGTCTATTCATACCCCTCTTGGCTTTGCTGGATCAGGTCATATCATGTCAATTGGTTTTTCAAGCTTGTCTTGTTTTGTCTTAAGGTCAAAGGTCCTAGGTCTAGGGTTTTGGTCATTTGTCTCAGCAAGGTCATGTCTTTGAAAGTCCTTGAGTGACCAGCAAGCCAGAGGGAGGATGGTAAACATGTTTCTTTGATATTCTGATTATGTACAGTTCATTTTTAAACTTGGATTTAAAAACTCTGTTTTTAAAGCCAAAGTCATGATAAATTTTTGTAAAAAGAATAAATTTTCAAAAAGTCTTCAAAAAGGCAGCAACAACCCTGGTCCCCTTGCCACAGTCCTTCAGATGATCTACCTGCAAAAAGAATCAAGTCAAAGCACTCAAAAAGTCAACTTCGGGATAAAGGAAACCAAAAAATCAGTGTTTTAAAAAAGTGTCAAAATAGACTTTATAAAGTGGGTTTATTGATGAAATGTTTTCAAATGAAGATTATAAAAGGTCATATTCCCTCCTTTCACTCTCATTGTGCATTTCAAATCTTGCAAGAGAGGTTGTGAGAGAGTGATTGGAGAAAGGGCGAAATTACAGTGATTTCGGGCAGTTTGGAGGTGCGCGACCTGTTCAAGGAGGTGCGCGACCTGTTGGGCGGTGCGCGACCCGTCCAGACCCTTCCCGCAGTGCAAATTTACTACAGGCGCGACTCGTTGGGCGGTGCGCGACCCGTTGGGAAGCCTGCGCGACCCGTTCAGCTGTTTGCATTCAAACTTCAAACAAATTCCTCAATTTCCCTTCAACTCTTCTCAATCGGTCGAGGTAGGCTCTTTATGCATGGTTTTCAAGATTGGTGGTGAATGTAAGGTTGTGTGTTATGATTCTAACCTCAAAAATTGCAAATGAATGGATTGATATGGCTGCAATGTTCATGCCCAAATGGTGTTAGGGTTTATGATGTTTCAATTTGTTTTTTTTTCCCTTTGGTTGATTTCCTTTCCCTTTCCTTTTACCCACACTCATATACACTTTCTTTTTCCCATGATTATTTTATCAATGACATACAAATCCCCTTCCCATCCCTAAATCACTAAAACTACAAACCCTACCCCTCTCCCAAAGTATCAAAAACAAAACAAAGTGAAACCCTAAATCCCCTCTACCATATACATGTAAAAAGCAAAGAAAAGATTCATGTGAAAACAGTAGCCAATATTGGTGAATATATCAGCAAATTTTGTATATGGTTTCCCTATTTCCCTATTGATACATATATGCATATGTGCTCATGTTCACTTATATGTATGTTTTTCCCATATGTAAAACTCTTTGCAAATGATTTCCCTTATAAAAATGTGTTCCTATATGAATATGATTTGCAAAGCTTCCCTTAAAAACTCCCTGTTGTTGTTATATATTCCCATTCCTTGTTAAAAAATTCCCTCCCCTAACATTTCCCTCATGTTTGGTTCCCCTTGAAACAGCATAGATTTCAGCACCTTTTGCAGGCAGAGACAGCAGTTCATTTTGTCCACTTTGCTCCAAAACCATGTCAGAAACCGAAACTTATGAGCAAAGTGATGACCATTCATCATCTACAGAGGTTGAGGAACAGAGGAGGCCTCGTAGAGGAGGTAAGGGAGGACATCATAAGCGGGAGGAGCCTACTTCTTTGGCAGAATTACAGGCCTGTCCTTTGGCAGTGAATTGCTTCCAGTACATGTCTTGCTATCAGTTTTGTGAGAGGATCTCTCAGATTCAGCATCATAGAGAGTTGGCCCGCTTGTTTGTCTTACACCTCCATGATGGACATGTCACTCTTGCAGGGGTGAATTTCACATTGACACCTGAGGTGATCTCAGAGGCTACAGGGATACCAAATGTGGGTGAGGTGTGGCCTAAGTGCAGATTACTTGATTTTGTTCACTTTGAGCCCTATGTCCGGCCATCATTTGTGAGACTGTTGACGGGTGTTTTCCCATTCAGATTTCTCCGGAGCGAGTATGCTCCCCTCATGAGACTTATCATGCATTATTTTACCTGTGAGGGCAGATTTTCACAGGTGTATTCATATCACATTCGCCTTTTGATGCATTTCACCCGAGTGAGGATGATGAACCTCCCGGTCTTCTTGTCTCATAACATTCAGAGGATGGTGCCCATGTTGCAGAGGAAGACCCTGGCTCAGCAGTACAGGAGCCTTTGCCATTATGGTTTGATTCAGCTCATAGTCTCACATCAGTTGACTCAGCAGGGCATCTCATGGGAGGAGTTCATCTCCCGTGAGTTTTTCACAGTGCCACCTCAGCCACATTAGGAGGCCATTCATGAGGAGGGTGGACCATCTCAGCAGCCTGATGTTCCCATCACTCGACATGTCAGCTCCACTCCTTTGGTCACCTATCAGAAAGGCCCAAGGGCCTTATTTGCAGCAGCTAGGCGAGTACTATCTCCACAGCAGGTGGAAGGGGTCTCGCCTTCATCTTCAGATCAGCGAGTGTTATCTCCACATCAGGTGGAAGGGGCCTCGTTTTCTTCACCAGCACAGGTACAGCAGAGGGGCAAAGAGCCCATGATTCATGAGGATCCGGTGATTGATCTTGAGGCCAGTTCTCCTAGCCAAGAGGCAAAGGAGATCATTCAGCATCTCAGGGCCGAGAATGATGTTTTGCAGAGGAGACTTGAGGGTGCCCAATGGACCATCACCTACCTAGAGTAGCGGAACAAACAGCTAGAGGAGGAGAAAGTTCTTGATGAGCTATGGAGGATTCGTAGTGACCGAGTCCTAAACCGAAGGAGGCCCGGTGATCCTTTGCCTGCTGATCGTGAGTCTATGCTCATCCAGGTCAATGCACATTTAGAGAGGCTGTTGGCTAAGGCCAACCAAGAGAAGAAGCTGCTGAGAAACATGAAAAATCACTATTGGGCAAGGATGCATGTTTGCAAGGCCAAGATGAAAGTGTTCCAAAGGAGGTTGTCTGAGGCTCTTAGAGGGAGGAAGAAGACCAATCCACTCTGTATCTTAGCTGAGGCATCCCTCAAAGATCATGGCACTCACTAGCATCAGCTACAGTACAAATCCCAAATTTTTTTGAGAATTTTGGGTAATTTTGGTATTTTTTGGAAATTTACAGGTTTTGGCTTCTCAACCCTTTGTCATCGTAGCTCCGTTTTGCAAAAACTCAGCATTTCTAGATTTTTCATGCAAAGTTACATATGCCTATGGATGGACTTGAGTTTTTATGGGGTTTTAGGCCTCCAGAAGGTCAAAATACATGCAAAATTTTACTTTCTGCCCCTTTTTTGAGTTGCAGAAGCAGTCTTGGGAGAATTGACTTTTGACTAGGCAAATAACCTCCAAATCCAAAAATTCTAGTTGAGTTGGAAAGTAGACTCAGAGACCTTTCCAACGAGCTATCCTACGCTAAATTCTGACACCGGGAAAGCCTCCAAACAGGCTCCAAAGTGCGCGACCCGTTGAGGAAATGTGCGCGACCCGTTGAGGAAAAGTTGCCAGATTTGACCAGTTCAGCCCAGAAATTGCAGTTTTGACCTTTTTCGACTTTCTGAGGTTAATGATGATCTTGATGGATGTAATTGTGACACTTTTTGGATATTTTTACTCTTGTTTAACTCTTCTAGAAGTTTCTATCATGTAAAGGGTAAAAATTGACTGTATGAACTGGTTTCCAAGTTTATAGAGGCAAGTTGTTTTGACTGCCTATTTTCTAGTGCTTAGTTTAGAAGTGGTTCAAACAGCTCCTAGGATAGTGAGCTCGACCCATGGAGGCATGGAAAGAGGTTAGATCATCTATATTATGTACTTTCTTGCTCATTTTCATGGTTGGACTCTTGAGGGAGTAGCTATCATTGTATATTTTCATTGTATCTCTGCAATTTTTGGCTAAGGAAGACCAGGGTTTTGCAGTCATCTTTGGGATTCTTGTGGACTCATGTGTTGATGGTGTGTTTCTCAATGTTCTTGTAAGCTTTGTTATGTGATTCATTTCCTTTCTTTACTGCTGCACATTAAACAAATGAAGTGTTAAAGTATGAATTCATGCTAGCCATGCTCTACTTTTAAATTTGTTTAATTTCCATGTTTTCTACTATCTAAAGGGAATTCAAAGTCATTGTTTGCTCTCTTTAGCTCCTCATATTTCATTCCTGATCATCCATCTCAAGTTAAGGCATCAATACTGTTTCCTGCCTCGCCCCAAGGAACCCCCTGCAGAAACTGTGTCCAATCCCCGCACCCAAAATTGCAATTCCTCAATTTGCCACCAAAAACCCAAAAAACCCCAAATCAACCCTTCAAATCAGTTTACTAGCCTAATATCAGTGTTACCTTGTTGGTCATCTCATCCCATTGAAGATTTGTCGAGATTGATCGGAGAGAGCCTTCTCCTGCCCCGTAGGGCTAGCTACGAGGCTGAATGGTTTGATGTAGCTTTGAGATTTGCCTTTTCAGCCTGAGGTGAAATTACAAGTGCTAACAGATTGTTCTCTGATGTATTTACATGACCAGGCTCTTCAATGCATTCTTTCAGTTCTAGAAGTGCATGATAGCACATCACATATCATTCACATGTTCTCCATGTTGCTAGGCTTACATAGCCCAACAATATATTCCTTTATTCGAGTACCTCACATGGAGATAGATAGTCTGATCATGCACAAATTTCAAATGGATATAATCATAGAACCATCATTTTGTCCCTCTAGGAAGATCATATATCATTCAGTATTTACTGCCACAAACTTCATCCTCACCTTCTCATTTTATTTTTCTATTCTTAGCCTAGGTCCAGGGAGAAATGGTTAGTGATTTTTTTTAATCACATTCTTGTACCTTGATTTCAACTGACAAGGAGTAGTGCTACACTCACACTCTTGTCACTCACAAGCTCCTCTACCTTGATCTAAGAGAGGTAAGCCCAATCAAGGCTATCAACATCATTACAATTGTCCTTTGTAATATGAAATGAGTCAATTTTTAACTTGACGTTCACCACAAAAATCAATATGGCAATGTTCACTCTCAAATGCAAGGTGACATTGAGCATAAGATGAGTGGTATTGTTAATAACATCTAACACTGTGAGGATCGGTGGAAACTCAACCAGAAAGAATACATCAATAATGAAAGCTAGTTTTAATTGGAGTTACAATTTTTATTTTATTGTTAGTCAAATTTTATTAAAAAAAAAATATTTTAATGGATTTTTAAAAAATTTCTAAAAATTTGTGAAACCAAAGTCTCATTTACTAAGGTTTTCTGGGTGTAATTAGAAACCTCCCAAGGAATACAAGATTTTGAAAAAAAAAATTGTTGTTTGTTAATTCTATGTGTCATATTTACAAATGAAGTACTTACATTGTTTGGTTGTTATGTGTAGCATATAATGTTATGGACGAACTCCTCACATGTTCCACCTGGGTTTGGTAATGGTTCCAGTGTACCAGTTGGTCTTGGCCCACACCAATTTGTCGATATATATAAGTAAGTTCCAAATCGAACCAATTAACCAAATCTGAATGTCAAACCGACTCCAAGGATGCAAGGAAATGTTGAACTTCCTAATTCCACAACAGTTGAGGCCTATTGAAGACAACATGAGGTTTCAGCCCATGTATCCTTTTCATTTATAAGATGCTTTCACAACTCTGAAAGTTGTTTGTGTTTCAAGATATTTACTTTTGTACATTTGTTTGGGGAGGTGGCTTTAGGTAATTTTATCAAATAGAATACATGATTTTGTTCTTGTAAGAATTTATAATGTTTCACGTGATGATTTGGATATTTTCTCAAAGCATTTCTCACTGCTCGAGTCTATTTTCAAATTCTCTTCCAGATTTTCTAAAATTGTTGTGGTTGTACTAGTAGTGGGAATGTAGACTAGATTGTTAGAGCAGGGTTTGTGACTATGTATTATATTATGACATTGCTATATGGATTTTTCTTGCAAACATTTATCATTTGAATTTTATAAATGGGTAGGTTGTGCTCAGGGTGATAATGTTACGACTCCTTTGATGACATTTTAACAAACTAGATTTCCATCAGAGATTCTTCGAGAGGTAATAGTATCTAATTTCTCATGATTTTGATTGCATTTGAAAATTTTGTATGTTAATTGTGTCTCTTCTCTCCTATACCTAAGTTACAGTATTATTTATCTTGGTTTCTGTAATTATAATTTTTAACTGGGATAACAAGTTATAATTCACAATGTGTTTAGTGCCAAAATCACTTGTTTGTTATCCCTTGTACTTGTTTCAGGTACGATATTTCCTCCAGAGAGGAGCATATATTGTAGGTTGTACTGCTATACAACAAAAACAATGCTCCCTGCTCTCCTTCTTGGCCTTCATGTAGTTGGGTCCTATTTGCTAGGGGATCGTTGTCTGAGGTTAGATTTCAAGTCATAGGACAGGGTCATGATTGCTAATGTTTTTGGGCCAACCATAAGAATCCCAATGCTTTTGTCATAGGTTTCTTCAACAAGAAACCATGCACATTGGAAATTCTTCTTCTTTGTTACTGATATGTTCAATTTTGTGATGTTTTTGGATAGATTGATTGATGGGATTGCATTTAGAGTATGCAGGCTAATTTGTGATACAAAATTTCTGATATTGTTTCAAATGTTGGATTTTTGAGCTATAAAATGCAGGATTCTCCTCCCCCACTCCAATACAGGCACAATCGTGGCCTATTTCTATACAAAATCATGACATGGTAGCCATTGCCAAAACGAGTTCTGGGAAAAAATTAGGTTATATTTTACCTGCATTTATTCATCTTCGATGCCATTGTAACAACATTAATATGGGACACAATACCTGTTTTTGCACCAACATGAGAGCTTGCATCTCAAATACAAGAGGAAGTGATGCCACCCAAAATGCTGCCAATCTTTTGAGACTGCTAGTATTCAATCATTTATACATATTTACCTTCCTTGACATTCCACTTTGCACTTTGTTCCCTCCAATACACTAAAAATGGGTGTTTTCACATCTTGCATAGATATGCTCTTTCATGCATTCCCAATGCAACCATGTTGTTGCAGTTTTGTTCCTTTTCCACGGTGTCTTTATCTAGAAGACCACCTTATGGGCACATCATGAAGTCCATGTCTTCATACAAACCAACGTATTCTAGTTTGAACTAAGGAAATAAAATATTAATTCATCTTACCTCATAAATCTTTATATCCAGAGGTAATTCCCATACCATACCCATTTCCAAAAATAATTATGCCCTCTCCTTTGGAACTCAACGCAACCCTTGCACAATTCACAAATAATGAGGTTCTAAGTCTTTGCACACATTTTTTATTTCAGAATTCCAACAACAATTGGAGTTATCAAAACCATCAGCTAAAATGTCCAGTGAGAGCACGAGATGCCACACTTTCCAAAAAATCAATTTAATACTAGAATTGCAAAATGTCAACGTATTCCTATACATATTTTGCAATGGATCTCAACCCATTCAACACATTTTCAACATCAATATACTTCCTGGCATTAAATTATATACAAGGCAATTTTCCCTCCAACACGCATCTATTGGATGATTGTTTTTGCATATCCATTACTATGATAAAAAACATCATAAGAAAAATCTCTTCAATGCTCGAACCACAACTTCTCCAAAACATCTCACAGGTACATTATAATTCATGACATTCAAGTTCTATACTTAAAACTTTATCATAGAGATCACAAATCGACTATCATCTTTGAGTCCATCTCACATTTCCAAGACTAATATGTCTAACTGGAACACTAGGCATTCTTTGAAGGTTTTCCTCTAAACCTTCTAATATAGAGGTTTCTCTTTTTGTATTCCAATATTTTATCTCATAACTCCTAACTATGAAATCATGCCCATCTCCTCATTAAGTCTTCTCTTCATGCTCTTGTGCCCATTTCATGTACATGAAGATTTCAACTAATTAACAATGGTTATGAGATTCACCTAATCCCTTTCATTGCCTTTTTCTCTGAGATACCATCACCATCAATTTATGAGTTCCACTCTCATTATACCAGGGTAATTCTATACAAAAAACCCCCTTCTTGAATTTACAAATGAATATGTCTACTATCTCTGTTTGTAATAGAGATTCCTCATGCCTACCTACATATTTAGTATGTACATAGATCCTTTTTTACCTAATTTCCTCAGATACATGAACAAGAATTACTTATAATTTCATTTATCTATAATTTGTTCGAAATTCACACATTTAATACTAGATTTATCCAAATCACACAAAGACAATTATATAATGAAAGATTCTATTTCATTAAAACAAATCTATACGCCAAAAACTTAATCCTCTCTTGCGGCTGATCTAACAATAATTGACCACCCTTGTGCCCATAGGCTTACATTAAATATATACACAACATTAATTAGCTAAATCTATTCTAGATCCTAGTTTGGTCCCTAGAGTTTCTCAAAGCCTATAATTTCTTGTAAAACTCTTCACCCTACTCTACGACATAATGCAGGTTTGATTACACCCAGATCTTGAAATTATTATCTACTATGAACCGATTGAATTCAACCTTATTACCTAGTGAGTCATCCTTCTAGATCTATGACTCATCTATTATAGAAAATCTTAATCAACTTAAAAACATAATTATTTACATCAATTTTGTTTAAGGAATTTGAATTCTTTATCAAATGAAAAGGCCCCTAGTTGGCATGATTGTGCTTAAGCTTTTCCTGAAGGTTAAATACTAAGTTCTTAAGGTGTTATTTTCTATAGTAACATTTTATTTTCTTTGTTTATACAGGTCATCCGGTCAGATGGTGGCCACTATAGCCCAACTGAAGAAAACTTGTTCGAGTTTCTTGCTTTTTTGGGGAAAAATGACATTGACATTGCTGATGTTGAGGTATATGTCATATAAATACTTTATAGTCTACTTTAGTTTATATTCCAGTTTTCATCATATTTCATGTATTATATGAGCTACATTGTATCTTCTCTCATTTTCAGAAGAGAAACTCAGTTTTGATGGTAAGAAGTAGGAATTGAAGAAAGAGGAGAAGAATAATACTGAAGCGACAAATGCAGAAAGAGATAAAGAAGAGAACCGGTCTAGTGATACCATTAAAGTAAATATCCCACATTAGACACAAACATACAGACTGATGGTCAAGTCTTTAGAGTTAGTGAATTCACTTGCAATGCCTTGGCAACACAATGATAATATTTTGAAGTGATGAAACAATATTTCATGTATAAATTGTAGCCCAACCAATATGAAGTTGGAAACTCATATTGTAATACTTGATATTTCATATAATATAATTTATGTGGTTGGAATTATTTATGTTGTACTTTATATTATTTAGTATTGTAATTAACATATGTAACTTTGTGTTTTCATATTAGATGAACATGCACATTGTATTACATTTTTTTTTTTTTAATCTTAGTCATAAAATCATACTAATTAATTTATGTTGATTAATAATGAACACACAAAATCAATCTAAAACAACTAAATTAATAGTTTATATTGATTAATGATGAACACATAAAATGAATATAAAACCATTGAATTAGTCATTTGTAATGATTATTAATGAAAGTAAATGACATGAATATAAACTACTAAATCAACCGTTTATATAATGAATATGAAAGTACCAAAAAAAGATAAACGACTACTGAAAATGATAAATTTGTGATTACAAATGATGACTAAATGTTTCATATATACGACTATTAGTAGTTATTTTACATTATCTTATAACATGACCAAAATTTAGTTATATTTCTTTGGTCATTAATTGGTTTTCTCAGGTGATCATTTATCAATATATTTTCTTGTGTATTTGGTCATTAATTGTGGCAATTAATGACTAAATCAATGACTAAATTAATGGCCAACTTTATGACTAAATATACTATTAGACAATAAAATTCAGACAACCAATTAATGACTAAGCTAAAAAGAACTAAAATTTGGTCGCATTATAAGATATTGTAAATTAGATGCTATTGGTCACTGACCGAAAAAATAGTCGTTTATATGCAAATTTTAGTCATTTTTTTAGTAACTAATTAGCCATTTTGTACTATTATGACCTCTTCTTAGCAGTGCTCACACATTGATCTCTCTACACCACACACTCAACAATGTTACTTCCCCCACAATTCTCAATGGAAATCCATGGTTTTGTTCCTCTGTTGCACAGGGAACAATGTTGTCCCCACTATCATCCATACTATGTGGAAGCACGCATCTGCATGGATATCTATGTTGCGTAGGACATGCCTACCTATTTACTTCCACAACTACAACAAGGCTTTCCATCCTTATTTTATGTTAAAGTGCAAGGCCATTGCAACCACATTAAACACTAAGACTAGGCTCCTAAGCATTTTCTCCACTTTGACACTCAATTCTCAATCTATTTGTGTACCACAATAAGACTCTCCATGCTCATTAATCGATCATAGGGCACAAATTGTACTTCAAGCATGGATCTCATGGAAAATGATCAAAACTCCTTCTCTTGGCCATATTTCACATTTAATTTTTCATTAGCATGCAATAAAGAATAAGCATGGTTGTTCTGGATTCACTGCTGCTTCTGAAAATCATGGTCCATTTTGTTCTTGAGCCAGTAGTTCTTTTTCCAAGTCATTAAACCAATGGAACCAACCTTACTATGCATGGTTACTCAACTGCCAACTTATCCATGCTTTCACGATCAACTCATGGCAAATAGTTCAACTGGCGTATCTTCGAAATATGGAGAACTTTTCCCACAGTTTCCAACTCATCCATATCCATAGGTGCTAAGTCCTTATACCTATAGTGGACATCAAATATGGCATAAGTGCAAATATTGGAGGTTTTCTCTCCAAATTTTCTGACTTGTTCAAGCCTTCTTCTCTGAGTTGTAGCAGACTTCAAATGTGATAGAAGTATTGGGCCTAGCCCATAATGCTAAAGAGTTGTCAGTTCATTCCTCCATATTGGCATATTGCCAAAAATGGAACATAGGCCAAATCTAGTGCACAGAGCCAAAGATCTATCGACTCATTCATAATATAAACATATTCAATTGTCTAGTTGGAGGCATAGATGCTCTCATGCCAATATCCTTTTTCTTAATATAATTTATTAAGACTTACGGGCTTGCGAGCTTCTGGCTTGGCTCGCTTGTCCTTAGTACCTTCTCTTGGCACTTTTCCTTTGAATTTTGCCCAAGCCCCTTTAAATGCTTCCTCGTAGTGTGGTTTTTATTAATAGCCAAAAGGCCCTTGGTCACCAAAACATATGAAACCACAGAAAATCCTAGACGTAAGTGCACCTTTCATTATTTGATAGAATTATCAATTTCCAACAAATTTTTTGTCTCTTGGAATTGTTTACCTGACATTCCATTGAAAGTGCTTCCAAGTTTTCAACTTTTGAGCAATTTTTGTTACATGTATTGTCAATTGATGGATCACCAATTTTTTTCCCCTACTAGCCGTCTCCTTTCCATCCCCGCCCACCTTTTAAACAAACCTCTGGGATTCCAAGCCTTCCAGGGTTTCGAGGTTATGAGCTTCCAGCTATCCTAGCTCACTGTAATCCTGTAACAATTTTAAATAAATCTTCAAGGTTCTTGTCCTTCCAGGGTTTAGTGGTTTCAAGATTCCCACTACCCTAGCTCACTGTAATCCCATAACACTTTTTAAATAAGCCTTTGGGGTTTCTGGCTTCCTGGGGTTGTGGGCATCCAGGCACTTCAGATATGGGTGACTTTGACTTGTCAATAAATTTTGAACTAGAGGGGCATTTGTAGACTTTAGCATACCAATGGAAAGATATTTCCAAGCACTTTCAAATTATGTTATTCATAAGAGAATTTGAGAAAATATCATGATGCATAAATGCCTACAAATATTGGGTCTCCCAACCATCATAGTCATTTTTATGGCTTCTCCATGAAGCTTGCTACTATGATGATTCTCTACAGAATACTACAACAACTATGGGGATCCCTCTGAGATTGACACACCATGCACATCAAAGCTATTTTTATTGTCATCATTTTTGAAATCAATTCCAACACACTTGATGTCGATAACCATCCAAACTATGTCAATTATCCAACACATCTCTCCCATGTTGTTGACATCAATGTTGTTGTCACTCACTGCATTGTGGATTTCAATTGGTCAAGATTGTCCAAGAGAAGTGAAATTTGGAGCCATTTTCCTAGGCCACAGAAGATCTCAGAGCTTGATCAACCCCCCTCTAGTGCCTAATGCTTAGAAAGAGCTTTCCAATGATATATGGAAGTCCAAAAATGGACTCCTAGAGCAGAAGTTAAAGAAAATTGAAGATTGCCTTGGAAAAGCCCAACTGATTGAGGAAAATGGCTAAGTATGGAGAAAAAATCGCAATTGGGACCCGGTAAGGCTTATTACAATCGACATATCGGCATACCAGTAGATCAATGGGTTGACACTCTAAAACCTTGCGGGGGCTGATATCACGATGCAATGTAAAAGTTTTGGGGGCGGTCTGAAAACCATTTACAAAGGAAAAGTGTTGAAAAGCAAAGTTAGGGTCACTCCCTTCTCTCTCCTCTACATGGAGGTATGATACTCGGAAATCAGTGGCTTGGGATTATCGGCTATCGGCAATCGGTGGAGGTCAGCATTAAAGGAACGAAGACAGAATGAAAATCAGTGATCCGTCGATCATCGATATCGCATATTAGCATATCAACAAGATCCTTGGGGCACACAACTAAGGTTAGGGCATGTCATAGTCCCAAATGTTGATATCACATCCCGCATCCCACAGATCCAATAGTCCCTCAGTTACAACAAACCCCTAAGACTGTGTGGGGGCCGATTTGTGACAAAGTATTGCACTGCCGGGGGAGGGCCGAAAAGGTATAACACAGGAAAGGCGGAAAAAACAGGGATGGGAAGAACCCCACTCTCTCCTCCAGGGGGCCATGTTTCACACTACTCGCAAGTCCCGCATCCCACATCTCGGTAGCCCCATAGTCTCGCAGTCACAACAAACTCCAAAACCTCGCGGGGCGCTAATATTGCAATATAAAGCCAAATCGCTGAGGAAGAGCTGATTCCGAAATACAAAGGAAATGCCTGCAAAACGGTTCCAGGCGAACCCTTTTATCTCTCCTTTAGGGGACCACGTGGCGGCCTCTGATTGGCCCTCTAAGCTGACAAGGAAGCTGAAATCAGCAGTGACGTGGTAGAGGACATGTGTCACTTGGTTTTAATGTTTTCGGGGGTGAAATGGGGCCATTTCTGGGTGCCACATATCACCACTGACATGGTGACATGTGGCAGTGATGACATCACCCCAAAGACCAGTGACTATAGTGGTTAAAGGAAAAAAGCTTAAGACATTGGCGCAGTGCGATTGCGATATGTGGGACTTCCCTTCCGAATGCGATAAAGTATTAGGGAAGGGTCTATAAGGACCTTGTGTTTGGACTATCGGCCCACTCCAAAGAAAAGGGTAAGGGGCCTTCTCCTCTAGCATGTGATTGCAATATGTGGGCACTCCCCTCAAATGAGATAAAGGATTAAGGTAGGGTCTATAGGGACCTCGCGTCCGGACTGTCGGCCCGCGCCAAGGGAAAAGCATAGAGTAGGGTAAAACAGTGTTGAAGCATTGATATGTGGGAGGAATTGATAACAAAGGAAAAGGCCTCCAGAAACAGGTTCAAAGGCCTTAACACCTGAGGGCTTAGCCCCTGGTCCTAGCTCTTGGTCATATGAGGAAAGTCACACGAAGGGCTACGATAAGGGGGGCTAAAGGGGAAATTCAAAAAATGTCTGTTTTCACCCGTTTTAAAGAAAAAAACCCGTGCTTGCATGACTATTTCATTTCCATGGAATGCATCTCACCTACCACATCAATGCACTAAAAGCATAGTACAGAGTTTTAATGGGCAAATGAGCCGGTAGCTAAAGACTTTAATGGAGCATGGCGAAGCAATAGAGAGGTACCCGGGACTCAGGAAGGTTAATGGCTCAGTATGGAGCCTCGTCCCTCTACACAACACAGGACTGCAAAAGCAAGCACTTACAGGTGACCCAACCCCCCATTTCTCAGAACAAATCACCCTCGCAGTAAAAGCATAAGTGATGGGAGTCGGTCGAGCAGCACAAGGGGCCATACTATGAATAAATTATAGCCTAAGGCCAATGCGATCATAGGATGGGCACAGGGACTTTCATTTACTATTATGTCCAATTATTTACTTAGTTTTTTCCTGTAACATGCCTTCCTTCAAATGGGGCATTTATTTCTATAATATCTTTTTGGGCCACATAGCCATTCATGACTAATATAGCTAGTCGACCTGACAGCTGAGTCTAGAGATAGATATTTTTTTTGTAATGTAGCTTCTTTCTCCCCTCTCTAGATAAATAGGGGAAAGCAAGACTTAGTTCAGGTTCAAAAATTCTAGAGAAAACATTGCATGTTATATTTTCAGACTATATCTCCTTTGTAATACAGATCTTTTCAGAATATCAAGGAAACAGTGGTGATTCCCTCTTCAAAGGATTATAGTATGTGTTCCCCTTTGTTTAACTCATTTTTATGTCCATGCTTCTTCCCTGAATTCATGTAACTATTGTTGCTAGATTTGTTTCAATCTCCCTCACAGATTCATTAGTATCTATATGTTAATGCAAATGCCTATAATTGTTTCATGAATTCATTTGTCTAAACATTGTTTATGCATATGCCTGTGAGGAATATTGAGATTAGATCTTTAAATCTACAACACATGAATCATAGCTCTCAGCTCCCCTTTCATTCATTATTTCTGCTTGTAGCCCAAATAAGCATAGAAATTCTTAATGCCTCAAGCTATGTGTGTTAAATATAGAAGTATTGAAGCCTTATGCTCTATGTGATGAGTTACTCCTCTCTTTTCCTCTCTCACACACTCTACAAAAGTTAGCTGTAAGACCTTGAAACTCTCAGCCTCCATTATTTTAGTGCGTATTTCTGAGATTTGAACTTGTGAAGAAGTACCAGCAACCCATGTTTTATTCCTTTGGATTAATGAACTAATCTATTTCCTATGTACATATGTATATATAGATCGTAAGTGTTGTCTCCAGTTTCCTGCAAAAAAATCATTTGAGACACACCATTTTAGATATGCCCAGGCACTGGTCTTGAAGCAATCCAAGGTTGTCTCTGGGAGTTACAACATCTTTTGGTATCGTTGTCGGGGAGCTTATTGAAGGATTCTTTCCCCTTGGATATGACAAGCTGAAATACTCTTTGAATAGGTGATGAAATTTTGTATGATTGCGTTCACATCACCTTGGTGACTCCACACACCTTTCATTATCATTCATAACCATGGATTTTAAAAGGCCTCATACTCGCTCAAATACATCCCAACAGAAAGTTCCATTTGTATCTAACCCTAAAAATTTGATTTTTATGAATGTCTGGAAAGAGAAAACTCCCCTAGATTGTGTTACCATCTCACCAGCCTTCGAGGTTCCCTCTTCCAGTTCTCAGCCTACTACTCCTCAGTATTCAGGACTTACTCCTAAGGCCCTGACATACCCTCCTTCCCCTACAACCCCTGTGGTATTAACCCCAATCCCTCAAGCAAATTTGAATCTCCCTCCACTAGTCCAGATGGCTCTCCTAGGCTTTTTACTCAATAAATATGCACCTCTTGATCGACCCCATCCATTGAGTACAATGCCCTAGGACTACTAAAGCATCTACCTAGGTTCAATGGGAAAGATGATAACATGACACAAAGTCACATTGAAACCTTCAGTACTTTTGCTGAGAACATAAATGTGGAATAGTTGGATGTGGTTATGAGGTTGTTTGTATAATCCCTCGATGGAGAGTCTAGAAAATGGTTCAAATCCCTATCTAATGCCTCCATCACTACATGGGAGCAACTTGAAAACTATTTCACCCAAAAATGGGGAGAAAATAGGAACCATGAGTACCTCCTTACTAAGTTCAATGCAATAAGGAAAAAGCCTAAGGAGGATACTACAAAATTTATCAAAAGATTCAATAAGCAGTTCAGTAACCTGCCAACTGACATAAAGCCTCCCCACCTGTAGCTCATGTGGTTTTCTTGGGAGCCTTTGACTCTGATGTTGGTTTTACCCTGAGAGAAAGAAAATCCACCACTCTAGACCAACTTCAGATCGATGCTCTCGAAGTGGAAGCCAATATGGCCTCGACAGGGAAGTCGAGAGCAAAGCAAGAACCTATTGAACCCAAAAGAGGAAAAGATGAGGCATCCTCCTCTAGTCGAGTTGGGAAATAATCAGACCTGAAGTGGGAATATCTAAACAAAATCATCAAGAGTTTATCACAAAAGGTTGGGAATCTCGGAATCGAGAACAAGAACCTCTCCAGGCAAAATGCTCAAGTTAACAACCGAGGTTATAACCAAAAATATACAATGCCTCCACCGCAAATACTTCCAAGAGAAAGAAAGGAGAACCTGGATCAAATTCCTCAACCCTTATACTTGGAATATAGTCCTGACTAGCAATCATCTAATACTCAGGAGATGTAGGGAAATATATATGTTGATTTTACTGAAGAGGAACATGAGAATATGGCTCACCAGGAGGCCAGTCATCACAAAGAAGCAACAACAAAGGAAGAAGATATAGATTATTATTGCAGACAGTTTGCATAGTTCATGAAAACATAGCCACAATGTAAGAATAATATAATATCTTTGAAGAAGAGGATGAGAGAACTAGAAAAGCAAGGGGAAGTTGCTCCCCAAGTGTTTCCTCCAACCCCAGACAAAGGGAAGGGTAAGCTACATCCTGACCCACCCAAGACAGGAGTCTCTACAAATAAATAGAGTAGTGGTCCTAAGGGACACACAGAAAAAGATGCACCTGCTCCGCTAGCAACTGCCAGTGGGAAGGGAGAAGGAACATAGCTTGGAGATGCAGAAAAGGCCCAACATACGTTCAATCTCTAGAAGGAGTTGGAAAATGTAAAAATTCTTGTTCCTCTGACTGAGATTTTGAAACAACCTCATTACAAAGCTCAAGTCTCCAAATTCATGCACCCAATTGGCTCAGCACCATCCCATGATAGTTTGAACCTCCAGGAGGAGAGGCCAATGGTTGTTTTGGGCCACATGTGGAAGAGTTGGATCCCTCTACTGCACCGTTTTATGTGACTTTGGTGATCCATGACCTTTTGTTGCATAATTGCATGCTGGATTCAGGAGCTTCACACAACCTCATGCCACTATTAGTAATGGAACAACTGGGTTTGGAGATCGCCAGACCATACAAATACTTGTACTCCTTTGGCTCCAAGAGAGTCAAGTGCTTAGGAATGATAAAGGATCTGGTGGTAAACTTGGCTTAGATCCCGGTGAAAAGTGTGGTAATGGATATAGTGGTGGCTAATATACCTCCTCGATTTGGAATTCTCTTATCCAAATCTTGGGGTTCCAAAGTGGGTGGCTCTATCAAGATAGACCTTACTTATGCCACCATTCCCACTTTTGGAGGTGAGTAAAGAAGGATTTATAGAGAATCCCAGTTTGCGAAAACTGTGAACCTATCTAAAGGCTCAAAGAACTCCCCAGTGCATGGGAAAGACGGTGACATATCCTGCCTATTCTTAGAAGAGGATGAGAAACTCTTAGAAGAAGCATAAGTAAACTTGACAAGGCAGTTGAAATACCACCATTTAAATGAAAACAAAGTATAGAAATTGTACTTCGATGGAGCAAGCTCAAAGGAGGAAAATGGAGTTGGAAAATTGTTGGTATCTCTGAAAGGAAGCATGAAACCCCTCTCTTTCAAGCTCGAATTTGAGGCAACCAACAATGTAGCAGAGTATGAAGCACTGCTCCTAGAGTTACAAATGGTGAGAAATATGAACATTGAATTCTTGATGGTCTATGGAGATTCTGAGCTGGTTGTGAAGTAGTTCCGAGACTAATGCCAAGCCAAACACCTCAGGCTGAGGACGTACCGAAATGAAGTGTGGGACTTAATCAACAATTTATTCCTTGCCTTTAACATCTAGTTTCTACCCAGGGAAGAAAACAAGATGGGTGACTCTCTTATAGTAGTTGCAAGCACTTTTACGCCCCCATAGAATCCACTCCTCAGATATGAAATAGAAGTTAGACACAGACCTTCAATACCTGATAATGTCAAACATTAGCAGGTATTCGAAGATGACGAGCAAGTAAAAAGATTCATATAAGTCGTTGGGAGTTTGCCCACTCCACCAACGATCAAGAAGAAGAAGAAGCAAAATAATAAGACACTCCATGGAAAGACATAGTGGTTGTACAAAAAAAATTTGCAACTAAAAGGTAACACCATCCCTCGTGGACTTGTTCCACTAGAAAGACTTTTCAATAAAGACGACATAACATCCAAACCAATGGCCCTAGAGAAGGATGAGTAAGTTGAAGACTACAACATTGGATCGGAGGAGGAACCCCAGACAATCAGACTGTCTAAAGGAATCCCCTTGCAATAAAGATAGAGGTATTTAAATCTGTTCAAAACTTACAAAGATGTACTTTATTGGTCTTATGATGGTTTGAAATTGTTTTATACAAATATTATTCAACATAAGATTCCTTTGAAGAGTGGGATAAAGCCATGTAAACAAAAACTCAGACAAATAAACCCACTCTTACTCCCCTCCATTGAAAAGGAGGTAAGGAAGCTGCTGCAGGCCAAAATCATAGTCCCTCTAAGATACTCTGAGTGGGTGGCTAATTTGGTCCCAGTTTGGAAGAAGAATGGAGAAATAAGGTTGTATGTGGACTTCCGAAATTTAAATAGGGCATCCCTAAAAGACAACTACCCTCTACCCAAGATGGATAATATATTGCAGAAGGTAGTGGGTGTGGCCAGAATGTCCATGATGGACGGATTCTCAGGATATAACCAAGTGGCAGTCCACCCTGAGGACTAGAAAAAGACTGCTTTCACCACCCCATGGGGGACTTTCATGTACGCTCGCATGCCATTTGGGTTGATAAATGTAGGAGCCACATTCCAGAGAGCTATGGACATAGCTTTCGTGGGCGAGCAAGATAAATTTGTGGTAGTTTACTTAGACAACATCACAATCTTTTCTAAGATTGATGAAGAGCATATCCTCCATTTAAAGCTCATCTTCGAGAAGTGCAAAAGGTATGGCCTCTCTCTGAATCCGAAGAAGTCTCAGTTCACCCTGAGTGAGGGGAAGCTTGTTGTTGGGAAAAGTATCCATTCGGAATGCCCCTATCCCACTCTAAGGTGTGATAGTGCCTTAGCAACAAACAAGGAAAACTAATTGAGTATTTCTTCTTTATGAAATGTAAATGAGGAGAAAGGATGTAACTAACCTGTGTCTTCCGCTAGTTTGTTGATCCAATCACTCCTCTCTTCAGTGGCTCTCAGCTCCTTGCTCCTTCACCGGCCCAGCTTCACCGAATTCTTGCAATATCACAAGAGAGAGAAACTACACGAAGATATAGATATACATTCATAAAAAGCTCAAGATCAGATTAAGCTAAACATGTAAGCATAACAAAACATCATTGGTACACAACATGTAGGAGAAACTCAAATAGTTTATTGATAGAATAAGAAAGTCCAAGAGGAGATACAACCAAGTGAGTTCCGATCCAGCATCTACCTCCCAGCAAAGGAATCCCTTCCTCTCCTCCAACAAAGCATAAATCACCCAATGTACTAATCTCAATCTCAAACCAACAGCAATTCTCTGCAAAGTACAAAATTCCAGCCCCCTGAACCTCTGGGTGAGAGATCCATATATAGATGTAAGCAGAGAGGATGAGTCAGCTTATGTTTTGACTTGTGGCTTCTCTCTGTCAGTTCTTGCTTCCACTTGGAGGTCGAGAGCCTCTTACTCATCACTAGTCGAATTCATTGAGGCAAGTGTCATTGGAGAAGATTCTGGAAGCTTCCAGGGTCTTTCCACCTCGTTGAACGAGTTTTCCATTTGTCATTTCCCGCTCAGTGCACCCTGGTAGTTCTTTTAGGTGCGTTGCAACGCACCCAGCTAGTGTACTGGGGTGCACTGCAACGCAGGTAGCTAGAAGAGCTTCTGAATTGATCCTGAATTGACTGTTTTTGAGTTGTTTTTTGGTGGAGAACTTCTGGGAGAAGCTGTCATTGGTTGACCTTGTTCCTTTAGGGGCAGGAACAACTCTTTTAGGGACTTTGGATCCCTTGGATTATGGACATTTCATGCTCAATGCTGTAAGGCACAAAAATGTCTATAACAGTTGCCCCCTAAAGTGTGAGGCCGTTTATCGGGTGAAATGCTTTATTAGGAGGATCCGAAGTTCTTTCAATGCTGGGAGGAGACCTGTAATAAGATACAATACAATACATTATTTTTCATACTGTTTTCATGATCTAGCTGAGGCGGGCATTCCCATGCTCAGCTTTATAAATTCATTTTTCTGTACATAGGACAGACAATCGTCTGATGGTAGACTGATGATTTTGATGAAATCATCATCCTTTTGGTAGGATGATTATCTGTGCTGCAATGCTGTACATGTCAATGTCTTTATTTTTCCTGAATATATATCACAGCCCAGATGGATGAAACTAGATCCAGGGTCTTCAATCTCGTCCGATCTTCACTCTAAGTACAAGTCTATCCATGTGAGAAATGTTCTGAAGTCGAACATGGAAAGACATCGCTTGATTACCAGTCAATGATGTAAACCGTTAACAAGCGCGAGAGGAATCACCGATAATGATAATGACCCTCAAGGTACTGCAGTACAATTCACGTGGTGTGAATAAAGGGCTTGGCGTCGAACACCACGCAAAATCTTTCGGTCGAAGGTCATTGATGTATACCTGTCGCCGGAAGTGAGAAACTTGCAATTGAGGCATGCAAGTTTCAAAGTACTGAAGGGGGTGTTCCTAGATCAACTTCTTGGATAATGAGCTGATGTCGACAAGAAGCGATCTGTCAAAGGAGGGCCTTAATGTATCCCACATCAGTCACACGGAACGGAGCAAATGATTTTGATGGAGGTGAAAACGATCTGATGATATATGGTTCAGGGTGGCGGTCATGAAAGAATGAAGGATAATGTATGGTAGTGGATGGGGCACGGTTGACTTCTCTGGATGACTTCTCTTGAACATATCGGTGACACTTGTGTGATGGATTGGTAGCATTTACCCCAAAGGTGGATGGTATGGTGAGACCATGGTGATGTGACCGGTGAATGAAACAACCCAACCCGACTCAGGCACGGAGTGGAAGTGTCATGTTCAAGAGTGACTTGCTACCAATAAAGTTCTTTGAGTTTCTTCCCAATTTTTCCCCAGTCATTGCTGACCAGTACCTCTTTATTTTTGTCAAGCTTGAGGAGGATAACATAGGCTTGTTCTATAATTTTCCCTTCAGGCAAACCCATCGCTATGTTTTAACGAGCCTAGCGATAGTGAAACTCGTTCTCGTCTAAAGACAAGTTTGTCGCTATTAATGTTTTTTAACGAGTTTAACGACAAAGATAACTCGGTCCCTTTTCATTTTTAGAGAGTCTAAAAAGGTACGTAAAGATAACTCCAAAGTTCCTTTTTCGTCATCTAATCCCTTAAGTCCGAAAAAGTATAAAACAATACAGAAGGGATGAGTTTTCGATAGTTTTAACGAGCCGAACAAAACAAGCACTCGATCTTTTTGTGCAATAATCCCTCAGGTCCAAAAAGATTAAAATCTAGAGGAGGGATAGCACTTCCGGTCGCTTTAACGAGCTGGAAGGCCAAAACTCGGCAATCTTTTCATATTTTACGAGTCAAATGAAAAGAGCTTAAAGAAGACTCGTCTTTTGAGGAACGAGTGATGAAACGGGTTAGCAGCTGATTCTAGGTAAGGGTCGGAATTTTCCAAGCACGACAGTGTCACAAGGATGGCTAGTGAAATCACTCTTCACAGCTGTTCCTCAAAATGGGTAAACAATCAAATGGAGGTGAATGATTG
Organism: Pinus tabuliformis; assembly: GCA_031772625.1. Taxonomy (NCBI): domain Eukaryota; kingdom Viridiplantae; phylum Streptophyta; class Pinopsida; order Pinales; family Pinaceae; genus Pinus; species Pinus tabuliformis. The sequence continues at coordinate 388,110,956 of CM062819.1, forward strand.
GCCAATGGAAAAGTGGAGGTGACGGTGCAAACACGACCAAGGCTTTAATGGCTGATAATGTTACATTCACGGTGGTTATTTACCAGAGGATAGTTCATTTTTTAACGAGCTTAAACGCGGGTTGAAACACTTGCTAAATCTTATGTTTATTTTTTAACGAGCATGAACTATGTGCTAAAATTGCTCGATTATCTAGTCATATGATAAGAATGTCTCATGTAAGATTCCATTTTTTATGGAGCTTGCGCCTTACAAAGCTATGCCCCGCATCCTTTCGTTATGCAAGTTCGGAAACGACTAATCCTACGAGTTTAAAGGGTTAGACCTACAGGTTTAAAGGGAGGACCTAAAAATTTAAAAAATAAATAGCCACCCCTTGCTTGCACTCCAAAAGGGTTGCATGCCCCCAGGTATAAAACAGAGTTTCAAGGTTACCCCTACTTTAGTCCGATAAAACATTTGTTTCAGCGAGAGAGGCCTACCTCTTATAGGTCACCTAAAGATTGTTCTATTAATCTTTAAAACAAAACACTTCTTCGGCAATGTCTACCGAGATAGACAAAGGTGATTGACTCAGTTCTGTCAACTCACATAACTTTGACAAGAGAATCTTATTCTAGAACAACCCCTCTTCCAATCACGGATGGGGTACGGACTAGTCATATTCTCCCGCGGAAACCTACCCTATACCCAAAGTTTTCCTGCCGAAGCAGACCAGGACGCATGCCCCCTGGGTTCCAGTCATATCCTTCCGAATTACTCGTGCTCATCGGGAGGATGGACCGTGGGTTGAGACATTTCTTGCGTGAAGAGACCATTTAGGGACGGTATATGACTATTTGCGATGCGTGATCCAGGAAATGAAAGCTGGTCCACGAGCTTGACCACTCTTCCTTCGTGCGGAAAACACATTACTCTAAAGAGTTAGGAGACGATGGCTCCCATGCAATATATATAGTCTCGTCCAAGGAGTAGGTTATAATCCAAGGGTCCTTGAATGACCATCACGTTCATTTGAACGGTCTTCCCTTTCAATGTGATAGGCACATTGGGGAGGATCCCTAAAGGTCGACTGGTTCCTTTATCAAAGCCTGTCAGATTTCTCATTTCAGGCAAAAGCGCTGGTGAACCAAGCGCTTTCCAAGCAGTAGAGGAAAGGATACTCACAGATGCCCCCTCATCAATGATGGTGCCAGCCATGACCATTCTGTATATTTGGACGATAATTCTGAATGGTATGCTTGCTGGCAAACGGGGTCTGCCTAGTTGGTTCCAGTCGAAGGAGACAACTAGGTTGCTTGGTGGTGGGACCGAGTAGACGGCCGGGTATCGCTCTGACGAACTTCCTTCCTGCGATAAAGGAATGGGGGGATTGCCCCCGTGCTCGTCGGAGTCTGTGTTGATGAAGAGAATTTGGATGGTGTCATATTTATCCTCTTCAGTGACTGTATCATTTGAAGACAAAACCTCTGAAGGCAAGACCGGGTCAACTGCCGCCTCGACCTTTTGACTTTCGTCGGGTATGGATTCAGCTGGTTCATCTTCAATGACCGGTGCTTCAGCTGACCACTTGAGCGGGCCAGCTGGATTTTCAACTAACGAAGGACTCGGCAAGAGTTTTTTATATCCAAGAGGAAGTCGTAACGGTGAAACCGGACGATCATCCAAAACTCTTTTTGCTTCGTCTAAGAAGGGACAACGGTGGATAGCATGATTGCCTTCGCATAGTCTACAGGGAGATCTAGCTCTCCCTTTTTGTCCAAGGACTTCACTTTCACTAGTTGACGGTGTGCATTCAACCTGGCTATCAGAGGTTGATGCCACCGGATTGTGCAAACGGGGAGACCAGTCCCTTAGTATCCGAGGGATGCAGGGACAATCTCTGTGGAAATGGTCTCCCTTGCATATGACACATGGCGATTTAGGCCTAGTCAGTGTTGTGTGTGGATTTTTGTCAGACGACACTTGTTTGCCCCCAGTCGCTTTTGGGTTCTTCTTCTTCTTCTCTTTCTTCTTCTTTTCCTTCTTCTCCTTAGGAACTTGGTTTTTTGTTTTACCAGTTCCGTCAAGCGAAGAGGAAGGAGGAGAGGAAGAATTAGAGGAAGTAGAAGGCTGGTGGGTAACTCTGGACTGGTCTAACTGTTGATTCGACTGTTCAGGAATAGTGGTGTTCTGAACGACATTGGTTGAGAAGAGCCAGACCGGCAAGCCAATTGTCAGTCTTGGAAGCGACAATGTGGCCATATGGGGCGTACCAACATCTCCCCAAGAGGAGAAGGGACTAGGATTTCCACCAAGGGGAATTCCTTGGTTGGTAGGCTCCATTTTCTCAACCTAAAGATCAACACAGGAAAAAGGGTATGAATATTCCGTTTAAAATAAATTTTAACGACGCTTGGACACAACTTGCTTTTTCAATTTTAAAGAGTCGAGAAAAAGCTAAAGATGACTCTAGTCTCCTTCGATGTTTTAACGAGCCCGAAGTGACAAATGCTCGGATGGACTTTTTCCGTTATAGAGTCTGAAAAAGGCCAAAAGGAACTGCTCTGGAGTTCTAGGTAGAGGGTGTGCCAAACTTTTCGCAACACCGCAGAATACTTTTTAAGGTACGGGCGGTCAATCTTCCCGAATGCTGTGTTCAGTGCATTGCGATTAGTAGGGCGGCTGACACGGCTTCCTAAGGATAAAGGTTTTATGCCTATAGGGGTCTCCCAATATATACTCGACGGTACATGGGAGCACAATCCGTACTGGCGCTTATCGTCTCTCAGGAGGAATCACCCAACCATCAGCGAGATCGACAGTCACCAGGTTTTACGACGCCGGAACACGTCTCTAGCCTAGACCTCTATGTTGTGCGCTAAGTTACAAATCGTTGTTAAGTTCATTCAATTTATTTTAGGTTGATCTTTCTTAGAAGTTTGCCTTTTTGGATCACCACGCGATGTATGATACAATTCCTAAATGCAGTCTAAAGATGATAAGCAAGCTTTTATATCTTTTCAACAATGAAAATCCTAGCTACAAGGGGAAAAGAAAGACACAATCTTTTCTCAAAGAGCATAGAGCACACTGTAAATGCACTTTTCCTAAATCAAAGCATGCAAACTATCAAAATGCAAATGCACATATGCATGTATTTGTTTTCGCTTTCTTAATATTGATGCCTAAAAAGAAAGCTGTTGTACAAATTTTAATTCGATTTCAAGTGAAAACATAAACAAGTTTCTTTTTGAAAACAAAAAGACGATTACGAAACTTTATGATTTTGAAGTAAACACTTGTTTCGACACTAGAAATGCATAAATTCAAACCAAAAGACAAAATTAAAAGCGTAATCAACTGTGAACAGCAAACAAACTCACTCCTAAGATCAAAACGACACTTACGACAGGTCTAGATCTAAGAGCGACAGTATGACTAGTTTACTTTTGTAATGGGAAACTGCAAATGATGTAACAAATACACAAAGAACAAATACAGTTTCTTTATACAACTGAGGTGGAATTGAGGCAAAGAAAAGGGGTTTCAGATAGGTACACACACTGATAACAGGCTGCAAAAACAAAGACAAAACTGAGCAAAAGGAAGCAGGGAACCACAGCTGCACAAGGCAAGGGCTAATCAGCGCACCCTCAGCACAGAGAAACTGAAATTCAGCGCAGGTATCCTTCACGGGACCTGCGTTGAAATGCAGAACCTCTTCACAGAGTCTACGCTAAAGCAGAAACGAGAATTGTCTTTGGGTTCTGGGTCACGGTTTGCAGTTTAATCTACAGTTTTTGGTCGGATAAAAGCTATCAATTAGGTACAATTAGGAGGATGATTTAAAGGAGGACTAAGATCTATCACAAAGGGCTGTTAGAGCACTTGTGGATCAGCTGTTCAGATCATAAACAGGCCCAGCGAATGGACTAGAGTAGCAGATCTCTACTTTGCATTTGAAAATGGCAAATGCAGTTCGATTCGGCACTCTTGAGTTTATGAGGTGAACAACAATAGAAACACAAATAAACTAACAAGATACGATCCCCAACGGAGTCGCCAATTTGTTGTTGGGAAAAGTATCCATTCGGAATGCCCCTATCCCACTCTAAGGTGTGATAGTGCCTTAGCAACAAACAAGGAAAACTAATTGAGTATTTCTTCTTTATGAAATGTAAATGAGGAGAAAGGATGTAACTAACCTGTGTCTTCCGCTAGTTTGTTGATCCAATCACTCCTCTCTTCAGTGGCTCTCAGCTCCTTGCTCCTTCACCGGCCCAGCTTCACCGAATTCCTGCAAGATCACAAGAGAGAGAAACTACACGAAGATATAGATATACATTCATAAAAAGCTCAAGATCAGATTAAGCTAAACATGTAAGCATAACAAAACATCATTGGTACACAGCATGTAGGAGAAACTCAAATAGTTTATTGATAGAATAAGAAAGTCCAAGAGGAGATACAACCAAGTGAGTTCCGATCCAGCATCTACCTCCCAGCAAAGGAATCCCTTCCTCTCCTCCAACAAAGCATAAATCACCCAATGTACTAATCTCAATCTCAAACCAACAACAATTCTCTGCAAAGTACAAAATTCCAGCCCCCTGAACCTCTGGGTGAGAGATCCATATATAGATGTAAGCAAAGAGGATGAGTCAGCTTATGTTTTGACTTGTGGCTTCTCTCTGTCAGTTCTTGCTTCCACTTGGAGGTTGAGAGCCTCTTACTCATCACTAGTCGAATTCATTGAGGCAAGTGTCATTGGAGAAGATTCTGGAAGCTTCCAGGGTCTTTCCACCTCGTTGAATGAGTTTGCCATTTGTCATTTCCCGCTCAGCGCACCCTGGTAGTGCTTTTAGGTGCGTTGCAACGCACCCAGCTAGTGTACTGGGGTGCACTGCAACGCAGGTAGCTAGAAGAGCTTCTGAATTGATCCTGAATTGACTGTTTTTGAGTTGTTTTTTGGTGGAGAACTTCTGGGAGAAGCTGTCATTGGTTGACCTTGTTCCTTTAGGGGCAGGAACAACTCTTTTAGGGACTTTGGATCCCTTGGATTATGGACATTTCATGCTCAATGCTGTAAGGCACAAAAATGTCTATAACAAAGCTGCTTGGGAACATAGTAGCACAAGAAGGAGTAAAGATTGATCCTGAACGAGTCAAAGCCATCAACCTTATTCCCTTGCCCATAAGTAAGAAAGAAGTCCAAGACTTTTTGGGGAGGATAAATTTCTTAAGGCGATTCGTGCCCAACTCTGCTGAGATAGTTAAAGGTATCACATATATGCTCAAGAAGGAGAACACAGTTAAGTGGAGCTCCACCCCCCGTGATTCTTTCACTAGGATCAAAGAAGATTTGGCTGAAGCCCTAGTGTTAGTCAGCCCTAATTATTTAGTTCCCTTCTACATCTTTTCTTTCACCTCTCCACATACCATTGATGTTGTACTGTTATAGAAAAATAAAGATGGTTACGAGTAGCCCATCGCCTTTTTCAGCCAAGTCCTAAGGGACACTAAGCTGAAGTATGATATATTGGAGAAACATGTTTATGCAATGGTGAAGGCATTGAAGTCATTTCATATGTATGTACTGCAATCCGAAATCACAACATTTGTCCCAACAACTGTAGTCAAAGGCATTCTGGTGGAGGGAGATAGCGAAGGAAAGAGGGGCAAATGGATAGCCAAAATATAGGAATATGAGTTGGAAATCAAGCCTACCAAGCTCATCAAAGGCCAGGGGTTGACCAAGATTTTTTTTCTGGAATCCAACTGCCAAGCTCCAGGGATAAACCTGATCATAGAGTAGGGCAGTCGAGAGGATGTACATAGCATAATTAAAACGATTGTGCAAAAGATCTATGCCAAGTATGAGGAATCACCTAGGTATAAGAACATCTTTCATTACGTCTTATTTCTAAGATTTCATTGGGACTGGATAGATAAAAATAACGGAGTCTGAGATTGCAGGTATAGAAATACATTATATCCAATAGACTGCTCTATTGGAAGGACCTAGTGAGGGTATTACTGTTGTGTTTGGTTGAAGGAGAAACCCATGAAGTGATTAAGGATTTCCATGGGGGAGTCTGTGGAGGACACTACAGTTGGAAGGAAATAGCGCACAAAATCCTTAAGGTAGGATTTTACTGGCCCATGCTATTTGGAGATGTTTATTCTCAGGTCAGGTCATGCCAAAAATGCCAACTATTTGCTGAAAGAGAGAAGTTTGCTCCTCTCCCTCTAATTCCTGTGCACGTAGAGGAGCCTTTTAGATAGTGGGGATTGGACTTCATTGGAGAAATAAACCCACCTTCTAGCGGCCAACACAAATGGATTTTAACAACCACTGACTATTTCACCAAGTGGGTAGAGGCTATCCCAGCTAGGAATTCTATTGATTCAGTGGTGATAAAATTCATGGAGGAGAACATACTATCCCATTTTGGGTGTCCTTTTAAAATCATCACTGATAATGCACAGGTTTTCAAATCTTCCAAGTTCACCAACTTCTGCCACAAATTCAACATCATTATTGGAAACTCCACTACATACTACCCTCAAGGGAATGGCTTGGCTGAGTCTTCTAATAAAATTGTGGTGAGAGTTCTAAAGAAGACCATCACTAAAAATCAAAGGAACTGGGACTCCCAACTAAAGTTTTCTCTGTGGGCTAACCGTGTAACACCCAAAAGATCCATTGGGAAATCTCCTTTTGAGCTAGTATATGGCAAGGTTGTTGTCTTCCCTATCCAATTAGTAATGTCAGTAGCTAAGTTTCTACAAGAAGCCAAGGAAGAACCAAGTGCCTTGACCAGAAGAATAAATCAGCTAGTGGAGCTTCACGAGAACAGAGAGAAGGTGGGGACCAAACTGTCAAACTATCAACAAAGGATGAAATCTCTACTTGACAAGAAGGCTAAGTACATATCTCTTTAGCAAGGATATTTAGTGCTCAGATGGGATGTCAGGTGAGAAGACAAAGGCAAGCATGGGAAATTTGATCCACTATGGTTGGGCCCCTTCAAGATTGCAGAAGAGAGGGGAAACAACACTTACATGCTTGAAAACTTGGATGGTGAACTGCTGGAACTACCTGTAAATGGTCAGTTCCTAAAATTTTATTTTCAAAATTAGAGATATCTATCTCTTTCTCATTGTAAATATATGGTGTTTGTGTTGAAATTGTTATTTTAGTTTTTCAATTTATTATCAAAAATTCCTTTTTCACAGAATTATATTTTGTTTAAAGAATAACTCCATGCCTAATGGAAGGAAAGACTATTGTCCTGCATGTCCTTAGCACCTTGCTAGCAAGGCACTATCCCCAATTGGAGCCAATCTTGTCACTCACTACATTGTGGATTTCAATTGTTCAAGGTTGTCCAAGAGTAGTGAAATTTGGAGCCATTGTACCCAGCCATATAATATCTTAGAGCTTGATCAGACCCCTCTAGTGCCTAGTACTTAGAAAGAGATTTCCAACGGTATATGGAAGTCCAAAAATGGACTCTTGGAGCAGAAGTTGAAGAAAATTGAAGATTGCCTTGGAAAAGCCCAGCTCATTGAGGAAAATTGCTAAGTATGGAGAAAAAATGCAAACGAGACCTCGCAAGGCTTATCGTAATTCGAATATTGGCATACCGGTGGGTCAATGGGTTGAGACTCTAAACCCTTACGGGGGCCCGATATCGCGATGTAGTGCAAAAGTTCTGGGGGCAGTCCGAAAACCATTTACAAAGGAAAAGCGTGGAAAAACAAAGGTTGGGCCACTCCCTTCTCTCTCCTCCACGTGGCAGTATGGCACTCGATGATCGGTGGCTTGGGGTTATCGACTATCAGCGATCGACAGAGGTCAGCAGGCAAGGAACAAAGACAAAATGAAAAGCATCAATCTGCCGATCACCGATATCGCATATTGTCATATCGGCAGGATCCTTGAGGAACAAAACTAAGGTAATCAGCATGTCACAGTACCAAACACCGATATCACATACCACATACCACAAATCCATTAGTCCCTCAGTTACAAAAAGCCCCTAAGACCATGCAGGGGTTGATTTGCGATAAAGTATTGCACCACCGGGGAGGACCGAAAATGTATAACACAGTAAAGGCGAACAAAATAGGGATGGGCGGACTCCCTTTCTCTCTCCTTCGAGGGGCTACGTGTCACACTACTCGTAGATCCAACATCCCACATCTCAATGACCCCACAGTCTCGCAGTCACAACAAACTCCAAAACCTCGCGGGGCGCCGATATTGCGATATAGATCCAAATCGCTGGGGAGGAGCTGATTCTAAAATACAAAGGAAATGCCTGCAAAATAGGGTCGGGTGGGCCCTTTTCTCTCTCCTCCAAGAGACCACATGGTGGCCTCTGATTGGCCCTCTAAGCTAACAAGGCAACTAACGTCAGCAGTGACATGGAAATACAGTTGATGATGTGGAAGTGGACATGTGTCACCCGGTTTTAGTGTTTTCAGGGGTGACATGGGGCCATTTCCAAGTGCCACATGTCACCACTCACAAGGTGACACGTGGTAGTGATGACATCACCCCGCAGATTGGTGATGAGCCCCAATTTTTGGTAACAAATTGGGCTCATTTGGCCTACTTACCTTGCTCAACCCTTCATCTTTTATCACTTATGCATTGATTTCTTGGTATATTCGTGTTATTTGTAGGAAGAAGGGCAGGCATTATATCTATGTGGCTAATACATGATGATTTCAGGTTTTTTGGCATTAAAGGGAGCAAAGACCACGCAGAAGGAGATAAGGAGACAACAAAGGTGGCATTGCAGGTTTATAGGGAGGTTGTCTACAGCCTTAAATAACCTCCCTTGTGATCTCCACCCTAACTCCGAGCTCCAACAGCTCTCCCCACCGAGCTTAAAGGCACCCAACAAGTTCTACAGGAACAACAGTTTACAGCAGTTTAACTTTTAGTTGGACAGCCAAGCTCCATTAACTGAGGAAGCCAGCTTGATCCTCATCATGTATAAATATTAAGGCCGTGGCCTTTGATAGGAGCTTCTTGAACTTTTGAACTACTGTTGCAATTTCTAAGCACGAGCTACAGCTCGGTTTTTTTGCTCTTTGTAAGCCAGTTTTGGCATGTCATTAGACTCATGATTATTCAATAAATACAGGCAGCTTTTGATTCAATTCTGAGTTTCTAAGGGAGCTATAGCTCTCAGGTTAGGGCCCAACCTGAGAGCAATAGACCTCCTCTTCTTTGTATTGTTACTTGTCTTTCTTTTCAGCATTTTATTCCTCTGTTTTGACATGCATTTAGAGATTACAGTTTGCTGATTTGATTTCTTTTATGTGATTGAGTAGGATTAGTTTATGGTTCAAGTGCTTTTAGTTGCTTAGATTAGAGTAGAAGGATCAGCATTCATTAGAGCTCCAAGAAAAGGCTGATAGTGCACTCACTGCCATCTCTGTTTAGAGATTGGGGGTGTAGACCGTACCAGCCACCAAAAACGCAGTCATACACTTTCCTTCAAGCTGCAACACAGTCATTTCAATTGTAGATCCATCCATGTATTCTAATCTTGAGCAGTATTTCCTCATTCCAACTCCATGCACGATTTTTCTCTGAAGTATACATTGCTGTTCGTTGATTTAATAACATAGTTAGGATGAGTTGATGAATTCTCGGTTTTGTGCAGATTTGTTTCCTTTACACTGCGTTGCATCACTCTGTTATCTTCTTCTTCTTCTCAACCGCGTCTAAAGCCACCTACCCAACCTCTGTTCAGATCGTTTGCCTTCCAACACTTCCATTGTTCACGTAGCTCCATCTTTTCGGACTCTTCATTGCTTCCACACTTCCATTCTCCAACTAGCTGCAAGCATCCTTTCCTCATCTCATATCTCTGTCCCTGAGCCATCATAAGCCCCCTTCCCATCCTACCTATCCACCTGTACCACTCCTCCACTCCTCCATCACCCAAAACTCCAACCACAGAACATCCTGTAGAAGTTAGCAGACTTCCTGTAGAAATCACAAGCTTCCTGTAGGATCCCCTGCAGCCATCCTGTAGAAACCTGTAACCTCAGTTGCCAAGCACCTGAATGTTGTAGACTTCTATGGAATGATGTTTTGGATCCTCTGGAACCTCTCCTAGCCCTCCTGACCTTTCCCAAGCTTTCTTTCCCTTCGAACTACCCCTGCGCAGTCAAACCCTAATAAGAAACAAAATCATAATAACTCCAAACCACTTAAGCAAAAATACAAAAACAATGTTCTTTTCAGTAGAAGTAGCTTAGTTTCATGCATCTCATATCACTAGAAGTAATGGCATCATTTCTAGAAGTTTGCACACCCACCATAGCATCATAGAGATTAGACTAGTTAGATTAGGGTTTACTAGGGTTTCCCTGTTTTGTTGGCTTTCAGTTCATTATTGCAAAGTAGGTTAATTTCCTTTGAGATAGTATTCGTCCATCATTTAGAAAGCTTCTTCTGAGAGCATATAGAAGTTGGCTTGAGCCCTAGCGGACTTGTGCCAGCTGACCAAGTGATAGCTGCGACAAGAGCTAGTACTTGTGCATACAGCACCGTCGCTTCCAAGTTTGTTACGAACTACCGGGTTGATAAAATTAGAGATAGGAAGCTCCAGGAGTTGTAGCATTATTGCTACAATACTGGAGCCCACCATCTTTTTGGCACCGTTGCCAGGGAAGCATCAGGGTATTAGTAATTGTTGCTTTTCTTCTACTTTCTTACTCTTGCCTTCTGCTAAGTAGTTTATTTCATTTCCATTCTGCAAAAGTAGCATAGGCATTTCCTGCTTTCATAGATTAGCATTTCCTGCTTTCATAGATTAGCATTTCCTGCTTTCATAGATTAGCATTTCCTGCTTTCATAGATTAGCATTTCAATTCTGGAAGCGTAGATTAGTGTTTCAATTCTGCAAGCGTAGACTAGCATTTCATTTCTGCAATTTCATTTGAGCAAAGTAGATTAGTTCTTTCCTTCTTTCAGTTTAATTCTGCATCTTTATAGTTAGTTGTAGATCAATCTGTTTCAGTTTTGCAGGTACCACAGAAAAAAGCAAAAGAAATCAAAAAAAAAAAAAAGCCTTTCCATTTCATGCCTCGTAGGAATCGAGATAAAACAGGAAAATTCTTACCCAACACCCCCACCACATCACTGAGTCACCCTTCTCTCTTCTTCGGTGCCAGTGATCCAGAAGAACCTATAGGTGAACCTCCTGAGATATACGAAGATCCTATAGCAGAAGAAGAATTAGAGACCACCCCATCTGAAGCTATGGCTGACAATAGAGGAGAAGATGAGAGAATAGAAGGTGCCTTCCCCATCCGAGAGACCAATGGAGAAATGAAAATGAAGAACATTAGCCCCTCCGCTTTACCTCACTTCCATGGACTGACTACTGAAGATCCTGATACCTTCCTGTTTGAGTTTGCTGTCCTTTGTAGAACCTATGACTATACTGAAGATGAGCAGAAGCTGAAACTCTTCCCTTCAACTCTTAAGGATGCAGCATTACGCTGGTTCATGGGCTTACCTGGGAATAGTATCACCACATGGGCTCAGATGCAGCAAGCTTTCAATACCAAGTACAGGGATTACTGTAGGTCCAAGGAAACCAAGGGAGAAATCTTTCGGATGACCATGGGAAATGATGAGTCCTTAGAGGATTATGAGGAGAGGTTCCAACTTAGCTATAAGCGGGCCAGGTGCACACTTAACCCTGAATCCCTCAAGTTGGTCCTGCTCCGAGGAGTCCCTGAAGACCTCTTAGATACCCTTCACATGTTAGCTGGGGGGGACATTTACCAACTGCCTTATGAGGACATCAAGACTGTGTTTAGAAACCACTCCAGGGCAGCTCGGAAACGAGGTAGAGGAAACCTCCTCTCAACTGGTGTCCCTTTCTCCAAACATGAGTTTGCAAATCAATTGGAAGATCTTAAGAGTGAGGTGAGACAGACCATTGCCATGCAGCTGGACACATTCAGGATCCAGCAGAAGAAGGAAGAAGCTGAGAGAGCCTTGGCTATCTTCTGCCCTAGATGTACCCGGAGACACCCTAAGAACGAATGTCCATTGCATTCGGTTGAAGTGTGTTTTGTTTGTGAGGAGGACCATCCCACAAACCAATGTCCAACCTTACCTGGATTTAAAGCCATGTACCAAGGGACAGAATCTCCCACTGAACCTCTCTATTACCTCAACCAAAGGAGGCCACAAGGACCTAGAACTTACCAATAGGGGATGCAAGGGGCACCTCAAGCTTATTACAGCCCCAACCAATCGACTCCTATGCCTTCCCGGGGTCCCCCTGCTCATCCTTCCTGGTCTATGCCTCCTCCATGGTCTTATCCACCTCAGTACCCTACTCAACCCACTACTCATTCTTATCACTCACAGGCCCAGCCACAACCTCAGTGGAGTGCACCTCAGTCGGGGTGGAGGCCCCAATACAACACTCCTCCTGCCATTTTGCCTCCACCACCCGTTCAACCTCAACCATTACCTCCCGCTCCTCCAAGGCAACCTCAAATACCAACTCAACCGAACCCGAACCCCAAAAATAGACAGGTCCAGCAGGTATACACTGGGGAAACATCATGCCCTACTTATGCTGTGGAGATCCAGGAGATCAATCTTCGATCTGGCAAGACTCTTCCAGATCGCCAACCTCCTCCCCCAGAGGATGAGGAAGATAAACAGGAAAGTGAACCAAAGTCTATTCCACCCTTTCCTGAGAGACTAACAGCCACCACACAACCCAACCCAGAGGAGGATGAGATTCTGGGTGAGCTCAAGTGGTTGTGTGTAGAAATACCACTTCTCCAAGCCATCAAGGATGTGCCAATATACAACAAACTGGTTAAGGAAAAGTGTTTCAAACACCCAGGCAGGCGAAAGAGAGATGCTTCAACCATCAATGTCTTAGGACAACTGTCTGACCTTATGTTAAGACAAGTCATCTGCCCAAAGTATCTAGATCCTGGGAGTCCTGTAGTAGATGTCCACATCAATGGCATCATCATACCTCACACTTTGATTGATTTGGGGGCCGCCATTAATGTGATGACCAGGGATACCATGCTCAAACTCAATCTTCAGGGTTCCTTGAGGAAGACCTCGACAGTTCTGCAACTTGCAGATCGCTCCACTGTGACTCCCGAAGGGATTGTGGAGGATGTCTTGGTCTCTGTCGACTCTTGGGAATACCCTGTAGATTTCTTGGTTCTGCAACCCAAGGCAAAGCTTACTGGATATCCTCTTATTTTGGGAAGGCCTTGGTTAGCCACTGCAGATGCTTACATAAGTTGTCGTGCAGGAAATATGACCATCAAAAATGGTCCTATGTCCAAGCAGCTAGTCCTATATCCTCCTGCCCAACCTTCCTTAGAGCATGACTTACCAATTTGGTTGGAGGAAGGAGAAGAGGATGAAGTGTACTCAGCACCTTTGTGCACCCTAGATACCACCAGAAGAGATCCCCCAACCGAGGATGACTTGATTGAGACCTTGATCCAGAATCCACCTTCCAGTGCACTCTCCTTAGAGAAATTAGTGGAGGATGCCCAAGCCAGCACCTTAGTGGATCTTTGTACGACCAACCCTGTCACTCCCAGAGTCAAGAATGTGGAGTTCGGCCCTGAGAGAACGTTAAAGATCAGCTCCTCCCTATCTCTTTCCCAGGAAAAGGAGCTGTGTAGCCTGTTGGCCAGTCACCTAGATGCTTTTGCTTGGAGCTATAAGGAGATGAAAGGAGTCCATCCCTCGGTCTGTACCCATCACATATACATCAAAGAGGGTTGTAAACCGGTTAGGCAACCTCAGAGGAGAATGAATCCAGCCCTTAAGGACATTGTCAAGGAAGAATTGCAAAAGCTGTTGGATGCCGGATTCATTTACCCCATCTCAGATAGTGAATGGGTGTCCCCTCTGGTATTGGTTCCCAAGAAGAATGGGAAGTGGAGAATCTATGTGGACTACCGAGAACTGAACAAAGCTACCAAGAAAGACCATTTCCCTCTACCTTTCATAGATCACGTGTTGGATGGACTGGCAGGAAAGAAGTTCTTCTCTTTCCTAGATGGGTTTAGCGGGTACAACCAGATCCAAATCAGCACGGAAGACCAAGATAATACCACCTTCACTTGTCCTTGGGGTACCTTTGCCTACCGAGTTCTTCCCTTTGGGCTATGCAATGCTCCTGCTACCTTCCAGAGAGCTGTCTTGAGCATCTTCTCGGAGCTGGTCCATGATGCAGTGGAAATCTATATGGATGCCTTCACTCCTTATGGGGCCAACTTCCAGGAAGCATTGTCCAATTTGGGAAAAGTCCTAACCAAATGCATTGAGATGAACCTGTCCCTTAGTCCTGAAAAATGTGAATTCCTGATGACTGAAGGGACCGTGCTAGGTCATACCATTTCTTGCCAAGGGTTACAGGTGGATCCTAACAAAATTGCTCTCATCAAGAAGGTTCCACCTCCTCAAAAGGTAAGGGATGTTCGGAGTTTCTTAGAATTAGCAGGGTATTACAGGAGATTCATTAAGGACTTCAGTAAGCTAGCCTCGCCATTGTTTGGCCTGTTGGCAAAAGATGTGGAGTTTAAGTGGACTAATGATTGTCAGAGGGCTTTGAATGAATTAAAGGACAAGTTGGTGTCAGCCCCAATCTTGAGAGGTCCAAACTGGGCCCTACCTTTCCACATCCACACTGATGCCTCGAACAAAGCCATAGGTGCAGCTTTAGGACAAGTTGAACAAAAACTTCCATATGCCATTTACTTTGTTAGTAAAAACTTGTCCAAAGCTGAGCTGAATTACACTGTAACTGAGAAAGAGTTTTTGGCTGTGGTCCATGCACTGAACAAGTTCCGACACTATATCACTGGCTATCAAACATTTGTACATACAGAGCATGCTGCAATTAGATATTTAATGAATAAACCAGATGTGAATGCTCGTATTATTAGATGGTTACTTTTGTTGCAGCAGTTTGATTTGACCATTGTTGACAAACCAGGTAAAGAAAATGTTGTTGCTGACTTTTTATCTAGATTGGATTTGTCTGCAGATGAGGATGGAACAGTGGATGACCAGATGCCTGATGAACATCTGTTTGCTATCTCAGCACTCTCTCCATGGTTTGCTGATATAGCAAACTACCTTGTTTCAGCACAGATCCCTCCGCACCTATCTTCAAGAGAGAAGAGCAGAATCATCAGAAAAAGTGCCTCATTTACTTGGATCGGGGGCAATCTGTTCAAGCTTGGCCCCGATCAGATATTAAGGCGTTTTGTAAGGGAGGAGGAAGTCTTTGATATCCTCCTCACCTATCATGATGGGCCTTGTGGAGGACATTTTGCATCAAAGAGGACTGCCTTCAAGATCCTGCAGGCAGGCTACTATTGGCCCACACTTCATCAAGATGTCAGAAGATATATCAGCCAATGTGACCAATGCCAAAGAATGGGGAAACCGACCCAAAGGGATGAGATGCCTCTCCAACCTCAAGTGACTCTTGAGCTATTTGAGAAGTGGGGCATGGACTTTGTGGGTCCAATCAACCCTCCTTCGAGGCAAAGATCTTACATCATTATGTGTACTGACTACCTGACAAAGTGGGCAGAGACTAAAGCAATCAAAGCAGCAACAGAAGGAAAGGTGGCCGAGTTCTTGAGAGAAAACATCTTCTACAAGTTTGGCTACCCAAGAGAGCTGGTCACCGATCAAGGGAGCCAGTTCACATCCAACCTGGTTGAAGACTTACTAGATCACCACAAGATCAAGCATAGGACTTCCACCCCCTATCACCCTCAAGCAAATGGGCAGGTGGAAGTCACCAATAGAGCATTAGAAGGGATCTTGACTAAGGTGGTGAGCAGCAGCAGAAAGGACTGGGCAGATCGCCTGGTTGAGGCCACATGGGCTTACAACACAACCTGGAAGACCACCACCGGCTTCACACCTTATGAGCTGGTCTATGGGAAGAAATCTTTGCTGTCCATTGAGTTCGAATACAACACTTTGAGGATGGCAGCTCAGCTAGATCTAGATCTCAGCCATGCACAACAAGAAAGGTTATTGCAGCTGAATGGACTGGATGAGCACCGAATGCAGGCCCTCCTTCACTCAGAAGTGGTTCAACTTCAGAGAAAGGTGTGGCATGACCAACATCTCCATGACAAGCAATTCCAGCCGGGAGATTGGGCTTTGTTGTATGACTCCAGATACAAAGATTTCAAGGGAAAGCTGAGAACCAGATGGCTAGGACCATATCCAGTGGAAAAATGTCATGACAATGGATCTGTGCTTATTCGGACCATTGATGAGGAAGCCATCCCCATGCTTGTCAATGGGCATCGATTGAAGATCTACAGGAAGCCTCTCTCAAGACAAGAGTTCATCAAAACTATGGAGAAATCAGTGTTGGTCATAGAGAAGGGTTCTGCTTCTCCTTTGGGCATACCCTGAAAGATCTAAAAAAAAAAAAAAAGGAAAAAAATAATAAAGATCCTTGGATGAAAACCTTTCCGAGGTGCCCAAGGCAGGCGGTAGGGGTGAAAACCTCATTGAGGCGCCCCTATTGTCTTTCAAAAAAAAAAAAAAAAAGAGATTTGAAAAAAAGATCCTTGAGTGAAAACCTCTCTGAGGCGCTCAGGGCAGATGGCAAGGGTGAAAACCTCATTGAGGCGCCCCTGTTATCTTTTTTTTTGAAAAAGAAAAAAAAAAAAAAAAGAGAAAAAAGAAAAAAGAAAAAACAAGGTCAGCAGATTGATAATGTAAAATTGCATGCAGGTTGCAGGTGTTCTATGGAGGAGAGGAAGCCTCTCAACTCAAAGCTAAGGGTCCTTATCATGCTGTCAGGAGACCTCACCAGCACCTCCTCCAAGAATACTCATTTTTTCTAAGGTATGTGCAATTTTATTACAGCTTGAGTCTTCTACAGGAAGACACAGATTTTCTACAGGAAGACGCAGATCTTCTACAGGAAGACGCAGATTTTCTACAGGAAGATGCAGATTTTCTACAGGAAGGTGCATACTCTCTACAGGAAACGCAACCTTTCTACATGAAGCTCTGTATTTCTATAGGAAAATTCCTGTAGAAGTTCAGGACAGCCCAGAATCCATTTTATGAGGAGATCTAACGACTAAGGATCGGTTTGGACGCATGCAAGCTATTGTTATATCCCTTGCACATTGTTGTCAACTCGTCCTGCCATCCTTGTCGACATGCAACGAAGTTACCTGCACCAGCAAAGCAGATCGATGAGTTCTCAAGAAAAAGCAATTTCTAAATGAAAAAAACTCTGAGATCTCATACCATATCCGTCCTAGTCATCTAGAAGCCCTGGGAGCGTGATTGGGAGGCCAGATCCTTCGTCGTGCAGCATGCACCCAAGGAGGAAGAACTATTACAAGACATCCCGCGGGAGTCCTGTAACAGTTGAGCCCGCTAGAGTGTATACTATTCACAGTGCTGGCCATATGCAATGAACACGGATGCATGCAGCCAAGCATCAACTCCATCTTCGGCAGCCTGTAAACGTGAACCTCCGGGCCTGTGCAAATTCACCAGTAGCAGGTAGATCCATTTATCATCGTCCAAAACCCGAAAAATCGTGTTGCAGCCGCGCAAGTAAGTGTCTCGACCCTCTCTTCCATCAGATCGCATGAATTTTACTTTGAATTGTTTGCAAAGTGTAAAGTGAATGGGTTGAGCGGCTGTATGGCCAGTTGACTGGCCACGTCGACCTGTTAATGGTCCAGTCAAATGTTTGGGTGGCGGCCGTGACAAAAGGAATGATCAGCACACACGTGAGAACAATCCCCGTCGAAAAAAACGGATTTAGCAGAAGAAACGGCGGCGGATCTGCTGAAGGGATGATGCGGTAGTAAGTGAACGCGCAGTCAAATGATGGAACGACGTCATCCAATGGTCCGGCGGGGACAGCTCACCCCCGCGCCACGGATTCCGCCGATTCAAATCTAATCGGCTAGATTGGCCGCATGCATTTATCATTCGCCGTTCGAACCTCGAGTGAACATTCAGATCTCTCTGCAGTTCGAAACTCCGAGCCTTTGGCTATCAAAACGGCTGAGAAGCACCACCGAGAGCGCAGATCAACTACAGTCTTCCCCAGGAATCACGCGATGCTTCTACAGGAAAGCTGCTCCTACAGGAAAGCTATTTCTACAAGAAGGTGGGTTCCTCACGTAAAAAAAGGTGGCAGATAAAAAGGTAACCCTGAACTCTCCATGCAATTGGTTTTTAAAGGTGGCAGGATCGTCGTCTACAGTCTGGTTGTAGGAAATGGTTGAAATTGTTGTCTGCTGTGCATAGACTGTCGTTCTACAGGATGTCAGTAAATTAAACTGTGTTAAGGTCCTCAGGGATAAGTTTTGTGGATTATTTGCACGACGGAAGCGTAATTCTACGCTCTGTCCCAATAAGCTAAACTTCTTCCGCATTCGCCACCTCTAGCAACAGTTTTTATCATGCCGGGTGGGTTTATTAGACGGGAACCCACTGATTCATCAAAATTAAGAGAAAACCAGGAGGTGGTGGAGCTCTTCACACGGGTGCAATGGATATCCTTTTGCGACAAGTTGCAGGGTCATGACAACGAAGTGGCAGAAGAATTTTTACAAGCCTTGAGGCCGAAATCCAAAACACTGGCCACCGTGAACTTCAGGGGCCTAAGCCTCAAGCTCACCCCGCAGTATATCAGTCGAATTACTGAACTTCCAATGGGTTTGCCATGGGATAAGGAAGAAAGAAAGTTGAGCCAGCAGGCAAAGAAAGAATTCTTTCCACCTGAGGAGGAATTCACGGAGGACAAAAATGGGGTGCGAAGAACCAGCTTGCTGCCACCATGGAATGAAGTTAGCTTGTAAATTATGAAGTATATAACTTGTGAAGGCTGTTTTAGCATCGTGTACGCATATCACTTCAGGTTGCTCACTGAATTGAGACACCAGATTGATCTTCCTGTAGAAAATAAACTGAGCATTCCTTATTTTTTGCTACAGTCTTTAATGGAGTGTGCCACAAAGTTAAAAGAAGGCATACCAGATCAGGTAGCCCACCATGGATTGATCAAACTTCTCGTGGAGGATGCGCTTCATTCATATAAGGTTCCCCTCTCATGGGAATCATTCAGAAATTTGACAACAGATAGAGACATAAGGATGCTGACCGAGGAA
Source organism: Pinus tabuliformis (assembly GCA_031772625.1). NCBI lineage: Eukaryota > Viridiplantae > Streptophyta > Pinopsida > Pinales > Pinaceae > Pinus > Pinus tabuliformis. Next base: position 388,130,162 of record CM062819.1, read on the forward strand.
AGTGGTTCCTCCAGCAGTGAGGAAAAAGAAGCAGTGGCCGCGGAAAAGAAAGAAACAAGCCAGAAGACCCCGACCACAGTGCAGAAGAAAGAACAAAGGAGGAAGCACAAGAAAAAGGATGCTGAGGAAAAAGGTGACACACCCATTTTGTCAGAAAGAGAGAAAAGGTTGCAGAGCAGAACGGACAAAGCTGAGAAGGTCCACATCAGCACAAGTACCTCATCAGCACCCGCAACCAAACCAAAAAGCAAAACCCATGCAGCAAAGCAAGCCAAGGTGGCGACACCTGTGTCTACAGGAAAGCAGAAACAGGCTTCTACAGGAAGCCCGCAAACAGAAAAAGGGTCTTCTACAGGAAGCCCGAAAATTATTGAAAAAGGGGCTTCTACAGGAAGCCCGAAAATTACCAAAACAGGGGCTTCTACAGGAAGCCCGAAATTGGCTAAAACAGGGTCTTCTACGGGAAGCCCTGGAAAGGTGAAACCCAAGGAGAAGAAGGCGGACATTCTAGCAAGGGAGGCAGCAGCTGTACTGGCTGGCCTCAGCAAGCCACCTAAGCCAAAAGAAAAGAGGAAGAGGGAGACCCCTCTATACTCTGAAGTTCAAAGAAGTTCGAGAATAAAGACGGGCAAGCCACAACCCCCATCCAGTAGCCAAGTCACTACAGGGGATGCCCCTACTTCACCCAGTGAGAGGTCCCCCTCGAAGATATCGGTCACCTACGAGAAGGGGAGCCCAAAAGCAACTACTTGGAAAAGAAGGATAGACCAATCGCCTTCAAAAGCTCAGCTCAAGGTACAGGAAACAAAGAAGAGGGAAGGAGCGGCACCCTCATCACCACCAAGGGCAGAACAGGGAGAGCCACCAAGAGTAGGGAAGAAAGAGCGTATTCCGGAGCCTAGTTCTCGGCCAAGGACAAGGAGCTGGGGCAAAATTGCTCAAGGATGAGCAAATATTTTAGCTGGGGGGTGATGATGAGCCCCAATTTTTGGTAACAAATTGGGCTCATTTGGCCTACTTACCTTGCTCAACCCTTCATCTTTTATCACTTATGCATTCATTTCTTGGTATATTCGTGTTATTTGTAGGAAGAAGGGCAGGCATTATATCTATGTGGCTAATACATGATGATTTTAGGTTTTTTGGCATTAAAGGGAGCAAAGACCACGCAGAAGGAGACAAGGAGACAGCAAAGGTGGCATTGCAGGTTTATAGGGAGGTTGTCTACAGCCTTAAATAACCTCCCTCGTGATCTCCACCCTAACTCCGAGCTCCAACAGCTCTCCCCACCGAGCTTAAAGGCAGCCAACAGGTTCTACAGGAACATCAGTTTACAACAGTTTAACTTTTAGTTAGACAGCCGAGCTCCATTAATTGAGGAAGCCAACTTGATCCTCATCATGTATAAATATTAAGGCCGTGGCCTTTGATAGGAGCTTTTTGAACTTTTGAACTACTGTTGCAATTTCTAAGCACGAGCTACAGCTCGATTTTTTTGCTCTTTGTAAGCCAGTTTTGGCATGTCATTAGACTCATGATTATTCAATAAAGACAGGCAGCTTTTGATTCAATTCTAAGTTTCTAAGGGAGCTATAGCTCTCAGGTTAGGGCCCAACCTGAGAGCAATAGACCTCCTCTTCTTTGTATTGTTACTTGTCTTTATTTTCAGCATTTTATTCCTCTGTTTTGACATGCATTTAGAGATTACAGTTTGCTGATTTGATTTCTTTTATGTGATTGAGTAGGATTAGTTTATGGTTCAAGTGCTTTTAGTTGCTTAGATTAGAGTAGAAGGATCAGCATTCATTAGAGCTCCAAGAAAAGGCTGATAGTGCACTCACTGCCATCTCTGTTTAGAGATTGGGGGTGTAGACCGTACCAGCCACCAAAAACGCAGTCATACACTTTCATTCAAGCTGCAACACAGTCATTTCAATTGTAGATCCATCCATGCATTCTGATCTTGAGCAGTATTTCCTCATTCCAACTCCATGCACGATTTTTCTCTGAAGTATACATTGTTGTTCGTTGATTTAATAACACAGTTAGGATGAGTTGATGAATTCTCGGTTTTGTGTAGATTTGTTTCCTTTACACTGCATTGCATCACTCTGTTATCTTCTTCTTCTTCTCAACCGCGTCTAAAGCCACCTACCCAACCTCTGTTCAGATCGTTTTCCTTCCAACACTTCCATTGTTCACGTAGCTCCATCTTTTCGGACTCTTCATTGCTTCCACCCTTCCATTCTCCAACTAGCTGCAAGCACCCTTTCCTCATCTCATATCTCTGTCCCTGAGCCATCATAAGCCCCCTTCCCATCCTACCTATCCACCTGTACCACTCCTCCACTCCTCCATCACCCAAAACTCCAACCACAGAACATCCTGTAGAAGTTAGCAGACTTCCTGTAGAAATCACAAGCTTCCTGTAGGATCCCCTGCAGACATCCTGTAGAAACCTGTAACCTTGGTTGCCGAGCACCTGAACGTTGTGGACTTCTATGGAATGATGTTTTGGATCCTCTGGAACCTCTCCTAGCCCTCCTGACCTTTCCCAAGCTTTCTTTCCCTTCGAACTACCCCTGCGCAGTCAAACCCTAATAAGAAACAAAATCATAATAACTCCAAACCACTTAAGCAAAAATACAAAAACAATGTTCTTTTCAGTAGAAGTAGCTTAGTTTCATGCATCTCATATCACTAGAAGTAATGGCATCATTTCTAGAAGTTTGCACACCCACCATAGCATCATAGAGATTAGACTAGTTAGATTAGGGTTTACTAGGGTTTCCCTGTTTTGTTGGCTTTCAGTTCATTATATCAAAGTAGGTTAATTTCCTTTGAGATAGTATTTGTCCATCATTTAGAAAGCTTCTTCTGAGAGCATATAGAAGTTTGCTTGAGCCCTAGCGGACTTGTGCCAGCTGACCAAGTGATAGCTGCGACAAGAGCTAGTACTTGTGCATACAGCACCGTCGCTTCCAAGTTTGTTACGAACTACCGGGTTGATAAAATTAGAGATAGGAAGCTCCAGGAGTTGTATCATTATTGCTACAATACTGGAGCCCACCAATTGGCGATCGCCGCAATTAAAGGAAAAAATCTTAAGATATTGGTGTAGTGCAACTACGATATGTGGGATTTCCCTTTTGGATGCGATAAAGTATTAGGGTAGGGTCTATAAGGACCTCGCGTCTAGACTGTTGGCCCACTCCAAAGAAAAGGGTAAGGGGCATTCTCCTCCAGCATGCGATTGTGATATGTAGGCACTCCCCTCGGATGCGATAAAGGATTAAGGGAGGCTCTATAGGGACCTCACGTCTGGACTATCGGCCCGCGCCAAGGGAAAAGCATAGAGCAGGGTAAAACAATGTTGAAGCGCCGATATGTGGGAGGAATTGATAACAAAGAAAATTACCTCTAGACATGGGTTTGAAGGCCTTAGCGCTTGAGGGATCAGCCCCTGGTTCCAGCTCTCGGTGTTGGCTTATTGGGGCCTGACCCAGGTTCAGAGTTATTTTAACTAAACAAATCCCGGTACTACTAGCCATTTTGGCAACAGTCCGCAAAGCGTGGACTGAGGTCTCACCTGAAGTAGTATGGGAGGGTGCTAGAACCAGGTTTCCTCACCCTAGAGATGTTTGATGAGTTCAAGTGGTCTGTGGTTTGACCCTGCGCGCAGGTGGTTTCGCGCACATTCCCGTACCTTACAACCTGATATACTACCTTCGCACGACCCTACTCAGGGGTTGAATGCCGTGCTTCTGCATTATTACCCAAGACCTTACTAGTATTCCAATGTTAACTGATTATTTTAGCCTACTTGCTTGCTTTAAGTTATACTTAACAACATAAACCATTCATACAGGTCCGCACAATAAATAAATAGTATATTTGCAAATTATATCAAATATGCATTAACCCAAGAACAGATACACATAATTATGATAAAGATTCCCTTTATTAATTCCTTCCTTGGTTACAGACTTGACTCGCCTTGCACACTTAGCTACAGACTACTGGGCCTCTGCGCACTCAGCTACAGAGCCCTCTCCTATTCTACAACCCAAAGACACACTTTACACTTTGACTTAGTCACTTAGACTTCTTCCTCCTTCTCCTTCCTTTTCTTCTTAGAGCCTCACTCTATTTATACAATCCCATGGTCCGCGATCCATGGGTAGGTCTCTTTAGTCGACATTACATTACAAAACTAGGGTGGACAACCTTGTGACTCTATCATACTTTCACGCCCCCGCACTCGCAATTTGCAGAGCTTTGCAACAAGATTCGGTCAAAACTTGGGCTTTGGGCCCCAAAACATTCCTTGGGGGAATTCCATGCCCAAGAGGCCACCAACACAAACATCTTGACTCACCCTTGAGTCACTCTGTCGATGCGGCGATCTTTGTACGGAGTCCCTCCAACTATTCTCCAACTGCGTAGAGGTCAGCAGTGCACTGAGCTGATGCTTGTTGGATCTGTTGCATACGTTATTCTGAGACCTTTGTGTCAGGAGTGCTTCTTTGCATCAATGTGTGCATCCCTTGCATGTGTGCAAGCTTGCCTTTGATGTCTGCCATGATGGTGAAGGCCTCATCCATCCAAGGCTCGACGCGCACTTTTAGGACTGCTTCCTTATGTCATGTTGCATCCACCTTCTCCTTTAGTGCTTTAGCCTGCTGCATCTGTGCAAGCCTTTAGGCGAGGACCATCGTCTGCGTAGTTCCTCGGACACTGTCATACTACTGTTAGAGTTCTTGCACCTCTGTCTCTAAACGCTGGATGTTGGGGTCCTCTTGCAGAGTTGTGAGGACCTCAAGTGATTCTTCCAACATGCTGTTGTAGTCTCATACTGCACCTCTGATTTCCTCCAATCTCGTTGTGATAGCGCTAGTGCACTATTCTCTGACTTCTGGGGGAGTGGATTGCTGCACCTTTAATCACAGCTCGGTTATCTGAAGATTCAGCTCTAGTTGAACCTTTGTCATTTCCTCCCTGGCCTCATGGACCCCTGCTGCGAACCTATGGATCCATGCCTCCACTAGTATATCTGCTAGGATGGCCAGCTCCGGGACGCTTTGGCAAGCGTTGTCTATCATCTGTACCAGCTGTTGATTTTACGACACCAATTCGTCGCACTGTAAGCTTAGTTGTTCCATGTTTATTTTGTGCTCACTGAGGACTTGGAGCGCACAACTCTCCCTAGCTCGCAGCTCTGCAGTTATACCATCCTACAACACATATAATGTCTCTCGTGGAAGGGCAACTAGATTAACACTGAGACATTTTAGCGCACTAACTAAAGGCATGTCGGCCTCATTTGATGTCACTACTGCCCCTTCCGGCAACACTATTGTGTTTGTCATCCACACGCGCACCATTTGCTCTGCTATCGTGGATCTGACTACGAGGTTGGTCGAAAGGGTACCAACCTGAGGAGGGCACACCTGTAATTCCTACAACTGCACTCTTAGGGCCACCAACACAATCTGGTTCTCCTGCATGAATTCTTGGAGAGTCTCATTGGTGACATCACGCATCATCTCGCCGATGACATGCAGATCACCCTCGGTTAGGGTGATCGGGTCAATGGACAATTTCAAGGCCTTAACATTCTTTTGTGACCCTGCCCACTCTGCTAGGTGTTGGCGCTTCAGCTATGTTGACGTGGTTCGTGGGTCCGCGCCTCCTTCTTCTGTTTCTGCTTCCTCTGCTTCCTACCCCTGCGAAGGCATTGTTTGGCCCTCGCCTGCCTTCGTGGCTACTTCCTATGTTATTGCTACTGCTGTGGCCTTTTCCTGCTTAACGACTTTCTGTGCCATGTCCTACGCTGCTTGCACTTCTGCCGCTGCTATTTCCTTCCTTCGTTTTTCGGCCAACTATGCTATGTGCTACTTTGCATTGTCTTTCTTCTTTTGCGCTACTGACTTCTCGATTTCTGCAATGTCTGGGGCACACCATTCCGGCGGCCATGCCTCCAGGACATTGAAAATGGCATTGTCAGTGGCTACAAAGGGTAGCTTTGTCCACTGTTTAGTCGGGTCCTTGCATGCCCTAATATATATGTTATGCATGTCTACCTTAAATTCTGCAAAACTCTGCAGACTATTGTAAACCATGGGTGACAACCGCGGCTTACGGTTGATCCACATTCTGATGTTCATCTCCATGAACACCCAGAAGATCTTGCTGTCGTGTATCCTTGTAGCATCCTTCGTGGCCCAGAGTGAAGCGTACTTCGCGGCCTCTGGTAAATCTCTGTCAATTATGGGGAATTGACTATCCTCCGTCAATTACCTAGCTACGAGCACTATGGACAACAACAACCATGCATAGTGGAACATTTTGCCCTATTCCTGGGCTTCACAACAATTCTCTAAAAATTCCGTGCAGAGGAATTCAGACTAGTTAAACTAGACCCCCTCCGCGCACTGCTCGGTTAGTGCAACCGCCGGTGCAGGTACCTCATCTGTGCGGCACTTACGCATAACTTTTCCTGCCAGGATTTGGGTTGCCATGCGTACTGCTTTGTCCTTGATGCTGGAGATGGCGTAGCCCCTCTTCTTCTTTTCCAACTTGTACTTTTTCTTCATGGCCTCTACGATGGCCAAACCCCATGTGGGTCAGCTTATTTATGGCAGCTGATAATTTTATTGGATCCCTCTCGTTGAGAGGTGTAGGATTGATCTAAATATCATCCGATTCCGATAAGTATTTATGAAGATATGAATTTATCTTAATTATGGATTTATTATCTAGCCGACTAGCAACTTATGTAGGCTCAAGAAGCCCAAACATCATGTCTATTCATCATCCACATTTTTAGTATAAATAGAAGGAGACTTTAAGTCATTCTACACAGTTACTCTCTTGAGATCTCTCTTCATCTTGTTTTGGGTTTGATGAAGAAAAGATCTAAAAGATGATGCCTTAATTAATCACAGCCCTAAACTACAACCACGTGATGGAGTTATACGCTGTTCTTTGAGGATGGTATACGCTGGTCATATAACACAGGGAACGCAGCATCATACGCTGTCCAGAAGCATCAACATGCAACGCAGTCAAGGGATGAACGCAGGTGGATTCATGGTACGCAGCAACTAATGGTTATACACTGGGCAGTCAGGTATATACACAACGAAGTCATGGAACGCTGTCATACCCTAGATCTGGCAGCGTGTTTGTATGAAACATTGTCATACCCTAGATCTGGCAGCGTGAGATACGTGGATATATATATATATATATATATATATATATATATATATATATATATATATATATATATATATATATATATACGTTGTTCAGAAATACGCAATATAGGAATGAAGATATTCATTATGTAAACGCAGTCATGATGCTATTGGAACGTAGTCATATAAATGGAACGCTGTCATATGTATATAAGAACGCAATCATATATTATGGAACGACAGCAGCTGTATGGAACGCAGCATGATACAGGTCATATTCATTATGGGACGCAGTCATATTAATGATGTATGGAACACAGATGTATATACATACGCTGTAGTACACAGTCATATACATACACTGTATGTAGACAGTCATATATATTATGGAACGCAATCATCAGGGATTATATACAGTGTTCATGAAGTGATATTGCCTAGGTATATAAACTTCGGTGGCATAGAGATAAGAACATTGTAATTATGTGTGATCTGGGCACATATATACAACGCAGTCATGGGCAACAGCATGATGTATGAGATATTGTCGATGGGCAGCACAATGATACATGGAGCATGGGCTGCAGCATGATGGGCAGCACAATGATACACGGAGCATGGGCAGCAGCATGATGGGCAACACAATGATACATGATGTATGGGCAGCGTGATGTATAATATCATGAGCAGCATGATGATGCATGATGTAGCATGATGGTGCTTCACGGTAAGGTGCAACAAATGGACAAGATGCAGCACGATGATAGGTGAAGGAGTCACCTTGGAGAATCAGTTGAAGCAGAATGTCTTCAACTGGTCTCATCATTATATGAAATGATCTATGCTAGATCTAGATAAGTCAAAGTGTTGACTTCTATTGTAAATATACTATCTCTCTCTCTCTCTCTCTCTCTTTCTCTGCTGAACTTTGAAGAACATAAAAGAAGAATTGATCAAGGGTTTCCCCACACATTGTGGGGTTTATCCATGGATAGTGCCACATCTTGTGTCCTCTTGTCTTGGCATGTCTTTTGCGATTTATATTTATGTTCTATCTGCAGTTTACTTTATCCTGATGTGATTGCTAATATAGAAAAGAAATTAAATAAATTGCTCTAGCATAGAACATAACCAAACTTACCATGGAATCAAAGCTGAGGTGAAGACAATGCCCAAGCAAGAGTGAAAGAGAAATCACCAAAGACAATAGGGACAAGACAAAAGGATCAATGGGTTCCACATCTCTCTTCTAAGTTCACAAAGGGTGAAGTTGAAGTAGAACATATTATCAGAATGGCATAGTGGAAGTTTTTGATGGCCCATCGAAAGATCACTTCATTAGGAAGTTCGGATCTAAGGGTGGAAGGAAAGGCAGATGCCTTGGTTGCAAAAAGTTCGGCCATTATGCAAAGGAGTGTCCAAAGGTAATGTAGGTCATCAAGGAAATGGTCAACTCTTCAAAGAAAGAAAGGAACCTCGAATCACTTTTATTTACCTGATTGCAAGAAGAACCTGGTGTCCATCTCGGAAATGGAAGTCAAAGGTTTCAGGTGGCACTCATCGATGGAAAGGTACATGTTTGGAAATAGAATTTTCAAAGATGTTTTTGAGTTCAAGGTTGTATCAAATTGCATGAAGTCCACTGGGGACCATGTCCATTGTCATGTAGAACTGAAGGTCTATGAGTCAGATGGCGATAGGGATGCCTGAATTCAAAAGGAGCATGAAAGTAAATGACTGAGATGTACCAAAGGAAAATCTTACAAGGGGAGCATTCCCCTCATGTAGTAGGTCCACAGGTCTGGAACAACCCAAGGGGTCTGAGATTGATAATCAGGAATCTTGCATATGCAGGTGGAAGAAAGCCCTCTATGGCATGAAACAAAACACCCTGGGCATAGTATGAGAGGATCGATAGCTGTCTGATAAAGCTGAGATTCACTAGGAGTGAAACGGATCCAAACCATCCATAGGTTGTGGATGATAGACCTCTCATACCAGCACCTTATGAGGACGACCTACTTCTAGCAGGTGCACACCCTCTGATTTGCAGAAGTAAGAGGGAGTTGGATTCTAGATGTGGAATGGTGAACTGCAAGCCTGTGACTACCTCAAGGATCTTAGCTTTCATAGGTTATATGGTAGTGATGTCAGACTAGATTTGGGAAATGCCTCTGAATCTCATAAACTCATTCACATTGATGTTCTTGGTGAACTTCCGTCCAGACATATGTTTTTGTTATGAAACCAGCTCAAGAAAAGATAGAAAAGATAGATCAACGCCTTAGAATTCAGCCTCTTCGAGGGGGCAACCTCCTTTACATTACATAAATGAACAATTTTTTGATGATTCAAATGACAAAACCTCCTTTCTATATATAGGAGTCTAAGGAGTCACAATATAATCCAGCCGACCTAACAATAATAATATAAAGCCACAAAAATAACAATAGAGGGATTCTATGGGGCACAGAAATAACAATATGGGGGTAATAGGGGCACAACAATATAAATAAGGGGTATAACTACAATAGTAATGGGGTAATCACTAGTATTATAGGGACCCAACATGCCCCTCTCCTTCAAAAAAGTGTTGTCCTCAACGCTTGAGTAGTTCTGGATACTTCTGCATAAAATTCTCATCCTCCCATGTGGAATCTTCAGCGGATAAGTTCTTCCACTTGATAAGATACTCTGAAATTGATCGATTTCGTAGCTGTCGAGTTCTTGTTTCTGTGACTGCTTCCGGTTCCAATATAATTTTTCCTTCCTCGTCAAGTTCTGGCAATATTGTTTGAATTGGGAGCTTGTCACCTATAACCTTCTTTAAACATGAAACATGGAAAACTGGGTGCAATCGAGAAGCTGCAGGAAGCTCCAATTTGTATGCCATAGTACCAATCTTTTGCAACACCTTGTACGGACCATAATACTTTGGTGATAATTTATTATCCTTCTTAGCTTGCTTTAGGGACATTTGCTTATATGGTTGTAGCCGTAGGAATACCCAATCACCTACATCAAAACTTCTTTCACTGCGATGTTGATCTGCCTGTTGTTTCATTCTATTTTGTGCCAACACGAGGTTATCCTTTAAGAGTTGGAGGACTTGTTGTTGATGTTCGATGTGATGTTCCACTGCCTGAACCTTAGAATTTTCTCTTAAATATGATGTGATGGATGGTGGTTGATACCCATAAAGTGCCATAAATGGGGTCATTTTTGTTGCTGTATGGAAGGAAGTGTTATACCACCATTCAGCCAGAGGCAACCATTTGACCCATTGTGTCTGTTTATCAGATACAAAGCAACGAAGATATCCTTCCAAACATTTGTTTACTATCTCAGTTTTCCCATCAGATTGAGGATGATAAGATGAGCTATGAGCTAACTGAGTACCAAGACAAGAAAATAATTCTGTCCAAAAATTTCCAGTGAAAATGGGATCTCTGTCACTTACAATAATCTTTGGGTTTCCATGTAGCTTTTGAACTGTTTCCATAAATGCAGTAGAAACTGTACTGGCTTTAAATGGATGTGATAATGCACAAAAGTGTGCATACTTGGTAAGTCTGTCAACTACCACCATGATGACACTCTTTCCCTCAGACTTGGGTAAACCTGTGATAAAATCCATTGAAACCTCCTCCCAACGTTGGCTTGGAATGGATAAAGGTTGTAATAGACCCGGTGTCTTAATTGTTTCAACTTTATTTTGCTGGCAAACCAAACATTCCGCCACAAACTTTTGAATATCTGATTTAAGGCCATCCCAAAAAAATTCCTTCTTAACCCTGTGGTAAGTTTTTAAAAATCCTGAGTGCCCTCCTAAGGGAGAAGTGTGCAATTCCATAAGAATCTTTTGTTTTAGCTGGGAATTCTTACAGAGGTATAAGCGATCTTTGTACCATAACGAATCATTTTGCCAGCTAAATGTATCAGAAGTACTGGAATCTTGTTGTAGCTTTCGAATAAGTGCCCACACTTCTTCGTCATTCTTCCATTCCTCCCTTGCTTCGTTTATCCAATCTGGTTGGATAATAGAAATGGCACACAACAATGCTTCCACATCCTCATCCTTTCTTGAGAGTGCATCTGCCACCACATTTTGCTTCCCTTTTTTGTAGATGATTTCAAAGTCATAACCCAACATCTTTGTGACCCACTTTTGTTGCTCTTCAGAGGATAATCTTTGTTCTAAAAAGTATTTAAGGCTATCATGATCCGTTTTTACCTTGAAGTGTCTTCCCATTAGGTAGGGTCGCCATTTCTTAAGTGCATGGAGTATTGCCAACATTTCCTTCTCATAAATAGCTTTGCTTAAAAACTTTCCCTTGATTGGACGACTTTCAAAAGCAATGGGTCTTTCATCTTGCATTAGAACAGCACCAATTCCATTTCCTGAAGCATCACATTCCACAATAAAGGTTTTTGTGAAGTCCGGTGTAGCTAAGACCGGTGCTTGGCACATTGCCTCTTTAAGATGTTCAAAGGCCTTTGTTGCTTCCGGAGTCCATGAAAATGAATCTTTCTTCAATAATGTTGTTAGAGGTGCTGCTATTCTCCCATAATTCTTAACAAACTTGCGATAATACCCTGTCAACCCAAGAAATCCTCGCAGATGCTTTATGGATGTGGGGATTTTCCATTCCTTAATGGCTTTAATTTTGCTAGGGTCTACCTTAACTCCTTCATGAGATACAATATGACCCAAATATTCCACCTCCTGGACTCCAAAGAAACATTTGGATCTTTTTGCATATAATTGTTTCTCCTCCAATAGTTGTAGCACCCTGTCAACATGTTCAACATGATCCTTCCAAGACTTGCTGTAGATTAGTATATCATCAAAAAATACTAACACAAATTTTCTAAGGAATGGTTTGAAAATTGAATTCATCAAACCTTGAAATGTTGAAGGTGCATTGGTAAGGCCAAAAGGCATGACCAAAAATTCATAATGACCCTCATGAGTTCTAAATGCCGTTTTCGGAATGTCTTCAATCTTCATTCTGATTTGATGATATCCCGAACGAAGATCCAACTTGGTGAAGTAAATTGATCCATGCAATTCATCCAGTAATTCATCAATAACAGGAATGGGGAACTTATCTTTAATAGTGAGCTTGTTGAGCTCCCTATAATCCGGACACATGCGCCATGATCCATCCTTCTTGTGCACCAATACTACTGGAGCTGAGAAAGAACTTTGACTCGGTTGAATTATACCAGCCTCTAGCATTTCTGCAACCATACGTTCAATTTCACTTTTTTGGACATAGGGATATTTGTACGGCCTGATGTTTGGAGGAACACTTCCTGGAATGAGATGAATAGCATGATCATGATCACACATAGGTGGGAGACCTTTGGGAGTCTCAAATACCTTGGAATGATTGTCCAGGACTTTTTGGAGATCTGGAGAAATAGATGATTCCAATGTGGAAACATCTAGCGAACATAATTGTGCAATTACACCTCTTTGCTCCTTTTTTAGAAGCTTTGTCATGCCATTAGAGCTGATTATCTTTCCTGGTTTCCCTGCAATACCCCTTAATTCAACTTCCTTTCCTTCCGTAGAAAATTTGATGAAAAGTTCTTGAAAATTAAAAGCTATTGTACCCAAGGATTGTAGCCATTGGACTCCTAGTCAATACATATTCTCCCATGGATAGCTTGATATTATGGCACTTTCCAGAGCAATTTATTGTTCCTCCATTTGCAATCATCACTTGACACTCTGGTGCTGGATATAGGAAGCAATTCAATTCTTTTGCTACCCTACAATGAATAAAATTGTGGGTGCTTCCTGAATCAATCAACACTATTACCTTTTTCTTCTTGATTTGTCCTTCTATCTTGATGGTTTGAGGAGTGGTAATTCCCGCCAATGCATTACAAGATATGGTCGGATTTATTTGTTCTTCATCTAGGCTTTGTTCCTGGAGTATATCTTCTTCTTTTGACCTTTCTTGCTCCTTTTCTTCTTCCTCTTCACAATCTATGTAGAATAATTTCTTCTCAGCACACTTATGACCTTTAGTGTATTTGCTATCACAACTGTAACAAAGCCCTTTTGCTCTTTTTTCTTCCAATTGTTGTGGTGTCAACCTTATAGGTTGTGGAAGACTAGGGGCAACAACACTTCCGTCTTTATAGTTGTGAGTGGTATGCTTCCTTGTTGCCATAATTTTGCTTTCCATTTTTCTTGCTAACCTGAATGCCTTCTCTAATGAATCAGGTTCCCAAAGGCGAACATCATGTTGGATATTATCCTTTAAAGACCCTATGAACACATCAATCCTATGCTCCTCTGGAATATCTTTTACCCTTATGTTCAATTTTTGGAACTCCTCAATGTGCTCCATTATTGAACCCTTTTGTTTGAGACTTATCAATTGGCTAAAAAAAGTGTTGCTTTTTGTATCTTCATAATGTGCTATCAATTCTTCCGTAAAAATTGCCCAAGTGATAAATTGTTTACGAGAGCAAAGCCATTGATACCATACAAACTGATTTGGTTCCAAATATACAGTTGCCATACGTACCTTTTGTGTGTTTTGCACATTATTGAGATCGAAGAATTGCTCCATCTGTAATATCCATGTGGCGGGATCCTTGCCATCAAACTTCCTCATATCGATTTTTGGAATATGGTGATTCTTCGATCCAACATTAGTGTCTATGGAATCATGATTAACATTTCTTTTGTTCTCATCATGAGTTTCCTTTACTACCTTTTCACCATTAGTGACCCTTTCTTGTAGCAACTTCTTCAATTCTTCCATGTCTGTCTTCAAATCTATCTTCAAATCTGCCATGTCTCTCTTCAAATCTGTCTTCGAATCATCCATCTTAGCTTCCATGCCCTTTATCTTAGATTCCACGCCACTTATCTTAGCTTCTGTTAGCTTTTGTGAGCGTGACATTTGTTGCACTTGTTCTTGTAATTTTGATATATCATGTAGCATTTCTTCCTCTTCTTCATGAGTCATGCTAGAGCTTTCAGGTTCCTTACTAGGTGTTTGCATTTTCTTTCCTCGGGGCATCAGTTACCGATAATAATGCTTTACTATGCCCTTTGAATTCCGTTAAACCAAGCTTATACAAAAATTAAAAAAAAAACTACACACCTTTTTTCACTTTATAGAAGCCTGATATTGAATCTGATGTATCTCTGTAATTTCGAATCATCCAGTTCTAAAATTGCTACCTGTAGTAGCCTTCTATGTCCTCTTTCCAATGCCACAAGTCTGAGCCAAATTGGATTCTCCAAGGAAGAGTTATGTGAAATCTCCCACAGTGACTTGCTTTTAGACTGGTTCAGTAGAGCAAACTTGTACGATGTGCCACGAGTCACTGTTTCAACCTTTGAATCTAAAACACACATACAAGAAACTACATTCTGTCCTCTTTCTGTACCTTTTGACGAAATTTCAATCCGATCTCCAGAGAGAGAGTTATGACGATTTTCCCCAGGTCACCTGTTTTGAATGTAATTCAGGAGTCTGCAAAAAGACCAACTTCCTCAGATCATATCTCCGCAAATATCACGCGAAAAGCTCTGAAATTCGGACCCAAGGTTCAGTGCGATTTCTTCTCAAATGGTTTTTTTTTTGTGACTTCTGAAACGTCACAGAAAAAAAGTTATAGTGAAAATGCCACGATGACCTGTTTGGAGCAGCGAAACCCTAGAATCCAAAGCTCTGATACCAAATGTTATGAAACCAGCTCAAGAAAAGATAGAAAAGATAGATCAACGCCTTAGAATTCAGCCTCTTCGAGGGGGCAACCTCCTTTACATTACATAAATGAACAATTCTTGGATGATTCAAATGACAAAACCTCCTTTCTATATATAGGAGTCTAAGGAGTCACAATATAATCCAGCCGACCTAACAATAATAATATAAAGCCACAAAAATAACAATAGAGGGATTCTATGGGGCACAGAAATAACAATATGGGGGTAATAGGGGCAAAACAATATAAATAAGGGGTATAACTACAATAGTAATGGGGTAATCACTAGTATTATAGGGACCCAACAGTTTTTCAGTTAGCATGGTGAGCTCATATTTGGTTGAACCTCACTGGATTGGTGCCAAGAATCTTCTGAGATGTCTTCGGGGCACAATCTCTCATGGATTGAGATACACTGCCGGTAATATGAAATTGCATGATTATTCAAATGCTGATTAGGCAGGCAGTGTGGAGGATCACTAGAGCACTTCTTAGTGCTATTTCTCTTTGGATTCTGCTTCAAGGATGAGTAGGAAGCAGAAGTTGGTTGTTATAAGCACCGCTGAGACCAGATACATATCTACGAGTATGATCTTGTATGAAGCTGCCTGGTTGGGGAAGCTCTTCAAGTGAGTTGTTTGTACCACTGTGATTCTCTGTGACAACCAGAGGTGGGATTCGATTATTGAGGAATCCTGGATTCAACGATTGCTCCAGCAGATAGAAATCAGATACTACCTTATCTAGGATATGCTAAGTCTATGAGCAAGGAAGTTCCATCGCTATGAGATGATCTACAGGTCACTACACTTTGTCTAAGCCTCGGAGGAAAGATCAAATCTGTGATTTTCCTGAACAACTTGGAGTCGTCAAGAGACCCTTGTACAAGGGTCCTGCATGTTGTATACATTGAGCTATGGGAGCTCTAGGGGATTCTGGTTCTTACTGGAGCAACATTTGACCACAGGGTGACTCACCCTCCCCTGGTGGTGCACACTGGGACAGGATGATTCACTCTCCTGTGGACAGGATGATTCGCTTTCCTATGGAAAAGATGATTCGCTCTCTTGTGGGACAAGATGATTCGCTCTCTTGTGGACAAGATGATTCGCTCTCCTGTGGGACAAGATGATTCACTCACTTGCGGGACAAGATGATTCACTCTCTTGTGGGATAGGATGATTCACTCTCCTGTGTAGCAAGACGATTAATTCTCCTGTGAGGTCTAGATGATGTGTTCTCCATGACAATTGTGTAGCAGGATGATTAATTCTCCTATGAGGTCTAGATGATGTGTTCTCCATGACAATTGTGTAGCACGATGATTAGTTCTCCTGTGAGGTCTGGATGATGTGTTCTCCATGACGATTGTGTAGCACGATGATTAGTTCTCCTGTGAGGCCTGGATGATGTGTTCTCCATGGCGATTGTGTAGCAGGATGATTAGTTCTCCTGTGAGGATAGGATTGATTAAGTTCTCATGTTGAGGCATCCTACCCATGCAGTCTGGGACTCATGGGAAGTACCTCTCATCTGATCAATGAGTAGGGAAATGAGGATAGGGACCATAGTAGTACCGATGGACACATCGTTGTATCTACCATACTCCCTATGCTAGGATGACCTTCATTGATCTGGAATCAATGATATTGTTCTGGGACTAGTGGTAGGAGTTGTACATACTATGACGCTGACTTTGGGTCGGTTGAGACTGGTCTGGGGCCAGTGGTACACTCTCTGAGCATGCGATACTAGTTTGGGACCAGTGGTAGGAGTTGTACATACTATGACGCTGACTTCGGGTCAGTTGAGACTGGTCATGGACCAGTGATACACTCTCTGAGCCTGTGATACTGGTCTGGGACCAGTGGTAGGAGTGGTACCCACTATGACGCTGACTTTGGGTCGGTTGAGACTGGTCTGGGACTAGTGGTACACACTTTGAGACTGACTTCGGGTTAGTGGAGAATGGTATGAGACATTCTCAATCAATTCTTCTTCTTCATAGTTTAGTAGAGCCAAGTTGAGCAGAGCCAGAGTCTGCAGAGTCAGCAGAGCTGAACAGAGTAGAACAGAGCCAGCAAAGCTGAGCAGAGCTAGTAGAGCCAGCAGAGCAGAGCAGAGCCAGCATAGTTGAGAAGAGCATAGCAGAGCCAGCAGAGCTGAGTAGAGCTAAGCAGAGCTGGGCAGAGCAGTGCAGGGCACTAATGGCAGGAATAGTACAGTTGGACTTATGGATCAATGGATGGAGTTTTTCCTAGTTGAGAGGGAGTGTTAAATTGGAAACTAGGGACAAACTCCATGTGGGTCAGCTTATTTATGGTAGCTGATAATTTTATTGGATCCCTCTCATCAAGAGGTGTAGGATTGATCTAAAGATCATCCGATTCCGATAAGTATTTATGAAGATATGAATTTATCTTAATTATGGATTTATTATCTAGCCGACCAGCAACTTATGTAGGCTCAAGAAGCCCAAACGTCATGTCTATTCATCATCCACGTTTTTAGTATAAATAGGAGACTTTAAGTCATTCTACACACTTACTCTCTTGAGATCTCTCTTCATCCTGTTTTGGGTTTGATGAAGAAAAGATCAAAAAGATGATGCCCTAATTAATCACAGCCCTAAACTACAGCCACATGATGGAGTTATACGTTGTTCTTTGAGGATGGTATACACTGGTCATATAACACAGGGAATGCAGCATCACACGCTATCTAAAAGCATCAACATGCAACGCAGTCAAGGGATGAACGCAGGTGGATTCATGGTACGCAGCAACTAATAGTTGTACGCTGGGTAGTCAATGCTGGGCAGTCAAGTATATACACAACGCAATCATGGAACGCTGTCATACCCTAGATCTGGCAGCGTGAGATATATATATATATATATATATATATATATATATATATATATATATATATAGGAATGAAGATATTCATTATGTAAATGCAATCATATAAGAACGCAGTCATATATTATGGAACGGTAGTAGCTGTATGGAACGCGGCATAATACAAGACATATTCATTATGGGACGTAGTCATATTAATGATGTATGGAACGCATATGTATATACATACACTGTAGTACGCAGTCATATACATACGTTGTATGTAGACAGTCATATATATTATGGAACACAGTCATTAGGGATTATATACAGTGTTCATGAAGTGATATTTCCTAGGTATATAAACTTCAGTGGCATAGAGATAAGAACGTTGTAATTATGTGTGATCTGGGCACATATATATAATGCAGTCATGGGCAACAACATGATGTATGAGATATTGTGGATGGGCAGCACAGTGATACATGGAGCATGGGCAGGAGCATGATGGGCAGCACAATGATACATGGAGCATGGGCAGCAGCATGATGGGCAGCACATTGATACATGATGTATGGGCAGCGTGATGTATAAGATCATGAGCAGCATGATGGTGCTTCACAGTAAGGTGCAGCAAATGGACAAGATGCAGCACGATGATAGGTGAAGGAGTCACCAAGGAGAATTAGTTGAAGCAAAATGTATTCAATTGATCTCATCTTTATATGAAATGATATATGCTAGATCTAGATAAGTCAAAGTGTTGACTTCTGTTGTAAATGTACTATCTCTCTCTCTCTTTCTCTGCTGAACTTTGAAGAACATAAAAGAAGAATTGATCAAGGGTTTCCCCACACATTGTGGGGTTTGTCCCTGGCTAGCACCACATCTTGTGTCCTCTTGTCTTGGCATGTCTTTTGCGATTTATATTTATGTTCTATCTGCAGTTTATTTTATGCTGATGTGATTGCTAATATGGAAAAGAAATTAAATAAATTGCTCTAGCATAGAACATACCCAAACTTAACACCTTTCCTTTCGATATGGTCGCGGGGTCCTCTCCTTTGTATGGAAGCCAGGGGACGTGATGAATCAAGTCTTCTGTGATGGGGATGGGCTCCTCCAGCCATAAAAACCCATCATGCACCAGACAGAGCAACTACCTGATGACAAAAATGGTTATTGGGGCGCGGTGGAAATGCGGCACCCAAAGTAGGTTCAACAGCCCGGCCTTTTCCACTCCACACAATCACTTCCACGGCTCTAATGCTGTCACCACCCCTATGGTTTTCAACTTCATTAGGTTTCCAGTCATGAGGTGAGGGAACGTCTCATGGTTAGCGAGGTCCCAATCTTCAAATTTCAAGCTCGGCACATGGCCCAGGTGCGTGCCTTCAAACATAATTCCATCTGGGAGGAGAGGGGTTTGGAGCAAGCTCTTGGTTTCATCTAGGTCCTTGGGCACTTTGGGCTTCCCTTTTCATGTGGGGACATAGTCAGGCAATTTTTTTGCCGAGTGCATAGGCTGGGTATCCACCTCCATGCCTTCATCTTCTTCTTCTGCGATGATAAACTCCTGCAAATCTTCTTCTTCTTTGTCTGTTTCTATAGTGACAACTTTCCGCTTCTCCTCCATCGACAGTTTGCTACGCAGCAGGTTCCATGGGGACATGCGTACGTGAGCCATTGCTTGCTTGTCCTTCTTGGGTCTTGGCGTGCATGGTGATTTCGGGATTTCTGCCACAATACTGTCACCTTCTAAAACATCCCCCATAGTTAGGGCATGCACGCCTCCTTGGCGGTTTCTTCTGCTATCTCCATACCATCCTTAGTTGTTACCATTATAGCTGTGAAGCAATCTATCACTCGCGAATTCATGGGCTTAATCAAAGCTCGGCTCACAACAATCAGGGTTCTACTCGACCGCTCAATTTGCAAATGACCGAGTGTTGTTTGCTGGGCAACCCTTTGTATTTTACAACGCTTTTGGACTTTGAATTCAACCGTTCCCCCCAAATCCAATTCATTAATGCTCCCTTGGCGGTAGATTTTCCCAAATTTTTCCCATAAATCATGTCTTAAATTCCTGCCACCTGCTCCATTTGGCCTCAAGTCGAGCATCCCATCATGAGTAGTGACTTCAATGGTCACTTTTTGGCCAACCCGCGTAGCAGCGCAACCCCCCGTGCACGATCGCGGACCTTGTGCCTCTTTGCTTCTACGTGCATCTCCAATATCGTGCAGTTCCCACGCAGAATAGTTTATAGTCCTAACTCCCTTCCAACTACCTGGAGTGCTAAGACTATCCTTCCCTTGGCTAGTCAGGTGGTCGCACCACCCGTGAAAAGTTTCATCCGATCATTCACCATGTTGCCTATAGAATCTATACCTTTTACTATTATGGTCAGCATCACGTACTTTATTACTTGCATAGCGCTACCCTGGTCATTGTTCTTAACAATATGTGGTCCAAGCCAAGGCATCAGACTGATCAATTCGCGACAATAGGTCTTAACCCTGTCATCGTGATTGCACGCACCCTGCCTTACCATTCTAGTCTTTTTGTTGAGAAAATCTTTCTTGATTTCATCCTCCATCTTCTTGACTTCCGCATCCATGAAAGCGCTTTTCTTCCTTAACCGTACCCTTTCTTCTTCAAGTTTATGGAGTCTAAGGTATCCTTGTTTGATTTCTTCCTCAAGTCCCATGTGTTGTGGCTGTGTGATCCCTTCTTTCCGGGCTTCGCGAACCCTCATATCTACTGGTACTACTATGTGCGGACTAGGCTTTGCATTCTCCATATGGATTACAGCATTCGCTTCGTACTTCAGCTTCGAAAGTGCCCGTGCAGTCAGGGTTTTGTACATGGTCCTATAAGCCCAGAGAACTACTGGTACGTGCAAATCCCTGTCAGTTCGTTTCACATGGTGGACCGTGTTCAGTGCTTCGTGTATTTTTTCAAAAGCTTCTGCGTGCTTGGTCTTACCATACTTCCTGGTCTCAACCAGAGGGGTCGTTCGTGGCATTGTCTTGCCCGCTCCTACTTGTTGGTCGTGTTTCCTATCATGAGGACAGTGTGCATTGGTGCAAGTTGCACACCATACGCCTATACCAATATGGAAAGGTGGGCATGCGGGCTATTTCATTTGTCATACTCGGATTTCATCCGCATCTGAGGCTTTCCAAAGTGCATGTGCATCATCCTTCTGCATTCGCACCAATCCTCAAAAATTCTTTTATGCGTACCCCACCTTCTTGCAGGCGTAGCACGTAGTACCCATTTCAAAGCATCGAAATGTTGTTATTCTGGTACTTCTATTTCAAATTTGTTCAGGAAATCATCCACCTCACTCAACCCGTCATACATAGGCAGATCCCTTACCTCTATTATCATGCAGCGCAACAACCTTGTCATCATGTTACAGTTGAGCGTGGTTACCTTGTGTAACTGGTTCTGCCATCGTTCTATTTCCTCGTCCGAATCTAAGGTGCAGGAGCTTTCGCACTCCCACGAAATCCTACCATCTGCTGTTGGATTTACCTAGTCCTGCTCCCGTGCGGTTATCTTATAGATACAGTCTAGATTGTCGTCGCTATCATAGTCACGCACTGGCTCTGTGTAGTGCGATCCTTCCGCAGGGTCTAAAGGTACCACTATGCGCAGTGACTTTTTCTCGAAAATCATCTTGCGCTTTAGATTTATCACCCCATTCATGTCAGTGGCCCAATCTATTCCTAGTAGCACGGGATAGGGGATGCTGTCATCAACAATCTCTATCACTTGAAATCTGCAAGTGTGCTTGCACCTTCGATATCCCATGTCTGCTTTGGGAGGATATTCGCGTCTAATCCTAGATCCAAAATCACTTGATCCATTTCATATTGCCCGATCTACGCGGTCAATCTCATCTCCCTTCCTGTTCGCATCGTGTCCTTTCCGAGCTTCTGAACTACGCGTGGTTCCCTTGGCGCGGTCCTAGCACATCTAGTTATGAGTTCTTGTAGCCCCTTCACAGCCTTACTGTCGCACAGCAGCTTCATGCATGTCTCTAGGAATGTAGTGAGCATCGATGGGTCCATTTTCTATTCCAATCTATCTTTACTTCCTTAAGTAGAGGCATTCGTGAAGCTCTTCTTAGCTTCCATGAATGTCTCTTTAACACACTCTAGATCAAATTCAGGTTCCTTCGCCGGAGCCTTGCGAACCCAGGTACTTTCTTTGGGCTGCTTGCCCTTGTCATCCCCCGTCGTAATACCGCTTCAGAGCATGATATTTACATTTGGGTCTTCCTCGCGCGGCTCAAACCTCATCATTTGTAGGTTCTAAGTCGGGGGAGGTTGGAGTGCTCCTTTATCACGCAACCTCGCTATCAGCATGGGACAGTCCTCCGTCTCATGATCAAACTGGGTACAATATAAGCATGATGGTCTCACTGGATTTGTACAATTGTGGGCATAATGCCCTAGTCCTCCGCAATTGTAACATATCAGTTGTCTGTGACCTCTTCCTGGTCCCATTCCGCCTCGACTTCTTCTGCGCCCCTGAAATCCAATGCGTGCCATCCCTGCATTTTGATCGAGGGCCTGTGTTTCGGTCTAAACTTTGTAGGTAGGAGTCTGATCCATCATCAGTTCATAACTTCTATAGGTATGCTCATTGTGGCCTACTAACTTGCAGAAATTACAAAACAACTGCTGCGAATTATGCATATACTTCTGTAATAGATGGCAGTTATCTGTAGCATGCTTCCTTGTTATCTAACAAATCGGGCACCATAATGCAAGCACCGCACTCAGTCCTACTTGTGCCTCCGGTCTCAATGGCATTGGTCCTCCTCTCGCAAGGTAGTTCGTGAAGAATAGACAATGGTCCTTGTCATGTCCCTGGCCTTTGCACTTTACACACCATACCTCCTCAGGCACTTCTGGGTTGATTGTCCTGTCTTGTTTCAAACTCTGCATCTCAAGGCACAAGTTTTTCAACTGCACATGGATATGTTGAACTCCTAGGTTAGGATCTTACATCGAGGTCTCGTGCAATCTCATTGTGATCTGCAAGGCCTCGGCCTGAGTGGTTAGCTTCTACTGTGACAATGCATTCCTTAGATGCAGCGTTAGCAATGCTACAAACCATGCGCAATGTTGCCCATCCGTCAAGGTCATATTGGCTTCATGAATTGTACACTTCAGTCTCTGATCCAACTCCCAGGGGGTCTCGCTTGGAAGCATCGTGATTTCCTTAAATCCAATGATCGACTGTGTCTCTGATTTTAGCCTGCTAAATTCCTTGTTTAGTGCGGCTTGGATATCCGTGATCCCTACGTTCAGATTGTCATTGGAATGCTTAATGTACCAAGTCAATGTGTGATCCTGCAGAGCGCTGACCAGCATTGCTTTCTTTATATTGTCATCCATGACTCCCTGTGCTTCCCATATAGCCCTTACCATGAACCAAAACTGGTTCGGATCTTCATTCCCTACTCCTTTGAACACCGACAACTTTATCGCACTTGCCATATTGAACTGTGGTGGTGGCGAAGGTGGTGTGGGTGAAGACGGGGGTGAAGATGGTGAAACTAGTGGTGGTGTAGGTGGGGGTGGTATGCGTGGAATTCGCTGCTTTATCAAACTAATCACACTTCTTGGTGAAACCTTCGTGAGCTCTTCCTCGCTTTCTCGTGGAGGTGAAATCAAGGGGCTAGTTTCTAGTTCTACGCTACCTTCGTTTCTGTAGATCCTCCCACTTCGCGTAGCCCCAAACATCAATTTATTCGCATAACCCACTTTTCACACAGTAACATTTTAATCCAAGTGTTCAAAGATTTAACGTACTTACCTCGTGGTCCTTTGAGGAAGCATCGTTCCACCTCGCTATAGCTGACTAAAGTATCTACTGTGAACTCGGTGATAAATCCTCCTATAATTCGATCGAGCCAGTGATCCACAGTGCGCACGATCTTATCTTCTGATGCTTCTAGTCTGCGCACCAACTCTGGAGTCCACACAATAGGTTTGTCGAGCCTACACCTTCCTTGACTATCTGCTAGCTTCGCGATCCACTCGTACAACTCAAAGGGGAAGGATGCAAAGAAAATTTCATGGATTTCCGTATATAAGTAGCAATCTAACCACTCTTCCTTTGATAATTGCGGATTCTTGTTTTCCTGCGCCATGAACTCGTGAATCTTTCTGTCCAACCACTCTTCAATTCCTTTATTGTTTGGATTCCAGTGATACAGCATCAGACATCTCTATGCAGATCCCGATCCTGACAACAGAACCATTTGTTGGCTTATTGGGGCCTGACTGAGGTTCAAAATTATTTTAGCCAAATAAATCTCGGTACTACTAGCCCTTTCGGAAACAGTCCACAGAGCATGGACTGAGGTCTCACCTGAAGTAGTATGGGAGGGTGATAGAACTAGGTTTCCGCACCCTGGAGATGTCTGATGAGTTCAAGTGGTCCATGGTTTGACCTTGCACGCAGGTGGCTTTGCGCACTTTCCCGTACCTCGCAGCCTGATATACTGCCTTCACGTGGCCCTACTCAGGGGCTGAACGCCGTGCTTCTGCGTTATTACCCAAGACCTTACTAGTATTCCAATGTTAGTTGATTATTTTAGCCTACTTGCGTGCTTTAAGTTATACTTAACAACATAAACCATTCATACAGGTGCACGCAGTAAATAAACAATATATTTGCAAATTATATCAAACATGCATTAACCCAAGAACAGATACACAGAATTATGATAAAGCTTCTCTTTATTAATTCCTTCCTTGGTTACAAACTCGACTCGCCCTGCGCACTCAGCTGTAGGGGTCTGTGCCCTCAACTACGGACTACTAGGCCTCTGGACACTCAGCTGCAGAGCCCTCTCCTACTCTACGACCCAAAAACACACTTTACACTTCGACTTAGTCACTTAGACTTCTCCCTCCTTCTCCTTCCTTTTCTTCTTAGATCCTCACTCTATTTATACAATCCCATGGTCTGCGGACCATGGGTAGGTCTATCCAGCTGACATTACATTACAAAACTAGGGTAGACAACCCTGTGACTCTATCATACTTTCGCACCCCGCACCCACAATTTGTGGAGCTTTACAAAAAGATTCAGTCAAAACTTGGGCTTTGGGCCCCAAAACATGCCTTGGGGGGATTCCATGCACAACACTCGGTCATATGAGGAAATTCACACGAAGGGCCACGGTAAGGGGGGCTAAAGGGGAATTCAAAAAATTCCTATTTTCACCTCTTTCAGAGAAAAAAACCCGTGCCTATGTGACTATGTTGTTTCCATGGAATTCATCTCACCTACGACATCAATGCACTGAAAGCATAGTATAGAGTTTTAATGGGTAGATGAACCGGTAGCTAAAGACTTTAATGGAGCATGGTGAAGCAATAAAGAGGTACCCTAGGACTCAGGAAGGTTAATGGCTCAGTATGGAGCCTCGTCCCTCTACACAGCATAGGACTACAAAAGCAAGCACTTACACGTGACCCAAGCCCCCATTTCACAGAATAAGGCACCCTCGCAGTAAAATAAGAAGCACTAGGAGCTGACAAACAAACACAAGGCGCCATACTGTGAATAAATTATAGCCTGAGGCCAATGCGATCACAGGGACTTTCATTTACTGTTATGTCTGATTATTTACTTAGCCTTGTCCTGTAATACACCTTCCTTTAAATGTGGCATTTGTTTCTGTAATATCTTTTTGGGCCATAAAGCCATTCACGACTAATACAACTAGTCGACCTAACAGCTGAGTCTAGAGATAGATATTTTTTCTATAATGTAGCTTCTTGCTCCCCTCTCCAAATAAATAGGGGAAAGCAAGACTTAGTTCAGGTTCAAAAATTCTAGAGAAAACATTACATGTTATATTTTCATATTGTATCCCCTTTGTAATACAGATCTTTTCAGAATATCAAGGAAGCAGTGGTGAATCCCTCTTCAAACAATTACAGTATGTGTTCCCCTTTGTTTAACTCATTTTTGTGTCCATGCTTCTTCCTTGAATTCATGTAACTATTTTTTATAGATGTGTTTCAATCTCCCTCACAGATTCATTAGTATATATATGTTATTGCAAATGCCTGTAATTGTTTTATAAATTCATTTGTCTAAACATCGTTTATGTATATGCTTGTGAGGAATATTGAGATTATATCTTTAAATCTACAGCACATGAATCATAGCTCTCAGCTCCCCTTTCATTCATTATTTATGCTTGTATCCCAAATAAGAATAGAGATCCTTAATGCCTCAAGCTCTGTGTGTTAAAATAGAAGTCTTGGAGCCTTATTCTCTATGTGACGAGTTACACCTCTCTTTTCCTCTCTCACACACTCTGCAAAAGATTATTATCTGTAAGACCTTGAAGCTCTTGGCCTCCATTATTTTTATGCTTATTTATGAGATTTGAACTTGTGAAGAAGTACCAAAAACCCATGTTTTATTTCTTTGGATTAATGAACCAATCTATTTCCTATGTACATATGTATCTATAGATCATAAGTGTTGTCTCCAGTTTCCTACAAAAAAATCATTTAAGACACACCATTTTAGATGTGCCCAGGAGTTGGTCTTGAAGCAATCCAAGGCTGCCTCACAGGGCACCAAGTGTACTTCAGGCATGGCTCTCCTAGAAAATGAGCAAAACTCCTACTCTTGGCCATCTTTCACTTTTAATTCTTCATTAGCATGCAAGAAAGAACAAGCATGGTTTTTTTGGAGTCACTGTTGCTTTTGCAAGTCATGATCCTTTTTGTTCTTAAGCCAACAATTTTTTGTAGATGTCATTAAACCAATGGCACCAACCTTACTGTGTTTATTTACTCAGTTTTCGACTCATCCATGCCTGCATGATCAACTCATGGTGAACATAAAAACTGGTGTATCTTCCAAATATGGAGAAATTCCCCCACAACTGTCGACTCATCCATATCCACATGTGTTAAGCCCTTAGGCCTGTAGCAGACCTCAAATATGGCATAAGCGCCAATCTTGGAGGACTTCTCTCCTAATTTTTCACATGTTCAAGCCTTCCTCTCCAAGCTGTAATAGACTGCAAATACAGTAGAAGTATTGGGCCTAGCCTATAATGCTAAAGAGCTACCGACTCATTCCTCCATAATGGCATATTTCCAAAGATGGCACAAAGGCCAAATATAGCGCATAAAACCAAAGAGTTGTCAACTCGTCCATAATATAAACATATGCCATTTTCTAGTTGGAGGCCTGAATACCCACATGCTCATATCCTTTTTCTTAATAACATTTCTTAAAACTTACGATCTTGTGGGCTTTTGACCTAGCCCACTTGTCCTTAGCACCTTCCCTTGGTGCCTTTCCTTTGAATTTGGCCCAAACCCCTTTAAACGCTTGCCCACAATGCTATTTTTTTTATTAATAACCTGAAGGCCCTTGGTAACAAAAATACATGAAACCACCACAAATCATATACCTAAGTGCACCTTTCACTATTTGACGAAATTGTCAATTTCTAGTAAACTTTCCATCTCTTGTCAATCTTTACCCGAAACCCCATTGAATTTTCTTCCAAGTTTTCAACTTTCAAGCGATTTCTGTTATAGGTTCAGTCAATTGATGGACCATCAAATATTTTTCCCTACTGGCATGACTCCTTTCCATCCATGTCCACCTTTTAAACAAACCTCTAGGGTTCCGGGACTTATGAGGTTTTGATATTCTAGCTACATCGGCTCACTGTAATCCCATAACACTTTTAAATAAACCTTCAGGGTTCTAGGCCTTCTAGGGCTCTGGAGTTTTAAGCTTCCTACTACTTAGACTCACTGTAATCCCATAACACTTTTTAAATAAGCCTTCAGGGTTCTGGGCTTCCCGAGGTTTCAAGCACCCAGGCACTAAAGCTATGGGTGACTTTGACTTGTCAATAACTTTTGAACTAGAGGGCCATTTGCAGACTTTAGCATACCATTAGAAAGATATTTCCAAGAAATTTCCAATTAGGCTATTCCCAAGAGAATTTGAGAAAGTCTCTTGATGCATTAATTCCTCCAAATCCTAGGTCTCCCAACCATCATAGTCAACTTTTTATAGCTTCTCCACTAAGCCTACTATTGTGATGATTCTTTATCGAATATTGCAACAAATATGGGAATCCCCCTGAGCTTGACACACCATTCACATCAATGATATTATTATTTTCATGATTGTTCACTTCAATGCCAACACACTAGATGCCACTATCTGTCCAGGTTATGACAATTGTCCAACACATCTCTTTGATGTTGTTTACATCAATGCCAACACACTTTCCAATTGTTCAGATAATGCCAACTATGCAATAGAGGGTGGTTGAGACTTATGATCCACTTCAAGCCTACCAAACCTTCTCTCTCATGCATTTAAAACAATTTTTTAACCATAATACGCTCAAGAGGAGAGTCGAAGAATAGGGCATACCTATGCATGCCTAGTGGTTGTTTGTGGAAGTGTTGATCCTTTGATTGTTGTATGGAAGATATAGAAATGGGTGAGGATATTTTTTAGTGTATTCTATGAGGAAATTTCTTTTTCTCTTTTTCTTCCTACAATTCCTTGAGAAATATATATATTTTTTTATGTTCTCTACTGGTTGAAACTCGATGATGCAGGTCCTTTGTCTTTAATGCGAGTGCTCCTAGAATTAGGTGTTTTTTCTTGTTGGGTGATCAAGAATCCTGTAGCAGCTGAAAAGAGGTCTTGTAGTTGTTGAAGGATCAAAATTGAAATGCTCAAGTGCTCATTGTGATTGACTTCTAACTATGGTGCTCTAGTTTTGGTCTAGCAGGGGATTTGTAAACTGCTACATGACTACGTGTCTTCTTGTAGCAGTCACACAAACCCTACTAAGACCTTTAATTTCTCCCAATATCATTCAAAATTTTTTGATAATTTATGGAAAGGCTAATGATGGGTTTCAGGGAACTATATGGTGGTAGGAAAGATGTATTAAGGGGTAAATGGAGTGGTTTTTTATGAACAGAAAGAGGAATGATAGTGGAGATGTAACACCCTCCTCCCACATTTACGCAATTTAACTGACCTTTCAAGGTAAACATGTGATGAAGAGATATTATGACATGACTTAACCTCCTAAGTACAATTAAGGAAGTGGAATCGACAAATTGAAATGTTACTAACCTTCATCGAGAGCTACAAGACCCATAGGAGCTAAACCACCCCTCCAGGTGCCCAAACCCTGAGTCAGATTTCTTTCTCACTACCTAGACTGTTAGTCAGAGAAATAACACTGCATCCATGCGATTGTAGGCCTCCAGTCACATGCATAAGCTTCAAACCAGTGACTGCAGTCCCAATTTCCCAATTCTTTGCCTGCAACCGTGAAATTTGTGCCACCTTTTGAGGGCTAGACTCCAAATCACTCCCCGTAACCTTATGAAACTTTCCAAAATCATAAATGACACAAAGAAAATTCCTCTAACACAAAACTTGATCGAGTACTTGACCTAATCAAGCCTAACCATGACAGAATTTTTTTCAAACATATGGCAAACATGTAATCTACAGGTCATGAATGCATATTTGAACATAGGGATTTGAAAATTATCTGAGATTCTACCTCAGGGTAAGATTTTTCTACCTTATATCCTTGGTGTTACAGACAAAATCGCTAAAATCCTAAGAAAGAAGAACATTATCACTCATCTCTCAGCTCCCGGTACCATCAGACAAGGTTTGAAATCTGTTAAAGATGATATTGACAATCTTCAGCTTAAAGGAGTCTATAAGATAGACTGTTCTTGTGGAAAAAGCTACATAGGTGAAACATGTCGCTCCCTCCAGACAAGGCTCAAAGAACATGGCGCTGATATCAGGAATGGAAGATCTCGTACCTCAGCATTGGCAGAACACTCCTTGAAGACTAAGCACCATATTTGCCTGGAAAACGCATCTATTATCGCAAGAGAGGAACATCATCAAAGACGGAAGATTAGAGAAGCTCTTGAAATTATTAAGCATCCTCAGAATCTGAACAGAGACATTAGTATGGAAATTAGCGGAAGCTGGCTTCCCTTGATCAAAGAAATTAAAAGTCGCCAACCCATCCCCAGGTAATGCATCCCTCAGGTATGTTGTCCCCTCTCTTATTTTATAATAATTTGATTTCTATCTATATATAGCTATTAAGTAATATATTTATTATTATATTAGTTAACTATAAAATATTAACTATTTATGATTACTAATATAATTTAAATATATTAATTTAATTTATATAATAATTATTATATTAATTAATATATTAATTATTATATTAATTAATTATTATTATAATATTTAATTATTATTATATAATAATAATTAATTAATTAATATATAATAATTGATTATTATTATATTAATATTATATTAATTTATATATTAGTTATTATATTAATTAATATTTGTATTATTATATTAGCTATCTATAAATATTAATTATTTATATTTACTAATATGATTTAAATTTATTAATTAGTTAATATAATTTAAATATATTATTTAGTTAATTATTATATTAGTTATCTATAAATATTAATCATTTATAACTACTAATATGATTTAAATATATTAATTTATTTTATATAATAATTATTATATTAATTAATATATTAATTATTATATTAATTAATCAATTATTATAACTACTAATATGATTTAAATATATTAATTTATTTTATATAATAATTATTATATTAATTAATATATTAATTATTATATTAATTAATCAATTATTATTATAATATGTAATTATTATTATACAATAATAATTAACTATTTATTATAAAATAATTGATTATTATTGTATTAATATTATATTAATTTATATATTAGTTATTTTATTATTAATATATTAATTATTATATTAATTCATTATAAATATTAATTATTTATAATAATTAATAGGATTAAATATTTATTAATTTAATTTATATAGATATTAGCATATGGTATTAATTCTTGTCCCTATTAATATAATAATAATCAATTATATAATAATTGATTATTATTATATTAATATTTTATTAATTTATTTATTGGTTTTTTTTTTTTCTAAGCAACATTACCTACTTTGTATTAATATTTACAGCGGAAAATTACATATGATATGTCTTGCTGCTCATGTGGCTCCATGGCAGCTGTAGCATAGTCCCCCAACCCATTACATTTCTGAGAAACCCACCTGAAGGTACCTAGATAGCTCCCTAAAACCACCAACAAAAAGACAAAAGGCATCTCTGAAAAGCCCACGCAGGGGCAGAGCTTGTCACATAGAACCAGGGCTTGTGGAGGTAGCCCAAGCCAAACAAAACTCCATTCCGTTACGGAAGAGTAACCAAGAAACAGCAGAAGATACATATGACCGAGAACCAACATTTAACAGAAAGAAACAAACTAGAACGACTAAAGACAGCAGGAGAGAGAACCGACCACGATCCCACACGCGTCCAGACTTCATGCATGAGAGCCACCTGGGCTTAGTCCTCCTTCTCGTCATCCCCTGGCTCGTCCTCTGGCTTAGCTTCCCGAATCCAAGCCCAACCATGTCCTTCTGGTAGGCCGTCCATGAAAGCCGGTAGTGCAGGTTCGCTCTCCCGCAATTCCGCCTCCCTTGAGCTTGAGGCCTCCCCCAAAGGCCTTTTACCTTTGTCCACGAGCCTACATTCTTCCTCCATAGCCTGAGGCAGATTTCCCTCTCGCACCGGGTGAATTCTCTCTTCATTGTCCGAGGGATGCTCCATTGCAGGTGGCCGAGGCAGGCCGTCTTCATTTTCGTCCGGTATTCTGGTAAACAACACAGAAATATGAGCATTGATGCCCAAATTTTCCCTGGGATTGCGCAGTGAGAAGATGACAGAGCCGAATGCAGGTAGAGTTTGCTCGCCATTGCTGGACCCTCCAGCTTCCACAAATTGACTCGCCTGCACCTGAGGTGCTCCTCCTCGTCGGTAACAGTAAACACAGCAGCAATGGTGGTGTAGGTCAGCTGCAGGCCCGCGAGCGGATCTGGCTCTCCCTGAGCCTCGGCCCCGACGGCATGGCATTCGTTCACGCACCATTCTTCCAAATTCCGCTTCCTCAGACGAAGCTTCCTCCCAATTCGGCTTACTATGACAGACAAATGACTGTAGGCATGAACCAGGGAGGACCAGCAGTCGACCAGCCTCCCCCAATTCCACAATGACTCCAGAAATCTCAGGACGCAGAGCAAGAACACCATCGCTGTGGGCTTCATCTGCTTCCGAATCGACATACTTAACAACCCCTTCATTCCTTCGGAATGTCCCCGCATTGAATGCGGCCATCCTCCTCCGCTGTGGTTCCTGCGCCTTCATTAAGGCTCGAGTGCTGCATTGCTGGTCGATGGGAGGTGGCGGCGAGGAGCCTTAATGCCCTCCGTCCGTCGCGTGTCCTGTCGACCGTGGCAAGTGGCCTTACCAGGTCATGCGAGGTGGCACCCGCATCCGGGATAATTTATTTATTGGTTATTATTATTTAATATTTGAATCATTATATCAGTTAACTATAAATATTAAATATTAATTATTAATTATTTATATTTACTAATATGATTTAAATATATTAATCAGTTAGTATGATTTAAATATATTATTTAGTTAATTATTATATTAGTTAAACTATAAATATTAATCATTTATAATTACCAATATGATTAAATATATTAATTTAATAATTATTACATTAATTATTATATTAATTAATTATTATTATAATATTTAATAATAATAATAATTAATTATTTATTATATAATAATTGATTATTATTATATTAATATTATATTAATTTATTTATTAGTTATTTTATTAATTAATATATGAATTATTATATTAATTTATTTTAAATATTAATTATTTATATTTTCTAATATGATTTAAATAAATATATTAATTAGTTAGTATGATTTAAATATATTATTTAGTTAATTATTATATTAGTTAACTATAAATATTAATCATTTATAATTACCAATATGATTTAAATATATTAATTTAATTAATAATTATTATTATAATAATTAATTATTATTATATAATAATAATTAATTATTTATTATATAATAATTGATTATTATTATATTAATTTATATAATAGTTATTTCATTAATTAATGTATGAATTATTATATTAATTTATTTTAAATATTAATTATTTATAATAATTAATATGAATTAAAAATAAAATTATATAAAATTAAAGATTCTAGCCGACAGTGTGTTCTTTCTTGAAAATTTCTTCCTTAGTATTTATTTTGCCTTATTGCTCTTCTTTTATCATCATTCTTCAACCCTGATGATGGATCCCACTTGGGATTTGAAACGTTGGTATAAAAATGTTCATACTGTGGATTCTCCGATCACTGATTCAAAAGACACAAACCACAGATCTCTTAAATCCAATATCTGAGATTCACTAAGAAGGTTTAATTCCCTCTGATATAGCTTCAATAACATTTGTTAGTCCATGCATTCATCAACCATTCATATATTCACCAAACATTTCAAGATCCATAGATATTATACACCATATAACCAAGAAATAACTAGCATAGAAACCAACAAATAACAAACATGTAAGCCATGGAAACTCAGCCATAATATCACCATCATAATTAGTACATATGCTCATAGATCACAATATGTAATACCTTTTGTTAAAATATTAAAATGCCAACCAATTCAAGACTTCCATGTACCACCCAACCATAGACTAGGAATAAACCAAGCAAAACCAAACCAGGGCTTCCAGAGGCCAAACCCCCTCAAACCTCAACTAGTGATTCCACCTCACGATCAGACATCACTAACCATTACCAGATCGATCTCTATCCAAGTTGTCCAGGGCTCTAGAGTGTTTGTTCTAACCCAACTCCAGGGGTAGTAACTCAACCCACAATTGTCACAGGCCTCCAGAGAATTTGTCCAACCAAGGCTCTAGAATTATTAACTCAACCCACTAAGGGATCCATAGAGTTTGTCCAACCAAGGCTTTCAGGACTAGTAACTCAACCCAAGTTGTTCCAGGGCTTCCAGGGCATTTGTCCAACCAAGGCTATAGGAACTAGTAACTCACCCCATATCCATAAGGAACATGAGCACAAATCAAAAAACAAATGGGAAATCCCACAACACCATGGCTATCCAAGAAATGGAAAGGCTAGGCAAAACCACTGTCAATCTAGACCATCCTCCATGCCAATGACAACTCATAACGAAGAAACCACATGCATTTACCATGCATGCAAAAACTAATAATGAAACCATGCATGCAACTTGATACCTACAAAGCAATCTAGTTGTAGTCGTTGATCCAACTGTTCCCTTGTGCTTTCCTGCTTTCCTTTTCCTTCTTTTCCAATCCAATTGAATGCTAGAGTGCTCCAAGCATGCTCCAAGAACACTCTAAGGGTGCACTAGTATGAGAGAGAGATTAAATGAGAGTGTGCTCAACTCAAAACTATCAAAATTCTAACAGTTACAAAAACCATGAACTGATCCTCAAAAGCATTTTTATCATTGCGGCCTCCATTTTCTTCAATTTAATCTATTTTCCCTTCATTTTCCTCCTCACATGCAACCTATGACCTTTCGACGTCCTTTTCCTCTATTTTCCTTTATTTTCATAATTAAAATGCCAATTAATGCCTCTTTGCCTTTTCAAAGCCTTTGCCAATTTCCTTAGCCATAATAAACCGAAAGTGACACCCACTAGGATGTTTTTCCCACCTTTCAACTTGTAATATGTGTCCCATGACCTAATGGTCTTATATTTTTTACATGGAAATTCAACGAGGGGCTATTACAGAACCCTCCCCTTGGGAGAACACCATCCTCAATCTTCAATGACACTTAAAAACAACAAAAAAATACTACTCATGGATATTTATAACACATCTCGTTGCAATATTTATAATAACAAACTATGAAAAACGTGATAAACAAACCTCTTACTAGAGCTTTATAACACAACTCATTATGGTATTTACAATAGAAACTATATATACTCTCATGGACATTTACTTCAACAAGGAAATGATTATACTGTCTATGGAGCTTCATAAACACAACTCGATATAGTATTTACGATAATATACACATATACACATATGCACATTTACTCAACTAGCAAATAAAAGGATATGATGCCTACATCAACAACAAGGGAATCCAGAGGCTCACACCTCCACCCTCAAAGTAGTATTACGATTCACCTCCTTCCCGGGAAGTCCATAATCCACTGCCAAAGTCAAACCTACATCCAATGTCCAATGCTACGATCCTTGCACTACTTTTTCCTTCATTGAACAGTTACCGGCTCATTGTTCCAAGGCACACTCCCAATGTGCTTATGATTCCACCTAGAAATTATAATTACCAAAATAAATTCATTCCCCAACCTTCCCTTCTCAACTACACATACCATCAGGAAATCTAGTCACCCCCTTCCGTGCAGTCACACAACCTTCCAAGTTCCTTGGGCATCCCTTCTCTGCTACACAGTCCCTTAGGTGACCCCTCCCTTGGTAAGGTTTCCTCGCATTGGAAGATCCAAAAACCAATGCATATCCCTACCTCACAACCATCATATCAGTCATAGCATGCTCATGGAAATCAATTGACACTATTGGGTATCAATGTCCCACAATGGCCTTGCTCCTAAAGTGCTTTACGAACATATTGATGCTTATTCCAATTCCTTTTGTTGTTGCTTCTAATGCTTGCAGTTAGTTTCAACCACCCAACTCGAGCATTTTCCATGTTCCCCTGTACCAAGCACATAATTTCAATTAGACTAAAAACGAATTGAAATAAATTCAAATCATACCTCATTGGTGTCTTTTCAATAAGTTACACTTGCAATTCAGTTTACTTCCTGTCACAAGAAGTCAAACTAGTTGTTTGATCAAATCATCATGTATAGACATATCACATCTAGTTATCTCAAAATGAAATCATCGTAATCAAAATCATATAGCACATGTAACCATCATCAACCAGAATCATAGATCATGTGCATAATTAAAAATTGAAATAAAATACAGATACTTATCCTTCAAATGGTTCTTTTCTTATTCCTTTGTCATTTGTCCTTTTCATGCACACATCGGATCAGTTGCCACATCTGGAAAGCACCCAGTACTTCTCTTTTATTTAATCACATACACATACACATAGTGTACACGACACACTACAACCACACATGACATACAACACGATGCAAAACATGCACTTACATATGGAATACAACACATACAACTACACCTGGTGTAAAACACAACATAATACATACACCTACACCTGATGTACAACACAACATAATACATACACCTATACCTAGTGTACA